>OX438537.1:25070157-25770657 GCA_949316355.1 Bruchidius siliquastri | reverse complement strand
ATTAGTCCGTCATCTTGGGTGTTCCGCCATATTGAATCTAAGAGTTCGTTTTTCGAGTTATTCTCTGCAAGCCCTTTTATTCGATAATCATTTTGTAGGAGTGCATTTGAAATAATTAGTCCGTCATCTTGGGTGTTCCGCCATATTGAATCTAAGAGTTCGTTTTTCGAGTTATTCTCTGCAAGCCCTTTTATTCGATAATCATTTTGTAGGAGAGCATTTGAAATAATTGGTCCGTCATCTTGGGTGTTCCGCCATATTGAATCTAAGAGTTCATTTTTCGAGTTATTCTCTGCAAGCCCTTTTATTCGATAATCATTTTGTAGGAGTGCATTTGAAATAATTAGTCCGTCATCTTGGGTGTTCCGCCATATTGAATCTAAGAGTTCGTTTTTCGAGTTATTCTCTGCAAGCCCTTTTATTTGATAATCATTTTGTAGGAGAGCATTTGAAATAATTAGTCCGTCATCTTGGGTGTTCCGCCATATTGAATCTAAGAGTTCATTTTTCGAGTTATTCTCTGCAAGCCCTTTTATTCGATAATCATTTTGTAGGAGTGCATTTGAAATAATTAGTCCGTCATCTTGGGTGTTCCGCCATATTGAATCTGAGAGTTCATTTTTCGAGTTATTCTCTGCAAGCCCTTTTATTCGATAATCATTTTGTAGGAGTGCATTTGAAATAATTAGTCCGTCATCTTGGGTGTTCCGCCATATTGAATCTAAGAGTTCGTTTTTCGAGTTATTCTCTGCAAGCCCTTTTATTCGATAATCATTTTGTAGGAGAGCATTTGAAATAATTAGTCCGTTATCTTGGGTGTTCCGCCATATTGAATCTAAGAGTTCGTTTTTCGAGTTATTCTCTGCAAGCCCTTTTATTCGATAATCATTTTGTAGGAGAGCATTTGAAATAATTAGTCCCTCATCTTGGGTGTTCCGCCATATTGAATCTAAGCGTTCATTTTTCGAGTTATTCTCTGCAAGCCCTTTTATTCGATAATCATTTTGTAGGAGTGCATTTGAAATAATTAGTCCGTCATCTTGGCTGTTCCGCCATATTGAATCTAAGAGTTCATTTTTCGAGTTATTCTCTGCTAGCCCTTTTATTCGATAATCATTTTGTAGGAGTGCATTTGAAATAATTAGTCCGTCATCTTGGGTGTTCCGCCATATTGAATCTAAGCGTTCATTTTTCGAGTTATTCTCTGCAAGCCCTTTTATTTGATAATCATTTTGTAGGAGTGCATTTGAAATAATTAGTCCGTCATCTTGGGTGTTCCGCCATATTGAATCTAAGAGTTCATTTTTCGAGTTAATCTCTGCAAGCCCTTTCATTTGATAATCATGTTGTAGGAGTGCATTTGAAATAATTAGTCCGTCATCTTGGGTGTTCCGCCATATTGAATCTAAGAGTTCGTTTTTCGAGTTATTCTCTGCAAGCCCTTTTATTCGATAATCATTTTGTAGGAGTGCATTTGAAATAATTAGTCCGTCATCTTGGGTGTTCCGCCATATTGAATCTAAGAGTTCGTTTTTCGAGTTATTCTCTGCAAGCCCTTTTATTCGATAATCATTTTGTAGGAGAGCATTTGAAATAATTGGTCCGTCATCTTGGGTGTTCCGCCATATTGAATCTAAGAGTTCATTTTTCAAGTTATTCTCTGCAAGCCCTCTTATTCGATAATCATTTTGTAGGAGTGCATTTGAAATAATTAGTCCGTCATCTTGGGTGTTCCGCCATATTGAATCTAAGAGTTCGTTTTTCGAGTTATTCTCTGCAAGCCCTTTTATTTGATAATCATTTTGTAGGAGAGCATTTGAAATAATTAGTCCGTCATCTTGGGTGTTCCGCCATATTGAATCTAAGAGTTCATTTTTCGAGTTATTCTCTGCAAGCCCTTTTATTCGATAATCATTTTGTAGGAGTGCATTTGAAATAATTAGTCCGTCATCTTGGGTGTTCCGCCATATTGAATCTGAGAGTTCATTTTTCGAGTTATTCTCTGCAAGCCCTTTTATTCGATAATCATTTTGTAGGAGTGCATTTGAAATAATTAGTCCGTCATCTTGGGTGTTCCGCCATATTGAATCTAAGAGTTCGTTTTTCGAGTTATTCTCTGCAAGCCCTTTTATTCGATAATCATTTTGTAGGAGAAAATTTGAAATAATTAGTCCGTTATCTTGGGTGTTCCGCCATATTGAATCTAAGAGTTCGTTTTTCGAGTTATTCTCTGCAAGCCCTTTTATTCGATAATCATTTTGTAGGAGAGCATTTGAAATAATTAGTCCCTCATCTTGGGTGTTCCGCCATATTGAATCTAAGCGTTCATTTTTCGAGTTATTCTCTGCAAGCCCTTTTATTCGATAATCATTTTGTAGGAGTGCATTTGAAATAATTAGTCCGTCATCTTGGGTGTTCCGCCATATTGAATCTAAGAGTTCGTTTTTCGAGTTATTCTCTGCAAGCCCTTTTATTCGATAATCATTTTGTAGGAGTGCATTTGAAATAATTAGTCCGTCATCTTGGGTGTTCCGCGATATTGAATCTAAGAGTTCATTTTTCGAGTTATTCTCTGCAAGCCCTTTCATTCGATAATCATTTTGTAGGAGTGCATTTGAAATAATTAGTCCGTCATCTTGGGTGTTCCGCCATATTGAATCTAAGCGTTCATTTTTCGAGTTATTCTCTGCAAGCCCTTTTATTCGATAATCCTTTTGTAGGAGAGCATTTGAAATAATTAGTCCGTCATCTTGGGTGTTCCGCCATATTGAATCTAAGAGTTCGTTTTTCGAGTTATTCTCTGCAAGCCCTTTTATTCGATAATCATTTTGTAGGAGTGCATTTGAAATAATTAGTCCGTCATCTTGGGTGTTGCGCCATATTGAATCTAAGAGTTCATTTTTCGAGTTATTCTCTGCAAGCCCTTTTATTCGATAATCATTTTGTAGGAGTGCATTTGAAATAATTAGTCCGTCATCTTGGGTGTTCCGCCATATTGAATCTAAGCGTTCATTTTTCGAGTTATTCTCTGCAAGCCCTTTTATTTGATAATCATTTTGTAGGAGTGCATTTGAAATAATTAGTCCGTCATCTTGGGTGTTCCGCCATATTGAATCTAAGCGTTCATTTTTCGAGTTATTCTCTGCATGCCCTTTTATTTGATAATCATTTTGTAGGAGTGCATTTGAAATAATTAGTCCGTCATCTTGGGTGTTCCGCCATATTGAATCTAAGCGTTCATTTTTCGAGTTATTCGCTGCAAGCCCTTTTATTCGATAATCATTTTGTAGGAGTGCATTTGAAATAATTAGTCCGTCATCTTGGGTGTTCCGCAATATTGAATCTAAGCGTTCATTTTTCGAGTTATTCTCTGCAAGCCCTTTTATTTGATAATCATTTTGTAGGAGAGCATTTGAAATAATTAGTCCTTCATCTTGGGTGTTCCGCCATATTGAATCTAAGAGTTCATATTTCTAGTTATTCTCTGCAAGCCCTTTTATTCGATAATCATTTTGTAGGAGTGCATTTGAAATAATTAGTCCGTCATCTTGGGTGTTCCGCCATATTGAATCTAAGCGTTCCTTTTTCGAGTTATTCTCTGCAAGCCCTTTTATTTGATAATCATTTTGTAGGAGTGCATTTGAAATAATTAGTCCGTCATCTTGGGTGTTCCGCCATATCGAATCTAAGAGTTCATTTTTCGAGTTATTCTCTGCAAGCCCTTTTATTTGATAATCATGTTGTAGGAGTGCATTTGAAATAATTAGTCCGTCATCTTGGGTGTTCCGCCATATTGAATCTAAGAGTTCGTTTTTCGAGTTATTCTCTGCAAGCCTTTTTATTCGATAATCATTTTGTAGGAGTGCATTTGAAATAATTAGTCCGTCATCTTGGGTGTTCCGCCATATTGAATCTAAGAGTTCGTTTTTCGAGTTATTCTCTGCAAGCCCTTTTATTCGATAATCATTTTGTAGGAGAGCATTTGAAATAATTAGTCCGTCATCTTGGCTGTTCCGCCATATTGAATCTAAGAGTTCATTTTTCGAGTTATTCTCTGCTAGCCCTTTTATTCGATAATCATTTTGTAGGAGTGCATTTGAAATGATTAGTCCCTCATCTTGGGTGTTCCGCCATATTGAATCTAAGCGTTCATTTTTCGAGTTATTCTCTGCAAGCCCTTTTATTCGATAATCATTTTGTAGGAGTGCATTTGAAATAATTAGTCCGTCATCTTGGGTGTTCCGCCATATTGAATCTAAGAGTTCATTTTTCGAGTTAATCTCTGCAAGCCCTTTCATTTGATAATCATGTTGTAGGAGTGCATTTGAAATAATTAGTCCGTCATCTTGGGTGTTCCGCCATATTGAATCTAAGAGTTCGTTTTTCGAGTTATTCTCTGCAAGCCCTTTTATTCGATAATCATTTTGTAGGAGTGCATTTGAAATAATTAGTCCGTCATCTTGGGTGTTCCGCCATATTGAATCTAAGAGTTCATTTTTCGAATTATTCTCTGCAAGCCCTTTCATTCGATAATCATTTTGTAGGAGTGCATTTGAAATAATTAGTCCGTCATCTTGGGTGTTCCGCCATATTGAATCTAAGCGTTCATTTTTCGAGTTATTCTCTGCAAGCCCTTTTATTCGATAATCCTTTTGTAGGAGAGCATTTGAAATAATTAGTCCGTCATCTTGGGTGTTCCGCCATATTGAATCTAAGAGTTCGTTTTTCGAGTTATTCTCTGCAAGCCCTTTTATTCGATAATCATTTTGTAGGAGTGCATTTGAAATAATTAGTCCGTCATCTTGGGTGTTCCGCCATATTGAATCTAAGAGTTCATTTTTCGAGTTATTCTCTGCAAGCCCTTTTATTCGATAATCATTTTGTAGGAGTGCATTTGAAATAATTAGTCCGTCATCTTGGGTGTTCCGCCATATTGAATCTAAGAGTTCATTTTTCGAGTTATTCTCTGCAAGCCCTTTTATTCGATAATCATTTTGTAGGAGTGCATTTGAAATAATTAGTCCGTCATCTTGGGTGTTCCGCCATATTGAATCTAAGAGTTCATTTTTCGAATTATTCTCTGCAAGCCCTTTCATTCGATAATCATTTTGTAGGAGTGCATTTGAAATAATTAGTCCGTCATCTTGGGTGTTCCGCCATATTGAATCTAAGCGTTCATTTTTCGAGTTATTCTCTGCAAGCCCTTTTATTCGATAATCCTTTTGTAGGAGAGCATTTGAAATAATTAGTCCGTCATCTTGGGTGTTCCGCCATATTGAATCTAAGAGTTCGTTTTTCGAGTTATTCTCTGCAAGCCCTTTTATTCGATAATCATTTTGTAGGAGTGCATTTGAAATAATTAGTCCGTCATCTTGGGTGTTCCGCCATATTGAATCTAAGAGTTCATTTTTCGAGTTATTCTCTGCAAGCCCTTTTATTCGATAATCATTTTGTAGGAGTGCATTTGAAATAATTAGTCCGTCATCTTGGGTGTTCCGCCATATTGAATCTAAGCGTTCATTTTTCGAGTTATTCTCTGCAAGCCCTTTTATTTGATAATCATTTTGTAGGAGAGCATTTGAAATAATTAGTCCGTCATCTTGGGTGTTCCGCCATATTGAATCTAAGAGTTCGTTTTTCGAGTTATTCTCTGCAAGCCCTTTTATTCGATAATCATTTTGTAGGAGTGCATTTGAAATAATTAGTCCGTCATCTTGGGTGTTCCGCCATATTGAATCTAAGAGTTCATTTTTCGAGTTAATCTCTGCAAGCCCTTTCATTTGATAATCATGTTGTAGGAGTGCATTTGAAATAATTAGTCCGTCATCTTGGGTGTTCCGCCATATTGAATCTAAGAGTTCGTTTTTCGAGTTATTCTCTGCAAGCCCTTTTATTTGATAATCATTTTGTAGGAGTGCATTTGAAATAATTAGTCCGTCATCTTGGGTGTTCCGCCATATTGAATCTAAGCGTTCATTTTTCGAGTTATTCGCTGCAAGCCCTTTTATTCGATAATCATTTTGTAGGAGTGCATTTGAAATAATTAGTCCGTCATCTTGGGTGTTCCGCAATATTGAATCTAAGCGTTCATTTTTCGAGTTATTCTCTGCAAGCCCTTTTATTTGATAATCATTTTGTAGGAGAGCATTTGAAATAATTAGTTCTTCATCTTGGGTGTTCCGCCATATTGAATCTAAGAGTTCATATTTCTAGTTATTCTCTGCAAGCCCTTTTATTCGATAATCATTTTGTAGGAGTGCATTTGAAATAATTAGTCCGTCATCTTGGGTGTTCCGCCATATTGAATCTAAGCGTTCCTTTTTCGAGTTATTCTCTGCAAGCCCTTTTATTTGATAATCATTTTGCAGGAGTGCATTTGAAATAATTAGTCCGTCATCTTGGGTGTTCCGCCATATTGAATCTAAGAGTTCATTTTTCGAGTTATTCTCTGCAAGCCCTTTTATTTGATAATCATGTTGTAGGAGTGCATTTGAAATAATAAGTCCGTCATCTTGGGTGTTCCGCCATATTGAATCTAAGAGTTCGTTTTTCGAGTTATTCTCTGCAAGCCTTTTTATTCGATAATCATTTTGTAGGAGTGCATTTGAAATAATTAGTCCGTCATCTTGGGTGTTCCGCCATATTGAATCTAAGAGTTCGTTTTTCGAGTTATTCTCTGCAAGCCCTTTTATTCGATAATCATTTTGTAGGAGAGCATTTGAAATAATTAGTCCGTCATCTTGGCTGTTCCGCCATATTGAATCTAAGAGTTCATTTTTCGAGTTATTCTCTGCAAGCCCTTTTATTCGATAATCATTTTGTAGGAGTGCATTTGAAATAATTAGTCCGTCATCTTGGCTGTTCCGCCATATTGAATCTAAGAGTTCATTTTTCGAGTTATTCTCTGCTAGCCCTTTTATTCGATAATCATTTTGTAGGAGTGCATTTGAAATAATTAGTCCGTCATCTTGGGTGTTCCGCCATATTGAATCTAAGCGTTCATTTTTCGAGTTATTCTCTGCAAGCCCTTTTATTTGATAATCATTTTGTAGGAGTGCATTTGAAATAATTAGTCCGTCATCTTGGGTGTTCCGCCATATTGAATCTAAGAGTTCATTTTTCGAGTTAATCTCTGCAAGCCCTTTCATTTGATAATCATGTTGTAGGAGTGCATTTGAAATAATTAGTCCGTCATCTTGGGTGTTCCGCCATATTGAATCTAAGAGTTCGTTTTTCGAGTTATTCTCTGCAAGCCCTTTTATTCGATAATCATTTTGTAGGAGTGCATTTGAAATAATTAGTCCGTCATCTTGGGTGTTCCGCCATATTGAATCTAAGAGTTCGTTTTTCGAGTTATTCTCTGCAAGCCCTTTTATTCGATAATCATTTTGTAGGAGAGCATTTGAAATAATTGGTCCGTCATCTTGGGTGTTCCGCCATATTGAATCTAAGAGTTCATTTTTCGAGTTATTCTCTGCAAGCCCTTTTATTCGATAATCATTTTGTAGGAGTGCATTTGAAATAATTAGTCCGTCATCTTGGGTGTTCCGCCATATTGAATCTAAGAGTTCGTTTTTCGAGTTATTCTCTGCAAGCCCTTTTATTTGATAATCATTTTGTAGGAGAGCATTTGAAATAATTAGTCCGTCATCTTGGGTGTTCCGCCATATTGAATCTAAGAGTTCATTTTTCGAGTTATTCTCTGCAAGCCCTTTTATTCGATAATCATTTTGTAGGAGCGCATTTGAAATAATTAGTCCGTCATTATGGGTGTTCCGCCATATTGAATCTAAGAGTTCATTTTTCGAGTTATTCTCTGCAAGCCCTTTTATTTGATAATCATTTTGTAGGAGAGCATTTGAAATAATTAGTCCGTCATCTTGGGTGTTCCGCCATATTGAATCTAAGAGTTCATTTTTCGAGTTATTCTCTGCAAGCCCTTTTATTCGATAATCATTTTGTAGGAGTGCATTTGAAATAATTAGTCCGTCATCTTGGGTGTTCCGCCATATTGAATCTAAGAGTTCATTTTTCGAGTTATTCTCTGCAAGCCCTTTCATTTGATAATCATTTTGTAGGAGAGCATTTGAAATAATTAGTCCGTCATCTTGGGTGTTCCGCCATATTGGCTCTGAGAGTTCATTTTTCGAGTTATTCTCTGCGAGCCCTTTTATTTAATAATCATTTTGTAGGAGAGCATTTGAAATAATTTGTCCGTCATCTTGGGTGTTCCGCCATATTGAATCTAAGCGTTCATTTTTCGAGTTATTCTCTGCAAGCCCTTTTATTCGATAATCATTTTGTAGGAGTGCATTTGAAATAATTAGTCCGTCATCTTGGGGGTTCCGCCATATTGAATCTAAGAGTTCATTTTTCGAGTTATTCTCTGCAAGCCCTTTTAATCGATAATCATTTTGTAGGAGTGCATTTGAAATAATTAGTCCGTCATCTTGGGTGTTCCGCCATATTGAATCTAAGCGTTCATTTTTCGAGTTATTCTCTGCAAGCCCTGTTATTCGATAATCATTTTGTAGGAGAGCATTTGAAATAATTAGTCCGTCATCTTGGGTGTTCCGCCATATTGAATCTAAGAGTTCATTTTTCGAGTTATTCTCTGCAAGCCCTTTTATTCGATAATCATTTTGTAGGAGTGCATTTGAAATAATTAGTCCGTCATCTTGGGTGTTCCGCCATATTGAATCTAAGAGTTCGTTTTTCGAGTTATTCTCTGCAAGCCCTTTTATTCGATAATCATTTTGTAGGAGTGCATTTGAAATAATTAGTCCGTCATCTTGGGTGTTCCGCCATATTGAATCTAAGAGTTCATTTTTCGAGTTATTCTCTGCAAGCCCTTTCATTCGATAATCATTTTGTAGATGTGCATTTGAAATAATTAGTCCGTCATCTTGGGTGTTCCGCCATATTGAATCTAAGAGTTCGTTTTTCGAGTAATTCTCTGCAAGCCCTTTTATTCGATAATCATTTTGTAGGAGTGCATTTGAAATAATTAGTCCGTCATCTTGGGTGTTCCGCCATATTGAATCTAAGAGTTCATTTTTCGAGTTATTCTCTGCAAGCCCTTCCATTCGATAATCATTTTGTAGGAGTGCATTTGAAATAATTAGTCCGTCATCTTGGGTGTTCCGCCATATTGAATCTAAGCGTTTATTTTTCGAGTTATTCTCTGCAAGCCCTTTTATTCGATAATCCTTTTGTAGGAGAGCATTTGAAATAATTAGTCCGTCATCTTGGGTGTTCCGCCATATTGAATCTAAGAGTTCATTTTTCGAGTTATTCTCTGCAAGCCCTTTTATTCGATAATCATTTTGTAGGAGTGCATTTGAAATAATTAGTCCGTCATCTTGGGTGTTCCGCCATATTGAATCTAAGAGTTCATTTTTCGAGTTATCCTCTGCAAGCCCTTTTATTCGATAATCATTTTGTAGGAGTGCATTTGAAATAATTAGTCCGTCATCTTGAATGTTCCGCCATATTGAATCTAAGCGTTCATTTTTCGAGTTATTCTCTGCAAGCCCTGTTATTCGATAATCATTTTGTAGGAGAGCATTTGAAATAATTAGTCCGTCATCTTGGGTGTTCCGCCATATTGAATCTAAGAGTTCATTTTTCGAGTTATTCTCTGCAAGCCCTTTTATTCGATAATCATTTTGTAGGAGTGCATTTGAAATAATTAGTCCGTCATCTTGGGTGTTCCGCCATATTGAATCTAAGAGTTCGTTTTTCGAGTTATTCTCTGCAAGCCCTTTTATTCGATAATCATTTTGTAGGAGTGCATTTGAAATAATTAGTCCGTCATCTTGGGTGTTCCGCCATATTGAATCTAAGAGTTCATTTTTCGAGTTATTCTCTGCAAGCCCTTTCATTCGATAATCATTTTGTAGATGTGCATTTGAAATAATTAGTCCGTCATCTTGGGTGTTCCGCCATATTGAATCTAAGAGTTCGTTTTTCGAGTTATTCTCTGCAAGCCCTTTTATTCGATAATCATTTTGTAGGAGTGCATTTGAAATAATTAGTCCGTCATCTTGGGTGTTCCGCCATATTGAATCTAAGAGTTCATTTTTCGAGTTATTCTCTGCAAGCCCTTCCATTCGATAATCATTTTGTAGGAGTGCATTTGAAATAATTAGTCCGTCATCTTGGGTGTTCCGCCATATTGAATCTAAGCGTTTATTTTTCGAGTTATTCTCTGCAAGCCCTTTTATTCGATAATCCTTTTGTAGGAGAGCATTTGAAATAATTAGTCCGTCATCTTGGGTGTTCCGCCATATTGAATCTAAGAGTTCATTTTTCGAGTTATTCTCTGCAAGCCCTTTTATTCGATAATCATTTTGTAGGAGTGCATTTGAAATAATTAGTCCGTCATCTTGGGTGTTCCGCCATATTGAATCTAAGAGTTCATTTTTCGAGTTATCCTCTGCAAGCCCTTTTATTCGATAATCATTTTGTAGGAGTGCATTTGAAATAATTAGTCCGTCATCTTGGATGTTCCGCCATATTGAATCTAAGCGTTCATTTTTCGAGTTATTCTCTGCATGCCCTTTTATTTGATAATCATTTTGTAGGAGTGCATTTGAAATAATTAGTCCGTCATCTTGGGTGTTCCGCCATATTGAATCTAAGCGTTCATTTTTCGAGTTATTCGCTGCAAGCCCTTTTATTCGATAATCATTTTGTAGGAGTGCATTTGAAATAATTAGTCCGTCATCTTGGGTGTTCCGCAATATTGAATCTAAGCGTTCATTTTTCGAGTTATTCTCTGCAAGCCCTTTTATTTGATAATCATTTTGTAGGAGAGCATTTGAAATAATTAGTCCTTCATCTTGGGTGTTCCGCCATATTGAATCTAAGAGTTCATATTTCTAGTTATTTTCTGCAAGCCCTTTTATTCGATAATCATTTTGTAGGAGTGCATTTGAAATAATTAGTCCGTCATCTTGGGTGTTCCGCCATATTGAATCTAAGCGTTCATTTTTCGAGTTATTCTCTGCAAGCCCTTTTATTTGATAATCATTTTGTAGGAGTGCATTTGAAATAATTAGTCCGTCATCTTGGGTGTTCCGCCATATTGAATCTAAGAGTTCATTTTTCGAGTTATTCTCTGCAAGCCCTTTTATTTGATAATCATGTTGTAGGAGTGCATTTGAAATAATTAGTCCGTCATCTTGGGTGTTCCGCCATATTGGATCTAAGAGTTCATTTTTCGAGTTATTCTCTGCAAGCCCTTTTATTTGATAATCATTTTGTAGGAGAGCATTTGAAATAATTAGTCCGTCATTTTGGGTGTTCCGCCATATTGAATCTAAGAGTTCATTTTTCGAGTTATTCTCTGCAAGCCCTTTTATTCGATAATCATTTTGTAGGAGTACATTTGAAATAATTAGTCCGTCATCTTGGGTGTTCCGCCATATTGAATCTAAGAGTTCATTTTTCGAGTTATTCTCTGCAAGCCCTTTTATTCGATAATCATTTTGTAGGAGTGCATTTGAAATAATTAGTCGTCATCTTGGGTGTTCCGCCATATTGAATCTGAGAGTTCGTTTATCGAGTTATTCTCTGCAAGCCCTTTTATTCGATAATCATTTTGTAGGAGAGCATTTGAAATAATTAGTCCGTCATCTTGGGTGTTCCGCCATATTGAATCTAAGAGTTCGTTTTTCGAGTTATTCTCTGCAAGCCCTTTTATTCGATAATCATTTTGTAGGAGAGCATTTGAAATAATTAGTCCATCATCTTGGGTGTTCCGCCATATTGAATCTAAGCGTTCATTTTTCGAGTTATTCTCTGCAAGCCCTTTTATTCGATAATCATTTTGTAGGAGTGCATTTGAAATAATTAGTCCGTCATCTTGGGTGTTCCGACATATTGAATCTAAGAGTTCGTTTTTCGAGTTATTCTCTGCAAGCCCTTTTATTCGATAATCATTTTGTAGGAGTGCATTTGAAATAATTAGTCCGTCATCTTGGGTGTTCCGCCATATTGAATCTAAGCGTTCATTTTTCGAGTTATTCTCTGCAAGCCCTTTTATTCGATAATCCTTTTGTAGGAGAGCATTTGAAATAATTAGTCCGTCATCTTGGGTGTTCCGCCATATTGAATCTAAGAGTTCATTTTTCGAGTTATTCTCTGCAAGCCCTTTTATTTGATAATCATGTTGTAGGAGTGCATTTGAAATAATTAGTCCGTCATCTTGGGTGTTCCGCCATATTGAATCTAAGAGTTCGTTTTTCGAGTTATTCTCTGCAAGCCCTTTTATTCGATAATCATTTTGTAGGAGTGCATTTGAAATAATTAGTCCGTCATCTTGGGTGTTCCGCCATATTGAATCTAAGAGTTCGTTTTTCGAGTTATTCTCTGCAAGCCCTTTTATTCGATAATCATTTTGTAGGAGAGCATTTGAAATAATTAGTCCGTCATCTTGGGTGTTCCGCCATATTGAATCTAAGAGTTCATTTTTCGAGTTATTCTCTGCAAGCCCTTTCATTCGATAATCATTTTGTAGGAGTGCATTTGAAATAATTAGTCCGTCATCTTGGGTGTTCCGCCATATTGAATCTAAGCGTTCATTTTTCGAGTTATTGTCTGCAAGCGCTTTTATTCGATAATCATTTTGTAGGAGAGCATTTGAAATAATTAGTCCGTCATCTTGGGTGTTCCGCCATATTGAATCTAAGAGTTCATTTTTCGAGTTATTCTCTGCAAGCCCTTTTATTTGATAATCATTTTGTAGGAGAGCATTTGAAATAATTAGTCCGTCATCTTGGATGTTCCGCCATATTGAATCTAAGAGTTCATTTTTCGAGTTATTCTCTGCAAGTCCTTTTATTTGATAATCATTTTGTAGGAGAGCATTTGAAATAATTAGTCCGTCATCTTGGGTGTTCCGCCATATTGAATCTAAGAGTTCATTTTTCGAGTTATTCTCTGCAAGCCCTTTTATTCGATAATCATTTTGTAGGAGTGCATTTGAAATAATTAGTCCGTCATCTTGGGTGTTCCGCCATATTGAATCTAAGAGTTCGTTTTTCGAGTTATTCTCTGCAAGCCCTTTTATTCGATAATCATTTTGTAGGAGTGCATTTGAAATAATTAGCCCGTCATCTTGGGTGTTCCGCCATATTGAATCTAAGAGTTCATTTTTCGAGTTATTCTCTGCAAGCCCTTTTATTCGATAATCATTTTGTAGGAGAGCATTTGAAATAATTAGTCCGTTATCTTGGGTGTTCCGCCATATTGAATCTAAGAGTTCGTTTTTCGAGTTATTCTCTGCAAGCCCTTTTATTCGATAATCATTTTGTAGGAGAGCATTTGAAATAATTAGTCCCTCATCTTGGGTGTTCCGCCATATTGAATCTAAGCGTTCATTTTTCGAGTTATTCTCTGCAAACCCTTTTATTCGATAATCATTTTGTAGGAGTGCATTTGAAATAATTAGTCCGTCATCTTGGGTGTTCCGCCATATTGAATCTAAGAGTTCGTTTTTCGAGTTATTCTCTGCAAGCCCTTTTATTCGATAATCATTTTGTAGGAGTGCATTTGAAATAATTAGTCCGTCATCTTGCGTGTTCCGCCATATTGAATCTAAGAGTTCATTTTTCGAGTTATTCTCTGCAAGCCCTTTCATTCGATAATCATTTTGTAGGATTGCATTTGAAATAATTAGTCCGTCATCTTGGGTGTTCCGCCATATTGAATCTAAGCGTTCATTTTTCGAGTTATTCTCTGCAAGCCCTTTTATTCGATAATCCTTTTGTAGGAGAGCATTTGAAATAATTAGTCCGTCATCTTGGGTGTTCCGCCATATTGAATCTAAGAGTTCGTTTTTCGAGTTATTCTCTGCAAGCCCTTTTATTCGATAATCATTTTGTAGGAGAGCATTTGAAATAATTAGTCCGTCATCTTGGGTGTTCCGCCATACTGAATCTAAGAGTTCATTTTTCGAGTTATTCTCTGCAAGCCCTTTTATTCGATAATCATTTTGTAGGAGTGCATTTGAAATAATTAGTCCGTCATCTTGGGTGTTCCGCCATATTGAATCTAAGAGTTCATTTTTCGAGTTATTCTCTGCAAGCCCTTTTATTCGATAATCATTTTGTAGGAGTGCATTTGAAATAATTAGTCCGTCATCTTGGGTGTTCCGCCATATTGAATCTAAACGTTCATTTTTCGAGTTATTCTCTGCAAGCCCTTTTATTTGATAATCATTTTGTAGGAGTGCATTTGAAATAATTAGTCCGTCATCTTGGGTGTTCCGCCATATTGAATCTAAGCGTTCATTTTTCGAGTTATTCTCTGCATGCCCTTTTATTTGATAATCATTTTGTAGGAGTGCATTTGAAATAATTAGTCCGTCATCTTGGGTGTTCCGCCATATTGAATCTAAGCGTTCATTTTTCGAGTTATTCGCTGCAAGCCCTTTTATTCGATAATCATTTTGTAGGAGTGCATTTGAAATAATTAGTCCGTCATCTTGGGTGTTCCGCAATATTGAATCTAAGCATTCATTTTTCGAGTTATTCTCTGCAAGCCCTTTTATTTGATAATCATTTTGTAGGAGAGCATTTGAAATAATTAGTCCTTCATCTTGGGTGTTCCGCCATATTGAATCTAAGAGTTCATATTTCTAGTTATTCTCTGCAAGCCCTTTTATTCGATAATCATTTTGTAGGAGTGCATTTGAAATAATTAGTCCGTCATCTTGGGTGTTCCGCCATATTGAATCTAAGCGTTCCTTTTTCGAGTTATTCTCTGCAAGCCCTTTTATTTGATAATCATTTTGTAGGAGTGCATTTGAAATAATTAGTCCGTCATCTTGGGTGTTCCGCCATATTGAATCTAAGAGTTCATTTTTCGAGTTATTCTCTGCAAGCCCTTTTATTTGATAATCATGTTGTAGGAGTGCATTTGAAATAATTAGTCCGTCATCTAGGGTGTTCCGCCATATTGAATCTAAGAGTTCGTTTTTCGAGTTATTCTCTGCAAGCCTTTTTATTCGATAATCATTTTGTAGGAGTGCATTTGAAATAATTAGTCCGTCATCTTGGGTGTTCCGCCATATTGAATCTAAGAGTTCGTTTTTCGAGTTATTCTCTGCAAGCCCTTTTATTCGATAATCATTTTGTAGGAGAGCATTTGAAATAATTAGTCCGTCATCTTGGGTGTTCCGCCATATTGAATCTAAGAGTTCATTTTTCGAGTTATTCGCTGCAAGCCCTTTTATTCGATAATCATTTTGTAGGAGTGCATTTGAAATAATTAGTCCGTCATCTTGGGTGTTCCACAATATTGAATCTAAGCGTTCATTTTTCGAGTTATTCTCTGCAAGCCCTTTTATTTGATAATCATTTTGTAGGAGAGCATTTGAAATAATTAGTCCTTCATCTTGGGTGTTCCGCCATATTGAATCTAAGAGTTCATATTTCTAGTTATTCTCTGCAAGCCCTTTTATTCGATAATCATTTTGTAGGAGTGCATTTGAAATAATTAGTCCGTCATCTTGGGTGTTCCGCCATATTGAATCTAAGCGTTCCTTTTTCGAGTTATTCTCTGCAAGCCCTTTTATTTGATAATCATTTTGTAGGAGTGCATTTGAAATAATTAGTCCGTCATCTTGGGTGTTCCGCCATATTGAATCTAAGAGTTCATTTTTCGAGTTATTCTCTGCAAGCCCTTTTATTTGATAATCATGTTGTAGGAGTGCATTTGAAATAATTAGTCCGTCATCTTGGGTGTTCCGCCATATTGAATCTAAGAGTTCGATTTTCGAGTTATTCTCTGCAAGCCTTTTTATTCGATAATCATTTTGTAGGAGTGCATTTGAAATAATTGGTCCGTCATCTTGGGTGTTCCGCCATATTGAATCTAAGAGTTCATTTTTCGAGTTATTCGCTGCAAGCCCTTTTATTCGATAATCATTTTGTAGGAGTGCATTTGAAATAATTAGTCCGTCATCTTGGGTGTTCCACAATATTGAATCTAAGCGTTCATTTTTCGAGTTATTCTCTGCAAGCCCTTTTATTTGATAATCATTTTGTAGGAGAGCATTTGAAATAATTAGTCCTTCATCTTGGGTGTTCCGCCATATTGAATCTAAGAGTTCATATTTCTAGTTATTCTCTGCAAGCCCTTTTATTCGATAATCATTTTGTAGGAGTGCATTTGAAATAATTAGTCCGTCATCTTGGGTGTTCCGCCATATTGAATCTAAGCGTTCCTTTTTCGAGTTATTCTCTGCAAGCCCTTTTATTTGATAATCATTTTGTAGGAGTGCATTTGAAATAATTAGTCCGTCATCTTGGGTGTTCCGCCATATTGAATCTAAGCGTTCCTTTTTCGAGTTATTCTCTGCAAGCCCTTTTATTTGATAATCATTTTGTAGGAGTGCATTTGAAATAATTAGTCCGTCATCTTGGGTGTTCCGCCATATTGAATCTAAGAGTTCATTTTTCGAGTTATTCTCTGCAAGCCCTTTTATTTGATAATCATGTTGTAGGAGTGCATTTGAAATAATTAGTCCGTCATCTTGGGTGTTCCGCCATATTGAATCTAAGAGTTCGTTTTTCGAGTTATTCTCTGCAAGCCCTTTTATTCGATAATCATTTTGTAGGAGATTTTCCTACAACGCGATTTTCTTCCATAATAATGAATGGGCGAAATCGTTAATAAAACAATTATTTGAGTGACCTACAATTGCTGCACTACGTAGGCAGAGTTTCCATCCCACTATCTATCAAACTTTCTTACTCAAGCATTACTTGCCCCGTTCGCCCCAAACAATATCTTCATTGAAAATGCCGAGCATGAAAAAGAAAATATCCTTTTCATCATTCTCCTAAGCTACTAGGTTATTGAGTATTCGAATGAACAATAGGTACATTAATAACAATGTCTTCAGTTCCCCAATGATTGCGATATTAAGCTTGGCAACGTTGTAACATCAGAAAATCTTCGTTGCCCACGGCTCGAGGTCGCGGCGGCGACCGGGCGATTCCATCATCTATTCCTAGCATTTTTCCAGGAATATCTGTCACCTATAATTTATTCAACTATCATTTACGCCTGGTCACAACACTACGTCACTGAAATTGTCCAGGGTCGTATTTCTCTTTATAATCTTGAATTTTTAAAAACAGATAATCGTTGATTTCTTGAGATTATTTTATTGGAAAAAAGATAAAACTTTCATATAGGATTGACCAACCAGAGCATTATCAATGTGCAATCTATCCAAAGACTACACACAGTGTCTACGCCTATACGGCCGATGCCGATACAGACCTGTACAATTCCCGTCGCTGCATGTCCAGAAATTAATAGCCGGTAGGCCAATCAGAACGTCGCGATTTGGCCGTCCCCTGTTGCCGAATGTTCGACTTTTGTTGTGGCGGGGCGTAAATGATACTTGAATAGTCTATATACATATGTAAGAAACTGTTCAACGCGGCAACCTGGCCGAGATCTAGTTATAGGTCGGTTTCAGTAGCCAAGTCGGTGGCAAACGGTAAAATACGTTTTTCGTATGGACAACCGCGCGGAAAGGATTATTAAATCTGTTAAAATAATTTGTGTTTTCCCGAAATATAATTGTTGGGTATTTACCACTGGTGTTCTAAGGATAGATATTTTGAGACGACCGCCTTTTATCAAGTAAAAGTGAGATAAAACTAGAGAGTGCAGTTTTTCCGGCAAGACATTTGCGGTGCACTGATTGGAAAAAAAGAACGTAGTTTTATGTAGACTCAATTAGATGTTTCCGGTGAAGCCTAAAGTAAACTTTTACCGCGTTTTACATTGTTTTGTCCTGTTAAAACGATAGGTGGTTTGAGCGAGTTTAAAAAATGGCTAGCGAGATCGAAAACAAAAGAAAAAGCCGTAAAGTGCTCCGTGGGTCGGTTACAAAGGCGTTAAATTATCTGGACACTTTGTTAAACGCCGAATCGCGCGAAAATTAGAGTCTTGAAGCCGCGTTTGAATTGGTGAGTGGTAAAAATGATAGCGTACAGGTGTTTGACCGTGACATATACGAGTTGTTATTAAAGAGTGCATCTGAACATGAGCTTGAAAGTGAAATGGAAACCTGTGACACGTATGAGAAGTTCATCACCCTGAGGATTAAATACAACAAAATGATTGAGGACTCTGTATCCGTTGCAGGTGGAGAAAGTAACCCAGGCACAAATAATGGTTCTAGTGTTTCAAATCCAGTGGAGAACTCAGGTATGCGTGTATTTAAATTACCCAGAATAGAGTTTAAACAGTATGATGGCGCCATAAAAGGCTGGTTAGTTTTTTGGGCGCAATTTGAAAAGGTGCACGAGGACAATTCTATTGAATGTTGTCAGTTGTGACAAAATTGAAAAAAGATTATTGAAAGCATGTCAAGTGGGTTTGGTCGAGAAGATTTGCAAATTGAAGTTCAAGTACTGTTAAAGCTCATTCTGTCTAATTCAACACCACGAGGAGTGGATATTAGTTTGCTCTATGACAGACTTGAGACCCGATTGCGAGTTATAACGGCCGAACAAAAACCAGACTGTTTGAAAAGTACTTTATTGCCTGAGAGACAAGAGGCGAATGAATGCCGGGCCGGGACCATCCAACATGTGGCTTTCATAGATAAACACTTCTTATCTGAGTATAACATAAACAAAACGAAGGGCTGTTTCTTGAGAGGGTTTCTTAATTCCTCACTCCTTAGGTTCGGATTCTCAGAGTTGAATATCAAAAATTCTTTCTTTTAGCAATTCTATATGTTGACTCGATATAATATTATTCTTACTTAAACTTTTAAATTTATATAACATTAATTTGTAAATAATACATGGTATTACAATAACAATCATGAGGCTAGTTATGCAAGAAGTGGATACAACGGAATATGACTGTAAAGCTTAGTAGGCTTAGATGTCATGTCACATTTGTCTTGTTAATATTTTGATTTTCTATGCATCTAGGATTTGATTCAAGTGGGAGATCATTTGAGTGCAGTCAGTATAAAGTCCATATGTTTTATTAGATTGTGTGTATTCTTTCATGAACTGCAAAAGCTCGTCATGTTCGTTTCCTTTGGTAATTTAAAGTTCTAAGGTTTTGTCAGTATTACGGGTCCTTTATATTTACGTTTATACGTAATATGAATTCTATTTTTAAAGCTTTAGAAGTTTCTTTCGGAGTAGTGTACAATGTTAACGTGACTGTCGGGTGTTTTGTAATCGTAGATCTATTCGTTCGTTTAGGGGCATGCTGTCAATTATATCGAATAAAGATATATTATCACTGGACTTCTGGTTCGACCGTGATCGTGGCAGCACGTGTGTTTATTCGCTGAAGTGAAAATTCTACCGGTCGTTTCTATGCCCTTGTTTGTGCTATCTGTTTTTTACTAACTGCTGCCACACCTAGTCGTTAAAGTTCTGTTGCATAAAAAAATAATAATAACTATAACAAAATAAATGAATAAAAATAAATAAATAACTAAAAGTCAAGAATAATTTATGTAAATTAACAATCTCCAGAGGTTGCCGCATGACCTAGAGTCAGACCAGTCTGCAACTCACCAAATGAGCTGACAAATTGCATAAACCTGCAAACCCCATTAACAATTGAAGAAGAAGAGAATTATGGTTTGTTTTGTTTACCCGGTTACGGCGAGTGCCCTAAGGCTAAGTTCTATTCTGTGACTTTTAACTTTTCTTTGCACGATTTTTTTAAATTTTTTAGTCTGAATATTTGTACGGTTTGGTTGTTTAAGTTTTTCGCTTATAGATTATATAATAATATAATGTTATATATTATATTATAATATTATATATTATATTATAATATTATATATTATATTATATTATAAACTAGTGTCTTGGCAGATTGGTCTCCAAATACTTCCTATTTAAAAAGCCAGGTTTTTCATTATTTTCCATCGAAGCTCTCCACCAAACTGCTTACCACTTGGTTTACCACTTAGACCACTATTGTGTAGATTATTTGAAGCCCTAATTCATTGTTTCAACTTTGTTACACTATTTTCTCATATAATATTTTCTTTATAGATTGAGAATGGAAGATTTATCCATACCTGGCCCTTCCCGTGTTATGGGAGTATTGTGTTGACTCATGAAGCCATATTTTCATATTTATATGAACAACTTATTCATTCATTATTATATTGTAGCTTGAGTTCTAGTCCGATGATGCCTGATGAAGCTATTGTGACTCCAGAAAATATTCATTTTCATCTTCAACTAGTATAACTGTCTCAGAGTCAGAGAATCACACAACTTCTTTAGCATTTGAATAAAACCCAAGCAATACCAGCAGGAATGGTGCAACACAGTCTAAGCAAAGGTAACTGCTGAATTGATTCTTGTCATCTATTTATTTTCTCAAAGGAAACAGTGACTGTGTCCTGTGCCATACAGTTTTTATGGGAAAGTAGTATCCTAATCATTAGTATATTATTTTCAAACAAAAGCTATATGCTGGAGATCTATCTAGTGATCACTTCTCGACTCCCAGAAAATCCAAAACAAATTATCGTGTCACGAAGAGCAGGCTTATGACACCGCAGAAGAAAGTGAAAACACTGCAAACTACTGTTGCTTTGAGGAGAAGAGAAAAATCACTGAACGGCTTACTGATACTTTTGAAGCAGAAAATGTATCTAACAGATACAGCTGAAACTGCATTGAAGGTATGGTGAAAACTGTTATAATGATGGATGATGACTTGATAGGTTGAATTCAATATATTTCTCACTTACCTTTGATAATACTTTCACACAGCATTTTTTATATATTATATAAAAAATCTGCAGCTTCAAATAAACAGTGACGGTGTCCTGTGCTATACAGTTTTTATGGGAAAGTAGTATCCTAATCATTAATATATTCTTTTCAGACAAAGGCAATATGCTGGAGATCTATCCAGTGATCACTTCTCGACTTCCAGAAAATCCAAATCAAATTATCGTGTCACGAAGAGCAGGCTTATTACACTGCAGAAGAAATTGAATACACTGCAAACTACTGTTGCTTTGAGGAGAAGAGAAAAATCACTGAACGGCTTACTGATACTTTTGAAGCAGAAAATGTATCTAACAGATACAGCTGAAACTGCATTGAAGGTATGGTGAAAACTGTTATAATGATGGATGATGACTTGATAGGTTGAATTCAATATATTTCTCACTTACCTTTGATAATACTTTCACACAGCATTTTTTATATATTATATAAAAAATCTGCAGCTTCAAATAAACAGTGACGGTGTCCTGTGCTATACAGTTTTTATGGGAAAGTAGTATCCTAATCATTAATATATTATTTTCAGACAAAAGCAATATGCTGGAGATCTATCTAGTGATCACTTCTCGACTCCCAGAAAATCCAAAACAAATTATCGTTTCACAAAAAGCAGCTTATGACACAGCAGAAGAGAGTGCAAACTACTGTTGCTTTGAGGAGAAGAGAAAAATCACTGAACGGCTTACTGAAACTTTTGAAGCAGAAAATGTATATAACAGATACAGCTGAAACTGCATTGAAGGTATGGTGAAAATTGTTATAATGATGGATGATGACTTGATAGGTTAAATTCAATATATTTCTCACTTACCTTTGATAATACTTTCACACAAAGCATTTTTTTATATATTATATAAAAAATCTGCAGCTTCAAATAAACAGTGACGGTGTCCTGTGCTATACAGTTTTTATGGGAAAGTAGTATCCTAATCGTTAATATATTCTTTTCAGACAAAAGCAATATGCTGGAGATCTATCTAGTGATCACTTCTGGACTCCCAGATAATCCAAAACAAATTATCGTGTCACGAAGAGCAGCTTATGACACAGCAGAAGAAAGTGAAAACACTGCAAACTACTGTTGCTTTGAGGAGATGAGAAACATCACTGAACGGCCTACTGAAACTTTTGAAGCAGAAAATGTATATAACAGATACAGCTGAAACTGCATTGAAGGTATGGTGAAAATTGTTATAATGATGGATGATGACTTGATAGGTTAAATTCAATATATTTCTCACTTACCTTTGATTATACTTTCACAAAGCAATTTTTTATATATTATATAAAAAAATCTGCAGCTTGGATGAATTCTTTGTTTAGTAGATCAAAATTAATCCTTGTTTTTGTAATTTAACATTACTGTTTTGTTGTTTGATGTTTTGTTCCTGTAGGCAAGGTCTATTTCATAGGCCTCTGCCAGTAAGCTGCTGTGTGTAAAGCAGGGTGGATCTGAGACATCCTTGTATTATTCTAAAACCTTTGTAAAACACCTTATCTAATATCTTTAATTTGTTTTCAGCACATGTGGTTCATGAAAGAAGCATCCAAAATACAAATGGGATTTGATGAGGCCCATGAAAGACATATGGAGGAGGAGGCGGGTAGTGGCGGGATCCACCCCTCACTTGAGCTATGCCAAGTATATTTTCAGAAGTTTTATACCATGATTGGCTGTTGTTAATGTGTATGTCCCATTTTAGGTTGTTTTGTACGATAATATCTGCATATACAGATATTTATGTCTAGGTGCAATATAAACCATCATTATACAGTAAGAAATTATATTATGTTTAATATAAATGCAATGTACTGCTGATTAACTGATTTGTGTAGCTATAGGTGTTAATCAAAATCGAACGAATGGTCAGATGTAATGACTTGATTGGATTCAAGACGGATAGATACTATCTGACCTGGAGGAACATTTGTCATATTAGTCCCTCAACTCCACATGTAATCTGTAAAGTACGTTTTATCTCCATTTACTGATTATTGATCACTATCTCTCGCATTCATTTCTGACAAAATGTACTTGAAAAGTAGAACACATATTTCTGTATCTTGATTTGTCTGACAATATTTTGCTGCAAATTCTAATAAAATGTATAAATACAATCGTATTTTCATTTGACATTCCCTCTCCTAGTATAGTAATGCAACTATCAAAAGGCATCCAAGTAAAAATCTGTTAAATTAATGCGAAACTTTGAATCGTACGTTAGTTCATTGTATTAAATATTTGCAAAATGGGTAGTTCTGTCACTATTTGATGAAGATGGAGGTTTATAAGTTGCTTCTTTAAGTCCCACAAATTTTGAATATGTTTGATTACCTCGGTAGGGCAGTTGGTCGGGGATCGGGAAGGGCAAACAGACAACATTTCCATCATCCTGACTGTCTTTGACGAGTTCGTTTGAAGGGGTTAAAATTTCCCATTTTTATTAATATATAGTATATAAGATATACAAGATGAATTTTGATAATAGTAAGATTCGTAAAGCGCCATCTATTAGACAGTAGCTAAACCTCAAAACAGACAACATTTCCATCATCCTGTCTTTGATGAGTTTTTTTGAAGGGGTTAAAATTTCCCATTTTTATTAATATATAGTATATAAGATATACAAGATGAATTTTGATAATAGTAAGATTCGTAAAGCGCCATCTATTAGACAGTAGCTAAACCTCAAAACAGACAACATTTCCATCATCCTGTCTTTGATGAGTTTTTTTGAAGGGGTTAAAATTTCCCATTTTTATTAATATATAGTATATAAGACATACAAGATGAATTTTGATATTAGTAAGATTCGTAAAGCGCCATCTATTAGACAGTAGCTAAACCTCAAAACAGACAACATTTCCATCATCCTGTCTTTGATGGGTTTTTTTGAAAGGGTTAAAATTTCCCATTTTTATTAATATATAGTATATAAGATATACAAGATGAATTTTGATATTAGTAAGATTCGTAAAGCGCCATCTATTAGACAGTAGCTAAACCTCAAAACAGACAACATTTCCATCATCCTGTCTTTGATGAGTTTTTTTGAAGGGGTTAAAATTTCCCATTTTTATTAATATATAGTATATAAGATATACAAGATGAATTTTGATATTAGTAAGATTCGTGAAGCGCCATCTATTAGACAGTAGCTAAACCTCAAAACACAACATTTCCATCATCCTGTCTTTGATGAGTTTTTTTGAAGGGGTTAAAATTTCCCATTTTTATTAATATATAGTATATAAGACATACAAGATGAATTTTGATATTAGTAAGATTCGTAAAGCGCCATCTATTAGACAGTAGCTAAACCTCAAAACAGACAACATTTCCATCATCCTGACTGTCTTTGATGAGTTTGTTTGAAGGGGTTAAAATTTCCCATTTTTATTAATATATAGTATATAAGATATACAAGATGAATTTTGATATTAGTAAGATTCGTAAAGCGCCATCTATTAGACAGTAACTAAACCTCAAAACAGACAACATTTCCATCATCCTGACTGTCTTTGATGAGTTTGTTTGAAGGGGTTAAAATTTCCAATTTTTATTAATATATAGTATATAAGATATACAAGATGAATTTTGATATTAGTAAGATTCGTAAAGCGCCATCTATTAGACAGTAGCTAAACCTCAAAACACACAACATTTCCATCATCCTGTCTTTGATGAGTTTTTTTGAAGAGGTTAAAATTTTCCATTTTTATTAATATATATATAAGATATACAAGATGAATTTTGATATTAGTAAGATTCGTAAAGCGCCATCTATTAGACAATAGCTAAACCTCAAAACAGACAACATTTCCATCATCCTGACTGTCTTTGATGAGTTCATTTGATGAAGGGGTTAAAATTTCCCATTTTTATTAATATATAGTATATAAGATATACAAGATGAATTTTGATATTAGTCAGATTCGTAAGGCGCCACCTATTAGACAGTAGCTTAACCTCACTACAACGCCATCTATTAGACTTCAGTGCACATTAATGAAGTGCGAAAACTGCATGGTCAGGCTAACGACAAGCAGCGAGGCACGCATGGCAAATCTGCGAGTTTAAAACTTTCCAGGGTATTTCAAACACAACTGTCTTGTTTTATGTTTTATTAATAAATATACAAAATATATATCCAACAACCTAAACTTATTTATTTAACATTAGATCAACTGCTTCGAACTAAGGTTTGAAGAAACACCTTATCCATCAGCCGAATAATCTCTAGGACCAAATTCAACTTCCTTATCTTTCATCATCATTAAATGATGTAATGTTACCAAACATTTTTGAACTGTACGCAAAGCTATTTATCTTATTTATTTAAATCACTGTTGCATCTATAATGCCTGATGTTGATAACAGGGATTTACAAGTCCCAGTTCTTCTTTCAACTGGGGTGCTGCTTTACAATATGATCATTTAGTAATTTTTTACTTTTAAATTTTCTGTTGCAATATTCACACATGTTAGACTTAGGAATTGCATCACAATATATCAACATCAACTACCGTTCTTTGCAGATTTAAAAGTACAGTTGGTACATTGATGTATCTTACTAGCTATGGAATCTATATATCTGGCATCTTTTTTACAATATGATCCTCAAGAGATAGTTTTCTTCCAAATTTTGCATTACAATATTTGCATATTTCAAGCTTAGCAGCTGAACCAGAATGTATTAACATATGACTGTGGAAACTAGTCTTATTTGCAGTTTTGGTATCACAGTTTTTACATTCATGCATCTCATTATTTAATAACAATAAAATCATCTCTAGATTGTTCATTTTTGAATGTTGCATTTGAGGATTCATGTATCAATATATGATTTTGAAAACTACTCTTATGTGTAGTTTTGAAAACACAGTTTGTACATTTACATATCTTGTAAGTAACTGCTTGTTCAGTATGTTTCATAACATGGTATGTAGTTTTGTATACTCAGTGCAGACATTCATTTATCTTTCAAGATTCTGATGTGCAATGAACTTGGGATGTTTCTTTAAAATGTTGTCATCTAACAATTGTTGCCTTCTCACAATATGGTCGTCCAGTGATTGTTTACTTTTGAATGACACACTACAATATTCACAAAAGTTAAACCTAGAAACTCCAAATTGAACTAACATATGACTGTTAAAACTACTATTTGTTGTAGTTATGAAATCACTCTTTGCACATTTTAGTAACTTACAAGAAATAGATGCAATGTTTCTTTAAAATATGGTCATCCATTGGTTGCTTACTTTAGAATTTTGCATTACATTGTATGCACTTCAGTATCTTAGGAACTGCACCAGGATGTATTGACATATGTCTATTCAAATGACTCTGATATATTCTTTCATAATTACACTTTGTACACTCATGTATCTTAGAATAAACTGATGCAATAAAATTTGGATGTTCCCTCACTATATGTCCATCTAGCTATTGCTTAGTTGTGCAGACTGCCTGACAGTGTACACAAGGCGGAGGCACAGTATAGGATTCTTCAGAATTGGTTTCCCTTTGACAATTTCCAATATTCATATGGCTCTTCAGGTTTTCCTCTTTCACAGCACTGAAAGACAAATACACTAATGAACTATTGTATGTGTTGTGAAATTTAGTAGAAAAGACAAGGAGGTCAATAACTCAATAAATTCACACCATGATCACACCTACAGTTTCAAATTCAGATTTAGTGTAAAAATACATTGTAATATGCTAACTTTTGTTATGGAGCTGTGTTATGTGTAGTGAAATGGTAATTAACAATAACTTTTACTAAACTATTTTTCTCAATAGTTGGAATTATATTTCATGCATTGATGATCATTTTTCTAAATATGATCATGTTTCTGTTGTATATTTTCAGTTGCTGCATTAGAATATTCACATAACTCAATAATATTCTCCATACTATTTTCATTCGTAGTAGCTTTGTCATCACAATATGTATCTTGTTTCTTATAAGAAACTGATTGTTTAATATATTCTGTATGTCTCATCATGGTATGATGATATATGGGTGATTCTTGTATAACTGTGATTTTTACAACTCAAAATTTTTGAAAATCAAAAATGCTTTAAAACTTGTGTTCTTGGTGCTATTGGTTTTTATTATGCTCAAAATGAAGACTATAACGTAGTTCTACTACAACTTCAACAGAAAAGAAACTAGAACAAAAATTTCGAAATTTCACAGCCACGCCACTGATATCAAAATGAAATATTCAAAATATTTGCCTAAATCCCTTTAAATTATTGTAATAATAAAACAAATAATAAATTATAGGACTTTGATAATTATACAGAGACATTTACGGTATTTTCTTTCTTGATTTTTACAATCTTTAAAATTTATTAATATTAGAATCAAAATGACAATTCTTATAATAGTCTCAGAATAAAACCAAGTTTAACATTAGTTAAATATTGAAGTTAATCAATTTGATGAAATATACAATAGATTTCAGTTATAAAAGCTAAACTTTATATTATAAGATGACTCTTTATCGAAATTTATACATTTAGTTTGAAAAACCAAAATCAGACATGCCACGGTACTGACATTTTGGGTATATTTCTGTAAGTTATTCATGATCCATGAATACTTATGCTTTAATATACAATGTCGACGTTAAAATAGTATCAAATTTATCATATTTATATTTTTTTTCATCAAAAAAATCATGTCGAATAATAAATAGAGTCCTAGACATACAAAAGCACAGCTATCTGAGAGTCGTCCATATAACTTCCCTGCCAACAGGTGAGAATATGGTATGGTTGTCAGATAACCCTTTATACTTTCTGTGTTGTCAAACATTTGAATGTATTTTGGTTGTCATAACTGATGTCTAGGGAGTAAATAATAATGACATCTGGTACAGGAACTGGGACTGGAATAATGCGTTTATTTATCAATTAGATAATAATTAAATATACGGAACTATCCAGGCTTTGCTTTCAATGGCACTAGTCGTTCTTCCACATAATAGTTCCTGCTATTAGGAGAAAATTTATGAAAACAAACTAATGCTACTAGAAAATAACGACCTGCACAGAAAAAGCATTTAATCAGTTTTAAGTTTAATATCCGATACTCATTTATTCGGCAGTTCCTCAGAGATCTGACCTTGTTTGAATTGAGCTCATAGTTGCTTTTGTTTTACGCAATCTCACCTGCTGTGCTTATATCTATTAGAATTCCTTGGTGTCATGGTAGGAGAAGACTGGTTGCCAGGAGATAAAGGAGGTAAAGGTGGCATCATCGATCATATACTTCCGCTCATTGTTGAATTTGCTATCTTGCAACAATAACTCCTGGAGTTTAGGTTCTACGATGTGGCGAAGCTCATTTGAGACTATGTCCAACCACTCTGAGTCGTGACCTAAAAACACACGTATAGGCATTGGGAAATATACTATTTTTTTAAATTTGTTAAAGGTGAAGACAACATTTTTGAGAGAGTTGATTCGATGCGATAATTACTATATAACTGTATTCATTGTTACTACTCTACTATCCTCAGATAAAAGCACTCCCTGAAGCTGGGCGCACTAGACAGGACAATGAGCCTCCACAGTCTGGAACATCGAAAAAATAATTATAGTTGATCGTTCTCTTTTGAATATAATGTTACGCAACCCATTATTCACCAACCTAATATGAGAAAACATATGGCAACCAGTTATTGCAGAGTCTGTAAGACGGGTCGCCTATAATGATGTTACGCAACCCATCATTCCCCAAGCTAACGTTGAGTCTTGTATTAAGATGTCTGGCTCTCACAGTGTATGATCTGAATCGTCTTCATTTAATACAAGATGTACTAGTAAACATAAACATATGCTCTAAACTCACCTATTTCTCCTTCTAGCAGTTTTCTGGGTGATCTGGGCTGAGTTTCTCTTTCACAGTTATCTTTTCTAGGTTCACAATTTCTTTCATTTTGTAAATTATTGTCTCTTTGTTTGGCCCCACTATCTTTATGTTCGTCTGGCAGCGGTCTTTCTTTTCATCGCTATCTTTTTCTGCAACTTTGAAAATAATATGCTCGTGATAAGGGACAATGCATCGATATCAACCACATATTTCCAGTGTGGAAGTGTGGTGTTATGAATCTATCCATGTTTTGATAACTGCCACCACTGAAGGGGCTGTCTATTCTAGGTACATATACACAAGGTGAGTCGGGAGGAATGCACCAAACTCCAGGAGTGTATACTTCACATCAAATTAATGCAAAAAACCCCAAATGTTGTTATCCGATTTTTATTTTTTTACAAGTTATAGAGTAATTGAAATGAACACAATTTCAAACATTTTCTACTTCGTCTACAAATGAGGCTAGTTTCTCCCTTAATGGAGTCATGTGTTTCTGAACACACTGGATTAGCGAATACCAAAGGTCCACTTTTATTTAATGATGTTCATCTCTTAATTAGTTGGAAGTGCCTATTACACTTACTTTGTTTTTTGCACAGTAGGGTGTGTGGTTAGATGTTGTTTGCATTCGATGTTTCTGCTTTGCCATACAATTCCATCTCAAACTGCCAATTATGTCTCTGAAGTAATTTTTCGACTTGAAGCCAATATAGTCAGGTTTACTTTCATATGGCACTCTGAAAGTAAGAATAATATGATTATAGAATAACAGAAAAAAGTGAAACAACAATAACTGAATAGCAGAAATAGATACATTTTGCACTTTCATGCTAACTAAGAGCCACATCAACTATTTACAAATAGTAAAAATGGTGGAAGTGCTTATAATTTTTAGGAATGGATTTGGAATTCGTTAAAAATAAAGCATGATGATACAGCTAATCTGTTTGTGTATGCATAATATAGAATGTCAAGAAGTCAAAGGTCGCATGCGGATTATAGTTGTTCTGAACATGCCATTTCCATTAGTCTTTCAACTAGTTTCACTTCAAGAATTTTTTAGGTAGCACAAATATTTGACTACTCGAACATTAACATTTTTCATATGGATAATTTATGCTACTGGCAAGCGCACTTACATCTGGACGTGGTTCCTCGTGAGGACTTTGTGGTGGTTATACTGTTGGGATTTTTAAATCTTCACTTTTCCAAGCAAAGTTTGTTGTGCATGCATGTATTCTAGCTAGCGGAACTATAAATGTAAGGCTATACTGTTTAATCAATGCAACAACAAAATTTCTAATTGTATTTAAAGCCTTTGAATATTGTGAAATCCGGGAGTTATCACACTCAAAATCCTGCAATACAACTATAACCTAGAAGGTTTGACATGCCATGACAATCACAGAACATGACAACTACCAGAAAACGATAATAATGCAGAATAAGAATTCAGTGCAACCAACAGATTTTTTTTCTGTGCTTAGCACCTCGTGAATAGACATACACGAGGTGCTAACATATTTTAGTTCTGTGATAGCAACTACCGACCATCTATATTTTTCTCTATTCTCTGGTTAATACTGTCCTGTGAATATTTATCATGACTGTCAACTGAAAAAGTTCTATTTTTCTATTCTATTTATTGCTTACAGCATATTTTATGATCTTGTTCTATACCATTATTCTGAGTATTAGTTCCAACCAGTTCTAATTGATCCTCTACTTGGCATCGTTTTGTCGACAGATTGTATATAATACCAATGTTTGGAATGCAGATAACAAATTCACGACTGATAACTAGGATACAAAACAGTGATAAAACCTCGATTTTTTACAAAAGTTGTGGTTAATAAAACACTGTTCACTATACAAAAAATATATATTCTTCATTTATAAAAAATAACCATGGTTAAAAGTACTTAATTATAGCCTCAAAAAGATACAGATCTGTCCAGGGCAGCTAAAGAAAGACAAGATAAATTTTTGGAACAGCTGTGGTACAATAAACATAGATAAAAGAGCAAGGAAAATCTGCTAGATAGTAAGATCAAAAAGTTGCCAACAATATGGAAGTCAAAAAAAAGGACAACACAAATATTATTGAATGAGATGAAAGGACATGATCAGAAATAATTGCACTAAAATGCAGATACTTGATATAGAATAGGAACCCTACCTGCAGATATGCAGAGAATAATAAAAAAATGTTAAAACCGTTATGCAAAAATGTCTACATTCATGCAGTCATTTTTTAGATATTATTCAACAGTCTCCTATGTGATAGGAGAGACATAAATACTTTATCAATATAGCACTAAACCGCAGAACCTTTAGTATCCTTCATATCCAGGCAATATAAAACCTTCACTGAACTTTTCGATTTCCGCCCTCAATGCAGCCACCTTCTTGGCCACATCTGGATGTTCATGAATTATCTTCTTGAAATCCAACAGTTTTGGTCCAGAGATGGTGTTTGCCTCTTGGGCCAACTTCAATGCTTTGTCAATGTAATCCACTACTCGGTCAATGTCTTGCTCCTTTAGGCCTCTTGTTGTTAGAGCAGGTGTCCCTAAAAAACAGTGATAATTCAAAGCTAAAACAATTATTTTCGTTCAAATTTTGATTGTGTTAAATGGCAAATCGAAATAACTGAATGTACAATCTCCATTATACATGTTGCCAGCTAGAGAGTGGATTTTGTTCCATCCAGTAACTAGACTCGTCACCATCGTAAAGACGTCATCATTATACTACTATGTTATTACCATAACCATGTGGTCTGAAATACATATACATATGTGTATCGCTTTTTTGAGAGATCAAATAAGCATTCGAAAGGATCGGGAAAAATCTACCACCGGTGGGTATCAAACGACATCTCCAGGTTTCTGTTCAGACGCCTCACTCCATTCGGCTACACCACACTGTGAGCAAATACATCCAAAGACATATTTAAGGTAACGAAGCTAACTGATATGTGAATAATCTTTGAGTGATCGTATTAATTATAGAGCAAAATTATGCATTTTAGTTCAATTCGAAAATGCCAAGTTTTACAATGGTATTTTCCCTAACCTCAATCAATCTACTACGAACCTCTTCGTAAAGATAAAAACACGAATATTTCTCACCTAATCTGATCCCTGAAGGGTTCAATGCGCTCTTGTCCCCAGGAACAGTGTTCTTATTGCAAGCGATGGCAACCTCCTCCAGAATGTACTCTCCTTTAGCGCCCGTCAGCTTGGCTGATCTCAGATCCACGAGGAGCATGTGCAGATCGGTACCTCCGGTCACCACCTTGTATCCTCTTTTCTGGAGACCATCGCTGAGCCTTTTTGCGTTCGTGATCACTTGCTTGGCATACTCGATGAACTCGGGCGTTTGGGAGGCTCGCATGGCGTTCGCGATGGCCGCTATGGCGTTGTTATGGGGACCCCCTAGAATCATAGATCATTTTCCAGAGAGATCTTTCATTATCATGACGATGTTGTACAAGCTGTATAAAATGATGCGTTTGTTATTCATCTACTACCTGCACAAAGTCGGTATCATCAAATCATTTCAGGGTAGCTATAAATACGACCCTGTTCAATGTTTCAGCTGTAAACCATCACGTGGGTAGTGCATGATTTTATTTACATCCAGTTCTGTTATCTGGACAGATTTTAGTATTGTTTTCCACTTGACTTCATTTTAACAAATTTTTTTTGGGTATGAAATCATGCGAGCTTGGTTTAAATGACAAAAAATTGAGAATTTTACATTTTAATTACTTTTGATCATTACTCATTACTTCAGCGCAATGCATTTCCGGGATATTTTAAGATGTCTGCGTCACAAAAATCACTATCACCCATTTCTGAAGGCCTGTCTATCAGTTTCTTCAGTGGCAGCATTATTAGCAAAAAAGAAAATTCAATTCAATTTTTTCAATGTGCTGAGCCGTATTGAGTCAATCCACTCCATTTTTTCATTATATAAAGGCTTGTGTTTCACTTCCAGTATAGATTATAGTCTGTATCTGTACCTTGCAATCCAGGAAATACTGCTTGGTTAATCCTATTCTCCAGATCATACATTATTTTTTCTCCTTTGGCGTTGACAGATCTTACACCTTTCCTGTAGAAAATCACAGCTGCCCTTGGGCCTCTTAGACTTTTGTGAGTTGTAGTTGTAACAATATCACTGTACTCAAATGGACTTGGGGTCACACCTGTAATTGATATAATAAATTATGCCATCTAATTTTAAATATTGTCTTCTTAATATAAATAATGCGGATCTTTAAACCATTACAATAATTCAAACAGTTGAAACAGTGAAAAACCTGGAAAATATTTCGAGTAACTCTCAAAATTTGATACTTTACTATAACTGAAAAAATAAAAAATTATCAAAACATTTCTCATGAATTCTTCATTTTACAGGCATTATGGCATTAAACAGTTGAAGAAATATTAGTTACTAACATTTTTCATAACAAAATACTCAAGATTACCGATTAATCAATGTCTAATTACATTAATCCTGTGTATGAATCCAAATTTTTATTATTGCTGTTTGATACATTCATATGTATCATTTTTTTGCGCTAATTACTGATATATGTTCATTTTTAATGTGTACCTGCTGCAACCAGTCCAGATATGTGGGCCATGTCAGAGAAGAGGTATGCCCCAACTTCATCACAAATTTCCCTGAACCTTTTGTAGTCCAATGGTCTAGAGTAGCAACTAACTCCAGCAACAATCACCTTTGGTCGGAACAGTCTTGCAGTGCGTGCCAGCTCGTCATAATCTATGAGGCCGGTTTCAGGATTCACCTATATAAAAAAGGGCTTAGCTCACATCAAATGCAAACAACAAAATTTCGTTGTGGAATGGTTCACTTACAGAACTCTTAGGTTTTCATTCATGAAAAGAGCAAATAAAATTAGTTATTAGAAAATGACAACACTTTTTTCTTGATTTCATAATGTTGGTTCAAATCATCCATGTCAAATTTTGAAGAATCACAATCAAGTGGCAAGTACATGACTTCATGAATATACCCACCATGCTGAAATGCAGCAAGCAGTAGGACAATATTGGCTGAGGGTTTTAAATATGCCTAATTTTCAGAGTCATATGCTTTGAGCAAGAAAGGCTGATTGAACAATTCTATCAAAGTTTTTAATTCAATGAAGCCTATAGAAGTTTTTCTCTGTCAAAAAAAATCATCAACTGCCTATTGCCTATATGTGTATTGCTAAAAAGAACTCTGAAAAATGCTCACCTTATATGGCATGGATTCAAAGAATATTGATGTGGCAGAGATCTTCTTTGTTGGTGTGAAAAAACCATGAGTTAAATGTCCACCATCAGGCAGGTCTAGACCCATGATACGACCATGAGGCTCTACAATACCTAAAAAGTTTGCAACATACAATTTGTGTGATTAGAAGCCTTTGTTCAGAACAAGCAACTATAAGATCCAGCTTGTTGTCTAGTGAAAAATGGGTGATAAGGATATAAATGCTCAATCTGCAATCATCTAATAAATATGATAACATTCACCATCTTTTATATTGCTGATTGCATGCACTGAATGAGATTATTCAAATTATAAATTCTATGATAGTTATATAATTCTAAACTATGGAAATAACTAGAAGGTATATACATATATGTTGATAATCAGTACATTTGTATTTTTAATTAAAATGTCTGAATATATTTTCAAAAACCTCACCTGTATACACTGCAAAGTTGCCAGGGGATCCTGAATATGGCTGTACATTGCAACCCCACTTTTCTGGATCACATTTGTAGGCTGCCAAAGCTCTCTTCTGTGCAAGGATTTCAATTTGATCAATGTACTCGTTACCACCATAATATCTAAATAATAATAAGCAAATATTTGATGCAGAATTAGATCATAATGATTTTATAAATATCATTTATACATGCAGGAATAAGTTACAAATTACTGCAAAAAACATACTAATATAAAATGACATATTTGCAGCATGTTTTACACAGATGGAACATTTTTTGTCGGTGTTTTGATGCACAGATGGATTTGATGCCACTGCCAACTATAGAAAATCATCTCTATCAGTGCTACTGCTTTCAGCTGCATTAGCAGTATCCATTTTTTTCATAAATTGAAGACTATCAAACCATTTGCACTTTAACAGCAAACAACTGCATAGACAGGATCTGACTCTTGCGCCTCCATATAAATTTTGAATCAATTTACCTCTGTCCTGGCAATCCTTCTGAATATTTATTGTGCAAACAAGAACTAAGGCACTGCAATACTGGAAGGGTAGTGAAATTTTCTGAAGCAATCATTTCTAAACTTGTTTGCTGCCTTCTCCGTTCCTTCTTGATGAGCTCAAACAACTCTGGATCACTGTCCCATACATTGGAGTTCAATATTTTTGCTAAATCGTTGCTCATTTTGGCTATCTGCTGCACCACAGGTTTGTTCTGAAATAATAAACTGGTTAACCATTTTCCTAACATTTCGTCTTTTTTTCATTAAACTACTGTGAGGTTACGCAAAACTAACCTACAAATTTTCCTGCGCAAGAACACTGATAAAACTGAGGATAGTTTTGATATAAACTCTTTATATCATTCCGAATTATTGCATAATTGTATTTCGTAGTGGTATCGATAGCGTAACAGCACTTATTTTTTCCAAAATTGATAACCTAAATAACATGTGTTATGAAAGAACGGAATGATAATTTTATCTAAACGGGAGGGAGTGCTTGTATAAATTATATTAAAACGCAAACTGCAGTCATATCTACTTCACTAAACCGGGTTTGATAGTTTGTTGACCTTAAATTATAAGAATAGGTGAAAATCCTACCTTGCAATTCAACAGGTGTTTACAGTACGATGGAAGGCGGGAAAACATTGTTTTGGTTCTTTTGAATATTTGTCGCTTACGTGTTCCCGTGTTGCCAATGGATTCCTTTAACATTAACAAAATAAGATGATTGGAAACTGTTTTGCGTAGCAAAGACGAGATTGACCCCACATATTTGTTATCTTCATATTATCGGATTTTTCAAATTATGATTAATTTTATTTAATGTTTCAATAAAATCTGCTAGGGGGTCTGTTGATAAGATGTATGTTATTGTATATTAATATCATTACTTTTTTACACTGAGAAAACATGAGAAGTTTATTTGAAGATGTGAACTAAATCAAAATAAATGAGAGGTGAAAACTTACTATCTATGGAATTTAGTATAATTTGTTTCCAGTCAAAAATGACTTCTCAATCACGATCGTCGACTCTGAACTCTGAGTAGATTTAAAACAAATGCCAACGACGAAAAAGGCCTTTGCAATGATGCTATGCCTTATCAATTTATATTGAATATTATTATCATCATAGGGAGCATTAAATGCATGCCGATATGCAAACCATTTTTCAAATAAAACAAATGCAAGAGATGCAATAAATATATTTACCTACCTTGTGATTGTATTAGTAATATTAGTACAAGGGTTATGAAATTAGTTCTTAACAAAGACGCATTAGTAACCAATTAACAAAATTACACGACTTATTTCAATACACTGATGTAATAAATAGTAACACAACTCAGTGATGATTTGTATTGAACGTAAGCAAAACTTCAACATTTGTGGGCTTTGTCTCTTCGTTTATGAATTGATGCTTTTGACTATCCTTCTTACCATGAACTATCCATCAAGTGGCAGAAAAATGGTTTGGCCATCGCTGGAGTACCGCTGCATGTGTGGGGATGCGACCCAAAGCACTCCTTCAAACGATCTGAACAGTTTAGAACATCTAAGTACAGAGATGAGAGGATATTGTGAGAATAGTTAGAGCTGTATCTATAAGCAAGAGGCAACAGGGGTGTGTTGTTTGTCACAAAACTAAGGTCATGACAGGTCTCATTTTTCCATGCGGCTGATTTGAACGTGTCTCAGTCCTTGCAATCAAATATTAAGTATTATGATATTCTGCCATTCCACCAGGTCTTCAACCTTCTGGTCAGAGTTTCGATATTTCCATAGTTCATGGTTGCTATTGAGGATGGTGAATATGCGATGTATATGGTTAATTTATGCAATCCGTTCGTAGAAACCATGGCTCTCTCGAAAGAAAGCCTCGAAGAAACTTCTACGTGCGGGAGCCATGATAATAAACATACTGTCCTTGTATATAATAAGCACCTGATGATAAAATTATCTTCACATACATACCTAGCAAACCATAGGCGTAAAAGATTACATTGAAATAGGTGATTAATTGTATATTTTTTTGAAATGAATGGTGTGACTACAATGTTAGACACTGTCGTTATATAATAAAAAATTAAGTATAACATGTTTGCATCTGAAAGCTTATCATGTATACCAGCTCTAAAATGTCGTCTCTAAAGAGAGCAATGCAAACCAACAGAGCTAAAGAGACAAACTCCAAATCCAATCTCGGCGTTAACTTCCTTTGCTTTCCGCGTTTTTTCCTATTTGTACGTCTGCGTTTTTGTGTGCTCGTTCAGCGTTGGTTGTAACGTGCAGCACAGGGCAGCCATAGCCATTATTTGCAAAATAAAAAGTCCAAGAGCTGCACGACGACGACGACGATTCGAACGAAAGATATATTGCTACATTTAAAGGGTACGTATACACTTGTTCCTACGTTCTGTCTTCTTCTCCTCCCCATTTCCTTTGTAAGTCTTTCTTGGCGTCTTTTTTCATTCAAATGGGACAATGTGGCTTCCAAAATACATTTGCTTGGTCTCATGTCTCAGCTAACAGGACACAACAAAAACAAAACACAAACTGCCCATTTGAATAGATAATCAAGAAGAACGGTTTAAAAAAATACTGAAATACCGAACAAACTACTCAATCCCATATGCTCCAAATAATCAATTTGATCCGAGTTTCAGATAAAACCCTCCCCTTATCAACAAATCTAATAGTTTTTAAATTTGATTTAGCCAGTACCGAGCTGGGCGGGCCTTAGCAATTTCCATTCCAATTTATCCTGAGCGCCCTATGTAAATTAGGGAATAAACCTACAGCGCGGCACGGGTACTAAAACCTAAAGACCTATAAAAGTAACGAATTGACAGATTGGGACGTAACCGAGAACCGTTATACGATTATACGACTTTCAAACGGACTCCTTCTTGAAACAGGAAGTGAATAGAGGTCCGCTATGCAGGTACTTGTACATAGAACTAACCATCCGAAAGTTTGATAACATGGAAGCTATATGCCTATGCCGATTATTTAAGCACAGTATAATAAGCCAAGGCTAGAAAATATAAATAAATTGTACCTTAGAAAATATAAATAAGTTGGGTTGATCCACCAGTGGTTGTTGAAATACACGAGAGCTGAGATTATACTTTTTGTATGGGCTCCTTGGTATGACTGTTGGCTTGCTTAAGGAAATAGACAACTAAAGCTGAACTTTAAACAAAAGGAGGAGTGATATGACTTCGTTTAAGTATTGCTTCGATTGACGATAGATTATCCAACAGACTATAGTAGATTTCAGAGCTCCGGAACAACAGGATTTCAAAATAAGTAGGATCCAAGAGGCTAGTCATATTTAATTAACATTAAGTATATATTATGTAGGTTCAACTAGAACATATTTACTTGAAGGTTACTAATCTGGTTTCCCGCAGGATTATATTTCAGAAGCTATTTGTTAAGCAGCTACAGCCTGCTATCTATAAACGAACAATACTGTTAGTCTGTAAACACTCCAATTTGGCTGCGGACTTATCATTGTACGTTTTGGTCTTACGGGCCCCTATACACTGCCTTCAGGAAATAATAAGCAACGGGTTGTTGCAGCAGGAATAGAATGAAGGCGACTACCACTGCTTCGAGGGGGAAATGGACGCTGTAAAGTCTATATTTACCCTTAGAATACATAAAACAACATGTTACTTTATTTCAAATAACTTTTCACCCGAATGTTGCAGGTTGTACTAGTCTCTTAACTCTTTTCGCAGAAGCAAAATGGACAATTTTCAATATTTTGGCTTTCCACCTAAAATTCTTGAACACTAATAAATATAATAATACGACGTAGGTCACCTGTCAGTCATTTGATATCGCGTAGTTTTAACAACCACCACTTTGGTTCGATTGAATTTTGGGAGGGATGTGGATGTCAAGATATCGAAACGTCTCTGAGTTCAAGGCATGAAATACTCACGGGAAAGGGGATGAAGTGTAGGAAGAGCAGGAGGAGGCACAAGAAGGGAATGGGGAGATGTAATCGAAACTGGGAAAGAGGAAGAAGATTATTTAACCGTGTTGCAAAACGGGACTGATCCGCCATGTTTATAGTTCTAAAACAATAATTGAATATTTTCATGACCTCATTCACATCCTTGTGTTAGAAAATCCAGGTGAAGGAAAAGGATAACGTTCGATACAAATTAGCTGGAAGCTTTCCACTGCTAAGGCGTACGCAGAATGCCTCTCGTCGCTTCCTTTTTGTGTACTAGTCAGAGCTGGATACTGCCTCAGGTGCAATGCCCAATAGGCGACATCACACGACTAACGATAAGGGCCAAAGTTAATAGAAAATCCACCTTGTCGCTCTCTAACTGGTCTCTCATCCAAACGGCTTTTTCCCTTACTTTTCTTTTTTGTCTCTTCAACGTATATGAAGAGGAAGTTTTATTTGCCAGCAGTCTGGTGGATTTTTTTGGGAGCCTACTCACGTTTATATCGGTTTTCCATTTACGGTTCTAATGTTGGTCATGTGATGAATGTGATCATTGTAATGTTTTAGTCCTTACAAGGAAACAAGTCGACACCGACTAGATGTAATTTTTCCCAGTTTTCTATCTAACTATCAGATTTTGTTTCCCTAGCTCATAGGCGGGAAAGTATTATACTCGCAAATTTGAGGTATGTTTCCTAATGTTTCGTGGACGAAAAACATTTTTGTCGGTTTTTTAAAGATAATCGAACTAAAAAGTAAAGAGAGTGATGGTACTGTCTTCCATTCACGATGAATTTTAATCACCAGAAAAGATATTACTACTTCACAGACAATATAACCGATTTTGTATCAAGAAGTTAGTAATAGTTTGCACATATTTCGGTATACCGTGTAATACTACTGAAACAAAAAATACGGATCCTCCCTAACAATCACGCTGTTAAATTTTGATTCATCTCATTGAGATGAGAGTGTCCACTTCTTCCCGCAGTGATAAAGCAATTGCGCCAGAAATACAGGAATCTATGTGCGGACTATGGCTGGTAACAAGTTTCCAGATTTTGAATTTTAACGAGGTCCTTCCCCGCCACCATCTGTACAGCTCTGCAGCAGCTCACATAATTGGACAAAATCGATGAACACAAGGACTCAGAACCGAGGACCGAGTCGGCAGTGTATAAGGACCGCTGCTTGCAGGACATCACGAACAAAAGAATCGACAGACGAATATTTTCAAGTACAGCGTGGGGATATTATAATAGACAGGCGATTATTTTGTTAAGAGGCCAGACATATTTATTTTCGGTAGGCCAGCACAAGGTGGTTTTTAGCAACGTATTATTTCGAAGATCAACAATTTTTCTCTTGAAAAATTATACATGTAGGTAATTAATCACATTTAAAAACTATACATTCAAGTGTAAGGAATGATTTTGAGATACCGGGACAGAGGAAAATGGAATACAAGAGGCTCTACAATCTATAAAATGTTAACCCTAGTTATCGTCCGTACTTGCTTACCATAGATTAATATTCATACGTTTGGAATGGACTAAAGATACAGAACAAGATGAACAGCTAATAATCCTTGATAAAATGCGGTCCTCACATTTTCTAGAACCAGACCCTTTTTGATTCGACATTTCTCAGCTAGCAATAAGACAAACATTACTACAAGCTGATAAAAAATTAGCTTCATCTCAATTATTAAGAGAAAGCAAATTAGCTGGATCAGCACTTGGTCGCCCTCGTCGACTCTCTTCCCGCCCCTTCATAATTTAATAATCACGGTATCGCGGACAAAAACTAATTAAACCCGGATGATCAGATTCGTTAGAGCGGCCTTGGAAGATTTGCAATTCAGAAGCGATTATTCTCCTTTTAAGAAGTTGAGATCAATGCAGAGGTGGAGGTGCGGGATTAAGTATTTTTTTATAGATAACCTCACGATTCGTAAGAGCAGCGACATGAGAGGAGTTTGTTGTTCATTTTCTGGTTGTGCTCCATTTTGCTATTATCGATAACCCACTAAATGTGAATTAATTGTTCTAGTTCAGTTAATAGTCGGTGGAGGATACTGTGACTGCTCGATGCAGTGAGCTGTCATGATCAGAGATCTTTACTGTTCCAAGAGACTCAAGATACGAACCACCAGCGTACTTTGTACTTCGGGAGACGACTGGTTTCGAGAGTCTAACTTACATCTTCACTCGGACTGATTGGGAGCTGTGCGTACATAGCTCAATTGAGGGAGTGTTTGTCCGGCAAGCGGAAGGTGGGTTAAATATTCCCCTAAAAACGCATTCAGCTCCGTCTGTGGTATCGAAACACAATACAGCTATTTATTATAAATTCTGCAGTAGTTTCTTTGCTCTCGGTACCGAAATCGGGATCGCCTCCTTGAAATCTCTCCGATGATAATAATTTAAATTTCAGATAGGTTCGGGGCCATGTGCCTAGGAAAAAGCTCTCGGAATATTTTTGAATTGTTAGCGAATAACGACTGGGTCGTTAAGAGTTAGCGAGCTTGAATTATTGGAAGTTTGGAAAGCGATCTATATGCCTCCGCTTTCCAGTTCTGCCGTTGAGAATTCGGGTGAAATGATACGGAAGGACAGAGATTAGGGATTATTGTAAGACTCCTGGTTTGCGCTGAATGGTATCAAATCTTATGGTTTGATTTAGTACGGAGTCATCATGCATTAGGAACTAGTAACTATGGCATTTTTAGGGAAGAAAGAAGCGCGGTGGGCGAGAAGTTGCACACTCTGTGACGCTAGATAAAAGTACCTAAATACCATAAAAGCGTTCTCGCCAGCAAAAAAAAGTTGTTGTTTGAAACTTGTAGACAAGGTGGATTTATCAAAAGTTTGATTTCGGACGTTGTTTGAAACTTGTAGACAAGGTGGATTTATGAAAAGATTGATTTCGGACTTCCATTGTCTATAAAATTTTGAGTATCACGACGTTTCGATTGATGTGCTATCTTCAATCGTCTTCAGGTGAACTGGCGAACACGTTCCTTCCATGCCTATTTATACCCCGTCCGGTGACGTGTCGTTGTGCGCGGTCATTGTTTATTGTCTAGTCTAGTCGTAGTCTATTGATCTTCTTTATGAGTGGCTGCCAGATTGGTTTAATGTCTACGCTGGGTTTGCTGTACACTTTGCTGTTGTTAGTGATGAATGCCGCCTCCTTGAATTTCCTTCGATACCAATGCGGTTCCTTGGCAATAACCTTAGCGTCGTCCCAAGCTATTTTATGGTGCTCCGTCCATGCGTGGTCAGCTATTCCAGATTTTCCTGTCTCTGCTCGCTGGGTGTTGAGACGATGTTCTTTGATTCTTACTTCCAGTGGCCTTTTTGTTTCTCCAGTATAGATTTTACCACAATGACATGGTATCTGGTAGATGCAGTCCTTTGTCTCTTGAGATTCATTCCTGGGCTTAGTTTTTGTTAGGATACTTCTGAGGGTGGCAGTCCTAGAGAATCTCGTTTGGATCTTGTATCGCTGACCTATTCTTTTGATTCCATCTGATATTCCTTTGACGTAAGGCAGCATGAGTAAGTGCTGAGATTCTTCGTGTTTAATTCTTCTACTGTTGGCATTTTCCTTTATTGTTACTTCCACTAGCTTCCTTGGGTATCCGTTGTTCAATAGATCTTGTTTAATGATATTGAGCTCTCTTTGTAGTCCCTCTTGTGTGTTACAAAAGGATTTTTGATTTCGGACTTCCATTGTCTATAAAATTTTGAGTATCACGACGTTTCGATTGATGTGCTATCTTCAATCGTCAGTTCAGCTGAAATTTTATAGACAATGGAAGTCCGAAATCACACTTTTGAAAAAAAAAGTTTTTAGATTTCTATCATTTTCCCTTATAAAAGCTTTCTTCTTATGACTTCGCAGACGTTGTGCGAATCAAATTCCACTTATGGAATTGGTAAAATACTGCACCTATGATTTCGCCTTCTCATCGTACAAATGCATTTCTGATTTGTTTACGAGGCTTTCAGGAAACGCGGGTCGTTTTTCAGAGATATCACTACATTTCCGGGAAAGGGAACCTCCCAGCGTTTGTCCCTGTTCGATTTTAACTCATGTTGTAAATGAAAATTTACGATGTCTGGTTTCACTGTGTGGTTACGCCCTTTTTGCTATCTCGCCGCCATGGATTCTCTTTTCTTTTCACTTTTTTACGGCGAAATTTATTGGGAGGAGCGATGTTTTGTAGCTTGAGACATTTCACTCGCAGCGCCGTAAATTGGCAGAGTAAAGATGGAATCAAAAAGACTAGTTTTTAGTATTCACAGGCTGACCGATAGTCCAGATGACAATGAGCTTTGATATTTGTATCCATGATGAAATATACAAAAAACGTATTATTTAATTTAATGGCTATTATTTGGGAAGGCTACGTCACGCCATATATGGCCCTAATATTGTCATTTGATTTATTAAGGCGATAGGGCAATAGCAAGTTGCAACGATTCTATGTACCTTCGAGTGCTAAAAAGCTACCGCGATTCAAACAGACCACTATAATACATTCATCATCCATACAACCCTGTGAAATGTTTATTTTACATTTCCCTGTCCAGACTTTATGAATGTCACTAGCTGCCACTAATTAGAATGATCAAATCTTTTATGATTGTTTCATAAAACTACGAATGTAAACGGTTGTTTGCGGTACCTACACACTGAACAGGAAATATGAGTTTTTTTACAGGCACTTTATTGTTTATAGACCTCGTTAAATTCAGCCCTGTTTCCTAATTAGTAGCACTACTTCACTATAAACAGCATATTATATTCTAAAACTGGGACAAATACAAACTGGAAATAAATATATATTTTTATGTAGATGTTTTACCTTGTCTTTAACGTTTTATAGCCTAATTTTTAACAGGATTTGGTGTCAACTACTATGAATCATAGAAACACATGTTACACAAATCATTATGTATGAAGGTATATGCAGTGTGATCATAATCATAAAAAATGTCATTCTAATTATCAACTTCAAACCATTTTTAGGCGAAGCAAAACCAAAATATTCAGGGGAACTAAAAAAAAATTATTTCCAAATGTATTTGTGTGTATAGGAGGAAAAAATTTGGAGTGAAGTTTTTATGCCATAGATATATTTTTTAAACATGTCAAGTTTCATCTCCACATTCTGTGTATTGGTCAGATGTCACACTGATGTTCCTCGTAATTTTGACAGTTGTGGTATGTTTGACAAAAGCTGAAGTGTATTTGGATGAGGATTCAACTCGCAACCAAAATTATGAAAACGAAAATATTTACAATGTTTATGAGTATGTGAATAATCTGCATTTGCAGAGATGTGCATTTGTAGCCATAGGATTAAAATATTTTTCAGTAAGTACCTATCCATCTAAAAGGCCTGTACTTCAGTCATATAACTTCTATTGTGTCAACCTTTCTCTTGAATTTGAGAAAAATGTTGAAATTCAACCCTGATGTAATTTTAGAGTTATATCTAGATTTATATTAGTTATGATCTGCTTAAAAGGTGAATACGTGGGACCTCCTTTCAGATATTTGTCGAAAGTGCGGTTTTGGACAAAAATAACAGAATCCGTAGTAGTAAGTTCTTCCTCGGAGTTTGCCATCAGAGCACATTGGAAAAATGGAAGTTTTGTTCCCCACAGCTGGAAAAGAAAAGACCGCACAAGTGTAAGTTTCATCTGAAGAATGGAAAATATCATGGAAGAGTCCACAGGCGATATTGTGATTTCAGTATTATGGGTCGAAATCCCGACTGTCACTGTATCACTACCATTTTCGGAGAAACTATGTACAAAGTAATTGGTGAGTAATGGGATGCACCTTAAATCGCGTTGTTGCCAACTAGTGTGTAATTACACGGGTTCTGTGGATTTTCATTGCCTTGCATGTATTTTTATAACATTCAGAAAAAGCGTGTATTTTACGTAAAATTTTTGATTCCAAAACAGTTTAATGCTCATATTGTACGTTTGCTGTGATATGATTGAATTAAAACTATATGTATTCTTTAGAATACACCATTTTGGCCACGTGCCACGACACAGCTATGACAGCTGACAGCGTGAGTCATCCTCTCTCTTTTTTTGTATTATTCATTGTAAAAGCTTAGCTCTTGAGCTCTCAATTTACTTATCTCCAGCTTTCTTAGAGCCCTTGGAATCAACAAACCAGTCCTGCCTATTCCATCTTCCTAAAGTTGGTCACCATATTGTATCAAACCTTGAAGTGATTCCATTTATATGCCTTTGTCAGCATCCGTAGGTAAGGGGTGCGGCGGAGATTTCCCGTGAAAAGCGGGGAACTGTCGGCATGCCCAAACACATTTATCACAGCCACTTAGATTCCATTAGGGAAAGCTGGAATTTATCGACGGGCTGCCACGACGCTAAACGCGCGTTTCCGCAAACGCGATGCTGCAATGGCACGACTTTAGAGTCTGTTTACTTTTTCATCTCTCTGTACACCAGATGTCAAGCAACACATATACCGACGAGTGTCAAATACACATTGTGTATATTTGAGCAAACTGGTTCTATATTATATTTAATAAAAGTCAAAGAAATGGTTCCTTCCTAAAAATAAACGAAGTTGATCTGCTCATAAACATATTTAGTAAGTTAAACTGCGCTAACGGCATGGACACTGCCGAATAGCAGTAAAAGGCATCTATGAACAATAATGAACTGATTTACAGCGACATTGTTCTTCGTAAACGCTTTTTGATGTCACTACTTTCGATAGTTATACTGTACCGTCATCACCATCTGTCTCATTTCAGGATTTCCATCATGTTACATTCCGCCTCTGCCTGATACTTTGTGCAGATACAACCCATGCGGATTGAACCAGTGTCAGCCAACTATAGTGGAGGACGCAGTGATATCTGTGGAGTGTGATCCAAAATGCAATGGTGGAAATCCGGTAATAGGTCGAAATTAGTTGACAGTGGTTACCTACGTTTTGCTATATCCTCATTTCTAAATTTTAAAGCTTGCTTTGAAAAATCTACATGTACGTAGTTTTGCAGTCATTTTGTAGACATCAATTTTCGATACGTAAACGGCAAGAATTAGGACAGCGTAAGAATATGAAACCACATGTATAAAAACTGACGTTTCGGCTGCCTCTGCAGCCATGTTCAACGAAGAAAATATAGTAAAGTAAATAAATTGATATTGACTCTGATTGCCCATGGCATTGTTGGCAAATCCAAAATGAAAGCATGGTTTTTTGTAATGTAGACATCATAAAACATCCGAGAAACTTTTCCTCTCAACATTGGAAGTTTTGGTGGGAAAAATACTTCCATCACTTGCGACAGAACCAACTCTTTGAAATAAACTCGCCTCTGCTTCTGAATTATTTTAGGATGTTTTTATAGGAGGTTGGCGATGTTTAGAGACAGTCGATCAACAATATTTGACATGGTTCTAATGTACTGTTGATTTTAGTTTTGCGAATATCCCATGGATAAATCAGCTGCTCTGCCATTGATCTCTTCCAATTGGACCAATTGGAACCCGTTGGAGATACAAGAAGGAACAATGAACCAGCAGCAGAAGGTGTATCAGTCGATTTGCATGAACAGACGCACGTCGGTAGATAATTTATACACGGCTCGTTCAAGCTTTGCTAATTTTTTGTAACATTATTTTTCAGGAATCTCAGTGATGTTGATTGTCTTGGACCCGGAACAGCTTGGTGAGTTTGTAAAAACTGTTGATAAAATAATGATTAAGTGTAGGAAAGGGCAAACGGAACGAGAAAAATTCGGATTTTTTTAGTTAAAGTGGGGCTCGAACTCGTACCTCTAGCATTCCGTGCTGACGTCATAATCGCTAGGCTACTGCATTGCGCTAACCAGACGATCTAAGGTATAATGTAAGGTACGGTCTCGTTCCTACCACTCCTCTTTGGATCGGTTTTTTTCTGATCGTACACTGATCTAGAAAACTCGCCATTCGGACTAGTAATCATCTGATGGTTTTAGTGAGCATATGTATCTCCGTTGTGCGTATCATCACGTTGGAAATAATAGCGTGAGTAGAGGTGAGTCTTTAGGAACGAACCTGTTTTAGCAACTGTATATTTGCTTTCGTAGATAAACGGCAGTTATTTGAATGTCAACTATTCATGATCGACTAAATGTCGTCTCTCGTTCCTTGTTATTATTCTCATAAATTTTTAGCTGCCCGGAATCTGTACACAATTGCACCTGCGATGTTTTTGAAGAAGATGGCTCTATCAAAGCAGAAATTGTGGTTTATTCAGAACAAAGAAATCAGACTTTAGGTATGAACATTAGAGTATCTGTTAAATAGATCGAAGCTGGTTCTATTGGATGATTCCAATCAGACAAGGAAGACGCACTTAGTAACATGCTTTTTCCTCCATACTAAAATCTATTCAGAACAAATCCTTCGACCATTTCGACCAATTTCATCCTTCAATCTGTTTCCATTTCCAGTAGTGATTTTAGTGAAGACCGTTGAAATGCTTCTATATCGTGATATATGCGTATTGATTCAAATTCATATATATTACTATTTCAGAAAAAAGAGGTAGTTCGAATATCGATTTATTTCACCAAGGAAAATTGGATGAAGATCAGAGAAGATCCGTTAGAGGTATGTTATACTTTTTACTACGCTGACCCGAATTTTCCGTATACCTACGAGTATATTTATTTTCTACAATGACAGTCATTTTCTATCTAATATCAGAAACTAAGGACGTAACAGAAGATATAACGGACGATGACGAAGATATAGACGAAGAAAGTGATGATGACGATATTGTGATGGAAGAAAATACTCAATTTGAAGACTGTACAACTGTCTCTACAGAACAGTTAGAAAAAGATGAAATTGTAACTCTCAACAGCAGTTGGAGTGGAAACAGTTCAGCTGTGTTTGAGGAAATCAAAGCAGCTGAGAGTGCTACAGCTACTACCAAACGAAGTAAAGGAGGAAGTGATGATTTGAAGCTTTTCGGATGTATTTATTATATTTGTATTTACCTCATGTATTCTACAATAAAGTAGTTAGAAAATACAGAAGTACTTCTGTCCTATGTTATATCCGAACAGGGATTTGTATTGGCAGCTAGTACTGAAAAACTTCACTAACGTTTCGTCTGCCTTGGTAGCCTTTATTCAAGTACAAAACATAACAGCTAATCCTATCCTTATTTGCTATTCAATTCCTCTGCTTTAATATTTATTCACACTGTATATTTCGTAAAAAAATAGATATAAATGATTCAACCCTTGGTATGGGCTCCATAACAATTTCTATCTTACGCAGCAACTTTGCAGCCCCACCACTACGCGACCGAGATCCAAGTTTTCTGTTCTGTGCACGACAACTCTTTATTGATAATAAATAAACGAAGATCGGGAGAGAATCGTTACGCCCAGACCGGATTCGCCGTTCGGGGGAGGTCAATAGGTTGCCCTCCACCTTTTTGCCTTTTCTATACGGTTATGACGGTTGCGTCCTCCAGGACTGGAAGTGACACTAGTCAAACAGCTAGAAGGCAATCTCGTAAAAGGGAAATTGATAAGGAAAAGGTTTAATTTTATAGCATGTGTCGTTTTTCTGGAGGACATAGGAGATAGAGCTAGATCGATTTTATATAGTTTTCTCGGACTCGTTAATATACTAATCATTTATTGTACAGTGCACGATTTTCACCACTATAGAATTGCTTCCCTTAGGTCCGATTTCCTTATTGAATCTGTGGTTCAATCAATGTGTCAAGTTACGTTTGTGACTCTCGTTGTCTATACAATTTTTGAGTGTCATCTTCAATGGTCTTCCGGTGAAATGGCTGTCATTGCGTGTCACATTCGTATTCAAGGTCGCAGCTGACAAGTCGGCCGCGTTCAAGGTCGAACGCCACCTGAACCAATCAATGCCAGCCCTCTCAACGACAGGTTAGCCCTAGGAGTATGAATAACTATCGAAAATATATGGTCGCCATCTCATCAGAAGACGATCGAAGCTGGTGAATTAATCGTTTTTTAGAAGATATCGTGATTGGTGAAAATTGTTGCTATTTTGATGGAATCGAACCTTAGTTATCATTTGGTCGACGTTGGTTGTGACGCGTTCAGGACGCAGAAGCGCGTTTTCGGGCGTCCCGCTTTCAGCACGTGTTTTCGGAGCGTCGGCCGCGCGTCGCTCCAGTCTGTCTCCAGACGCGCGGACGGGCAGCTGTAACTGGCGATTCGAGATTGTTTTCGGCGAACATCGTTCGCGGCGTAGCAGTTGTGAGTTTGTTTTCATCGAGTCAAGGTAGGAGGTATAATAATTTTCATCCCTGCATGAGCTTCAACCGAAATAACGACTAATAATATAACGAAGTCGGAACATGTCACAGGCTGTTTGAGAAAAGTAGAGTATAAATTATTGAATGAATACTACGTGAGGAGTTTGTCTATGTTCAAACAAGAACCATTTTTTTTTGGCTATGCGTAAAATCAGAAAATCTTAGGTATTGAGTTTCGTACACTTTCAGTATTTTTATTTCGTGAAATAAACAGAAACATTAAAATACACGAAAATAATATTCCATACTATTTAAACCTTCTAACTTTACAAAAAAACAAAAATCAACCTTTTCCAATTTAGGGGAGATGTAAAATACCCAATAACAAAGTTTAGGCATATTCCGTTTTTTATAGGTCCGAGAAATTTTCAGCAACCATCAAATTTTTATGGTGTAGCCAGATTCAAATTCTCATTACAGTTGACTCAGTAGTTCTCAAATTACAGAGTCGCCAAAGATAAGTAAACTATATAAAAGAGTTCCACTGTATTTTTCTTATTCGAGGCAAGTGAGTCATATTCACCTAATTTAGTTTGGTTAACAATTTTAGGGCGGTAATAAAACTTAGAACCAAACCACTTCTCAAAAAAGTCTGTTTCAGCTCATGTGAAATTTGAAATAAATGCGGACAAGATAGAAACACAAAACAAAAACAGGATTTGTTTCAGCGAATTGACTATCAATTAGCATACACATATTCCTATAAACAGGCGGATTTTATAAATTTGTACAATTCCCTGGCTGAACTGATAATTCCAAATTGCCTTTTCTATTCAATTTTGCAGCGTATATGTAAACACTCATCTCAATTTTATTGATATTGACTATACAACAAGCCTTGCAAATGACCGCTTGAAATATACTATTGTGATTTTGATTGTTCCATCAAAAATAAAAAATAAAATAAACTCATATTGTTTAATCATGTATAATTGAATACGCAGGAAGAATACTCGAACAATTAAATTTCATTTCATGTTCTACATTTTCAGTGCAGGTACGTTGTTATCCGCGTATTTCCAGGTATAAAAATCGAGCTTTACACGAATTGCCCTTTTGTATACAAAATCTATCTGTATAATATACAATCTATTCATTCAGACAACAACAATAATATATATTTCAACGAACACACATCGATACCTATATCACAATAATGCAAGGCATCCAATTATTTTGTTTTGATATATTGATCAGATTTAATTAATTTGTTTCGAATCTGATTAATTTCGGTATCGCTATACCAACCTTGTTTTTTAATTAGGCTGCCAATTTAATTTAATCGTTTTATAATCATCATTGCCTGATATTGACGAATGTGCATTCCACAAATTAGAAATTATCAGTTGTAAAGTCAAACGTAATTATACCGAAATAAATGTTCAGTGTGATCAATAGAGATTATCACTTTAAAAAGACTAGGTGTTTTCATTTGGAAAAGGTCAACGTTGATTGGAATAGTTAGTTTTCATATTGTATTCTAAATATATTACGTAAAAAAAATCAGGACCCATTCACCATTAGTTTAATTAAATTTGTGGACTGGTGAATGCACTTCATAAACTTTCACCAATTTCGACTAATGTGTTTGCATTGAAACTGTGAGTTAAACAGATTTATTCGATACAGTCATTAAAATATATAGTTTGGAAAATATTGGATGTCTTAATGCTGGAAAATGTTAGAAAAGGGTTGTCGTGGATGGACTCAATAAATTTTAAGTTTTTATAGCCTGTAGTGACTGATACCGTATTACGCATGAAATATCATTGTTTGTTATTAGTTTTTTGAAATATTTATTTCGCTTAAGTGATTAAGCTGGTAAAAAACATTTTTCGTTTATGGTGATCGACATGATATTCTCGTGCCAACAAGCATAAGTAACTTTCAAAATACTATTTTCGATGAATATCTGAAATGAGATGATACATTTATGTTTTGGAGGATAAATTCAGAAACATTGAAAACCCTTAAAAACATAATTTACTTTCACATTTTTACTGAAAAAGTACTTTACTGTATCATATATATTTTACATTTTGATTATTGTCCCCAAAGCACCCTATTAGCAAAAGCTAAGTCTATTAAAAATCACTTTTTCACTTTTGTCTTTGGTCTAAAATGAGTAAAAATTTGGACTGTATAAGGTACCTAAATATTACCAGGGCCAAATGTTTATGAAGGTGTAGGTACAAGTTTTCTGAGCTCACTCAATCAACTCGTATAATTTTTTCAAACTAAAGACCGAACATCTTTATTTCATTGGCGTTTAAATGAAGATAAATCTTCTGGCACAACACCGTGTTCGGAAACTATGGAGTATCTAAACTTTTCTATCCTGGCTCCAGTATTTACGTAATAAATATCACAGATCACACTTTCTCACTTAGAGGGTGCAAGAATTACTGAACGACAGACAGTATATCGAAGATACACACAACATTTCTCCCATGATTTTTGCATGTAGTTAAATCATAGATACATACTAATATTTTTGGTGTTTCTTAAATTTCCGGTGATCTTTGTTGTATTTAAAATACCTTTGTAGTGAACGCAGTAATCTGGGGTCCACATTGATGTGTGGAAAGTACTCAATCAGTATTCAATTTAATCCACCTCAAACATCACTTCACCAAAAATATGGATTCTCTTACTACAAGGTACTATATGAATAGCGTAGACTAATTATACTATATAGCTAGAAGGAAGTACTCAGCTACTACCTTCAACGTACTTTGTAGCTAGTGTAGATTGAGCCTACTCGATACCAGTACCCAGATCAACCTTGATGACGTATTCATTTGAATGTAAAGATTCTTTATTTTTCGGATTACTCGGGGAGTGTTTCAATCTGCGTCGTGGTTTTCAAGCCGTTCCTTTTTGCCTCCATAACCGCCGCAATCTCGTCGTATATTCGCAAGGATTCAGAACACTTTACACTTCTCTCATTCACCAGCGCCCTTCTTTCCGGATCGATTCGCTATTAAGTTGATCTGCCGGATAAGAACGTTGGTTGGACATACTTTATCCTTTTGCAGCCGCTCTTGTAGTCTATCGCCTTCATAAATTCACACCGCTTTTTTCCATCTAACTAGAGTTTCATGCCTAAGGCGTAGCATGAGGAGAAATAGCACATACAATTCGATAAATATCTCAGATGTGCTGATTGGTAGTGCCATTCATAATATCAATCCGTCCATTGCTGAATCTGTCTTTATGCTGTGCCTAAATCATTGTTTATGGATCAGTTTCTTGCGTTGCGTTATCCTTACAGCAAGATAAAAAATATAATTTATTCCTTGATGCAGATAAAAAGATTGTGTACTCAACACACAAATATTTATCTAATTGTGTGTTTAGTACACAAAAAATTATCTGCATGATTTATTCCATTTTTGAACATCATTTACTTCTCATCGCGACTTTTCAAGTATTGTGATGTAGAATCTACTGTGAGTTTTCGATTTTGAGGTATTGAGGGTTTTCATCTCACAAAAATCACTGTTTCCTATTGGACTGTCTGCGATTGGCATTGTTGCCGCACAATATCAGTGGTCTTTGTACCGATTTTGATCGCATGCTTCATGATGTCAGGTAATCAAAAGTTTGATTTCGGACTTCCATTGTCTATAAAATTTTGAGTATCACGACGTTCCGATTGATGTGCTATCTTCAATCGTCTTCAGGTGCTGGTCCAGTCGTAGTCTATTAGTCTTCTTTATGAGTGGCTGCCAGATTGGTTTAATGTCTACGCTGGGTTTGCTGTACACTTTGCTGTTGTTGGTGATGAATGCCGCCTCCTTGAATTTCCTTCGATACCAATGCGGTTCCTTGGCAATAGCCTTAGCGTCGTCCCAAGCTATTTTATGGTGCTCCGTCCATGCGTGGTCAGCTATTCCAGATTTTCCTGTCTCTGCACGCTGGGTGTTGAGACGATGTTCTTTGATTCTTACTTCCAGTGGCCTTTTTGTTTCTCCAACATAGATTTTACCACATTGACATGGTATCTGGTAGATGCAGTCCTTTGTCTCTTGAGATTCATTCCTGGGCTTAGTTTTTATTAGTATACTTCTGAGGGTGGCAGTCCTAGAGAATCTCGTTTGGATCTTGTATCGCTGACCTATTCTTTTGATTCCATCTGATATTCCTTTGACGTAAGGCAGAATGAGTAAGTGCTGAGATTCTTCGTGTTTAATTCTTCTACTGTTGGTATTTTCCTGTATTGTTACTTCCACTAGCTTCTTTGGGCTTTCCATGGCAGCATCATAAAATGACTTGAGATGACAATATTCAGTTTGGTATATTGCTTTGGTTGTTGAAAACTGTGTCCCTATCTACCATAAAAATAATTGAGCAACGTTTCCGGTTTCAACGGAATTCACCTCAACTTTGTACTTTTTTATTTGAACTCTATAAGGAATTCTAAGCAACTTTTTTGTCATATGCCATTTGACTAAAATTGATAGTATTTGAAATAATTCTATTGCTAAGGTTTTGAACGTTAATCCAATTAATTTTTTTCTTTGACCCACTTCTGAGAATTTGTTCTCATTTTTCACATGAACAAAGAACTGATTAAATTGTTGATTTAAGTTTATAAATGAACATGTCTTGAGGGTGAGTTCTTGATTTGAAAAGCAGAGAGATAAAAGTTAGCAAAGACTAAATTTATTAATGCACTTTAAAAAACAGAGAAATTTGCTGTAGGACGGAGAAAGTTTTTCTATTTTTTTTTTCGAAAACCGTAGCATATTCCCAAAATCCCAAGAACGCCCCAATCAAACGATAGTTCTGTGTGGTATTTTATATGAAAGAAATTTCTGACCATTTAACAAAATGTGTTTTTTGAGAATCGAAATTCCGTGTACAAAACCGTTTCAACTTAAAAGATCGAAACCTCTATTGTGTTCTACTTTCGCGTACCATCTAATACTGCTATATTCCATTTTAGCAACAGACTGCATCCATATCTAGGCCATACGTTATCTCTATTCGCTTTTTGTTTCATTACACGCTAGAACACTTCGCATAATTTTGCAAAAAGCCTACGTTGAATCCTTTCACGTCTGTAGGTACTGAAACATTTCAATTTGACACTTCATCAGTTTAATAGCTACATTTTTGCAATTCATACTATGACTCTATTTATTAATTCTCACGCCAATAGGCGGACCAGTATAGTAATCATGAAAAAAAAATTATATATGTTTTCTTGATGCTTCTGGACATACACGTCACAAAAAGCTACGTCACGCATTTCCGTCTGTCTGTCCGGTAATTCTTGGCCCATCTACAACTCGTAAAGTACCACTGAGATTTTGATAAGACTTATGGTACTATGATAGATACCTACAACGACAACGATGAAAAAACTTTGTAGATTTTTTAAATCTAGATTGGTGCAGTTGTGGCGGGATTTTCGTAAAAAACGAGCTCACTTTAAAATGCAGTTGATCTCAACACGCTAGCTATATGAAGAGAAGTGAACAAGTGGAAAGTACTAACCCAATCTACTTGACGCCATTATCACGTCCAATCTTCTGATTTAACAGAAGAACCGCGGAATGTGGATGCATGCGAAGCAAAATGACAACATTGCATCCTATGTCTATGCATATTTAATTAAGAGATATACGTCGCTGCGTTTGCCACTGAAGAATGACAGTAATGCCACCCATACCGTTTAGAATGAAATTCCTGGGATATTTTCCATTGCAGGTTCATTAGCAGACGTCTGGCTGCCTTTACGCATAAATCCGCGTCATCCCGTGGATACGTTCAATAAGGAATTTACGTAACTGTAGTAATAAAGATACATATACGGTGGTTGTGCAATTTCCATATTTAACCCGAGGTTAGGGTGGACGTAAGGTCAATATTTTCCACAATAATAATTAATTACGCCAATATGCAGGAGAAGTATTGGAGTATTAGGTTTTCTTGATATTTCATGGAAGATATGCACAAAAATCATGTCACTAATTTCCGCCAGCTGGTCTATCGCCGAAGGTATCATTTGGATTTGGATTACTAGTACCGCAAAACCACAAAAACGTTGTAGTTTTATCATAAAAAAGAATATGTGTTATGAAACTAAAAAAAAATTAAACCTTGCCTGTCGAGAATCCAGTGGGGTATCGTTGATTCAGGCTGACCAGCCTGAATTCTTTTAATATTGCTGTAGTCCAGAATGGAACATTAGCGTTTAGTACTCTTGAATTTAGGCAATGGTTTCTTTGAAAAGGAACTGTTTTTTTAATATTGAGATTAACTCTGTGATGCTGCCTGGGAATGTAGCTTTGCATACTGCATATTCTTGCTTACCACACTAATAAGAGTTGTCAGTTGTCTATCGGGAGTTCGCTTATTGATGATCGTAAGCTGTAAAGAGGAGTAAAGTTTCCAATTTTTCCCACAGACTTTTATTTGTTGTCGTTAAAGATGCAGCCGTAATCGAATTTGCTCCGAATGATTGCGTAGTAGATTCTAATGTTGTGTCGCTATCTAATAATTAATTGGAAATTAATTTTTAAGCATATATAGTAAAAAAAATATTCAAGATGTTCAGCTTTCAGTAACCTTGACTATTACATTTAGCTCCAAAGTTGCCTTCTAAATACCTAATCTCTCTCTGAAACCTTCTGTGCACCTTCTTGATACATTGTATGAGTTCAAGGTAAGATTTCTCCGAGTTCCGTACGGCCGTAGTCTGAAAACTTTACAGCAGTATAGAGAGTTGGCGAAAATCCCGCAAGAAGTATAAATAGTGTGGCGATATCTACTGCGAAAGGGGAACCTGTTTGAAACATTAATTCACCGCATGCATATCCGGAATGGCAGCATAGCCAGCCAGCCGGGAAGGCAAAAAGCATCAGGTTCGGGTCCGAAAGTCCGATAACAGCGATAAGGTAGATTTGTTACGAAGTGCATAAAACGGGGGAAGGAATGAGAGGCAGTGACGGCCTCTATCGCTACGGGAGGGATCTGAAAGCTTTTACCGTGCGAAATTACTATCATTGCTATCTGTCACTTGGAGGTGAAATAACTGTTTCTCACTTGTAGCATGAATACAGGCAATTTTTAGCATGTCAACAGAGGGATTCTCCTTGCTTGTAAAATATAATAATAATAATCAAAAGTTTCGTTGTGCGCGGTCTGTTCTGATTGGTTCCCGATGCGCGGTATTCCGGTCTGCTGACGTGGCTGTTTGTCGGTCATTCATCACCAACAACAGCAAAGTGTACAGCAAACCCAGCGTAGACATTAAACCAATCTGGCAGCCACTCATAAAAAAGATCAATAGACTTCGACTGGACCAGACAACAAACAATGACCGACAAACAGCCACGTCAGCAGACCGGAATACCGCGCATCGGGAACCAATCAGAACAGACCGCGCACAACGACACGTCACCGGACGGGGTATAAATAGGCATGAAAGGAACGTGTTCGCCAGTTCACCTGAAGACGATTGAAGATCAATCGAAACCTCGTAATACTCAAAATTTTATAGACAATGGAAGTTCGAAACCAAACTTTTTATAAATCCACCTTGTCTACAAGTTTCAAACAACAATAATAATAATAATAAACCGTCTTTATTCAATAAATTATAGATACATCTATAATCTATAATATACACTGAAGCAGCTAAAGGCGAAATTTAGCTAGAGTTACTCTTACACACTCCATGACAAAGATTATAACAAGTATACAAATGGATTGACAATATTTTCAAATAAACTCAAAAAGGATGGATATCAATTCGTGACTATTTATTATTGGAATTGCAAAATACTCATATATTATTTACATGTTAGTCTGTATGTATATATGTTTGTGCAAATATTGGTCAGAAAGTAATTCTTTGGTTATTTGTTTGTTTAAATCTATTTCAACTTAGAGACTGGTAAATACATTCTTAAACTTCTTATATTATCTGGACTTATAAGGATTTTTTCATTCAGCACTAGATCGGCGATGTGGTGCAACGCCAGTGAAAGTCATCATTTATTTTATGGTACAAAATTATGTTAATAGAAAGATTAAATCTTGAAGCTCTAAAAACTATATTCTTGCTCTAGTTGTGATTGATGAAAAATCAAATTGAAGTAATTTATAGAATTTAAAGTTCTTCATCGTTTCGTCGTTCTTGGGACTCCCCTGCACGATAGAGGCTCCGAATAAACAAATGGAATCACAGTAGTACCTGTATCAACTATGAAGCTATGAGTTTGTCAATTAAACATTTCCATGTGATTTCATCTGCTCAGACGAAATCTACATCATGCAGACGGTCGCAAGGAGGAGGATAAACCAATAAATGGAAACACTGTCTATGCTCATGAATAAGAACTACAATCAGAAGTAGCATTTTGCTATATACCCGGTAAGGTGGATTAGCATCTTGTGAGACTTGTTGAACTGCCTTTCTTTTTGATAGATGGCGCACCATACTTTCCTGTATCTGCCATTATCTAAATTGTGTAGGGAGCTATGAGTTATTAAACCAGGTATTACCACGTGATTTTATTTGCTCAAACGTAGTCTACATAGTACAGATTGTTTTCAAGGATGGGAATGAAGGAATGAAATGTAAACACTTGTACACTGAGTTATTTTTTAGCAGTACAAATGTTACAACACATAAATTATATCTGCAACACTACGGGATGTGCAAGAGTCCACTGTCAAAGTTCCGTATGCAGGTGATGCCTTCCATCACGTATAATGAGACCAACCAACCCCATATGCACTACCTCTGGAAGAGTGGCCCCGACGTACACCTAGACCAGGCTAGATCCTACTCGTGCTGAATTTTAAACGCGCTGGGTAGTGAAGGTGAATGGGAATGGCCCTGTTAAAGGGATAAGGATGGGGGTGGAAACGACGGTGGAGCGTGAGGTCTAAAGTGAAACCGCGGGGGGTTACAAATCCGTTCGCTGTGATCAGTTTGATAAATTCAAATGTGGAAATATCCCAGTATTCAGGCTCTTAGTCGGAAATATGGGGAGCTTTTCGTCCACTGACCACTCACTTGGGGGTAAAGAGTGTGTCATGGATGGATTTGATTTTTAAATCACTAGAACACTAGTTCACCTGAAGACGATTGAAGATAGCACATCAATCGAAACGTCGTAATACTCAAAATTTTATAGACAATGGAAGTCCGAAATCAAACTTTTGAGTAAGGTATTTCCTTGAACCCATGTGGTCTCAATAATAAACATCTATAAAGGTATATACGGTTAAAAATATATTTCACGGTTTCAGTAACGGGCTGTCATTAAAATGTATATATAACAAAGCAGCAACAGAAAGGCGCTGTTGCTTTGGCCGTAATATAAATTCGACAAACGTCTGGCGCGCAAGGAAGCAGTAAACTCTAAGCTGGTAGAACAGCGCTGGCAGAATAAAACTTCGACTCTCATAAAATACCCATTATGCAAAATAATTTCCTAAACAGCCATGGTTTGAATGCGAGCAGGTAGCGTACCGCATATAAGCAACTTTTATTATAAACGCACTCGTTCGACGGGATTTTGAGTGGATATGAATTTGTATGACACAGGATAAGCCGGGCCAATTTTCTTGATCTCCTTTGCGAGTTTCTGATGGAAATTCGAAGCAGCGTTAGCGGTGAATGAAGAAGAAAGTTTACTTGGGGTTTTCCGCTTCTTCTTCCGTAGACAGTATTCTCTATTGTTGTAAATTGTTTATATTTTATATATGCCAAAGGGAAAACGTTCATGATGCCAATCCCAGCTAGCAATGATACGAGAACTGCCAGCTTAACAAATTACCGGAACTAGCAAATGTTCTCAAGAGCCATCAGCTGGAGTGGAAGGGTGGGGAATACGGAGTGGAGGTGGAAATAATAACTTTGCAGCAAGAGCGACGTAAAGAGGTACGCTGTTTATTAATTTGGAGTTGTGAGGGTTCAAGGTTTGAGTGGATAACTTACTCATAAGCGTTAAGAAGGGAGACGGAAGGGGAGGGGGAGACGAGAGGTTAATTGGAGGGTGTTTTTACACTAAATACTTTCATATTACGAAACTTTAGCTATTATAGAGTTTAAAGTATCGAATGATTCGATATGCCTAAGGTTAATGAAATATTGAATCAGGAAACATATGTACTTTGAAGATATGAAGACAAGTTATGTATCTATTTCTAAAAGGATTATTTATTATATATTATTAGGTTAATTGTATAAACAGCTATGTGTCAGTTTGTTATTTTGAACGATGTTGTTTAATATCTTGTATATTTACGTCTATTGATTGTTTTAATCTTTTTTGTCTCATTTTGCGTCATCATTAGATGATCTCTGAATAAAGGCTATTATGATTTGTACATAGTTGCTTTGTCGAATAATTTTTTGTGAATATAATTTCTATAATCGTAAACTGATATGTGCTCGAACAACAATATGAAATTCTAAATCAACGGATAAACAAAGCCCTTTAGTTGCTCATGAAAAACAGGAAATTAATAACATGATATGATGTACGTATTTCCCCTCTTCAAACAGCTAACAAAACACGTCATTCAATCGATATCCCCCGTCAGAATAATGCCATATATATTGAGTGACAGTCGGTAAATATTAAAAAGTGGTAGTTATTAATATAATACATTATTACGTTTAGTGTAAACAGCGGCATTGAAATATATAAAATACATTTTGTTATTGAAACTTCAAACTTCAATACAGAATTCTATGATTTTGTCTGAATTTTACATCTAGCAGTCTGGAACTAAATAAATGCCGAAGTCATAATTTCCGATATATATCGATATTTATTAAGATGTTTGTATTAATGAAAATATCAACTACAGTGGGAGATAACTTCTCCAGCGTGCGTTTGAGACTTTCAAGGGGCGGTCGAAAACAAGTCAAATTGAACGAAAAGTTTTTTTGCTTTTACTATGCAGATATTTGGAGAAGGTGATTGTCCGAAAGAGTGGGAAATATTTTAAGTCAAGAGGTTTCTTGAAGTGGGCAGGTTATGTCTTGAAGGTGGCGCAGAGCCACAGTGCCTACTTAAAAACACTAAAGGGTGCAAAATTTTAAAGGGCTTGACAGCAAGTTAAAAAATTGGGGGGCTCTAGGAAAAAATTTCTCATGGTAGGTGGCGAGCAAAATAAAGTTGAGAACCTAAGAATTATAGTAAATCTTAATAGATCTTATCTTATACTACTTGATTTTCCAAATACAGTCTTCTAACCTCGAATACAATCTAACACATCCTGAACATATGAGAACGTTAGTAAAACTACAGGCTTTATTGATGACCCACCACAACAGCTTGAGTATTTCAATTTTGCATACGCTACATCCCGTATATAAACAGATTATAAAACAAAACCTCGCCATATATATCCTAACAAGAGGCTAATCCTTAGTAAATAGGACACATGGCAGTCCCTAAACTCACCGACATCCATTCCTCGCAATTTACGTTTCAGAGGAAATTAAATTCATTTCCCCTAGCATTGGCGACAAATCATATTTCTGGATATACACATTCGTTTAACGTCGGTTTCCACATGAAGTCCCAATAGTGCGCACGTTTTAGTGTTATGTTGGAAACAAACTTTAACGATATCGCTCTCTAATGGATGGTTGAAAGGAAATTACTTTGCATATTTTCATTATACGTCTGGACGATCTTCATCAGATTTGCTATCGAGACAACAGCATGTTTTTTTCAAAGATTGGATGTGAGAATGTTTCAATAACTGAATCTTCACAAACAGCAAGAGCAGTTACAAGATGCAGTGGACATAAATGTAGATGAACATCGTTTGAAACTTGTAGACAAGGTGGATTTATCAAAAGTTTGATTTCGGACTTCCATTGTCTATAAAATTTTTAGTATCACGACGTTTCGATTGAAGTGCTATCTTCAATCGTCTTCAGGTGAACTGACCTGAATCGAATTCCTCCTTATATCATCTCGGTACTACTCTGGACTTCAAAAACTAGCCGGTATGCTGGTTCTGATTTCTCAGGGTGTTAAGAAAAAGAACAATCTATCAATCTACTACTACTAATATAAAAAGCTGCACCCTGTATGTCTGATAGTCATATTACTTTGAAAATTTAATGGGAAACGAAAGCTCCATTCACGAAAGAAATCCTTTTATGCATCTACAATGGCTGAAAACACTCGTAATGACGTCTAACTAACAATCCAGGATAGCATCGGATGGAATGCTCTTAGCATTCATTAGAGAGCACGAACCAGCTCTAAACAACTATAATAAGCGGCGAATCATTTAAGCGCAATGCTCAAAAAGCGCGTTTCATGCAGCTTTGAGACACTCAAAATTCTCAATTACTCTCTTTTCGACTAATTGGTACCATTTCCTCCAAATGCAGCTTCGGCCAAAGAATCATATTTGCATCGCCAATTTATCGTTGCATAATTTGAACTCTTTGCAATTTTGATGTACGAAGGTTGTAAAAATACTGCTTTTTGAAGCGAGAAGGTATTGGTTATACTGCTAGGTAGCTAGATTTTCCAACATTGGAAGGTTTTAAATTTTTTTTATGACTACATCACAAAAATCATTGTCACCCATTTACATCGGTATGTTGTTTGCAAGCCGAACGTTTGTCGGTCTGGCTTCCTAATCCTTGTGTATAATTCAGAATGTACTATTACGATTATGGCAAAAAAGTTATAATAAATCAAAACGAGGCTTCTAAATCTTTATAAGGGGACCGAAGAGTAATCGTTTTTTAAAGTTTGGGTCTTAAGAACTGCTTGATAATTGGGAGGTTGCTTTAGTTCTGACTATTGCTTATAATTTTTTGTTTTTTGACTGTTAGAATCTAAGAGGCGGCGACTACAAAAGACAATTGAGAGATTTTGAGGTCACGTTTTGTTTTTTTGATTGTTTTCTTATTTCATATGTTTCAGATATCGTAGGAGACTCAGACTTAAGGTTGCGTCATTTTGATAATGCAGTTCACAACCACTGCTGTCTAAACCTTATTTTTCAAGAAAGAAATCATTCCATCAAAGTAGATTACTTCTTGAGACAATTTAAATCGGTTTAGTGGTTTGTTTAATTTTACGATCATATCTAGTGACGCGATTTTGAAAATCTCGGGTTTCATATAATGGTATACAATGCGTTAATCCATAATATTAAAATTTGAAATAGCTTTGACATAATGGGTGAGTCAATATACTTGACTCCATTTTGCAGTAATGTGGGTTAATAAGGTATTTGGTTGCAGATTGTGATCGATCACATACCGTTCATATAAGCCCAGCTCGATCCTAAGGGTGCAAATCCCTGAACGTATCAACGACTAAAGGTTAATTACCAAGTGCGATCAAAGTCTCATTAAGAAATGCGAATGCTGATGAGGCAAAGTCTAGTGCAGCATTCCATGGGGATGAAGTCATTCTGCTGTGCTATGCAGTGTCTTGATTTCTATCTCGAGCAATAATTAAAACGTCGGCGGCTGAGATTTAATCGTCCGTTCTTTTTCTCTCCTCATCGCTATATTTCCTATATCTGATTTCGCCTGAGCAATTTGCAATCATTCTCGACATTTAGGGGCGAATTTAAATACCAGGAAACAAAGGGTGGGACAGGTCGTTTCCTCCTTTAAGGTCACGCACTCACTAATGTTCGAGACATTATGAATTTTTTGAAGGTATTGCTTTGTATACTGTTGTTTGAAACTGGTAGACAAGGTGGATTTATCAGAAGTATGATTTCGGACTTCCATTGTCTTTAGTCGACCGAGCTAGGAATATTTGTAATACACAAGAGGGACTACAAACAGAGCTCAATATCATTAAACAAGATCTATTAAAAAACGGATACCCAAAGAAGCTAGTGGAAGTAACAATACAGGAAAATACCAACAGTAGAAGAATTAAACACGAAGAACCTCAGCACTTACTCATTCTGCCTTACGTCAAAGGAATATCAGATGGAATCAAAAGAATATGTCGGCGATACAAGATCCAAACTCCAAACGAGATTCTCTAGGACTGCCACCCTCAGAAGTATCCTAACAAAAACTAAGCCCAGGAATGAATCTCAAGACACAAAGGACTGCATCTATCAGATACCATGTCAATGTGGTAAAATCTATGTTGGAGAAACAAAAAGGCCACTGGAAGTAAGAATCAGAGAACATCGTCTCAACACCCAGCGAGCAGAGACAAGAAAATCTGGAATAGCTGACCACGCATGGACGAAGCACCATAAAATAGCTTGGGACGACGCTAAGGTTATTGCCAAGGAACCGCATTGGTATCGAAGGAAATTTAAGGAGGCGGCATTCATCACCAACAACAGCAAAGTGTACAGCAGATCCAGCGTAGACATGAAACCAATCTGGCAGCCACTCATAAAAAAGAACAAACAATGACCGACAAACAGCCACGTCAGCAGACCGGAATACCGCGCATCGGGAACCAATCAGAACAGACCGCGCACAACGACACCGGACGGGGTATAAATAGGCGTGAAAGGAACGAGTTCGCCAGTTCACCTGAAGACGATTGAAGATAGCATATCAATCGAAACGTCGTGATACTCAAAATTTTATAGACAATGAAATTCGAAATCATACTTTTGATTGCTTTGTATAACTGGTGTGCTAACATGGAAAGGGATATTACTTTTGTCCAGATAAATCAGAAGGTGCACATGTCGTTGATGATGTTAACCTTTAGAAGCTTGATAGACAACGACCATCCCTCCATTTGCGCGTCTGGTATACCACCGTGTGAATTAAAAATAATACATTTTATCATGTATTTGAAAATATGAACGTTACGCCTACCTCTGCCGTCTTCAGTAAAGTGCAAATACAATACCAACTAAATTTCAAAGATCGTATGAATGGCGAGATGACGCAACTGTAGAATACGTTTCAGAAGCAACTTTTAATTTACTAGTTTAGTTCACACTGCCTCCACTCTGTACACACACCAGAGGCGCAAATCCTACAGCTGAGCATCGGAACATATCGGCGACTTAAGGTTAATTACACGGTGTAATTAAACTCTCATTAAAGGCTGCGAATGCTGATGAGGCGAACTCCGACGCGGCAATCCATGGAGCAGATATTCCTGAATATGGGAATGAAGTCACTCAACTACGTTGTGCACTAACTTGATTTCTATCTCTCTCGATGATTAAAATCCCGCAATCATCCGTTCTTTTCCTACCCCTATTCATCTCCTTGTATTATGTGTCTCGCCTCACCCTTACAATCTGAAATCAATCCCGGTATTGGGGCGAATATTTAATATGATGGAAGAACATGGCAGTCTAACTCTTCTCGGAAGTCTCAAATTGGAGTATTAAGGTTCGTGGATTGGCAAAAAATGATTCTTTCAATCCATGGATATCAAACTTGAGAGCGATTTCCTTAGCTACGGCGTTTCGTCTTCATCGAATCTTTTTTCCATATGCAACCGGAATTGCTATGTGGAAAGTCACTTCTAAAATTTGAATTAATTGTATCGGATTTTAATAAATGATCATCCAACTATAGTCAATATAATCATTCACATTCACCTTCAAATGAAGTACGATACATAGAATTCATTTTAATTTTCCATTATAGTATCCACATGCATACTGTTTTGAAATTCCTCATTGTGTTTCGATCGCCTTCACATGAAGGACGATCGTAGCATATGAACAGCGATACACCGAACAGAATCCGATCAGCTACAGGCTGAGTGTAAATATTTACACTGAGCGTTTTTTCGGGCTGTTCTTTATCTAGCCTTATCTACTTTCGTGTAGGTTCCTCCGACATTCATTCAAGTGAGGGGACAGGGACGGACTCGGATTCAGATGCTCCGTTAATTAATTTAGTGCAGTTCGCATAAAATATATTGTCATTGCTAAGTGAATCAATCCCCGACTATTGATGGTATTCTGCTCTGGAATTAGACCGTTCCTCTTGAACTTCTAGTCATATATGGTGCTAATTAATACCCCGGACAAATAAAGATAAATCCAAGTATCTACCGCAGGATAAATTTGAGAAGTTAATTTTAATATGGTCTGGGCAATAACGCCGGACTAATTTCAACATAACTGTTCTGTTAAATTCGTTCAAACTGACAATATTTTGGTATAAAACAGCAAACTGTAGATAATCCATACATGATCGGTATTCCTTATCCAGATCGCTGATGCCACGATATAAATGTGTATGAAATTCAAAACTGGGAGAGAGCGGTGGTTATTTGAATACTGAAAGTGTTTTTTCAGCATATACTCAGGAATTGCAAAGTATAGAATAACACGAGCTGTTTTTGTTTTCTGGCATCAATAACGCGAGAAAGGTGAACCTGTGTATATTTGCTATATAAGGTGAAATTAAATTACATATTTTATTTGTCTTGCTTTTGGGGATATTTCACCAACGCTCTTTGAATAATAATGTTTTTCTTATATCGAGGCCTGTGCGAATGTATCTTCTCTGTAAGTTATTTAATTCATGTATGTATCCCTTTACCTAATACGGTTTCTGTCCTACTCTGTACACGATTTTTCAGCTGTTGAGCATATAAATAGGTATATAATAAACGAATAATAAATGAAACTTCTACGATCGTGACTTGAAAATAGCAGTTCGCAAATATTTTCATTATTCACGCTCCCATCGAGGCTCTCAACTTACATTGCGCGTTATACATATTAATTTTATAAAAGTTTTAAATGAAAGTTCGCTGGTGCAAGCATCAGTTTTTATTTTCCATGGTGCACTGGAAAACAAACGAAGGACTCTTTAATTAATAATTAACATTTAATTAATGTAAAAGCCAGCGAACCAGAGCCACGGCCTGATTATATACAGGAGGATGCTGTCAACTCATGCAATCACTCTAACAATTAATTAAATAGAGATACAATTCGAATTACATTTTCGGAAATTTTAAATAAGTTATTGTAACAAGCCGATACATTTATCTACCGTAAAAACGTTACACTACTACAGCAACTTAGATTGAAGGACTGAAGCAGATACAATCTAATTCATGTGTAATACGCTAAAGTGTACACTCATTCCTTTAATACTTTTACGCCTGTTTCAAGGAATCCACCGTCTTCAAAAACTAGGGCACTGCCGACACATAAATCTTAGACAGTACCAAATCCAGCCATATATTTTATTAAAATCACCCTAGACACGCGCGTCCTTTGCGGCTAACCAACCCTTCTTTTTACTCGTTCCAGGTCTTCCTTCGGGAATATAAAACAGCTGCCAGCAGTTGCGAGGTGAGTATATGTACAGATTCATCACTTAGCTGTGTTATTTTTTCAACATTTTCGTAAACTCAGATACTGAAAGTTTCACGTTGCCACACAGAAACCATAAAGCTGCTTGTCCTATGAGATAAAATGAAACATACAGCAGAGCGATTCTAAGATAGCAACGCAATAACCCCATTTGGGATCCAAAGGCAAACCACAATCAAACCTGGATGAAAACTTATCATCCGTAGGTTGAATCAAGTACTCACGGTTGGCCTGAACGAATCGCGCTTTCACCAAAATTGTTATAATCATCTACATACAGTTGTGGTCGAAATAATAGCAGTGGTGTGATAAAAGAGTGTAAAATTTCATTAATGTAGACGATATCTTATCCTGTAAAATCCCATCAACTGTCCCGAGAATTCAACAAAAAATTATCTATATAAAAATATCAGTAAACAAAATATTATCGTTTTATGTAGCAGGAGATAAATTCCGTTTGGACAAAATAATAGCAGTGTTGTTTAGTATTGCTTTGTTTTTGCAACCTTAATAGTTTTTGCTACTTATATTCGAGTAAATTGTCAATTCAGAGTAGCCTTTTGTTAAATTTACAACCAATTTTGGGTTTTAATAAAACTATGGGCAGAAAGAAGCACTGTCTCAAGAAAAACGCGGATTAATAAGAAAATTACGACGTGATGGAAAATCGTACATGCAAATTCAAAATATTTTGGGATGCTCTGCTTAAATGGTTGCAAACGCTTCAAGATGGCAACCTACACCTGAAACTCGTGGTCGAAAACGTAAAACTACATCCAGACAGGACACACTTATAGTGCGAGCTTCAAAAGCAAACCCATTTGCTTCGTCAACACAACTTCAGGAGATTGTTCGACTTAGTATTTAATTTGTGGACAATACTAAGTCGAACTACTTGGCTATTACACTGACACCGTAAACCCCCATGGACCTTGCATAAATTCTGTCCATGCATTAATTTACCGCCAATATTTCATGAAGGATTGCAAGGACTCAATCCGGCATTCGATATATTCAAATCGGGTTTGTGTGTATATTTATTGGAAGTGTGAGCGTATCTGGTATAGCTGAGCGCCCTTGTGCGCGGTCATATGGAATTTATAGCTGGGGACGTGTCAGACATCTGCTCTAGATACACACAGATTAATTTATGGGCATATCGGTAAACAACCAAAATTGCTATCCCGCTCTATCAGACCGTTCGGAGGATGGTTATTGTACTGGCAGGTGTTCAGTCACCCATTTGTGATTCCATGTTCTTGTGGAACAAAATTCACTAGTTAGACAGATTAAATTTTGGCAAAAAACACGCACAGCAACCAGAAAATATGTCCAAGGTTGTGGAGATCTCTCGATTACGTGCAGCTTTGAAGTACCTGGACAGAAACAACACCATTAACTTCCGAATTCACACAATTTTCTGGATTATTCTCACTGCAATAGTGGTTTCTTCAGTCTCCACTTCGTTTATAAATGGTCTTTGAGTTGTCTAGAACTAGAGGCATAGAAAAAGATTTCTCTTGTAATTTGTAAGATTAGCAGATATTACCTAGACGAGAAAGATCGCTATGATCTGCGCCTATTGCATATTTTATCAGTCTTACTTCAACATTCAACGAAAAAACTTACCAAAGTAACGGTAAGGATGCTGAAATATAAAATTTCCCTTTCTGGGTCCATTAAGGCTTTTAAATGATTCAGTTGGGTACATAGTAGTGCTTTTTCTCCGTTTGGGTACAAAATAATGGGTTTCCTTATCTCCGGCTGTGAATATTACACTGCCGATACCGCCCCAAAAAAGCAGTCATTGCCAGGATTGTATGCTAATCTTAATGATAGCTGATATCTCATATGCCGGTTTTTGGTGGAAGTTACATTTAAAGGACAGCAGAAGGTTGGGAGTAGGGTGTTTAATTTAGGAGGGAACAGCTTTATTGAAACGTTAGTTGGTTTTGCTTTTTCGTCATTGTCGGGGTGGTAAACTAGTGTAAAAATTTCATGAAAATCCGAAATGTACGGTATCCTTTCATTACGGATGAAAAATGAATTTAGAAACAACGTCTATGTGAGTTACCAATGTTTTAGGTGCCTCTTTTGTCTTGATGGATCCCGCTTTTAATCTCTATATCTACTGATATGGTCAACATCTTAGCTTCCTCAAAATGACTTAGATCTGACAGCTTTGGAATCTTGGTCCATCATAATATATTGTACTGCATACTTTTCGCTCTAAAATGATATCGCTTAATTGCTCCAGACAAAATCAGCTAGAATAAATCCTCGTACACACAACCATTGTTAACAGAAATAACAAAGAATCTTACTGTTCACTGAAAACCAACCTAGTCACAAGTTCATTATACAAAAAGCATTCTCTTGTTCCACTTTAAATTTCGCTTGATTTTGTTTTCCACCTTATCTGCGAGATGGTGAAAAAATCGCATACAATTTAGCGGACGGTGTAGTTGTATTTTTACGTGGTTGCCAGGTACACAATAGGTAACAGCGGAGGACGGAGGGAGACAGCAGACTTGTATACAAAAGCCGCTTACAAATTAAATATAAAAACACCCCTGTGCACTTGCAGGCTCCCTAGACGGCTTATCAAAAACATATTTACTCGTCGCTAACGCAAATACAGGGTGGAGATTGAATCGCGATTATTGTTTTTGTCGCCGCAAATCAACATTTACAGCGCTCTTAATGAAAAAAATCATTTCATGATAGTTGCCTCTTGTTTTCGTCCTTGTTTAACCTGCATTCGGAGGATATTTGAGAAGTATGGAAAGAGGTGCAAGGTGGAATCCAGATCAATAGAACTATGACAAGCAACATAGGTACGCTGGCCATAGCGCCTTTATAGCAAGTATATTGTACGTGAGTCACAAAATATAATAAATTCCATAATCCACCATCAAGAAATGTTCGGCATACACCTAAATGTACATCTACATATCAAGAGACAAATCATAGAACAGGTAACGTGCACAAAATATCTGGAAGCTAATATCACAGCCAGCTTAACCAGAAAAAATAAACACTGTTGTGGATTGTGGAAGCGAGGAAAATACCCATGAGCATGAAAATATTATTTGTAAGATCAGACCTTACAGTTAGTATAAAACTGAGAACTAGAGCCGTCTACTCTACAGATTCAAAATTCGGACAATGGACGAAAAACAGAAATGGATGCTTAAAATTTCTTGGATACAAAGAGTCGCGAACGACGAGGAACTCCAACGAATGAATAAGTAATGTACAGGGTAAAAATGAGTAGGAAGACGCCAGAACTCTTTGCTGAAGGACCTAAGGAGATAGTTTGATAGATCATCTACAGGAATCTTTTGTTCTGCACTTTCCAAAGCTACAATTGTCGTCACCATAAAAAGGATACGGCACAATATGAAGGAGAATTTTTGTTACCCTACAGACACTCTATCAACCCCAATGTTATGCTTCTTTTTTTGGTACCGTCTCCATCAATGGAGGTTAATGTTTACTGTAGCAAACTCATCTCTGTCTTCAATTGTTATGATCAATTATTCGAATGACTATCACTGTCGGTTGACTTCCAAAATTTGATGAATTCATTCTACTTTGAAAACAGATTTTCAAGGTAACCAAAACTAAATTTATTTATATGAATATGTTTAATTGTTGGCCATGAGTTTCCGATTAAGTTTCTCTTAATCTGTCCTATTCCTCGTTGTAATCATCTTACCTGCGACAAACAATCGAATGTCCTGAGGATCCGATATTCACTCCATAGCCTCCTACCGCTCAGACATGACATTGACGAGACCAGAGAGAGGAAGAGAGATGGCATTTCTATAGAAATGATTGTCGTTTTTTGCTCTTTTATCCCCCAACGCCGCGCCGACGAGGGGGATTGTATCTCCCTGCTCTCCACTCGACTCCGCACTGACAACAGATAATTATTTCACTGTAAAGACCAGGATGATAGGGACCTTATTTTGTACGGGGTGGGTCATCACGATTTTAGATTCATTGTATTTTGTTTAGATGCAGAAGGGCTTAGGTTGTCGTTCCTACTCAGTCATAGGGTTCATAGTGCACTCCCGGGGTGTATCTAAATGCCATCCCAGATTCTTAATGAGACCCTATGGACTATGCTTTCCTGTTCTAGTTGCCAATCATTAAAATATCGACTCTCAATGAATATATTTACTCCTAAATGTAACAACATACATCTGTAAATGATACCTTTCGATAAGCAAAACTTCTTTGACACATTTTCTGCATATATGCGGCGAAAAATTCTGAGTTGCAGAATCCGCAACGGTGTCGATTAAGAGTAAAAAGTGTGAAACGTACAAATCGATCGGCCGATAGAGTCGCTGGAGAAATGGTGGAATCGCGAATGGGTTGATTGATCTAATGGAGCATTCTCTCCTACCCTTACCTCATACGATCCCTTTGAACAGGCGTGCCAACGGCAGATTTGCTCGCCGCACACTTTATCGTTTCTCCTTCTACCAGGCAGCTCTCAAACTGGAGCAGCACGGTATTTGAACATACGTATATGTACTTTTTGTATATGGTTGCCTTTGAAATTACATTTCCAACTGTTAAGCTAGTCGTCCACTGGGTTCGTATACTCGAAACGTTGGGAAACATATAATATATAGCGGTTATTCATAATAATAATAATAATGAAGCATTTATCGTCCAACAGAAAATATTCTGTTGTTTGAAACTTGTAGACAAGGTGGATTTATCAAAAGTTTGATGTTCTTTGATTCTTACACCAGTGTAAGGAGGAGGAAAACCCCAAAAAACACATCGGAGGCATACAACTGCCTCGCAACAATCCCCGAAGTCAAATAAACCCCGAAAAAAGAACGATCTGTCTCCAGATACTGTAAACGTAATAATAAATCAAAAATCTCAGACATGAAAAAAATTGAGAAATCATCAACAGCAGAAACGATTTAACCGTTATGATTATTAATAACTCGTTATTTTTTCCACGAGCCTCGGCTGTAAAGATGAGTAACGCAAACCCTTAATATTCGCTAAGAGGGGCGTCTCTGGAAATTTATTAAGGTGATTTTCGCTCCACCGACCTTCTATGATAAATGACACCTCGTTGGAAATAACAATCTTTAGGAGAGGGAAGACTCAAAGGGCGAAATTCAGTACGAACATCGAGATATTCAGGATATCACGAGGTGGTGAAGAGTGCTATTTAACCTAATGATGGATATTACCTCGTACCACATGCAGTGATTTAATGGTGTAGCTTTATTTTATCGTATTTCTAATAGGCTAGTCCACAGGGGGCTAATTTTATTCAAACCGCTAACAAATTATACGCACAGAAGGCTTATAGGTAGAACTACCATGACATACTTGATTTACCAGCTATGGAGAGCTGATTTGACAATTGACAACGTCCTCTGCAATCGTCGTCTGAACCGTCTACCCATATTCTTATTTCTCCTGAAAATTTGAGAATCAATTTCCGGAACTTCCAAAAGAATACTGACTAGTTTTCCTTTTTTGCTATTTCAAGTGGAAGATATCAAGACCAACATTTTCATGATGCGGCAGCTATATTTAAACACCCTTCATAACAAATAAAAAACAAAATTTTGATTTCGGACTTCCATTGACTATAAAATTTTGAGTATCACGACGTTTCGATTGATGTGCTATCTTCAATCGTCTTCAGGTGAACTGAAGAAGTGAAGAAAGGCGTCATCCGGACTTTAGTCGACCGAGCTAGGAATATTTGTAACACACAAGATGGACTACAGAGATCTCAATATCATTAAACAAGATCTATTAAACAACGGATACCCAAAGAAGCTAGTGGAAGTAACAATACAGGAAAATACCAACAGTAGAAGAATTAAACACGAAGAATCTCAGCACTTACTCATTCTGCCTTACCTCAAAGGAATATCAGATGGAATCAAAAGAATAGGTCAGCGATACAAGATCCAAACGAGATTCTCTAGGACTGCCACCCTCAGAAGTATCCTAACAAAAACTGAGCCCAGGAATGAATCTCAAGAGACAAAGGACTGCATCTACCAGATACCATGTCAATGTGGTAAAATCTATGTTGGAGAAACAAAAAGGCCACTGGAAGTAAGAATCAAAGAACATCGTCTCAACACCCAGCGAGCAGAGACAGTAAAATCTGGAATAGCTGACCACGCATGGACGGAGTACCATAAAATAGCTTGGGACGACGCTAAGGTTATTGCCAAGGAACCGCATTGGTATCGAAGGAAATTCAAGGAGGCGGCGCTCATCACCAACAACAGCAAAGTGTACAGCAAACCCATCGTAGACATTAAACCAATCTGGCAGCCACTCATAAAGCAGATCAATAGACTACGACTGGACCAGACAACAAACAATGACCGACAAACAGCCACGTCAGCAGACCGGAATACCGCGCATCGGGAACCAATCAGAACAGACCGCGCACAACGACACGTCACCGGACGGGGTATAAATAGGCATGAAAGGAACGTGTTCGCCAGTTCACCTGAAGACGATTGAAGATAGCACATCAATCGAAACGTCGTGATACTCAAAATTTTATAGACAATGGAAGTCCGAAATCAAACTTTTGATAAATCCACCTTGTCTACAAGTTTCAAATAAAAAACAACCTAACTGAAAATGAGATAGTTGCGATTTTGGTATGGAACAAGAATATTAAATAGTGTTGTATAAAACATAACACTGCAACGAGAAATTCAGTTGAAGGCTTGACAGGTTTTCATAGCATCCATATGCCAGTACATTTGACTAAAATAACAATTGCGGCGGCAGACCCTCGTCATCCAGTTGACGTAGATATCATAACAGTCGCGCATCGGCTTTTAAAGCCCACTATGATGGACGTGTTGCCAGCTAAGTGATACCGTTTCGGCTCTCTACGTGTTCGAGAATTTGACAAATTAATTTGTATGCGCTCTATGGCCGACACGTAGCAGGCGTTGGAATGATACGTTCAAAGCTGATACGAGGGAGTGGGAGGCGTTGATTCTATTTGAACTAGATGACAGATGAAACGCGAAACCGAGGAGGAATGGACACAGTGATTCATAATGTCTGGTACATATATTCATACTGAAGAAGATGGTGAAGAGAAAAGGCATAACAAAAAATCAAATGCCTCACTTTTTTTTTGAACTGTGGACTTCCCATTTAAGTTTTTCATTTTCTTTTTTCATCACACGGTTTTTTTATAAGAATGTAAATTTAATTATAACATTGAATATTGTTCTCAGGTAACTCCTATAAACAGAAATGGCGAGAAATGGTCGCCAAAAATGGTGAAAGCTGTAAAGTAGTACCTACAACCTGCACATTCACCCATATTTAAATTTAATAAATGAAAAGTTTGGACGTACTCTCAATACACGTGGTATAGAAGCCGAAAGAAGGATAGGTAATCGAAGCAACACGTGTATCTCCTAATTGGCTTTATCAGGTCCAAATGAATTTGCATATGAAATATATTATCGGTGAATAATCTTAAGATTCTTGTTCTAAACTTGTAGATAAGGTGGATTTATCAAAAGTTTGATTTCGGACTTCCATTGTCTATAAAATTTTGAGTATCACGACGTTTCGATTGATGTGCTATCTTCAATCGTCTTCAGGTGAACTGGCGAAATAGGCATGAAAGGAACGTGTTCGCCAGTTCACCTGCAGACGATTGAAGATAGCACATCAATCGAAACGTCGTGATACTCAAAATTTTATAGACAATGGAAGTCCGAAATCAAACTTTTGATAAATCTTAAGAATGTCGTTTTCAAAAGAAATATTATTCGTTCGAACCTAGTAAACTCAATTCAATGTTGATATTGACATGAACCACATTCAGCCTTAGCAGTACATTATCTTTAAGCTGTGCCTGCCTGCCCATCCGCCTTTCCAGCTTGTTTCTCGTGTGTGTTTTGTAATTTTTTCAGTAATTTGTTATGGACACGCTTTTACTTAGCAAAGTAAACGACCAAATTTCTTTCATACATTTTGATAACACCCTCTACTTCCTCTTGACGGTTTTAATGGTTTCAGCTGTGTGATGAGCTCCAGTTACGAATGAAAAGGAGACTGCTTAGACTATAGCTAGTAAACAAAGGCGTTTGATATATTAGTTCAACACATAAAAGCCCATAACACCACGAACTTTCTTCAACTTCCTGCCTCTTCAAGGAAGGAAATTCCGAGGAAATCTTTTTAGTTCAGTGGCAGCTTAACGGAAGATCCATAAAAACTGAAACTATGAGCTTAAGGAAATTATAAAAATTTTATATTTTATTTTTATGTCCCACGCCAACGGGAGGGGATTTCTTTGAAAAAATTACTAATTCCTTGATCATTCGTGATACGATGTCACTTATTTCGGTTGGTCTGTCACTCTTCGCTAGTCCTTGGCAACTATATAATCGATGCACCATTCGGATTTTCATAATATTTTGCATCGCTTTAATTTTTGAGCCCAGTAATTATCCATACTTGTGAGACATTGATGATTTTCAGAAGCAGTAAAGTATATTAGACATTATGATAAGATTTTAGAATCACTGATCGACTTGAATTGTCACAATCTAAAATAAACTTATGAAATTCGGGTGTTCACTTACTGTGCGGCTTGCGTTCCACTATTTGTTGCTTTAGCGATGTAGATGATGCAGAAACTGACGTCGGTCTGACACATTCAACAGAATTATAGTTCTGTGCCTAGAATACGAAACGAGTATAATTTTATCTTGTATACTTTTAAAGACAATTATCATATTCTTGTAGAAATGCCAAGATTGAATGTCGAGTGTTAAAAGATAACAATCCCAAATCCGATTTGCGTAAGACATTTATCGTACTTGACGTAATTTGATAATTTTTCTAGGATTTGTGAGACCAATCCCCGTTATTTGTTTTAATATCATTCTGATACGCCCCTGCGCCTCATGGTTATAATCGTCGTTTTCTCTACAGGGTGTACCGCTATCGAATGGATATTAAAGGGCTTCACTATCAGACACGCCGGAAATCCAGGAAAATTTAGTGGTTTAATTAAATCTGAGGTATGACGGAATTATGGGACATTTTTAGATTACCGCCCTCCTTTGTCACGGCTCAAGCAGTATAATTGATGGGGTAACGAACAGCGTACTCGAGCAGGGGGCGGCATATTATAGAAATTTATTCAGCTGTTGCTGGTTAGAAAGATGTTTGTATCAGCACAGAGCTGGAAAAGATTACCTCCAAAATGTATCTTGGATACAAAGTACGTCCTAATAGTACCTCTCGCAGCGCTTATGAAGCGCGATAGGCTTTCTGCCATTCCGTCAGGCAGCTAAGATACAGATACAGATATACAGATTACGAACATTGCTTAACGTTGTTTTCTAAAAACCTTGCTTACGTTGTAGAAACCTTTCTTGTGCCCAATGCGGCGTTAATAATCGTAAAGAACTGTCTTTCTAGATTGTCAAAGGGTTTGTCTCTAACAAAATGACCAGCCGAAAAGAGAAGATTCCTAGATTGGTGGCTTTTGAAAATATGTTGCCTTTGAAATATTCTTGTGCTAGTAACAAGTTACAAAAGAGCCACTTCTGAATATTTATTTTCTTTTGAAGGTGCTGCATGATCAAAGAACGCAGATATTGCGTTAGTTTTCCTAACCGTTTAGTTTTCTGACTAACGAGTGGAATTCGAGATCCGTTCTACTTTTTGCACTGAAATAATTACTTAACTGGTCTATGGAAATGAAAATAGTGTTCAGTTTTTTCACGTATTGGTTTTGAATTGTTATTCTTTTATGAGGAAATGTTACTGTTTGGTTTCGATCATATCACGTAGTGGAATTCCAAATTACTTTTTAATGCCATAAATATTTTTTATTTATATTGTGTATCTAAAATAAATATTTATTAGTCGCGTATTTCTGAACAATGATTTTCAAATCATAAGCATGATTAATATTGTAAGAGGTTTTGTAATTTGCAGAATGGTCTCATTTGGAGAAACGTTCAGGAATAAAAATGAAGAATCAAATAGCTGAGATGCTCTCATCCAGTAAGAAGGTGCAAATTAATCTTATGACAACTCTATAATTTGAGATATTCGTACACATATTGGTACACATAATCATGTAATACATTTAAGACATGACACTGAGAGAATATCGAAAATATTAGTGTGTTTGTGGTTCACTATTCTGGCAAATAAAATATTGTCCAAAGCAACAAAATGACAAACATCTATCTTGGATTTCAACCCTAAAGAACCCTCGAATGCTGTATGGAGCGGGAAACATCTGAAAAGGGGACTGCGAAACACGAGGTCATTTATTTACCTCGGGGAAAAATTGAGCAGATTACGTTTTTTTATTGTACTTAATAACCAAACATTTATCAAATTTGATCAATTGTCGTTTGTCTTTTATATCAAGCAGATATATAATGGACTTGTGATGTTATCCAGAATTGTTTGCTGAACACAATGATAAATAAATTATATCTACTAAATTCGTTCAACGGCCATCAAACTTTGAAGCTTAGTTTGGTTCAGCGACCTCTTCCTATATTTCAGGACCTACTTATACTCGTAAATTTGAAACCAAGTCATTTAATACAAAATAGTGATTTTTGACAGTTGACAGTTCTCTGTCAAAAAGTACGATATTTTAATAATTCATCAATCACTCATGTCACGTAATCAATTATATTGTTTGAAACTTCAATCTTTTTAAAAAATTATGCTTTTTGGAATGTATTCCAGTTTTTCCCTCATATATCAGTTTGTGATTTTTTTTTGTACATATTATGTTTTTTTAATTGTTAACATATTATGTTGCTAATCAATATTATTAAGTGTAAGAGTAAGAACGTAAGAAGTCTATTATTATTGTGATTGACAATTGTTGGTCAAATGACGACTTGTCCATTCTGATTCTGAAGTACTAAGTAACAAGTGATGTTGCATATTTCACACATTATTCCAGAAATAATCAATTGTCTTGGTTCCTCTCTAATAATAGTTGTTGATAACAACATGTCTGAGGATTTCACTTGTTGGTTCCTCTACTCAATGTATCAAGCCGAGTCAAAACTCTTAGTAGTTGTTGCAAAAATACTCGACAATAGAGTGGAAAGAAGAAGGAAACTCGGGGCAGACATAATTATATTTGGGGCTAGACGTTCCGCTTCAGGAGTAAATCCGGTTAGCGGCACTATTTCGGTACACCGAGCTCAGAATCCGGCAACTGGCAGCTTCTTTGACATATTAACACAGTTTTGCACACGACAGCTCTGTTGCCAATTGTACATGAATATTTAGGTATAAGAAGATATAATAAAAATCGAATTACCGTTTGATAAACTCAATGGAATTATTCGGTGTATGTGTAAGATCCCTCCCACAATGAGAAGATGGATTTTTCAAAAGTTTGAAGATAATATATCATTCGAAACGTTGTGAGACTCAAAAAATTTTATAGACAATGTAAGTCCGAAATTAAACTTTTGGACAATAACTATTGAAAATTCTCACTTTCTAATTGTACGTTAATACAGTTTCTTCCCATTTTAGCGTGTATGAAACATTTTCCAGGCAGCTTAAAAAATGTATTGTTCTCAAATTTCATTGTCGAATGTTTCACAAGCAAGACATCACAGCCTACCGTCTTGTTGAATCTTCAGGCTGTCGAAAATCCCGGCGTAAAACTGAATTAGCCCCCACTCCCTCAATCCTGGCGGCCCCAGACGTAATGTGCACAAGGTTAGCATTAACGCTGTATCCGGTTTGCGGCGGTTTAACGCTAAACGATCGTGAAATCTCACCCGCCATCCCAGTGTGCCATGTTAGGATGTGCCGCACGCTTCGTTCGGATGTTCGCCAGACGATGATTTGATTGAGGGGATGAATTACGCTTGTATCTCATTTGATTTAGGTCATGTGATTCATGGTATATTCAAAGCGAATGGAACGTTATTGGTCTGTTCTTTAAGGCGCTCTTTCAGACGGTCAAAGTTGTGGAGGCAAAAATCATAGAGATTTCCGTATACAGTGAAAAACTTACTCTTATCACCAAGACAACCTTTCATGCGGGGAGCCACCCCGAAAATCAACGAAATAAAACACCTCCCTCGGTATGTATTCCACCACGGCTGTGCACAAACGTGATCTTATTATAGGTTTGTGTTTTCACTCATTCACATACTCTAAAAATAAATCAGCACTATTCCAAATTCCATCAAAGCTTATGTGGTAAATGTTCAAAATACTACGTGCAAACGTGATAGGAAAGCAGCCCAACTGAATCTCCAAGGGATATTTCACATATTTTACGGAATAGTAGAATCTTGTTTAAACGGTCCAACACTCTCTACACTTTATAGATGTCAGGAGAAAGACTTATCACTCACCACGCCTCTCAGAAGATTAATGGGATCGTATTTCCGCCCACATTTTGTTGGAGGTAATTGCTACCTGTTTCTAAAGGGTGTTGCGATATTTGTACATGCTTTTTGGCCGCTAAATTTATTCAAATGGGAGTTTTATACTCTTTCGATTTTCATTTTGATATTCACAGTATCGATATTTTTTGTTCATGCAGCGTCGATTACTAAGGCTGAAAATGTATTTGATAATAAGGTTTTATATCTGATGGAAATCTCTAAACCGTGTACCTATCGTCAAATTGGCATTTGCATGTTATCTATTCTTCAGTTTATATCCTTGAAGAAGGTGTAAAATGAAGGCCCAAGCACATATCCTGTTACCCCAAAATCCGAAGGACATTTCATTGTATTGAACATTAAAGAAATTTATAAGATGTGTGTATATGATATAATGGATAAAACTTTGTCCAGATAACAAAAAACCATCCTTTTTATGTTCGTGTTTTGGTTGAGATGCTCACATTTCTCCTGCGATTTAGATAACAATATCGCATAGGCACGGAAGTTGTTGGTAATAACTCCGGCGACAACTTTGGAAGTAATCCCCGACTTCATTCTTTTCGGCTATGATGCAACGCCCATAGCCTCCTTTTTCCGCAGATGGAAAAACAAGAAGCATAAAGCTTCCAGTGTTGAGGGAGAGAGAAGGAAGGTACTGGTAGTGGGAACTTTCCCAATAATTTCCGGGAATGTCGCCGCAATAAAAGAAGGAACTTAAACTTTCACTCGTCTCGCCGCTTAACGACCATCCAAGTGGACAGAATGTGTCGCTGTATACTGGATGATTCAGAACGTATACTTCATAAGGGAAGACGATTCAAAACTGTCGGATACGGCAATTGAAATCAAAAATTGGAGAAATTTGTGTGGACCAGACTCGAACCCGCATCTCCAGCTTTCCGTGTTGACGAGCTGCTAGGCGAACGGTCGCGGTGATCAGACGATCTGAGGTCTATTGTATGGAATTTGATATAGTATATTCGTAATGTATGTCTTGGCAGTGTATGAATGACAGGTAACGATAGGATCACCTGTGACTGTATTATTCCGTTCAGTATGGTAGATCAATTCCTTCTTCTACATCGCAACCATCAACACGCATATTGTTCGAATCTGATCTGCATGAAGCTCCACCGACTTCGTCTTTAATTTCAGGCAGTCCTTGATATGAATTATAATCAAGACACGCGCCGAATGCATTCATGCATTGAAATTGCTGTCTGTTGTTTTGCAGGAAAGAGACTGGCGCTCGAGAAAGTACCTCCAGCTGTCTGGAATCGGGAGACTAGACGAGTCTAGACACAAGGTGAGTGGAGTTTGGCGCAGTTGCAATTTCCAATTTATAATTCGGCAGCGATGTCTCGAGGGTGATTGAGAGGCGTCTTAGCCTAATTGCCTCGCGTCTTTATTGTTTGGGGTTTAACGAGGATGTGCGATATATGTGGCTTGTAGCGAAGCATTCAAGGGTGTTTCCAAAGGAAGATAGTTAAAGGGGTAACTGCCTCCTCTACAAACAAAATTAACCGTATACTTAGTGTGTGTGTAAATTTTTCAACCCCGTAATTCTGCATTAGTGATCATGAATAATAACGAAAATGCCTCTTGAAAAAAGGCGTCAAGTTGGTTGGCTTCGTATTGTACGTGCAGTTTTATCAATTTATTTAAGATTTGATGAGGTTCTAAAGCCAGTCATCCACTTTGAATTAGTTCTAAAAATATTTTTGAACGTTTTGAAATTATCAAATTAGGGATTCCAAAATACAATCCAAATTCTTATTTCTAAACTGATATAATTTTCTCGGAAGTAGAGCATCATAATTACATGACGAGATTTTTTTGTCGCATTTGTCTGTCACTTTAAAGCTTGAGGATGTCATACTTTTTAGCTATCGTTTAAGTCCTACATGGAATGGATCAAGGATGCGTTTTTGAGGCGAATTTATTCACCACAAATCAAGTTTTTAATGCAATTATTCTGATCTTCCGGCTAGGTATTGTTACTATCAATATTTGGACATATTTGATGCAATCGACATGTTTCAAACTGTATTTTTTTCAATTGAAATTTACCTCAATGGTGAACGTACACCGAGGATTCTTTAGGTAAGTGTAGCTTAAGGATCAACTATTTAATAAAAATGCGCATACGTGTTTTCAAGGAAATCCGTGGCCATACAAAGATAAATACACACACGCATAAATTGCTACCGGCTCATATTATTAATTCAGGAAGTAAGAACTGAAGTGGTAAGGGAAAAAGGATGAAGGGTAAGGGGTAGGTAAATGAAGATGAAAGTGAAACCGTCTAGTGGTTTCATAAACACATAATTGTAGGTATACGCATACGTATATAGACACAGATATTTACAGAAACCGGAAGGGTTGTGAGTATAGTGCGGGTAAAATAATGGACGTATATACGTGTTCCAGAGGGGTTGGAAAGAGTCTGAAAGTCAGAGTGGGCATGCAGGTGAATAATAAACTTCCAGAGCAACATTTATGCTGTTAATCGTTTAACATGAATTGGTCATTTATTATTTTAATTAGCTGAAAATTAATCTAGCACGATTCACATTAGTTCAAGATATCATTGTATTTCATATTTGCATCCAGTCTTTGTTCATACCTGAAACTATCAACACCTGGTTTTAGAAATAATATATTATTACTTATTCAAAATCATCATTACGATGACGGTATGAAATCCTTCACCATATGATGTAAACCGCAAAAAGTCATTTGACTCTAGCTGGATGAGAACCTATACATGTAACGCGTACTTATACATACCTATTATATTACATGTTCTTGCTCTTCGATAAACAATCATCGTTCGATCACAGCCTTAATTAAATCATATCGAATAATGAAGCTCAACGCAATACGAGGGAATAAAAACTAATATAGACTCAATACCAAAATTAAATGTTAAATGCGGTGTCGCAATTTAGTATTTTATTATTCAAAGGGATTGATACAAAATATAAGATTCTGGTATTTTCATGAATTCTAACTTGTAGAATCCAATTTTTTCAGAATTTCATTTCATCGGCGTATGATTCCTCAATTATAAGTCAAACGATATTAGCTCCACTGCACACTTGAAATCGAACTCAGTTTCAGCGACAAAATTACATAAAATACCATAAACTTTTTCAGACTCATATTCTTCAAAGTCATGTTTCGATAGTCAGAAAATATTTTTGAATATTTGAAATTTCAGACAAAAATATGTGTTTAACACAAAGTTTCACAAATAAGACTCTTTTATGATGACGCGAGAGTTGTGACTATAGATTTCTGGGGTGTTGTGGTGTGCCTAGTTGCATATATCTGCGAAGTACGAGGTGTAGAACATAACATGAGAAACAGACTGCTTCTTGACTCCATTTTTTCTGTTCTAGTTTCAACTAGTTTAACTTATTGCATATAAAGTACCAATCTACTTGACGCTATTGGGCAAACAAACTATTCTAGACTTGCATATAGTGCTGAGATTTGTGCAGTCAATGGCGCGTGGATCGTGTCCCCGATTATACAGGTGCGATGATAGCAGGTCGAGGCTTTGATGTGATCCCAAGCGTGAACTGTCGCCGCTCCAACATGAGGCTGCATCAGCCCATATTCGCCGAATCTGTTATCAATGTGGAATGAGGCGGCATGCCAGGTAGCGGATGATCCGTGCTCTTGCTCAATTAACTACTTTGTACGAAGTTTGCGGATATTAGGCGATTATGGAAAATTTCCTTTGTAGTGGCAAGAAAGGGTATCAGTACACTAATTTCAAGAAAGAGAGGACACCCTCCTGTTCGTTGCCTCGGAAAAATAATAACTAAGTTTGAATTATGACACGAGAACTTCCACTCTGTTTAAGCAACTACTATCACAAATTGATACAATTTAGTTTTTAACTCTAAAACAAAGTCTCAACGTTAATCACTCACTGTTCTTGTCTGCCCCCCCCCCTTTTATCTGCCACTGTCCACTGACGCAGTTTTTGCGATGTGAAAACATGTTCATACCTCCCTTGCCTATTATTAGCATGGGAAGTAATAATCTATCGACATTATCATTCAACAAGGAGAATAAAATGGCCGAATGTAGCAGCTGAGCTTCAGCAACCAATTCATCATGGCAATTTTATTTGTTGAACACCGCATCGTACACAATGATGAGCGTTTGGCTCCAAATTGATAACCGCACTGATATGGCCGTGTGGTGGGAAGCGGTTTCGGATCAGATTTTCAGAAAGGCGCAGCACAGCTGAACCAACTACCGACCATGATGCCGCATTTGGCGTAATTATCGTTAACATCGCTTCGCTATTGCAGATTCAGTAACTAACTTCACTTGAACCGGATACTAATAGCCGCATAAACAAGAGCAGTACATTCATGTAAAAGACTTCTAGACAGAATCCAGAAAAGAGCAGTGTGTTTGGTGGATGCGCCTGACCTTCCAAAAGACCTCCACAGTCTCCTTGTTCTACAGATACAATAATGCCAGATATTCGACCAAATAACAATATCAAGAGTCTTCAATACATCAAACACAAAGAGGTCCAAAGGGAGTTTATTCCACAGTGATTACAATTTACAGGTCCAGGTCAATGTAAATAGTTTTATGTCATCTCGCAGCGCTTTTGGAAACTGATAGGCTCTCTGACTTTGCAGTGGTTATATATAAAAAAGATGCTTGGAAGCATCTTTTAAACCAAAAGTTAGTTATCTATTCTGTAAAAATAAGATTATAATATTAATTATTTTGTGATTTGGCCGAACTTTCAGCATACTGAATGATGTATTCTGAAATAGGCTTTACCATTTGAAATAGCAGAAAAGTAACAGTGTAATATTATGGAAACTGTAAATGGGAGGAATGAAACATTCGGGCAGCTGAATGTTTTTTGATATTTCTCCAGCAGTCATCAATTTTGCTCTGTACACACAAAAATAAATTACTTTAGTTATAAGAGGCAAACAAATAGTCCTGCGTATACTGTGTACAAAGGAAATAAATCGGCAGTATTTACTCCGATCAGCAGCGCTTCGGATATTATAGATCTGAAATTGGTTTGTCTTTTGATGTTTACCGTCCTCTGGTAATTTTCCGGGATATACCGGGAAGCGATGTCCAAAGTAAGCAAAGAGTCGCGAGACCCAAGTCAACCAAACATAGTCGATTGAACCAAACTGCTTGCAGGCATTATGGAGTGGACATGATATATCCTATACAGGGTGTTTACGCGTGGTTTGTAAGGTGAATGGTGCTGCTATTAAAACTTATCCTATTAATTAATTAATTTAAGTCACCTATATTCTATGAATTAACTTGACATGAATGACAAAAAAATTAAATGTTAGATATGATATTGACTGTAAATGGTTGAATCTGTTTAGTATCACTTTGATTTGTTTTCAAATTAGTAGTAACTATGAGCTCTTATGATATGCTAAAAGAGCTGCATTTTCATTGTTGATAAATACAAAATAAGAAAAATAATAGATTCCTCCTCCCCAAACACGTCGCCTTCTTATGAGAGCGCAACACATAGCAGAAAATATTCTTTAGTTGCGATTCAAGAGCAAAGCTTGAGAAAATCTGGAAAAAAACTTTCATCTAGAGTAACAATTATTCACTTACTAATTCGCAAGAGGTATGTTGATATACAAATCTGCATTTAAAAACTCTGATTAACCCTGAAAACCTGGCGGCATTCCAACCTCATAACTTCAGATTGCTGGTCAGATGCTCTATCCAACTGAGCTAAGCAGGCACTACGCTTCATCGATCTAGAACTACAATGATTTTAGATGCAATGCCCTCAAAGCTTTTTTTCCGAATTTCAAACTGGGCACGTCGTTCGAATCTCAAGGTATAACGCCAATATTTATGAATGCAAATTTTTATATCGACTTTTTTCTCAAATGATTAAACAAGAACGATTTCAGCATAAATTGTGTCTGACAACTGCAAAAATTATTTTTTTAATACCTACAAAAATGTACCGTAATGTGAAGGTTGTTCATTCTTTTCTATTCAGGTTACCTGAATACGACTGAGGAAACCACATCATTCGAAATGTTATTAAAACGCATCGTCAAAAAATTTCAAAAAATAGTAGGCTTACATTAAATTAACAGTTGTTCCACGTACATCGGGTGTAAGTACCTGATATAATAATATATGATGCCTTCTGATAGCTGACAGCAGATTGTAGATGCTCTCACTTGGTGAAAACCTTCTATCAGGCAGATAAAAAGATTGTATAATAAAAACACAGTTTCACATATGAAAAAAGAGTTTTATTGGTGAAACTGTGTCTTAATTACACAATCTTTTAATCTGATTTATGCCCAGTTTCATTCAGCACCTCCATCGTCCAGCAAACAATTTATTCAAAATAAGTTTGGAATAAGATTGTATATGCTTTTTTCCACAATATAACATAATCCTTTTTTCCCAGACCAAAAGAAACTCCAAAAAAACAGGTTGAAATATCGCCAACATGGATATATCCTGTCGACAAAAACACAATAGATGCATAGCATAGCAGCAAATTTTTTCCATTTAAATTCAATAATGACCTTTCATGATGGTCAGTTTACATTGCTATCATATGTACAGGGTGCACTCTAGTAAAAAGGAAAAACGTAGCAATCTAATATTTCATAAGCAATTAACGTTGGTGCACAGAATTTTTGTTAGCGCGATCATTTGAGATATTACGTTTTTTGTACGTTTCCCTCACGAAAGTTTGTACCACTCATTTCCGTCAGTTTGTCTGTCTGTCTCTGTTGGTATGGCTGTCTTCGCGTAATCTTAGAAACAGTTGCACTGATTTCGATGATTTTCTGACCAGTGCAATTGCGGTGATTATTAGCAAAAACAAAAAAGGATCTAGATATCTCCAAATTTCGATTTTGTATGGTTTTCCATTTTCTGATTTTAGAATGCAAAACACGTTTTAGGGAAGCAAATTATATTAGAACTAATTGCAGAAAATAAAACATGGAATTTAATCATCTTTGTGAAATTTGTTGTGCCAAAGGATAGCTGGAAAGTGAATACCAGTTACTTGTTTTGTACTACTGCTTTCGATTCTTCTCCCATAAATTTCATGCACAGGCAGTGTAACCTTTCATTTAGGAGCAATAATATAGATTTTTTTAAACTGTAGCGTGAAGGAGGTTAAGACATGTTTTAAAGAAAACTGATGTAGTTCAACTTTTCCTTTTTCTCGTGCAATTTGTAGAAAGTACCATTGAATGAATAAATTAATTAATCAATAAATCAATGATACAGGGTAGCTTGAACTTGAAATGTTCAGGTCGCCACCGATTAGGAACCCTCTATAGCATTTCCATTTTCAAACTGGAAAGTGGTGATGTGAATTTCTGACTTTCACCTTGTACATGGACAGAAACAAATTTTCATTTAATGGATTGAATTCTTTAGCGTTCTGTTGGCAAGTGGATAATAGTATTTGGGCAAAAATCTGTTTGATCGAAACCGTGCTTCGGCCGGTGAATATTGAAAAAATCAGTGTTTGCATTTCACATGCAATGTGGATAGATCGGCCTGAATTAAATTTTTAATACCTTCACCATTCAGTTTCCTTTTGTTTTAGCTGGACTTATTGAGTCTGTTTTTAAAAATCCTATTTGGGATGTCCAACATGCTTTGCTCCAACGTTGAAAAATAATATGTATACTGTGTATAAATCTATCGCCGGTATAAGGCAGTGTCTAATCTGTTAGAACCATATGACTTCGTAAGACGCCACTTGTGACAGCACTTTGAGAAAAATTATATCACACCCTTAGTTGTGATACGGAAATATGCATATACAACTTAATTGATATCTACTGTCAGGCCGCCGAACTATATTGATGACTCTATCGTCGACTCTAGAACATTAAAGAATAGTTTGAAGTTCTTATCATTTTCAGTGTTTGCCTGGAGAAAAAAACCTTCCTACTGAAGGCATTTTCCGTCCTTTTAGCCCATAATTTTGCGCCTCATGTAGTCTGCACTGTACATTGTTGCCCTGCCCTAGCTACGACACTTCATAAAACATCAGAAAAACATATTATCCTGTATCGGAAAATGTTTATCTAGTATGAGGATTGATAATGTAAAATAACTTCCATGGTATCCAGTATTTCGTGTATGTATATGGTTGTCGAGTTTCATTTCAGCCAAGTTTCTAGCGCAAAACTTCCAAACATGATCGAGACTTATTTATAAAATAAGAAAGAATGTTTCCTTTTTTCGCAACTTCCGATGAAAGAATCCAATCTTCATCTCGGTCGACTTCGGTTGGTCGGCGCAGTGTGCCTGTCGGAGGAGAAAAAAGCCCTCTCCGTAATTAAAGTCGCCCATCTTTAAGGCCTTCCGTCGATACACCTTTAATCACAGAATGCCATTTGTATGGAAGAGGATACAAGACAGGGCTGGAGAAGGAAGATGTTTGAAAATCCATTCGGGGTCAGTCAAACATGATCCCGGTATTTTAGAATTTGAGATTATACCTTTTTCAGGCAAACTCTCACGATGGCAGATATCACATTCACATTGTCCTTAAATTGTTACTATCCAGGAATGAAGTCCTTGGTAGCTTGGTTCACAACGCTGCAGTCCCCCAAAATAATGACCTTTGGACGAGGTTCGTTTAAGGTATTGGAAGGTTTAGCTGATGATTTTGAGCCCAGCCAGATTTTATAGTCTTCGTTGTACTGACGCTCTCCTTTTAATTCATTATGATAGAATTTATGGGATATATATAACAAAATTTTCTAGAAATGTAGAATTTTGGTTTGACGATAACATGTTGGGTGCTTAGTAGGCGGTTGTGCAAACTGGAATAGCTATTTGCTTTGTACTTTGTCCCAATAACCACTGCTTGTTTTCACAATAGTGGATATCGATGTTTCTCTTATTTTTTGCCTGACCAGATTGAGTCACCTTCATTTAACTTCTTTCCTCAAATAATATTGATGCGTCTCCTTCCATTGATTCATCATTTCGGAAATCCATAGTCCTCTGACAACGTGTGTTCAGCCTCGACAGGCCCAACACCCTGTATATGTACCACCACTGTCTGTCAGAATTCCCCAGTATCCCATCTTGGCAGTTTTTTTCCATCCGTTTCCTCAGCAGCAAGATCGATATCCATCAGCAGACATGAGACTGTCACAAAGGCCATATATAAAATCGGAGGAGTAGAGGTGGAGTCCTTCTATATTGACAAGTTTAATTTGAAAATGTAATAGAGGACGGAGAAGCCAGCAGTCGATTCATTGGCCTGACATACGAGCAAGTCGCGTAACGATGGGATCAGGAAATGACGTTGCTTTTCCCATATAACTAGTATTAGAAACGGGAGGGGTCGGCAGTTCCCACGCAATGACGCGGATTTATATATTATATGGATCGGCTTTCAGAACTGCTAATTTTTCTTGGTTCTAATAAACCATAATTTCTTCTGTATTAGCGTGAGAACAGATGTTGTCGTGTGTATATTTTCATATGAATATTGCAATTCTTGATTTCGACGGATTTTACCAGAGTCAAAAGCTTATAGATAATATTTTTTTACAAACGCTTATTGGAATTCTCCTATTTTTATATTTTATGAGGAAGATAAAATGAAATAATAAAATTCTTATATGTCAATTGCTTAAGATGTGAAGAGGTGTAATTTAGGCTGAAAATCGATTGTGAAATTAAAACGTATGATAATGTGACAGTGACAGTGCTACCTTATTAGACAGAAAATGATAACTTCCATCTCATCTTTTGTTCCCTAATCATCTACACAGATTGGTCTACTACTCTAAAGTCTGCTTGAAAGTACTTCTTTCAGGAAATCGTGAAGGCCCCAGTAAACAATGGGTCATATTGGCCATCATTGCCCATTGCCCGTCAGCTTGAAAAATGCTCACACAATGGCGCATGACGTTCGGTCTATAATGAACTGAACAATGGCCGACTGTGTGAACACTACCGGACAGGCTACGCCACGACACCCCTTGAAGTATGACGAAAAAACCGACAACATCGCCATTCCGCACCACGATCCATTCACCACTGCCAAATGTTTGCCGTCAAGCGCTATTTCTCTGTGTACACAATGGCGATGGCCTGCAGTGGCCCATCAAGGCTGATTGTGTACTGGGGTCTTAACGGAATATAGTACTAGAAAGGAGATCACCAATATGTATTAGAGCTAATTCCTGTGGGACAGCAGCGTCGATGACCTTTCAGAAAGTATAGACAAATACACAATAAAGAACATACGTGATGATGTACAGTTGGCTTTTTAGGAGTCTAGCCGCCTCAACCCTTCACTTACCTACGTCCTTGCTTCCGAATATACTACACAATATAGTACATCAATCGCGCGGTAGTGTACGTTAGTAATTGGCCCCTGAGGGTGCGTGGCATTCACGTGGTCGCAACCAATGCTCCGCTCACCCCCCATCCCTTGCGGTCGATGGACATATGGCCAATTAATCCTCAGCGGTTGGCTCGTGTAGTCCATTTGCGGGCGATATGACGAGTGGATCTTCGGTTTACTTCCTCTAAGATGATCTGCTTAGAGAAGTTTGACGTTAGAGGATGATGAACCTCACCCGGATTGGTTTTTCAATTAAATTCTCTGCAAATTTGATATTTTATTTGGCTTATTACAACTGCCCCATTTTAATTAGTTGCCTGGTTAGTAGATTACGAGTCATAGAATGTACGAGCATTAGAAGAATGGATTAGCTTACGGAATAAAATATCTTAAAACGTGAATTATCTTAAGGACGACGATAGTTAAGGTTTTATAGGGGTTCCCCTAACACTAGTGCAAATACAGTCGCCAAAAAAATATTTCCCCTAAGACACACGAAAGCAATAAAAAAAATTAATAGAAAATAGCTAGACAGGAGCTCTAGTATTGTATGCATGATAGGATCTAGTTAGCTACTTAGTTAACAGTCAAATTTGACAGTCCGACGATGATTAGAATATAAATCGAAACTTGTCACTGGAATAAAAAGAGTGAAACTGTATATACACGATATTTTCATCTGCAATCTGCTTTAGCATTATAGTATTTCAAAAATCGACTCTGTACTCTCTCATCGTCATTAATATGCTTTTGATAACAAGGGTTCCATGAACTTAAGGCATATATCCCAACACAGTAAGGAAGAATACAGCGCCTTCAATGCCATTTCACTACATAATGTTTTGCATTGTTTTACTAAGAAGTTTCAGAGCGGATGATACAATAATATTAGTAACGTAAAAGTAATAATTATAATGTTCATTTTTTTGCCGACAAATTGCATACTGTATTGGAATAGTAAAAAGTAAAATGTAGTGAATAAATGAATATATATGGGTAATAGATCAAGGCAATAAACCATAATAAAATTACACCAAGAAATAAAAAAACGATTAGGTGATAAAACAGGTCATCCTATAAGAAACCGTCTAGCGCATAGCTCCACTAGAAATTTTTTCTAGAGCAAATTAAGTATTCTTATATTACATGAATATTTTATATATGATAGTAGTCTGTCATACATCCTCAGGTCTGAGCAACTTGGGGTATTATAACCTACATTATATCTCCTAAGTACGGACCTTGTGGAACTCTTTCCTGTTCCGCCACCACTGGCACTGTTAGGAGTTGTAACCGAAGGGGTATTGCGCGGGGTGGGCCATTGTGTCGGTCGGCTCTCGCCAGCTTGTATATGCATTCGCCCTATCAATGAAGTGATTTGTGTTACCTTGTATGTATATGTGTGTACTTTGTATTGTTGTGGCTACTGATTAATCTAAAGTGCGGAGTATGTACACAATAGCAGCCCACATGGAAACACCACCAACGCAACGTGAACAAGAGGCCGCACGGAACATTTTTCTTCCTTTTTAAAACATGTGAATGCTGTTCTTTAACACTAGATTTACGGATGTTGATTATGTACCTATTTTCAATGAAGTGAGCCAATTTGACTCATACAATAAAATTGAAGTTTTTTCCGAAGAAAATAGTTCCAAATCAATTTAAATGAAATGTTTACTATCAAAAATTCATGGAAAACAGTTTTTACATATATACTACCTTTTTGGAACACATTTTCCGCAAACATTTCTATTACATTTAGTACAATAGTTTGAAGATCTGTTTCTTTTGCATGATTGTTGAACTTGACAATTCTTCCGTGCGTCAGTAACATGAATTTCTGTCATTGGAATAGAAGTGTTCTTGACTTCTTCTCTACATTTACTTCTTAGCTCTTCAGCCAATTGGAAAATAGAATCTTTTCGTGAAACATTTACTTGAGTCGTCTCCTTATATTATTATTTACTTCACTGCACGGCTCACACGTGATGTATGAATCGAAATGATGATAGAAGTGGGTAATAATGTAGCGAAAACAAGTGATAATCAGAGAAACAAAATCACAGGCGACTTGACTGTTGCCCAGGCTGTTAAACTATTAAACCATTCTATGAGTCCAATTGGCTCACAACCGTGAAAATAGGCATACTACATTCGATAATGCGAAATGAAGGGGTGTGTGGGGAAGAGAAATGAACGTTTACATATATTTCATTACTTAACTAAAAACCAACGTATGATTTTTAAAAGTAATATTAAAGTTTTATATATATTTAGTGATCAAATTTTCAATGAGTCAAATTGGCTCGGTCCGTAAATCTAGTGTTGATCAGAACTTCTAATCAGCAACTGTAAGTGTTGAACCAAAACAACAGCATTTATTAACACAACCTTTCTTTCATTTCAAAGCCATTATCGCGCGCAGAAGCTAGAGGCTAGGGGCAGATTTAGCACTTTGAGGTATTAAATATGTCTCTAAGCTCAAGGAGAAAATAAAATTTTGTAGGCCGTAACATAAGGTCGACAATCGAACAGCTTCTTCATTCTTGGTTTTCTTATGACCGTGTTGCCAGCTCATACGTATGACGTCACGCCAAACGGATCCGTTACTGTCGGACACCCGTAATAATCGAATCGTTTTTGGTGCGGTGGTGAATTGTGTTCCGACCTATACTGACTCATTCAAACGCAGCGATATTTTTGCGCGGTTTTACATTGTGGCTAACGCTTTTTGAACTCTGTTCCGTCGACCGCGACCATGATGATGAATGTCCCACTTGACACCGCACTCATCTATTATCGGTTTTTCAGGGGCACCCCGCGTCCTACACATAAGGGTGTGTCATCAATCATGTTATAAAATTTAGAGACCGAAGAAAGGCGATCTAGTCCCCGTCCCTCTGAGATATGGGAATGGAGATGAGAGCGGGCGATGTCTGATGCCTGATGGATTTGTGCAATTTCCAGATGCATCCGGAGATATTTTGATGCATTAAACGATTTGATATTTACGGGTTATATTATAGGCCAGGAGTTTAATTATGGTTTGAGGTAGAATTTTGTGAACCAACAACGACTTTTATCATTATCACTTCAGGCCACTCCAAGTAGGTATGTATAAAGGATATCAAGCAATTCTTAAACCTGTTGTTTGAAACTTGTAAACAAGGTGGATTTATCAAAAGATTGATTTCGGACTTCCATTGTGTATAAAATTTTGAGTATCACGACGTTTCGATTGATGTGCTATTTTCAATCGTCTTCAGGTGAACTGGCGAACACGTTCGTTTCATGCCTATTTATACCCCGTCCGGTGACGTGTCGTTGTGCGCGGTCTGTTCTGATTGGTTCCCGGTGCGCGGTATTCCGGTCTGCTGACGCGGCTGTTTGTCTGTCATTGTTTGTTGTCTGGTCCAGTCGTAGTCTATTGATCTTCTTTATGAGTGGCTGCCAGATTGGTTTAATGTCTACGCTGGGTTTGCTGTACACTTTGCTGTTGTTGGTGATGAATGCCGCCTCCTTGAATTTCCTTCGATACCAATGCGGTTCCTTGGCAATAATCTTAGCGTCGTCCCAAGCTATTTTATGGTGCTCCGTCCATACGTGGTCAGCTATTCCAGATTTTCCTGTCTCTGCTCGCTGGGTGTTGAGACGATGTTCTTTGATTCTTACTTCTAGTGGCCTTTTCTTTCTCCAACATAGATTTTACCACATTGGCATGGTATCTGGTAGATGCAGTCCTTTGTCTCTTGGGATTCATTCCTGGGCTCAGTTTTTGTCAGGATACTTCTGAGAATGGCAGTCCTAGAGAATCTCGTTTGGATCTTGTATCGCTGACCTATTCTTTTGATTCCATCTGATATTCCTTTGACGTAAGGCAGAATGAGTAAGTGCTGAGATTCTTCGTGTTTAATTCTTCTACTGTTGGCATTTTCCTGTATTGTTACTTCCACTAGCTTCTTTGGGTATCCGTTGTTTAATAGATCTTGTTTAATGATATTGAGCTCTCTTTGTAGTCCCTCTTGTGTGTTACAAATATTCCTAGCTCGGTCGACTAAAGTCCGGATGACGCCTTTCTTCGTGGCTGTTGGGTGGTTTGAAGTGTAATGTAAGTATTGACCTATGTGAGTTGGTTTTTTCTGTACTGTTGTTTCTATTTTGGTGTTTCGTCTCGTTACTAAAACATCTAAAAATGAAAGGCAGTTGTTGCTCTCTTCTTCTTTCGTGAATTTTATCGAAGGTCGCATGTTGTTCAGATGACTGAAGAATGTTTTTAGTTGGCTCTCTCCATGGTTCCATGGATCTACATAGCGAAGCTATAACTTCGGTTTAATATTTGAACTTTCGATGAATTCTGAAACCCGTTTGAGAAAATTAAAGCTTTTGAATCACTTTACACCTGTCCATAGTAACATCAACGTTACACCGGATGTATGTGAATTTTCAAATGCAATCCACTTTAGCGAATAAGCTCGGGTCGCAGTAACACAGCAAATAGCGTAGCCTAACCGTCTGCCAGCTAACGGTCCGCTAATCAAATAAGGCCCCTTCTTAACTGCACCCACGTTAACGGCTTGACGCTTTCAGCTAAAAAAACCAATTGGACGACACATCGATGGAGGTACGGTACAAGGGCGTATCATAAATGGTTGTCGAAAGAGTGTTTGAAGACTTTTGATGATGTTGCAGCTAAACAATGGGCTTCTTTAGTTATTAACAATCACATATTCTGGCACGATCGTCCTGCAGGCCCTGCATTGGCAACACCCCAGAATCTGAGGGTTTTCTTCCGATCCAAAAGATACCAGAGCAGCTACTACTGCCCCACAAGGCTCAGATCAGACCATCTCTGTTGTAATGCTCAGAAATGTGGGATTACTCTCTGAGGCACTGCCTGAAGCTCATGGACTCAGTCCAGAACAGAGCAATACATGTATTATACGCGCCTGACCTTACAAAGAGCCTCTGAAGTCTGAAAAATCTGATATGTCGCTATGCTATATATTCTATCAAGCTATCAAGCTACCTCACATAATATCACCTAGAATCATCAGTATAACAAACGCTAGCAGTGCTTCTGCATTCCGCCTTTGTAAGCGGTAACCTATTAAGAAAATAATACAGTTACATGTTAGGCGACACGAGGAAGACGTTGTCAATCCTCCCTCAGACCCAGGCGTAGACGCAGATCCAGATGATGTTGGAATAACAAATGTTAATCTAGGTAACAACGGATGAATTATTTTTAATAATAATAATTTATTGGACTAATAAAGAAATTCTGAATTCAACACTACTGATTTTCCGGAAGGCGCAATAAAGATGTGTTTCCCATACTTTATTAATTATTCATTACCAGTCACCAAATTCTCTTGTTAAAGATCGTTATGTTATCTAAAATGTGTAAGAGATGATTTGCCGAATAAAACTGGGGACGCCAGATTCAACGGTCGAACTTCAAACATTCAGATATTCCTATCCCGGAAGAAGTTCTTGAAGTCTGAATTCCAAATTCGACGTCTTAAAAATTTATTATGATTAGTGAGGCAATATTAACCTTATTCTTCATGTTTCTGTATTTGTTTGTTCCTCGCGTTTATTTCATGAATATAGTCCTCGCTTAGAAGGTTCTTTTATATATTTTAAGTCTATTTACATTTCCTTTGTGATTTTTTTGTACTCCATCTGTACGTTACATTATTTGTTCAAGAACATATTATTTTTCTTTTTAATCCAATACCCTATTTTTTCAGCCACCCCTAATACAAAATCTTGGCTGCGTCACTAAATCACGGTATTGCAAGATTTAGGCTTTGCCTTTATGGCTGCTCCCGGTCTTCAGTTTACCTGAAGACGATTGAAGATAGCATATCAATCGAAACGTTGTGATACTCAAAAAAATTTACAGACAATGGAAGTTCGAAATCAAACTTTTAAAAAATCCACCTTATCTACAAGTTTCAAGCAACATTTGTCAACCTGCTGTACTACATCCATTTGTTTTTCTTAATGTTGAGTTTCACACCGTATTGTTTGCTGACAATTTGGATATTTCTTATCAGATCGTGTAGCTCTTCAATATTACTGGAAATTATGATACCGTCATCAGCATTTTGAAAATTATTGTTGAATTCCAATTTGTGAATAATCTCAATTTAAGGCCATTTTTCGTATTTTCAGAAAGATCATCTAAATTTTTCATCTTTATTGAGAGAGCTTGATTCCACCAACTTCATGACATAACTAGGATATAAGACGGTTTTTTCCAAGTTGATCTCTTTTATTTGTTGCACGCCACTGCTATGCCGTCCTCACACACACACTTTCAGTCTTATTGATGGTTCGATGGAGTGTCATTTATAATGAAAAGTACAGGAGGCAGTCGACGGAAATGTATTTGCTGCTGCCGTTCGGGCTCTTTTCATCAGTCTTATAGTGGTTATCACAAATAACAAAAAGTGAACTGTTGATGAATAGTCTTTTTTAGGTGTTTTGAAGGCAAATGTATGAGCAATCACCTTTGTCTAACAAGTACTTACAATTATCGGGTCAAAAGTTTCTATATATTGGAACTTCTTTTAGCAAAGGAAGGAGCAAAGATAGATTTCCCCCCCTCCAACTCCAATATTTGACACTAAACAGACGTCACATAACAGACTAAAATGAATTATATGTTGTTCCGTGATGTATGTCGAGATATAAATGGATGTATGAATACATCGGATTCAAATTTATTTGCTATTAAATATTAGCCTATTGGCGTAGGAAGCAAAACTTGACCGGACTGAGGAGTACTGAGTTAATCTACTTGACTCTATTTTTAATCACTGACAAGACTGAGTATTGTTATCCATACAGTATGTAGGAAGTATAGTAATTGTATTTAGGCGCTGCCCAAAACGTGATACTACAAAAAGTTGTTGCATTGCAATTGAAATAAAATTAATAAATACCTCCGCACGTTCTCATCTTATAAGGTTTCAGAAAAATCTAATTACAATACAATGCAAATTTTTCGGAATTCTCCCCAACGCTTCGGCCGGAGCAATAAAACAGCGAACAAGAAAGGAAATTTCGACAAAATGAAATATACAAAAAGCGGGCACTGCTTTGTACTTATAAACGGTCTCATTTGCAATATAAAACATTGAATTGTAATGGAGTTGCCCTCTTTTCCATGAGCAACGCACTTTCGAATTTAATGAAAAAAGCTTAAGGTGGAGAATTTTAAGCTATGTTGCTACGTGTATTGCCTTAAAAACCCTACAAAAAATAATGTCTAGCGATAATTGATAAAATCAGAAGAAAATCGTAGTTGTATCTGTTTAAAGCATAGATTCATAATATTTGGCATGTCTTAAGTCAGTGGTCAGTTTATTCAATCTGTAAGATCTAGAAAATCAGTAACAAGACATTTTCAGTGGAAAGGGTAGAAAGAAAATTATCAGGTGGATAGTAATTTATATAGTTTTTCGTGATTTCATTCGAAAAACAATATCAGAAGTTTTATTTATCTTTTTATGCATTTATTTATACTTCATAAAACAGACGAAATCCATTCACACGTTGAGATAGGAGAAATGAAATATATCAACAATGTAAAACTAAAACAGATGAATTTTCACAGAGACAGAGATAACAAGGTAATAAAGTTACGATTTATGAATTCATCAAGAAGAAGAAGAAGGAACAACAATATTCAACAATACATAAAATTATGCAAGATTAACCAAAATGTCACAAAAGAAAGTAAACCCAGTGTAGAAGTCAAGCCTTGTGAAACGTTGTAAAACGCAAAAATCTCAAGGCAATGGAAGTCCAAAACAGTATTACTGAATCATCTAAATACACAACATCTTTATCTTTGTTACTGTAACTAACAATTAAGCACTTTTCAGTATTCAACATCATTTCATTTTGCTCACACCTTTCATATAATTTTATTAGGTAATTCTTTAACATATGACAATCACTAGAATTTTACACAGTAATTTAGCATCATCAGCGTAAACAATTTGCATATAAGTTCACAGAGATGTTACGAATCAACAGCAGAAAATGCAGCGGTCCCAATATATAACCCTGTGGGATGCGAAAAATACTACTAAATTATGAAAAAAACCATAACCCTGCAACTTATATAGGAGTACGTCATGGTCGAGTCTATCTAAGGCTTTAGAAAGGTCGAGATTATTTACGTCACTTTGAATTCTAAAATTTTCTCTCACAATTGTTGGCTGGTGTGTGGGGATGTGCATGCTTGCTCTCCGTCTGCACTTTCCATACTGACCTACATACCTGCAGACACACGACACAAGGAGGAGAGTGGAGTGCACACTACACCTCTTTGTGGTGCTTGGAGGCGTTACTCCCCGCCGCCTACGCCGTCACCCCTAATGCATTCTTCTCTCTTGACACTCTATTGTATTTTGCGCCCATGAGTGACCATGGGCGTGTACAGAACAGCTGCGTTAGGGTGGCTCAACTAGAATAGTCGTCTCGCATTTTGCGATACGTAAGAAAATAGGGTGTATGTATATTTGGAACGTCAGATTTATTTTAAATTGTGCACACTTATCCAGAACTGATGGCGATACAACAGTTTAATAGGTTTGTCCCATTATATTTATTTTTGAAACGCAATACTTTCAGAAGCGTTGGTACGAATTAACATTGTAATTCATTTTGTTACCAGTTCTACAAAAAATGTGATAATACGAGTGATAGTTAATATTTAATAATAATAATAATAATAATAATAATAATAATAATAATAATAATAATAATAATAATAATAATAATAATAATAATAATAATAATGTTTATTTGCAGCAACAAAGTATAACAATAACAAAAATGAAATAAAATAATACTATAATAACAACTGCAAAAAGGACTGGTAGGCAGTCTGAGACTGATCAAAGTACCAGCCCTATGACAAAAAAAACACATAAGTACAATAATAACAAAATAGCAAAACCAAATTTAGTAAAAAAAACAAATTTAGTGAAAAAAAATTATATTTAATACTCGTACAATTTTCTTAGTTTGAACTTATCTATAGAGATAGAATCTTTGAAATATAACGGGAGGTATTCGAGGCCGCGTAAACGGAGAAAATACCATTCAGACCCGTCAAATCAGATCCATTGAAGAGCAAGTCTAATTTCAGCAGCCACATAATTGTGGCTCCAAATCTCAAAGTACAACATTAATTAATAAATGAGTTTAAAAAGCAAAAAACTCATTTTATTCTTATATTAAGAATTTTTTTTACTTTTTAATCCGATTAACTATAGAAGCGTGTATTTTTACTATAACTTATTATAGCAAGAGCAACACAGTATCTTGCTTTCTAAAATATCACTGTCTGTTATACTGAAGTTACTTACAGTCTTATGAGGTCGCCTTCATCCTTGTACCATATACTTTTGTTTTAAGCGTTTTCAGGTCAATATGAATAGACATTCCTTATCTCGCAGCGCTTTTGATGTGCGATAGAGTTTGCACATTTGTTAGTTTGCGTGTAAGATCTCTTTACAAACTATATAACATCTAAGCGAGACGCCAAGGAGGGTTTATATTCGGCATATTTTACTTTTATAAAAAGTCCGACAGAATCTACACATTTTTTAAACTGAGAATTACATTGAATAGAATCGGTTTCCTTACAATCCGAATGCTTCTATTATAAAATAAACATTTGGTACTTTATCTCAACTACCCGTCTGTTTACATGATGGTATAAGAGATTTGTCAGAAACCGAGCGCGAACTTATATCACATCGTAGTGCTGAGAGAGCAGATCTAGTCGGAGAAATCCCGGATTTTTAATGCAAGTCATGCCTGCTAGAAACACTCGCACGGAGCAAGCATCATGATAATTTTCGCAGATTATGCTGGAGTTTGTGGGGGAGGCTGAGTGTGTTTGGAGTTATTCGTATATGCAAATATGTACAAACGGCACCGCTTGCGTAGCTTCCCTAAACTGGAGAAAATGAGGATGTTGAAAATATTTCAACATTTTGATATAAGTCTGTTGTTAGAACTCCAGAGAAGAGGTATCATCCCAAACGGAGTCACACATTTTTCGCTGTACCATTGACTGTTGTTTGAAGGTTTTTACATTGCCTTGAAAATTTGCGTTCAAAAACTGTAACAAATAAATGTAGAATATCGAATCATGTCGAACACCATTGAGATGATACTAAGGAAATAGACGAAGAATGACATCGCTAAAGGTTTAAGGGTTCGGCTTTCATCGCTAGGAACAACGTGTATAGCAGACCTGGCGTGTAAATTAAACCGACATAGCGTCCAATAGTCATTTCGTTCGTGAAGGCGTTTGAGGATACCACATCAATCAGATCAGACCGACGAAAAACATATTCCGATTTCGAAATTTATCTTACCGTCTAGTGACGTGGAAAATAAAACATTTATCTGACCCATGGCATATTGTTTCATACTTATGTAGGAAAATTATATAGATTTTCTCTATCAGTACAGTCACTTTCAACAAGAAGACATCTGATTCAACGTAAAATACTATATCCAACCAAAGGGCATCGTTGGTGACAATGAAAAGGTTTCTTTGGTGATGTATTCATTGTTCATCCTCAGCTCTAATTGAATGTTTTAATTCAAATGTACGGAGCACAACTGGTTGCTTGGAAATCTGAGATAATTACCTTAGGCAAACAACAGGTGCAATCTGTTACATCCGGTATATTGCGATTAAATGCTATTAGAACGATCACATGATTATCATAATTTATACAAATTAAAATGTCTGATACATAATCCAGTTATTTTAAATAAATTATACTTGATAGTTAATACTAAGGAACAGTCTTATGTATAGTTACTGGTTACAGTTAAACAAGTTATTTTCAATAATAACTCTCCTTATTAGTGATATGAAAATGACGTCAATTAGGTTGATGCTGACCTTCACAAGCAATGATATCAGCTTATAAATGAGAACTGGGATGGAATTTTGGTAAATGTTGATAGTTTTGCATTTGAAAAATGTTGGAAAAAAAGAAACCTGTTGTATTCTCAAAAATTTTTCAAGTTTGTAAATGTTTCCATAATTTTTGTTAATTCCAAAACTGCTTTAAGTGGAACAGCAGCTCTAAAAACAAGTCAGATTATTCAATAAGTGATAGATCTGGATGTGAAATATGTCAACCTACTTCACGGAATTTTCAATAGATTGAATAGCATTTCCGTCTATAGGTTTCTAGGGAACTGTAACATTCTGCGTCTGAGTGATTAGGAAAATCTGTGTTGAAGTCGTATTATATATTCAACAGGTACGGAATAAAACTGGAGCGAAAAATGTATAGATGATAGAACGTTTTTTACCAACGACAAATGAACTAGATCTTCCCCTTCCAGCCCAGGAAAAGACCGCTAAAAAAATAAAAATTCAGGCACTCGTGAACTAGGGAAGACAGGGTGTTTGCCCCCGAGCCTGGAAAATGAAAAGTATGATTTTAGGTGCTAAAGACCATCCTAGCAATACATTTTGAACTCCTAGCTCCTATCTGGCTAGTTGATAAAATTTCCCAGAAAATCGATTCACTTTTCTCAGTATGTAAACCAATCACAAATCCATCCCAATCTCCAGAAACTTTCACTGTATACTGGACCTATTATTAACCCCGAATACTTTCCTAACTAACTCCCCATATTAAAACTTCTCGGAGAACTTCCGTCATCCTCGTATATACTGGAGTCCTCGCCACCTAATTTGCCAGAAAGAGAGAGAAGAAATATTCAAAGTCAACATAAAGTTTGGCGCACGGGGCACATATATTTTACTTTCGCAAATAATTCCGTCTTTTACTTCCCATAATTGCGTCCGTCCTGAACTACTAACTAAAATATAAAGCGGGTAAGACTATAATCATGGCTTATTAGATACGCTTGGCGGTATTCCATAGTTTAGGAAATGCGCGTTGACAACGGAGCGAACAGACACGATGTAAAATGATAATGAATCATGATTATGATTGTATTTTTATACTGTGATCAAACTATATCCGGAATACTGCTGGCATGTCGTATTGTGAGGAACGTCCAGAGATAACGTTTGGTATAGAAGGGACTTGAACCCGCATCTCCAGTAACCCGTACTGACATAAGCAAACGACTCAAGGTGTCTTGTAGGGAACGCTCTCGTTTACACCAGCGATTTCTCCAACCGCATAGCGTTTATCGATAACAAAATTTTGAATGGTTTCTCTGACTCCAATATGTGTCTTAAATCCTTAAACCCATTCCTTTGTTCACACAGTTACAGATGCAGATCCATCCGATCTGTCCTTCCTACCGTTTCATATGTGGTGGTACCACGCAAGAACGCACAGCGGAGATACGAGGTCGCATCAATGAGTGAGTGAGACTAATTCTGAGAGATGAAATAAACGAGAACGTACCTTTCAAGACAAGATTCGAATCCCGTCCAAATCAAAAGCTTTCATGGATAATTCATCTTTCAGCATGCCTTCATATTTTTTTGTGATCAATAGTAATTTTGAGTGTGTGTCACTCTGTACACATGGATTCGTGTGCGATGCACGGCAGATTGAAATAGAGATTAAAATATAATTTTAATATGGCTTTCATTAAACCCAGCCCCGCGCTCAGGCTATTAAATTAATGACTACTGAAGTTGAAGTCTCCCGCTTTCTATCTCAGTTTCAAGAAGAGGACTGTGTGTATATCATAAAGAGTCTACACAGTGTACGTTTCATTATTTTTTTTTCTCTATTTTCTCCTCTCGTCTCTTCTATGATTTGAATATTCATATTATATATGCGTAAATGGACGGCCTTCTACTAGGATGGAATTGATGCGAATGCTTTAACTAAGTACATAAATCTTATCACCACAAACTTTTTTATACAGATTCGACGTTTGATTTTCTCTTCGGATAAAATATCTTTTTATGCAAAGAATAACTTCACTAGCTGGACAAATAGAATACATCTGGCTGCGGTTTCGGTTATGTTTGCATAATGTGCTGAAAAGCACCTCTCATATCGCACACATCCATGTGGTGAGTATGTTCATTTCAGCGTTGACGCAGCGACAGCAGAAAGTTTCTCTAAACGTTGATGTAAGCCGCAAAGTAAATACAGATTTCGGACGACAGATACACGGGAGCCACGTGTTGTTTTCCTGGAAAGATATCCTGCTAGCAGGAAAGTTTGCTAGCAGTGATAATACAGCAGAACCCACATATATACTTTTCCAAAGCATCGGCCACACTACACTTTATGATACTACTGTGCACATGCAAATTTGGGCCGCAAATGGCGGCGAATATTTCAAAAAGTTTGTTCATAATGCCGGCGGGCACATTCAGCGCCATCAGCGACACATTTCCCTACTTTACAACTACTTCTGCGGCGCTGTTCTTGATTCTAATGTATGCATGAACTTCCAACATATTTTTGCAATGAGCTATTCGCGTATGTTATACATTTTAACACGTTTTTATTATAAAACGACTTTGACAATTCTTAATACATTCTGTTGTAGTCTGGATAAACATAGACTAATAACGAGAAGCCCGATACAGTCCTTCTCAACCATCAACAAACAGAAACGATCGTTATAAGTTCTCGGCTCCTGAAACGGAACAAGTATCAATATCTCTTTAGCCAGCTTCGTAAGGTTGAGTAATATTTGGTACAGGTATCTTCCACCAATCTATACTAAATGGAGGATCATGTGACTAGTGTGTATGATCTTATTGACCACCACTTTATCTGTTATATGGATGGAAGAATTGGTATAGGATGATTCCAAACATGGTATTCAAGTCCTCCTGTAACTGTAGGTCTCACGGTGAATCTCGTGTCTCAGCCCAATCCATGAATTCAATGTTCATGAAGTTCGTAGGGCGGAAGGCAGATAAGAGAGGCTGCGGTGGCGACAAAACCGCCCCCATACCCCTCACCCCTGGCGGCCCGTTCGCAACCCATCGTGTGTATAGAGATAACGTTTTCATCGCGTATACACACATGTTCACACCGGCAGAAAGAAACTGATAACGTCACCCACCGGTACATTATGCAGGCAAAAGGGACAATTTAATAATGATTATGCTCTACCACAGTGCAAGCTTATTTCCAAGAACATTGGGTAATAATTAATGAATGTATGAGGCCTTATTTTTGGGTTCACAAAATAAACACTGCAGTCAAGTCAAACCTGCTGAGAAAAGTTACAAGAATGAAGGATAATTGAGATCAAATTGTAGAACTTGTTTTTCCAAATGCAAAAAATATATTCCCCTAGATCTATTCCTAATACCTGACACCTTCAAACATTTTTTGGAAAAGTTCCAGGGTCATCGGAAACGTCTAAACACTCAGTTTGACTCGTATTTCATATATTACGTTATATGACGATCATTTTCTCACCACTAAATATAAAATTACACTTTTCGGGTTATACATAGGCCAACGATAGAAATGGTTTTTTGTGATGTATTTGGATGTATCAAAAATTGACACTGGTATCAGTTTTGAAATAAGTAAAATCACATATAATTTCACAAATGCCAAACATTCAAGTATTTGTCTAACACGTACGCAATATTACCAAGGTCAAAATTTCGCAGGTGAGTAAACGTATTCTAGCAAAACCTTAAACCTTTTTGGAATCCAATCCTCTCACCTCCAATTCTTGAACCTTCACCACAGGTTTCGAAAATGATCAGGGGCCTCCGTAACGTCCTAAAACGGAGTTTGACCGTTTTCTAATTTTTTTACGATCTCCGCCACCATTGAGCCGGTTCTCGATCACTACAACGTTTTACGTAGTAGCAAAAACAACTAAAACTACGTAATCTGCATAACGTTCAAATATAGAAACTTTTACACCATATCAATATTTCAGTTGTTTGAAACTTGTAGACAAGGTGGATTTATGAAAAGTTTGATTTCGGACTTCCATTGTCTATAAAATTTTGAGTACCACGACGTTTCGATTGATGTGCCATCTTCAATCGTCTTCAGGTGAAGATCTGAAGACGAAACGTCGTGATACTCAAAATTTTATAGACAATGGAAGTCCGAAATCAAACTTTTCATCAATATTTCAATCCAACATCGCGAAAGCTCACAGACATGAATTAAACTTATTTCGATTTGTATTGGATCCTTTTAACCATGCATTATCCTTGAAGTTTGACGCTTAGCTTCAGGACTTAGCATTCAAATCGCATTTGTTGACTCTGTCGTAATTTCAGAGTATGAACGTAGCTCAGTGTGCTATGCAAATTTTTTAATAAACCCGAAAGATAAAAGTCCGGAAAGTAATTTAAAGCTAAATGGCGAATTACACTTTGTGTGTACACGGTGTTTGAGGAAATCTCAGGGTTCTGGTGTGTTGAGAAGAGGGAAGTCGTGGCATGAATGCAAATTGTCCTAGCTTGCTCTGGAAAAGTGCTATTTCTATTCAGAGCCGATGGAAATAAAACATCAAATGTTGCATAACTTCCCTCTAAGCAAGTCAGGAGTTTTATTCTTTCATTATCCTACTGTCTACATGAGGACGAAGTTTTAGCTGTTTATATTTGTATATATACTTTGAAATAACTGAATATTGAAACTCTTGAAATAAAAAAATAGATAAGCAAAGCATGCAAAATTTTCCGAAAACCGCGTTTCGTAAGTTCTTGTGAGTTTGTAACGATGGCGAAAATTAAACTGGAACTCACTCTCGAAACAGGAGTTTATGAGGAGTTGAAGTTACCTACCCACCTACCGAGCTGCAGTAGGTTGATTAAAACAAAACTTTTAAATACCTCCACTAATGAAATAACTTAGAGTTCAGTTATACGTTGTTGTGTTTACCTGGGGCTTTCCTTTCTATTGTGTAACAGGCGCTTGGAATTTTGAAAACATATAAATTTTAATAGATTATTGAAATCTAAAGGTTTTCGGTACTTGTTTAAACTACAATTAATAGGTACTTGAATTATTGCCATGGACGACAAGTCGGATGAATCAGTATCCATAACTGCGTGAAAATAGACAAATTTGGAGAGAGAAAAATCCAGGTTTTTTGCGCGTTGCTGTATCGAAGTTATCTCGAGTACGTAAGTTGCGCCGCGCTGACAACCTGCTGACGAATTTGGTCTTTATTATATTATCGGACAAAGACGAGCTCCAATGTTGTCTCCCGAAACCAGTATTGTCAAACCTACCGAAATTTCTGTAGATCTACCGAAAAATTCAAGTGCTAATTTTAAGTAAGACACACATGATTTAGTTTCAGTAGTGCCTTTTTTGCTCTGAAATTTTTTTATAGAAGGTGAGTGTTCAAAATAGTGGGAAATGGTTGCAGTAAAGAGGTATTTAAGAGGTGTTTTGCTCTTCAGGCTTTTTGGAGGATGGGTAGAAGGAATATATTTATATTGGTGTTAGATTCTGTGTTCCTTTTGGTTCTCTCCTTCCAGTTTTACTGCTTAGCTTCCTTTTCATTTCTCATTTTTTCACAAAAATTTAACGGCCCAGTCGAAATTTGACATTACCTTCTACGGAATTTCATTCTCGCTAGGTTGGCAGCTCTGTCCGAAACGTCGCTGTTATTCTGTCGGCGACCTGAAATAATTACGAGTAGGTACTTACATAAAAAGCTCCTTGTGCCACGGGTGTAACTAAACTTAATAAAACCCCAGGTAGTCCTTCATTAAAAGTCTTCATATCCGTGAAAGAGCGCAGTGATAACAGTTCCGACTCCCCCTTAATAATAGGTTGGATTAAATTGCACCAGCTTTTTACTCTTGAATCCCTGTTGAAATACATTGCCTGAGGTCAGGTAATTTTTGCAGGAAAGTATATGTGGAAATATAAATAAATCAACGTTGAAACTGGTTGAATGCTCATTACTGGGCTTCACAATAAAATATAATACACTTTATTTATTTCTATGTACACTCGTATTTTATCATACGACGATACTCCACAAGTTCTGATAATCATAAATAGTCTTTTATATGGAGCCACACGCAAAGATAGAAAGCCTATCGCGCTTCATAAGCAATACGCGAGGATACAAATGTCTATTCACATTGGCCTTGAATTGCTGTAGATTTCAAACACAATATTGATCGGCCACGCTTCTTCGATGATGCAAAGCTGGAAACATTGTCGTGCCAGGACGTTATTGTTGATGTTAATTCCCAGAATCTTGATGGAAGATGCCTCAAATACTGGGTGTCCCTTCATCTCTGGTTTGCCTGGTTCCATGCAGTCATCTGCGAAGCTATTTTTAACAGTTTGTCGATATGCAGCAAACAGAACGTCGGAGACAGGACAGACATACAGGCAGACAGTCTGTGTAACACTGGCGTTGGTGGTAAATAAATGCGGAGCACACTATCACATAAAAAGCGGTAGCACTTGGAGAACTACTTTTATAGTCTGTCTCTAATTCGTATGTGTATACAGAACAGGCAAAGAACAGTACACCTTGTCAGATTCTTACCTAGTGGTATGCATTTATAGCGCGAATTAAAAAGATTCCGAAAAAAATACTGCTCGCAATGACAAAGCGTCTGTCTGTCTGTCGCCTGTTTACGAGATGGAGATACGATGGAAATGAATGAAACGAGGCCGGTTTATCAAACCGCTAAATTAGGTCCCTCTGCAGGGCTAGCGGAGGCAGAGAAGGGACAAAAAGAATTTGTCACTAACATTTTTTCGTTCATCAACTCCGAAGGGCAGTGGGAAAAGGAAGAGAGGGTGATGAAAATGTTCCGAGCGTGTGTATCGTTATTGTGGTGCAGGAAATGGAGTTTTTGCCTTTGGTATTGATTTGAGTAAATCACTGAATGTGTGTTCTCAAAAATATTGGAATCAAGTATATTGACTCGGTACTTTCCAAGCATTCACATCTATATTTCGTTGAGGACAGCATGCTGTTCAGATCAACGATGACATTGAGAGAATTGTAGAATGGGGATCAGTTCAACGCGTAGAAGACATAGACAACAACCCTGACAAAGAAGTCGCATGCTGGTGCCAGCCCTGGAGATGAAGGAATGCCCGATACTCAGAATCAGTCAGGAAAATATGAGTATCCTTAGAGTTTTCCCTGCCATTTGATTCTATGGCTATTCATGATCCAGCCTTCTGCTATGCAAACTATCAACGCAGCCGATGGGAAAATCATGATACAATTATTTTATTGGTAAGAGTTTGTACTCTGCTCAACCATGTATGATGATTTACAACCTGAAGGACCCTTTCACCATTCCTTGCACTTTATATAATTTCAATCCCCTCTTTCCAGACAAATCCCTTCGCCGTGCCGATGCCATTTTTGCGGAGATATACATCCGAGTTGTTTTGATGGTTGCGTTGTTGGCGGATGCCTGCCATCACATCCAAAATACGAGTATATATGTACGAGTATACGCAAAAAGCGATTTTATAAAATGCGCTACGTGTCGTTCCCACAGAAACCAAGATTATTTCCCAATTCCTGGTGTTTGTATCTGCGTAGCAAGATCCGAGTAACAGATGGAAAGCAGATACGGCGGTGGGTGGTCCGACTGGTTTGCTGCTGGTGTGGTTCCTTTTCACAATAATTGTATAATTCTGGGTTAATTTATTTTAAAGTATCATCGGTATTATTATGAATTTTAGCTGATTTCTACAGAGTGTCACAGTGGCGGATCAATTCACACGGTTTCATAAAAAATTGATTTTGGAAGAGGCTCATTCAAGGTGGTGTCGACCTCGTGAGAATGCGACCATTGAACCCATCCAGTGTCTGCTGTACTTGAAAATCGAGGTGCTATTGCAATTATCTGCGAAGAACTGTCACTTCTGTAATACCGGCGTTGGTGGTAAATAAATGGGAAGCACACCCATTCACCACCACATATAAGGAGCGATCTATGATGGAACTATCCAACCACTGGCATAGACCCGGTGGCGACCCATAGAAATCTTAATCAGAGGTATCTGAAGCCACCCCCAATCGGAAGCCTTCGATATATCGAGCGCGACGAACATGAAACTCAATTGCTCTCCTCCATATGTGGCTTATGTAGGCCAGAAGATCTTGGTGGTAGGACATTATCTTTTGAGAAATAATGGTTACAATACGAAGTCATTCTGATCTAAGATCGAAGCGTAATATCGAGTTAAAGTTTTATAAACTTTCATTTTCTGGTTATGACTATGTCTACATCATATAGTATCCAAAAATTGTATTACCTTTAATACGGACGAACAATTTATACTTCACCTTTCCCGCGTATCTTGAAAAATTCATAGCAAGTTACTAATTCATTATCTTCCCACTGTTCCGTTCGAGCTTGTATTAAGATGACCCGTCTACCTTATCATGTCAGACTGGCCGGAAAAGGACAAAGTTGATTCCATACTCGTATATTATTCTGTGCCTTTTTGGAATTAAAGGTATAATCCGAGAAAGTTTCCTTTCCTGTCACAAAACTTTGACGTGATCCAAAGACCACAGCGTTAGCCAAAGTTTCCGGGGTGAACTGAAATAATATATTATTGAAGAAGCCCAACGACTTCAGAGTAAGTGGGTACGCGGGAGAATATATATAATGTATGGCCTTAATAGAACATTTTTTATGTGAGTTGTCTATTTCAATTATCATTTTATTACAATAGGAAAGTTGTAAAATCTTATTTATCCGGATGGAAGGGAATGGCCAGGTTAAGATCTGGGAATATGGTGCTAATCAAATGAATGTATGCATCGGACCTGCTATAGAAATGAATGTTTCGTCTTTAGCCTAGACCCGTCAGTATAGCCTGGCGGTCTAACTGTGTAACATCAACTCATCTCCAAGTGGCGCCCTCTATGGGGACGCACATTGGCAACTTACCTTTGACTTTCTTTATTTTTTATTTTCTAAAGTATTGTTTGCTGGCATTATGTTATTTTAGGTTGGAGATTCAAGTCAAGTAATCACGCTATTCTATCTATATCACGACGTTCCTCTAGAGGCGGTCTTCTTCGAGTTAATTTTTTACGAAGCGTGTTCTATAAATCCTTCATTTCAGCGATCGAGCAAAAACCATACGCTCCTCAGGGAGAAGCCGACATGGTTCATTTATAGAAGAAAATATTCTCTCTCGTGCGACCAGATCCGATCAATATTATCTTTGTGGATTACTTGCTCTACGGGAACGATGCGTCACTTACTTCCCAGGCTAAGGGGCGGAGAAACTATTGCGACCATAAAAAAATCTAAATCGAAATATTATGTATTCTTGCTGTTTCATGGCATATACATCACCAAAAGCAATATTTTCGGCGATTTTTCGTCTGTCTTCTATTTAGTAATCTTTGCGCCCTCTATAATTAGGAAAGTAGATTTTGACGAAAATATGCCACTAAGTTATCACCATGGTAAGAACGTAAAAGCTTAGTAGTTGATTTGATCCAGTCGTGTCCAAATTTTATCATCAAAAAACGGCTAAAACTTCGTTTATTTATCATGTTTCTGTTCGTTGGTTCATAAAGTGCCATACTGAACTGCGATAGACATGAAAGCTCCAAACAGTTTGGACTCTGCCTAATATCTTTGACAGATTCCTCCTACGACATCTGTCAATAAGAATGAACTGATTTACAGTGACATGCATTGTACTTCGTAAACAATTTTTACGATGTACCGTTATTTTCGCAACATTCATGTGCTATAGAGATGCATGCTTAGTATTTAGCCTAGATTCATCATTCCTTCCCTTCCAATACAAAATACATATCCACATTTTCATTTCGATACAACCTGCTCGATGGCGTTTGCTCATTTTCCAGGAAATTACACCACCAGTTTTCCCCAGCTTTTATCACAAGGTCCACTCCAATCCAAATTCCAGTTCGACACGAGCGGGAGTAGCAAGCAATGATTGCAAAAAATCTTAATAAGCCCTCGACTGGACTGGGTCCATCCGAAATACACTGCATAGGCTATTCAGTCAGCCAGGACAAAAGCTCTTCTCTCTATAGTCCGTAAAAAAGTACGTTTCTAAAATCGATGATCAGTTTCTGTAAGCCCTCCATGAGCTTTCAGCGTAATGTTCATTTGCAGTGAGGCAAATACCGAAGATGGAACGGAAGAGAATTTTAAACCTCTGCGCTTCACTTTCATAGCAAACATGTTCAAGATGATATTAATCTTCAACGCTTTAAATCCCCATTACAGAAATCTATCGCTAATTCCGTTTGTCTTTCTATCTGTATGTCTGAGATTTGTCTTGACACTATTAATCTCAACTACTATTTGAACTTTTTGAAGTTTGAGTACCACTCTTATCCTACTCATGTACTTGCATCTCATTTTCCGTTCTCCTCGAGACACAATTCATGTACAGGTTGAAATTGGATGTTTTAAACCGTTTGCATTCATGAATTTTTATTGTCATAATACAACATCCAGGATAGACAGTATAATGGTTGACCATCCTTCAAGGCATCACTACCACCTGATATCAATAAAACCCCTAATTCGAAGATCTGTGCTTAAAAAATTGTGGAATACATCAGTGGAAATCACACGAAATCGCATAATATTTTAAATACCTTGCAATGTCTTCGCAAAATTCGTAACAATAACAGTTTAATTTTGTACGCCCTCCTTGAGCCACAATACGCCCCCCCCCCCTCAAGGGCGCGCGCCCCATCTATGCATGTAAATATACCCAGACCTGAATCGCATTTTTGACGGAAGCAGTCTCGTTTGTTTAATATGCCCATGGATAATTCATCAGAATATCAGTCTCGGGAAAACATCTGCTGATATCGGATGTTCAAGACAAGGCTCTATGGATGTCGTGACTGTGGATACTTCAATTGACATCTTTCGTCGTTTGATCACATGCACATATATAACAAAAGACGGTTTTCCTGGTGAAGATTCGATGCGTATGCCATAAAAATTGTATTCCACGGTCTTATGCAATGTATGTGGCTCCTGTATACAAGGCCCAAGCACATAATGCCCTCTCAATGCGACCCTGTAATTTAGCGTACTTTGCTCTTGTACTCGAGAAACTATTCTCGCCTTCGGCTCTTTGCAATACATCGACCATCGACGCGACGTCGGCCTATTTTCGTCGCCACTCGCTCTGAACTTTTCTTCCCAACACCTACTCTAATGCTCCATAAAACTACCTCTTATCGTTAAAAAAAGAGGTGAATTTCTTTGCACTTAGAGACTTAAAATGCGAACTGCAGATAATGATGCAACGTACCCAACAGAATAAGAAATCTGAAAAGGAATAAGAATGGATATCAATGTTAGGTTATATGATTTTTTTCCATCCACATCGTGTTATTGTTTCAACAGCTTGGTATACTACTAACTGGATTATATAAGTCCTATTTAAGGCGATGATTGCACACTATCTAGTTTTGTAATTATCGAAATAAAAAATAAGGAGAAGTTAATAAAAAATGTAGAATGATAAAATAACTCAATTTTTTTATGAGAGACACATTTTATTCAGTACTGTAAAACTGTCACCATTTATAAGAGGTACCTTTCAAGCCTATATTACATTAAATTAAAATATAGTATTGAAAATTCCATAAATTTATCCTCACTTCTTTTTTTTAGAATATCAAAACTAGATTGCGTGGTCTTTCAATACCGCCCAATTATGAGGCGATCACGCCGACCTTTACCATAACTGTAAGTCCGTACTTGATCTACTTTTTTGTTGTTTGAAACTTGTAGACAAGGTGGATTTATCAAAAGTTTGATTTCGGACTTCCATTGTCTATAAAATTTTGAGGAAAATCTGGAATAGCTGATCACGTATGGACGGAGCACCATAAAATAGCTTGGGACGACGCTAAGGTTATTGCCAAGGAACCTCATTGGTATCGAACGAAATTCAAAAAGGCGGCATTCATCACCAACAATAGCAAAGTGTACAGCAAACCCAGCATAGACATTAAACCAATCTGGCAGCCACTCATAAAGAAGATCAATAGACTACGACTGGACCAGACAACAAACAATGACCGACAAACAGCCACGTCAGCAGACCGGAATACCGCGCATCGGGAACCAATCAGAACAGACCGCGCACAACGACACGTCACCGGACGGGGTATAAATAGGCGTGAAAGGAACGTGTTCGGCAGTTCACCTGAGGACGATTGAAGATAGCACATCAATCGAAACGTCGTGGCACTCAAATCAAACTTTTGATCTACTTTTTTATTTACTTTTTTTTCTTAGCGTTAATGAATGCAGTACGATCCAGTATAGCGGTTGAGGGAATGATCGCGTGTGATCATGTTTTGGTATGGTTAGCTTCCGCACACTACGTTGAATTAACCCTTAACTCTCAGATGAAATATTCGACCCTGCATTGTGAAACTGTCCCATAACGCGTTTGCGTTGGTGTATTTCCAGATACAAACATGTAACAGATCGTCTAAAATTCGTCACAGAAGCCCAGTCATGCTCGCCTTAGCATGTTTCCATCCGGCGCGACGTAGCACGGCCGAAAAATAAAAGAAACAGCATCAAAACCACAACATCCTTTGCACCTGTTTCTCAGTACGCGCATCCAACAGATCCAATTCACAGAGCTCACCATCGACTAGACTTCTTCATTAAAATGGACTATACAGGAATGTACACACTTTATGTGTGCTGGGAAAACTGGTCGTATAAGAAGAACAAGAAGAAAAACACAAATTAGGTCAAGGAAATCCAGGAAAATTTGTTAACGGAGTTTCCAGGTTTTTCTCACTTCAGGTTGCACTATTGGAGTAAGAGATGGATGGATGGTCTGGTCACCACGGTGCAAACGACTTGACCGGGCACAAAAATAAGGTTTTTTGACTGCATTGTGGAATAATCAGGAACGCCATTTTTGTTTGCTTTGAATGATTATAAGACATAATGAAACATTTATCATCAGTGGGGATCAAACCTACATCTTCCACATTCTAGGCGACTATTAAGCATTTTGCCACGGTGAATGAAGACGATAGTTTAGAAGTAAGATTCCACCTTTCTATAATTTTTTATTTTTACGGGGGATCGTCTCGGAACTCCATGACAATCTGAACAGCAGATTAGATATACTGAAGAGTCAAGCACTTTGACAAACAGACAGATGGTATTTGACATAAACTTTAGTGAGTATTTGCCTGAATATTAACATAACTCTATCTTCAAGCACTGTGGTCCTGATTAATATCTAAGCTGAACGGTAGCGATTATTTTAGCACCAATCAATGTGATTCACGGAACTGAATTATACACTTGCTGGGATGAAACTGGGCTGACATAGGCTGATTAATATTTATAATACCATATATTTATTAGCACAAAAAACGTATATCACATGTTATAACGAATCCAAGGCACAACGCCAAAAATGTACTAGAGAACAAAATATTGAATTGTAGCTCAAAATGTTTAATCTGACTATTTGCTTTCCTGCTTTATCCGTTCAAAATAGCACTAGGGCCGGAAGAAAACTTGGAGAAAATCCTGGGTCCTCCCTGATGGGACTCGTGAAACTCTTCTACTTACCAGGCAGAGTCTCTCACCTACTGAGATACGGATGGACATCTCTCAATCAATTTGAAACTCCAAGTTTAGAAATAGCCCCGGGAAAACGATTATAAATAGTCAAAATGATTGGAACGATCTGGAAATACCGTTTTCATTTTGAAAATATATTTCTCTCGCATAATGGAGTCCTTATCGCTTACGTACCGACAGCCAGACCGGCGAAAAGAAGGGACATATTTTATCATGAAATCACAAATACTTCTAAAAACCACTTCATTCATTTACGGCTGGGAACAGAAACGAATATTCCTAAAATAATTAGTAAGTATAAACTGATTGACCATTTTTATCTATATGAACTGTAGCTTCTGCTACCAAACCCTACATAAAAGGGCAACAAATCGTTTGTGACTGACATATCTCAAGAGCAAGCAGTTTGGAGAAATCGAATTTGTTATCTTCTTACATACGTTATCGGAGTACTAATTAAGATAAATATTTATTGCCGAGTTTAGTGCTCGAGAAGTCGTAAACGATCTGATGACGTTAAAATTTGTCGAGATCTAATAAAAACCCGCTGCTACAGCCCGAATGAGCTATAATAAAAGTCCCCCTCGTTTTCTGATATGCCAGTACTGGGTCCAAGCAGGTTCTGAGTTATAGCGTTTATTAGTTCATAATGACGATAATACCACTCACATATCATATATGCTTTTATGATTTACATTAACAGATAGCAAACGGTATGTTATGGTAATGAAATTTTGTATGATAAAGATAGCCTCTGATACTCTCAACGCATTAATACAAGCTGAGGTCCATTGTACCGAAGTGAGTCTCACAGTCCGCCTCAATAGGCGGAGATATATTATATTTTCTTGATGTTCCATGACTATATCACGAAAAATCATTTTCGTCCGGCTGTCTGTCTGTCTTTCTGTATATCATAGTCTATCGTCTATCTGACAATCCTTGGTCCATCGATAACTCCAAAAGTGCCATTCGATTCAAATGGAAGTTGATGTGGCAGAATTGAACTCCAAAAACGAAGAACAACACAATAGGCTCCCAAATTTCGGTTTTTGATCCTTTCGTGGGCCTTGTCATTTTCCAAAATGTTTGTGGGGGTTATGACAAATAGAAGATCTCACTTAAACTCTTGGTATTGCGTTGGAATTAAGATTGGAAATTTGCGATTAAAACACAAATTCTGACTTCCCCATCTCGATGACCTCCTTTCCAAATAGTTGTTCTTCAAATGGGCACACCTCGTTAGATATTTTTAGTGGTCATACTCCAATACATTGTCTCCGAATACCTAGAAGATGGCCCAGGAAGCCTCGGAGAATATTTTGTTATTCTTATTTCTTAAGATCCCATAATTGTTTTGTCCATAAGAGCGTGATCAGTGTCACAAATATTCAATCAGATAACATAAATAACTGACTAAACATAAGGATAAAACCTCTCAATATAGAGATTTCTATTCATTTTGATCTAACCAGCACTTATGGGACAAAATCATTATTTTGCCGAACAAATGATGTTACTGAAATGAAGTAATTGCATTCGGTACCATCTGCTAAAATGATTCGCCTTGTAACAAATTTCTGCAAGGCTTTGCAGTCGTCAGCATCAGATCATCGTTCTCTGCCGGTCTTTCTGTTACAATACTTACATCCCGGGGGATCCCGTTACTCATTAAGGTTTGCAATTAAACTCTATTGTTTCCGCTACCGATTATGCAAAGTATACGGCAATTCTGCACCACTAGGCACTAGGCGACTTGATATGCGTCAACATAGACAGACGTATAGAAGGGTCTCAAAAATATGTGACTTTACATGCTACAAGCTGAGTCCGGAAACAATGCTTTGGATAATCTGATTCTCTTACACGCCCTCAAGTGAAATGTGGTCTTCTCTGCTTGGTTCTGTCGGCGTTTCTGTAGGGTGGGGTCGTCCCCGTCGTAGTTGTTAGTGATGACCTGTACTGATGTGATGATGTGTCTTATACGATTTTATTTCGACACAATGTCTGTACAGGATGTAGTTGCTATAGCTCTGAAAGCCATGATCCAAAAGCCAATAACATGCGACATCCAGCAACTGCGTTTGGAGCATTAGCCTGGCACATTTCAATCCTATTATGATTCAGCCGTCCATAAGACATAAGAATAAGATACATACGTTCTTGTACAATAATATGATGCACTTCAAATAACTGACATCCCATACCACGATTCTGTATGCACCACTGGTCAGAATAGGTACTTAGGCATTGAGGCTTCGCCTTTGAGACAGCTTAGGTATGAAAACGCGTGCCTTTTTTCGCAATTTTCCACGCCCATGACGTGAAACACCTTTACAAATGGGTGAAATGCATCGGAATTCCGTAATGTCACGCAGAGCAACTTATGCCGAATCGGCCAAAAGTGACCGTAAACCGTAAAGTGATAATTTTGAGGAACGTGTCTGAGTGCCATCCAGAATTGGCGCAACGCGGACGATATTGCTGGTCCAGATCGGCATCGAAATCGGTATGTATGTCGGCCGCTATCTCTCTACAAAGCGCCGGCGATTGGCTCGATTCTCTTCAGTCTGCGAGCTGCTGTCTTGAACAGCAACCATGGCGACATTCCATTGGCTCTTGATGAGTGTACAGGGACGGACTTGATAAGAATGTTTATTTACAAAACGTAAATTGATTACTGTGGAAATGTAACATTTTACATCTAAGCACTCATAGAAATTCGGGGATAAGATTTACGTGGGGAAGTGAAACACCCACCTTGAATCCATGTTCTACCATGGCATATTGGTTCATATCCCGCCACTGTAAGTACAAACTCATGATTAATTAAAATTAAAAAAAAATCTGTTGTTTGAAACTTGTAGACAAGGTGGATTCATCAAAAGTTTGATTTCGGACTTCCATTGTCTATAAAATTTTGAGTATCACGACGTTTTGATTGATGTGCTATCTTCAATCGTCTTCAGGTGAACAGTGAACAGTTCAAATTAACGGAAAGCTCACTCTCAGTACATTAAACATAGGCTACTGGGATGAGACAACAAACAATGACCGACAAACAGCCACGTCAGCAGACCGGAATACCGCGCATCGGGAACCAATCAGAACAGACCGCGCACAACGACACGTCACCGGACGGGGTATAAATAGGCATGAAAGGAACGTGTTCGCCAGTTCACCTGAAGACGATTGAAGATAGCACATCAATCGAAACGTCGTGATACTCAAAATTTTATAGACAATGGAAGTCCGAAATCAAACTTTTGATAAATCCACCTTGTCTACAAGTTTCAAACAACAGCTACTGGGATTATACTCACATCCGTAAGACACATCTTGTGAAGATTCAGATTTTTTTTTGCTATTTATGAATTTGTCTGTACAAGATATCTCCTGCTTATCGGTGAGATTATGATTAGAATGAAGCTTATATATCGCCCTTGCATCCATGTGCTACTAGGGTAGTGTGGACAAGTGGTTAAGGTAACGGGCTAAATAGCCGGATATGTGGGTTTGAACTAGATTTTTTTATCAAATTTTCCAAATATGTGTTTGTATTTACAAGAAAACTAAATGACCAATAGAAGACAGCTCTCATTGAAGTCATCGACCCAACTGGAAATGTAGCTGCACACATTTACACTATTAAGTGTGATTAATTTTACGCTGTTGTTCATATAGCGGGAGATGCGTTCTCTAAATGGTACAAGCAGCCCCAGCATAACTGATTTAGTATTCCACCACACAAGTTCAACAATATTTTAATTAAACGATCATTAATTTACTAGATTATCTTTGCTGAGAGTTAATTACTCTATCGTGTAATGAATATTAATGTTTGTTCGAGAATCTTTTATGCATCGAGTTTATAACCATATGTGTAGAGCACGGGGTGGATGATGGCGATGTTACAGAATCTCTCCGTAGTAGGGGAAAAATGATACAAGTAGATTTTATAGATTGTGTATTCTCTTGCTTAGTGCTTCAATCTGATTTTAATTACGTTATCTCAAACCAAACTTATGCAAATGAATAAATAGGGACAAGTGGGTCGAATCAGCTCCTAGAATAGGTTCTTCAAAAGAACGTCTTGGAAGAGGCCAGTTCGAGGTCTAGGAAGGTCTACCTGGTGAGGATGCGCCCGTTTGGATATCCTTGTGTCTGATGTACAGACGACTCTTGGTGTTATTATGACAATTAGGTCGAACATCTGCCAACTATAGAATAAATACACATAAGCCACCCTCCTTCGATGTTCCAGGCTGTTCAGGTTTTTTGTTCGTTTATGGATTGTGTCTAAAAGCTTCAGGGAGTGCATCCTTTATACTTGTTCATATACAAGGTATTTGTACATATTTATTATTAATTTGAAGAGAATCTCAATCTTGATTTTCAGTGGTGCCTGTTTGAACTCGTTTGAATACAAGCTTCGGAAAAACTTGCGAGTCCGCCCCTGTGCCGGGGTACCTGACCCGCGCTACACAGCTTTTGCCGCGATCCTGCCACGCCGTTCGTACCGCCAGTCTGCCGGTACTTTCAGTCACCTTCCAGTCTTCTCGCGGTTCTTATGTAACCGTACGCCAGTTAGTCGCGCAGTCGCGTTGCACTTTCGGCCGCATTCCGCACTCTGCCCACTTACGTCGCGTCGGTACTCGCGATTCCTTCCTCTACACCGTGATACGCGAGTTTTTCACATTCTATCAGGATTACTGTTATTGTGAAACGCCTGGTTAGGTATGTAGTGGTATGCGCAAACACAGATATTCGTCATTGAAAGAGAATGCAACGCTGCGTAAGAAAGATCAAAATCGAAGATGGTGCACACTAACTAAAGAAAAAGATCTATGAGAATATCACTACTCAATATCTTGAACTAGAATCATAAGCTTCATGAAATAGTGCAATTTTATTAAATTGCACAAATGGCGATTTATTGAGAATAACAAAATAACGTTCCTAAATCATGCAGATATTTCATACACTCACTTGGTACTGGTTGCTTGTTTTTCTATAGAAGGTTCTGCAAACAACTGATGAGATAAACTTTGAACATAGACACAATTTTAACCGAAGTGACGTTTCGAAGATACGACGCCGACATTTCTCATTTGATATATCGGAAATCTGCAGTGCTGTGGAATGAGCCACCGCAGATTTTATTCTCCTATAGTTACAATTTACAGTGTTTTATGTTGAATGGGAAAAACATTGCATCCTACAGATCTGGCACTACTGAAACAGAATTATGACTGATCAAACCAAGGACGCTTTGCTAAGCTAGAAAATGAAAATTTAGAAGTATCACTACATTTTATGGAGTGTGAGTTTTGATTGCAGGATTTCTGAAAATGTGAATATTTGTGCTTGTTTAGGTGGTGATAAGCAAAGATCTTATATCACGCATTTCACTACATACCTCCAAACATAACTTATATCTACACAGTTCTTCAGAGATTAAGAAGAAAGGAAACCACACTTCAACATACCGGTAGTAAATGTGACAAGTGATGACCCGTGTAAAACTGACATATATGATGTATAAAATTCCTCAAGATGTGATATGATGGGTAGACTGAGTAAAAGCACGCCGTCGGTGAGAGTCAGTTACAGGAAGTTGGTAGAAGAGTACAACGGAAGTGGCAACAGTGGGATCAAGTACTCTGGAAGAGCGGCTCACTCTAGCGCCACCAGTGCTAGTTTCGATAGTCTTGGCAAGAGCATGCCTGCTCCTACACCGGCAGATCTGTTCTCGTATTCGTGTCATCATTGCGGACATAGGCAGAAGTTACAGGTTTGTATATGGATACCATGAATAAAATCAACATTTGTAACTGTTGAAACATTGGAATCAAATTTATAAAAATATGGAAATCATTTAAGAACCTCGAATCGAAACGATTGAATCTGGCGTATCTAAGGATTCGTTGCAATTGCAATTGCAATTTCTGCATTACTCGTTTCACATCAAACTAATCACTAAAATAGAAGTGGAATAAATAGCCAGACACACAAAACGAATTCTGGACCAAGAATTTGTGCTTTCATTCAAGTATACCATATCTTCCCAAATGTGCGAAGCTATATATTTTAGCCAAAGTGGTTAAGTGTAAGAATAGCTAACTGCTAAACTTCGCCACTTGGGCCCTCTTGTACACCATTCCTCAATAAAGACGATTTTATTATTATTATTATTATAATTATTATTATAATCTTAAAATAAGCATACTGTATTTTTCATCATATAGAATTAATTTGAGTAAATATTTTCAATTCAAACCTGGGAAAGCCTTGGAAGTGAGAATACCAAAATCTCAGATTGAGCATTTCATAGTCTTGGCGCAAATAGTTCAACTTCATTATATAGTTTATTATTAGTATAAACATTCGGTTATTTTGATGAGCTGTTATCAAAGCTACTGTTGGTTCCTTATCCTTAAAAACAAGAACCTGAAAGGTGTCAAAACTGTACCAATCTTCTTTCCTACCTTCATCTGTGTCATATAATATTCTTTCTAATTCAAGTTTGAAAAGTAATGTACAGATAAACAGAATATAAAAAATATATATAATTATATTTTCTGTAGAGTATATTTCTTTAGAATGACTATGGAATTCGAAAATATCCCTTTTTTGCTTCAAATTAATAATAATCTTCTTATCAACTCAATTATTTTAGAGTAAGATCAGAGGTTCTTGTCATGAGTATATATTTACAAGAATATCGAAATTCTTGAATTGTGAATTTCTTTTTATGTGTGCTTCATAAAAAATAATCATAAGGATTAGAGACGATCATTGGTCTGAATTGCCCGCGGTTGAAGAGAGACCGATCCAGACTCATCCGACGGGCGTATCCTGTTTTCCATGTGGTTATAGCACGAGCCAAAGCACAGCGGAAATACATATGCTCGCTTCAATGATCAGACGATTAACAGCTACTATAGCGACTTGTTCTCCAAATCGGATGGATGGTGTGAACAAGAACACAACACCTTAAACAGTCTGGTTACCTTGATTGCGTGGTTCAGGAGCTACAGCGTTAGTACAGAGTGCTGTAGGCACGGGTTCGAGTCTCGCAAAAATATCTTTTTGATTATAAGGGGTGCAATTTATTACCCAGTAGAAACAAGATGCACAGTATCTGCTGAAACTCTCGACGTGTTTAAAACGGAACTGATGAATGTAGTTCCTGCCCCCCATTGTTATTGAAAAACAACATCCTATGATGATGTGTAATTCATACATATATGCATATCCCCTTTGTATCCCGTATACTCTTATCCAAAGATCTGGTATCCGTTACGTGCTGTGTCTGATTCAAGCCGTAACATTGAATTCATGTGAGAGTATCTCACGGAATTCCTCAGACATTCCACATAGACCGCGACATTCTCCATTTGTAGTCTTAACAGGTCGCTGCGCGTTTGTTCTTTCGAAGCTCCCCTTTATTAGTAATACGGCAAGCCGGATATAATTGTGTAATTAATTTTAATAGGTGAATGGTTGTTGTAATTAATAGGTGAAAACGATTTGAATGAATTAAGTGGGTAACCCTTGCGGCTACTTGAACGTATCTGGCAGGTACTCAACATTCATCGATAATTATTATATTTTTCAAGGAGTAATACGCAATCAGAGGTAGGTTTCTCTTCTTGGCCGTGGAATGTATATATATATATATTTTATATTTTATTATTATTATTATATATTTATTCAAGCATTTATAGCGAATGATATTTTAGTGAGAAATTGCGCAATTAATTGAGTATTGGATCATTATCAAATGTTGCTCCATCATCTTCTAGTGGAGATGTCAGTTAAACTTCCCAAAAACAGTCCCGAAGTTCAGCCGTTTGGGAGACGCTCCTACGTAGCTCAATTGGCAGAGCTTCGATTCAGCAAACGGAATATGTGTGGTTCAAATCCCGCCCTATTCCAGCTTTTCCCGATTTCTAAATGCGAATTTGTGTACTGTCTCCATATTGCGGCTTAGCAATAAATAACCGTCTCAATTTGATCATGATTGAAAATAGTATTCTACACTCTATCTAGATAGAAGTGTTTTCACAGTTTTGCCACAGGTTCTGCTCCTATCATATAATGTTATATCGCCGCCCTTGGAATACCAATAAACTACGCTAAAAAACTCTTGGTGGTAAACTCCATTATAAACTGATTCACACATATATACACAACAAATGATAGTTCTTAGTTATACAAGCAATAAGATGCAGATAAAAAGATCGCGTACACAGCTGCTTGTGAAACTAAATCTACATGAAGCGATTAGATATAAAAAATATTCTGTCACTTGACCTCTTCTGCTTCAAAACCAATTCAGTCGCGTAACATCTTGGCCTACACAGGAATGTTAAGCTTTCAAATGTCAAAGTTTACACGTACAAGGTAAGATTCATAATCCGGTTCGCATAAATGTGTATAATTCATAATTCAAAACTATAAATCTTAGTAAAGGAAAATATTTCAAACACTGAAGCAATAACGAAGGCGAAGCCTAGATAACAATGTATCTGACTGCTATAAGGAAGTTACAGGCAGCACGATAATACGAGATTTGAATTGAATAATGCTCATAGAATCGGAAATGGCGCCACCTCTGAGTGGATCGTCGCAAATCTTGACATCCCCAGAACAGGCATGCGGCCGAAGAGGCTTGTTCTACTTCCCATGTCAATAGGCAATCAAAATATTGTGATAGCTAAGAATCACGAATTCTGGATACTACAGTTCCTTGAAGTTTCATGAAATATACATCACGGAAGACCACGCTGATTTCCGTCAGTCTGTCTGTCATCTGTCCGACAATGCTTGGCTATTTATAACTCGAAAAGTATCATGCGGATTTTGATGCAATTTTAAAACTAGATTAATACTGTCTTCTGGGTTGGCACATATTACTCTAGTAATTTGATCTTCATCTTGCTTCTGTTTCGGCAACTACTACTACTACACATTATAAAATTTTATTTGAGTATAGAGGGCAACTGAGCTAGAATGAAGAGCAAATCCTTCGAAAGTTTGTCTTGTTGATATGATACTATATAATATACATCATCATTCTTCAATTGACAATTAGGATTTAAACCAAATCTCCTAACCAAATCCACGAAAATTCTGTCTGAAATGGAAATCCCATTTCTGACTCTAACGAACGATTTCTCGTTCTATCCATTGCGCTGTGTCGCTTCAACTTAAAATGTAAATTTGATCAAGTTAATTTGTCGTGTTATTAACAGTGTATCCCAAAGCCATGTATATTCATGTACGCATATACAGGGTGTGCTACTCACTATAAGTCTACCCTTCTAAAGACTACAACGTGCAACTCGACAGATCGAATTGCACAGGATTGATGATCGACAATATGATGTCTGTATCCTTAAAATGAAACTTTCGAATACATAATATTTCTATGCGCACGCAATATAATTATTGCTTCTAACTTTTTCAATATCTAACCGAGAAGAATTGGTTTTTCTTCCGCTTAGAATTAGCCATACTTAGTGAATTCACTTTCCATAATTACATAATGCATGTTAATCGACTGACATTGACGACCAATAAATTTGAGTGCTTTAAGTTTACTTAAATAATGCAATGAATTGTTAGGAGCTGAAAACGACTACAGACTATAAATGTATTTGTTGGTAATATCAGACAGCCAGTTTCTTTCCGTGACAATACAGTTCGTAGCAAGAAGACATTATTGGTGAATAGTATTCGTGTAAATCTGAATTTGGCAAATAAAGGTAAAGTAAACTAAAAAATAATAAGAATTAATCCCTCAAATTAGCAATTAGAGAATATTCCAAATTATTCAGATTATCATCAGTTGTATTCATCATAAATCATAGTACCTACTTATTATACAGGTCGGCTAATCTATAGGTACATACTTGATAAAGGCACAATTATTATGTTGTTTGAAACTTGTAGACAAGGTGGATTCATCAAAAGTTTGATTTCGGACTTCCATTGTCTATAAAATTCTGAGTATCACGACGTTTCGATTGATGTGCTATCTTCAATCGTCACTTCACCTGAAGACGATTGAAGATAGCACATGAATCGAAACGTCGTGATACTCAAAATTTTATAGACAATGGAAGTCCGAAATCAAACTTTTGACACAATTATTATATCCTAGGATAAAAAACATTCTCCTATTGAACCGGTGAACAAAAGTGGTATAGTTTCAAATTATCGACTATATAACTATTCACAATGACCTTAAAACGCTGTAAATTGTATCCATCGGGGAACAAACCCCCGGTAGTAGCTCATTCCACAACGCCGAGGTTCTCCAAAAGAACGACTTTCGGAAGAGGGGTTGGTTTGAGGCTTTGGAAGCTCGACCTGGTGAAATGATTTCAATAGAATATTTTTTATGCTATTTCTCAAATGGCGCAAACTGAAGCAGTCAAGCAACTTGAGCTTATCGCCACTCTCATTTCCTCCGGCCTGTGAATGACCCTCCTTAATTATTCACCAGATATTAACATAGATTAATAGCTATTCATTCGTATGAATGGTGGTGTGGTGCATTTAAATATAGATTGGAGAAAAGAGGCAGACTACAACTGAAGCAGAGTCTAGCGTTCCAACGCGAACGGAAGCCACTTCAACCAGTTAATTATAGTAATCTGGTTTATTTCCTCCTTGGATTAAGTAGCATGCTACCTGATCATCGCTCATTTGCTTGTCATAACGATCGGAGGAAAAAATAATAATGTTAGATGATCGGCTCGATTTACATATTCAATTATAATATTTACACTCGGACAAAAATATTGCATAATTTATTATTAGGTGTTTTTTTGTGTTGCTCCAACCCACGTCTTTATCATTCTGTGCAGATGCCATAGCCGCTTGTCCACCACACCGCAGTAACTAGGCGATCCAAAGTCATTTGTCAAATTGCTTGCCTCCAGAATGCATGAAACATGTGATACGGCAACGTCGCACTCACGCCAAGGTAGATATAGGGTGTTCACATCAGGCCCTGGAAGAATAGATCATCGGCCTTACTGATAGTACGATGTCGATGTTTCCCTTTATCAGATTGTAAGCATTCTAAAGGCGAACTTTGTGGTTTCGCTCTGTGTACGCTCTCATTCACGCCATCCACTTATCTGAATCGCTCTTATTCCAACTGGGCACCGATCTGGGAATCAAGTATCTCTGTTCACTGATGCAACCACGTTTCGCGACTGTGCGTTGTCGCGTGGTACCACCACATGGGAGACGGAAAGCCAACAAAGCATACGTTCTTGATGTTTCATGACATATGACGTGATTATAGATTGTATTGACTACTTGAAATATCTTTATTTATCGGAGAAACCTCGTAGCATGGGTCCGTCAGCGAATTGCGACCATGATGGGCTCCCTTACCGCACATCCGAGCACCATGTGGTCCATTCTGGTCGACGACCCATGCAGACGACTCGATGCGCGATGGGCAGACGATGCCGATCTTGGAAATGCCATAACGGCATTCCATGCAGCACAAGGACCGTCGCTACTGATGACTCATCACTCGATTGATTTCTGTTATTATAAATAGACCGAGAAATATTATTCCGTGGATTTTAGGTGCTTCAACATATATCAGTAGTAGAGGCAGCATAACCTTTTCTCTATAATCAGTTTGACAGATACAGGTTGTTACTTTATGGTAGTTCATAGCTCCAGGAGCACATTGCTGAAACAAATTCATCCAAAAAAGTCATATTTTTTTATAGAAAAAAATGTTTTTTTATCATTCTTGCAACTTGTACCTCTACCTCTGTAGGAGCAAGCTAAATTCTAATCCATTGTATTGCGAATACAATGATCCTAACATTCTTTATTTATGGTTTACAGTTGACTGATTTCAATGTATTGGCAGACATTAAACTTGGTCCTTGTATATGAGACTGCACTTTTTCAAATGCGCATATGGGTCTATTAAAGAATACTTGAGAACATCAAGAGTCAATCCAAGCTATTGTGAGGAAATGCAGGTGGTGAATGTTAAATGGTTTCGTATTTCTTTCATTTTCAAGTGGCTTATTTATAATGTCTCTGGAAAGAATTTGTAAAAGAGCAGCCATGTGTAAAGCGCAGTACAATACTTATTGTTGAACAGTTTGAAGGATAAGGATGATTGAATGTACGAATATATTGAGATGATCACTCAAAGCTAAGAATCACATATCGAGATTTTTTTGCAATGTTTCACTGTTCTGAAATAAAACATACAAATATATAAATATTTATACAAAAAGTAGTATAAATGTATTCATAGTATGAAACTGTAGAGACAATTGCATTGTAGATGTGCACAAACTGCTATAATAATTGTTTTATTGATAGTGATCGGTGTGTATGTACAGCAGACCTTTGAAGTCGTCCTTGGGAGCAGCACTCGACACATAACAGGTTCGTCGACATAAAAGTCACTCTTGCGTCGCATTCAGACCAGAGAAACTATAATTGATGAAGAAAGAGATGATAGAGCCATGTTGAAATGTCATCATTTGAATATTACGGAATCAGGAAGGTGGTTAGGTTATTGTAGAATTGTAAGTGAAAACCTGCCCCAAGGTGTTTGCTTTTTCTTTCACGGTGAATGAGATGGACCCACCTATTCGCTATCGTCAGTAGTGGTAGGAAAAAGTAGCAAACTTTCGGGCTAGCAATCTTGGCTAAAACCAAAATGCGTACTACATCAGAAACTTCCTGATAAAAATAGTAAAAAAAGTTTTGGAGAGCATAGAATGTGTCATTTGAAAAACATTAAAACAAAAAAATTTGACAAAAAATACATCAACAAACTCGAATGAGTTCTATTCACCAGTTTTTACCGATATTTGCTATTTGATATTTCATTATAATACTGTATTTTAAGGATATAATGCGTAGTATTTACAATCTGCATTTAGCTTTAACTTCTGTGGCGGTGTGTTGTCATTGGCGCGGATTGAACTGGATGGTCGACGCGAAACGGCGGTTTTTCATCAGAATGATTAACAAATGCGATCTCGGAAAAAGTCGTACTGCGAGTGGTCATCGTCTCCAGAACTGTCTCTTCAATTTAATTCCACTGCAAACTGAGAACCAACTCGCGCAGAGGCAACGATCTATTAATGTCTATTTCTGCCGACGACACGTTTGATCATGCGGGAAACGTCTCTGTCGGCACTTCTTGTACAAGTCATGTCGTGTTAAATGAACTTCGCACTCCGAGGACCATAAAAATCCTGTATCGAAAGTTATTTTTTTGCCTTGAAAAACATTGATATTAATTTGCTAACAGTAGAATGAGTGGTTACAAGAATCTCCAAATTGGCTAATTAGAAAGCAAATATCTTCCAATCCTGTCCGCAGACATACTTGTCAAAAAACGAGAAGAATACCTTCTGCAGAGCCAACCGGGATAAAAAACCTCGCCTTCGCCCTGCGAGCAGCGATTCTTCTCATATTATCCCTCTTTAATAGTAATTAAAGTAGTCACAGCTCGTTAGACTAATTAAAGGCAGCTTGAAGCGTAGGGCGGATGGTCGATGGCGTGTTCCTAATGTTCTTACATCCGCAGACCCCAGGCCGCCGAAAAGTGTGCAGCATTTATTTTTATTAGCCGGGAAGCCTAACTCGGACGTCAGGAGGGTAGGCAATGGAGGCTCTTGCCAGCTTTCGCCTACTCCACCGCTCTTATTCAGCTAATGAAACGGTTGAAGAATCCCGTGAGTTTTCAGCACGCCTTTCATTATATTTTCCTCTCATTGTGTTCTACACGATGTAACATATATCGAGATATAAAATGGCAGTACTGTCATATATTGTTTACTCAATTTGCGTTCAATATAAAGAAATTTATTAGATCTGATTATGAGCCTTCAAAATCTTCGACGTATTCCGAATGATCCATACTTTCCTGATGTTGGTGATGAATTTTATAGACAATGGAAGTCCGGAATCAAACTTTTGATTTGTATTCTAGGTTATGTTACTCTTGAAATTCCTTAAAATAAATAGTATGCTAGATTTGAGAGCTCTAGTTTTGTTGGCAAGTAATCTGGGTAGCCTTTGTTAAAAGTCAGATCTGACAGTCCGACGATGATTTAAATATAAATCGAAACGCGCCACTGAAAGAAAAAGAGTTAAAAAGCTACCACATGTCCTTGCTCGATTTTTTTTCGGAAGTAACTTCACTAAAATAACAGCGATAGATCAAAGGCGTGTGGAGCTTCCGTTCTAAACCACTGGAAGACAAAAAAATCAAACAATCCGCCGATTAAAATTCTAAAAAGTCTTTTGTCATGCACCATCCGGCCCGCTGTGGGCTGAGGCGGGCTTCTTTGTGTCTGTCACTGACTAATTACCTATTTATTTAAATCGGAAGCCGCACGGAAACGCAGTCTACGGTCATCATCAGCGACAACGTTCACCGTTAGACTCGCTGTACACAATGATTGATAGCAGAGCAATTAAACGCCCGGCGTAAAAATTAAACTTGGTGCATGCGGTCAAAGCGGGCATAATTGCGAGCGATTTTCTTCCCGTGCTTTAGCGGGATTAGCTTTCATCTAGTGACGTGTTATCGATCATGGTTAAGCAACGTACTCATCAGCCCCTCAAAACGCTTACAAAAGTTTACAAATTCTAACATTTGCAAATATTTGGGAGTGCTTGTCAGCGCTCCAAACCAGGGAGCTAAAATTAAACGATTTGTAGTTTTTTACAGAGTTTTTTGGGATTACACGGCAATCCGTAAATGGACAATTAATAATAATTAGAAAAATTAGAAACAAGAATGCTGTCCTCAGTAGGATTCAAACCTACAACCTCCTGCATTCTAGGCAGACGTCTTATCGTTGGGCCATGACAAACTGTTGATTATTTAAGAAAAATATTTTCTATTTCACGTAAATAGTCAAATGCAAGAATTTTCTTCGCGTTCTTTTTCTGCTACATATTTCAAATTTCACAGCACGCTTGGAGTATTCCGTTAAATATTTTCCGCGATCCGTTCCCATCAAACCCAGGCAATTTGTTGCTTGCGTTTACGTCACGGCGTAAACTTCCAATTTTTCTGTAATATTTATTGGTTATCAGAAATCGCTTATGCATCAGCTCGCTATAAATTGAAAAATGCGAAAATATTAAGGTGTATATATTGATGAAGCTCCAGTCATCCGTCATGTGTAATGTATTTGAAAGAACGAAAACCCAAAATATAAATTATGTAACACTAGATTTACGGACCGAGCCAATTTGACTCATTAAAAATTTGATCACTATATATATAAAATATTAATATTACTTTTAGAAATCATACGTTGGTTTTTAGTTAAGTAATGAAATATATGTAAACGTTCATTCCTCTTTCCCACACATCCCTTCATTTCGCATTATCGAATGTAGTATACCTATTTCCACGGTTGTGAGCCAATTTGACTCATAGAATGGTTTAATAGTTTAACAGCCTGGGCAACAGTCTAGTCGCCTGTGATTTTGTTTCTCTGATTGTCACTTGTTTTCGCTACATTATTACCCACTTCTGTCATCATTTCGATTTATACATCGCGTGTGAGCCGTGCAGTGAAGTAAATAATAATATGAGGAGACGACTCAATGTAAATGTTTCACGAAAAGATTTTATTTTCCAATTGGCTGAAGAGCTAAGGAGTAAATGTAGAGAAGAAGTCAAGAACACTTCTATTCCAATGACAGAAATTCATGCTACTGACGCACGGAAGAATTGTCAAGTTCAACAATCATGCGAAAGAAACAGATCTTCAAACTATTGTACTAAATGTAATAGAAATGTTTGCGGAAAATGTGTTCCAAAAAGAGAGTATATATGTAAAAACTGTTTTCCATGAATTTTTGATAGTAAACATTTCATTTAAATTGATTTGGAACTATTTTCTTCGGAAAAAACTTCAATTTTATTGTATGAGTCAAATTGGCTCACTTCAGTAAAAATAGGTACAAAATCAACATCCGTAAATCTAGTGGTAATTATGATCGATGAAAACGCTGATTTACCAACATTCACCAGGCTTCATGAATGTTGAGCTTAATTTTGAGGTTCGATGTTATAAAATTGTGATGCGAAATGGGCAGTTGTGTCAATATGTGCGAATAAATCCATCAATTCTGAAATTTGCCTCTTCAAATGTTGAACTTATGAAAAATAGATCTACACACATATTTTTCTTTGTACCGACAATTGCCATCCTTAACATCCAATTCCTGAAAATCTTCTAGAACTTTATTGGATCTTTATCACATAACGTCGCTATGGTAGAGGTCTGAAACGATGTTTTTATTAGCCAATAATCTCCAGCGATAAATTCTAGATATTCTATTTAAAACGTATTGGACCGAATGTTATGGCCATAAAAGTGAGAGGGTGCCTAATAACAGTGAGCGCAATTTTCCTACATTGGGTGGACTGACCTTAGAATAGAATTTACGGCGGTAATATGATTAATTTCAGAAATTTTGATATTTACGATAGATCGTAAACGCGTTGAATGTTAATGTTCATGTGTGAATTGTGTTTGGTAATAACAACAAACTCTCTCTAACTCTCTAATTTCTTAACATTAACACATAATAATAAATTATCGGAACAAAAATATGTGCATTCATTCAAAGAACCATATCTTCCAATATGCGGAAAGCTATAATAATCTTGAAATAAGAATACTGTATTTTTGATCATATATCGAAACCTGGGCAAATCTTGGAAGTGAGAATAACAAAATCTTGAACTGAGCATATCATAATCTTGACACAAGTCACATTTCGTGATCTTGGCGCAAATAGTTCCAGTTCGTTGTATAATTTATCATTGGTATAAACATTCTGTAATTTTGATGAGCTGTTATCAAAGCTACTGTTGGTTCCTTAACCTCAAAAAGAAGAAACAAAACAGAATCAAAACTGTACCAATGTGACTTCTTTCTTACGTTTATCTGCGTCATATAGTATTTTTCATAATTCAAGTTTGAAAGGCGTACAGATATACAGAATATAAAAAATATGTACCTGTTATTCAGCCAAACGATATACGTCCACCATTTGTAATATTGTAGAACTTATTCACAACTCATATACGACTCATATCACATCAACACCTGTACACTTGTATGAGTCATAACCCCAACTTTTTAATAGCACATTCATCCTGATCGTACTAAGCGGCGCTTCTTTGGAAAATTTGATAACCTTACAAAAAAAATGGTATACTCGTTAGAAAAACATTGAAATTTTAGTTTTGATGGAACTTATATTTTTCTTCAGAGTATATTTCTTTAGAATGAGTATTGTATTTAAAAAGATACTTTTATTGGTAAATTTTTTATCAAATAAATTGTCTTAGAGTAAGATCAGATGTCAGATGACAAGAATTGAGGATTTCTTTTTATTGTGTGCGGCATTTTGTTATCTGCGAGTAACACAAGGCCTCAGATGCTGCATAGGTATAAATAAAATATCGTGGAAAATATGTAACGCGACAACTAAACATAATAACATATTACAACCCTCTAAGGTATTGATTTTCTCGCAAGTTATCCACAGATCACAATGACACTTCATTTCCTATACATATTTAGTAAAATACGTTCTGTTTTGCTCTCTTTATTTTCGTACAGTTTCAATATACAAGTTTGCACTATTCTTTCTTTTTTCTAGTCACTACTAACCACGCTGCAGTATTTTTTTCTCGGATGAAGACCCTACATGAAAATACCTTAAAAAAGGGAAAGTGTTCTCTCTCTAGTGTCACCAAAAATAATTTGTCCTCTCGTTATATGAAGACATTCAAGCCAGCCATATTCCAAGATGTAATTATTTTGGTTAAAGTGAAAAAGAATTCCACTGGAATTTTAGAATAGAGGAGAGTTCAACAAAATAATATAAAAGCAAACGTATGTTGATATTGTGTAATAATAATAATTATATACACTTGTGAACAGTTTCATCTATCAAGTTAAAACATTAACAATGACTCACGACTAGACAGAAAAAAATAACAGTTTCACAAATAAAACTCTCTCTCTTTCTCTCTCTCTCAAAACTGTTTCTTTTATTTACTAGGTATATGAAACTTGAGAACTCTAAATTCGGAGACTTGTTTTTTACTAATTACTGGAATAACGCAGTGACAGAAACGTCAAAAACCTGACATGCAAGCCGAAAGAAATTTGGTGACATGGATTTACGTAATGTCATAAAAACGTATCAACTGGGATTCAAAAATATTTGCTGCTTGTTTATGACTTAAGACGCAAAAAGCATATATTGTATAAGTTATGTTGGAGAAAAAGTATAAGTCAAGTGGATAATGCCTTGTGAAAATTTCCTTTCCCATGAAGCTGTTAATTAACATCAACATTCGCCAATAAAAGGCCTGAATTAATGCTTGAAAGTTCACATCCTTTCTGAAACAACCAATTTCCTTTTTGATGCAGGACGTCCATTTATTCCATTTAATTTCACGCCTACAATGATGAGCAGAAGTAGTGTGCCGTGAGATTCCTGTAATTACCCACCTTATTGAAAAACTTCATAAAAACAGTGTTGAGATTAGACAAAAGACTAACGTATTGTGTTTACTTGAAAATATTACCAATATTATTGTAATAAATTATTCTTCATATTTAACGTCGGTGTAAATAACACGTATAGGTAGTTCTTTTATTAAATGCCTGCGTTGAACTATTGTTTATATTTAGAGGACAACATTTAAGATATGTAAGGTGATGAGTTATTCAGAACTAAATGCCATTTAACAGTAAATATTTGATATTTGAATTCCTTTATAAATCCTTATTCGATGATGTTATATAATGGCGTCCGCATATTTGAATTTCTAGAAATATTTATATACCAATTAGGTATTTATTGATGTATGTACCATTGTTGACCATTTTTTTGACATTAGCAGTACATTGTTTCGAGATCTTGAGCTCTACCTGTATGTATTTCCATTAATCTATTATGTATTGTGTCCACATGCTTCAGAGTATCATAATATGAAAACAAAACAGCTTCTTCCAATATATAAGTAACATATTACAAACTCTATAACTGTCTCTAATTACTGATTCGGAATGTAGCTTGCTTAGCATACTTACAGAATCAGATACAATCTAAGAAAGTAACAAATTACTATTTTTTATTGAAACAAGCATTAATCTTGTATAATTGCACATACATTTTATGCGATTCATTAAAGATAACTGTTCAAATCCATGTACAGTTTTACCATTTGAAGAATCTGCACATATGCGACATGCTAGGTTTGCATACTGTTATGCTGCGCTAGATATATCTGACCAATTCAAATAAAACTACACAGCAATGGCGTAGCCAAGGAGGATTTTGAAGATGCAGTTCCTCCCATTTTAGTCACGTAATTTACTATACAGCTTGAATGCACTCAAATGCCGCGCAAGAAAATATTAACAGAGGTCAGGCCATAAACTTGTCACATACGAATAGACGCTGCCTCCTGCTTTACACTGTTATTGCACTGCGCGTTGACATCGTGTCCTTTTTCAACATCCATTTCATCCATCTAAATCTAGACTCAAAAATTTGATTTCGGACTTCCATTGTCTATAAAATTTTGAGTATCACGACGTTTCGATTGATATGCTATCTTCAATCGTCTTCAGGTGAACTGGCGAACACGTTCCTTTCATGCCTATTTATACCCCGTCCGGTGACGTGTCGTTGTGCGCGGTCTGTTCTGATTGGTTCTCGATGCGCTGTATTCCGGTCTGCTGACGTGGCTGTTTGTCGGTCATTGTTTATTGTCTGGTCCAGTCGTAGTCTATTAATCTTCTTTATGAGTGGCTGCCAGATTGGTTTAATGTCTACGCTGGGTTTGCTGTACACTTTGCTGTTGTTGGTGATGAATGCCGCCTCCTTGAATTTCCTTCGATACCAATGCGGCTCCTTGGCAATAACCTCAGCGTCGTCCCAAGCTATTTCATGGTGCTCCGTCCATGCATGGTCAGCTATTCCAGATTTTCCTGTCTCTGCTCGCTGGGTGTTGAGACGATGTTCTTTAAATGTATCTAGATGTAGAATCTAGACTCCTTGTCCCAATCAATGGTCTCGTTTCGCAAATCGCCAAACATATTGTTGCATCGTATCGTTGCCTGGTCGAAGCTAAAACTCCCCGTCAAGTCAGCATGAAGTGCGCGAATGCAATTCCCATGTATCTCTCGGATTCTTAGCGAAGACTGACTGATGGATACAAGCGACGTCCATTATCTCACTCACCTGAACTGAACTGACTGAACGACTGACAGATCGCCGCCATGGCTGCTGCTTTCTTCCGCTAAGTGCATTGTGTTTCTGTCAATTTTAGTTTGTACGAAGGTCGTGCTGAAAATGGTGTACATTTCAACACCTTTGAACTTGTCATCGTACAGAGAACTTTCCTTGTTGTTGCACGTACTGTCTAGCATTTTGCGGGTCTATTAAAAACTGGCAGACTAAACATCACTGCGTTCATTGTTTTACGTTTTTCCGTAATGGTTCTGATCCGGAGTGATTTTCAAAATATATTTTATAGCCTCGAAAGGGCTTAATAACCGATTTTTTATATTCTGACGCTGTCTAAATCAAAACCCAAAGAAACAATGTTACGTATTGTGAGAATGACTGCACCATTGCTGGGTGAAAAATACTGAATCATTCAACTATATTTGTCATCAGTGTCTAAAATCACTTTTGTTCCAGGTAGGTGTCAACAGAATTTCGCTAGATTCATTCATTATGGTAAGTTAACATTTTTATTACCACTCGTGCTTCTTAAAATTCTGTCCCACTTTTGATCGTTTCTTGATGAAGTTGTTTAACATTCCGATTCAACTCGAGCACAAACCATCTCGAATCATCTGAAACCTGGGATTCGCTATTCATCATACGGGCTACACAAAATTAACTTGTTGAGATTTTTCTAGACATTTATCAAATAAATAGTAAATTTTTTTTACTGATTTTGGAGCTGTTTATCTTGCATTAAATAAAAATTGAAACTACTGAATGCCATTAAATCTGTTATGCTTCATAAAAATTCCAAAATGTACAAAACTTACTACAACTGGATTCAGTTCTGAAATTCGTTGAGAATATTCAGTAAAGTGCTATTAGTGCGATACGGAGGCATCCAAAAACTATCGAGCATTCGGCCATCTCTCAATATATAAACGTAATATCCAGATTCCGGAAAGTTATTCGAGTTATTTGAAGCACGCGTATACCTAGCGCAGGCAGTAGGAATGGCCGACCAATAGCGATATAGATATAAATTTTAATATAGATCCTTCGTCCGAAATGTATGGCATGATCGGTTCACTAGGATTGGGTTTACGAATATATGCATATCTACTGCTGCTAGAAACTTCCCGAATAAATGAATTATTCCAGCTCTACTACCAATACCGTTGCTCCCAATAGACAATAATAATAGTTACCCGAAGTGCGAACATTTTACTGTCCACGCCAATGGGTGGGAACTATTTTAATCCCGAAAAACATTGAATTCTAGATATTGTGGTTTCTTGATGTTCCATGACATGGTTATACATCACGAAAAGCGATGTCTCTTATTTCTGTCGGTCGTTAGTTTGAAGAATTGCAAAAATATGTTATATACAATAGTTATAGGCAACGTTAAGGTGCACAGTTCAAAAATATTACCCATTTTTCAACTTGAATTTCAATACCTGTATTATAAAAAATGACAATAGCGCCTTTGTTTCTCAAAATAAAAATCTTTAAATTGGTACGAGCGTCCTATAGAGATGAAAGAAAAGAAATTTAAATTATATGCTACATGGTGTTTACAAAAACAAAATTCTCAAAACAACATTCAAAAGTACTGTCTGACTATTTTTATCGATAGCAGGAGCATATTTCGCTCTCAGCAACATAGTAAGTGCCTGCAAATTTACAAAGTGAAAACAGCGTTGGCGCTGAGAATCACGTTCGGGTTGAGAATCATTTTCCCGCGTCTAAACAGTACGCAGCCCTGCTAAACGGGCGAAATATGCAAATGAGAAATGGAAATTTTAATTTTGGACGCCTGAGCAAAACGGAGATGGCCGTGCCTCGCCGTCCACATGCAAGCCGGACTCTTTTGTTTCTGATGACGTAAACAAACGAAAGGTACATAACCGTTATAACAGAGAACGTGGAAAAGTTGCTTGGACAAGGGCGTACACAGCGAAAACGGGGGCGTGCGCTGAAATTTTAAGTAAGGGAAGTATTTTTTTGCAAATTCGGCAATGACATCATCATCGATGCTCCAACATGTTTTGGATGTTGTTTGGATTTATCAAAAGTTTGATTTCGGACTTCCATTGTCTTGAAATTTTGAGTATCATGACGTTTCGATTGATATGCTATCTTCAATCGTCTTCAGGTGAACTGGCGAACACGTTCCTTTCATGCCTATTTATACCCCGTCCGGTGACGTGTCGTTGTGCGCGGTCTGTTCTGATTGGTTCCCGATGCGCGGTATTCCGGTCTGCTGACGTGGCTGTTTGTCGGTCATTGTTTGTTGTCTGGTCCAGTCGTAGTCTATTGATCTTCTTTATGAGTGGCTGCCAGATTGGTTTAATGTCTACGCTGGGTTTGCTGTACACTTTGCTGTTGTTGGTGATGAATGCCGCCTCCTTGAATTTCCTTCGATACTAATGCGGTTCCTTGGCAATAACCTTAGCGTCGTCCCAAGCTATTTTATGGTGCTCCGTCCATGCGTGGTCAGCTATTCCAGATTTTCCTGTCTCTGCACGCTGGGTGTTGAGACGATGTTCTTTGATTCTCACTTCCAGTGGCCTTTTTGTTTCTCCAACATAGATTTTACCACATTGACATGGTATCTGGTAGATGCAGTCCTTTGTCTCTTGAGATTCATTCCTGGGCTTAGTGTTTGTTAGGATATTTCTGAGGGTGGCAGTCCTAGAGAATCTCGTTTGGATCTTGTATCGCTGACCTATTCTTTTGATTCCATCTGATATTCCTTTGACGTAAGGCAGAATGAGTAAGTGCTGAGATTCTTCGTGTTTAATTCTTCTACTGTTGGTATTTTCCTGTATTGTTACTTCCACTAGCTTCCTTGGGTATCCGTTGTTAAATAGATCTTGTTTAATGATATTGAGCTCTCTTTGTAGTCCCTCTTGTGTGTTACAAATATTCCTAGCTCGGTCGACTAAAGTCCGGATGACAACTTTCTTCGTGGCTGTTGGGTGGTTTGAAGTGTAATGTAAGTATTGACCTGTGTGAGTTGGTTTTCTGTGTACTGTTGTTTCTATTTTGGTGTTTCTTCTCGTTACTAGTACATCTAAAAATGGAAGGCAGTTGTTGCTCTCTTCTTCTTTCGTGAATTTTATCGAAGGTCGCATGTTGTTCAGATGACTGAAGAATGTTTCTAGTTGGCTCTCTCCATGGTTCCAGATGATGAATGTGTCATCTACATAGCGAAGCCATAACTTTTATGTTTATAGACAATGGAAGTCCGAAATCAAACTTTTGATGTTTTGGATAAGATATTTTCACGACATATTTTATGTTTCGCTGTTGAAAAATTGCATCCACTGATAAACTTGTAGATATTGTCAATACTAATTCGCACAATTCAGTGTAGGAGTCTTTCAGCTAATGTTTTTTTTTAAATTGTATTAGTTCATTAGCTTTATTTTTTGCACTAATGTCATCCGTTTCGCAAATCATTTTTATTCAGTAATCACCAAGAAGATATTTGAATGCATCTTCTGGAAAAGTTTTCTATTAAATCATCTCATTTGCCACAGGCGTATACATGGGGGCGGTGATGGATGCAATTTGTGTGTCATTTCCATATTCATGATATTTTTTAACAAATCTGATTTTCGAAATTAATAATAGAAGTCTGGTATTATCATTGAAATCAAAATAGAATTTCGCAAACCTTGCAGTCACACAAAATCAGCTGCATATTTTTTGTACTGAGCTGATGTATATAGTATTTATCTATTTGATACGATATGATTTATTCGAATTCGAACCAGCACAAAAATCAAATTTTCGCCAATAAATCAGCATAAAATATACCTTCCCACCAACATAAAATTCCTTCTAACAGTGCCACAAAAACTCATCTAATGCATCCTTTAACGCACAATGGTCGCGGAGATGCGGAGATAACATCTCTTATACAAATGTTGTCCCCTTAATTGGACTGGTATATGCACCTTGCGACTTTACGGCGAATGAAAATTAATTATTCTCCCAGCTGAAGCCTCGTGCACAATTACACGCAATGACTCGGTACAGGGACGTTTTCCTGGTGATATGAAATAAAATCATTTTTTATTCCTCCATTTACTGCGACCAATTCCGTACAGCGTCGTTTCGTCGTTCTTAGGACTCGTCGTACGATTTGGGATAAAACATGGGAAGTATTTCACGACTATGCAATGGCAAGTAATTTGATGCTATTTGATGGAATTTTGGAAAAGGTTATTACAATGACAAGGACGAAAAAACTTTATCTTTGGACGTTTCCTATAGACCATGGCGATATTCCAAAAAAAATGAAGGAAAATATTTAACCAGCGTAGGAAACTGAAACAATCTTCCATTTCCTGCCGTGCTGAAACATTTGGGTATGCCTCAAATATGATCAAGCGCTAATAAAAACAGAGGATAAACCAGAAACACAGCGGTGAAATTATCTTTGCTCATTAGCTTTATGCGCAGACTGTTAACTAAGTAGACGGCTAAGTGGAGAGACTTCGTTCTAGATTCCGTCCAAAAGATAACTTAATATCTTAATCAATAAAAGTAAGGTCATTTCCCACCACCCTAATTACTCTAATTTTGTTTTACGCCTTTTCCACTCTGAGAATACGCCAGTCAGTGGCGGCTCCTCAAGGTAGACACGGGAGGTATTTCATCCCTTGTAGTAGATGGACTGAAAACTCTAAATATATTAAATTCATTTTGCTATACTCTGAAATACTGCCTTCGAGATAAAAACCGTATATATTTCCAAAATAAATTTAAATAAACGCTTAAATCTACGTACTTATGTCAGAATGAAGCCAAAAGACAACCCAATCTTCTTGATGTATTTTCCACGCTTAACTTCAACAAGCTTCCGTTGAAACGATATTCCAGTTTGTCTAAGAAACTCACTGACAACGGTGTGTCTGCATAAAATAAGTATGACGATTTCTAGAGGTGAAAATAAACGGCTCCAATTTCCTCTAATGTTAATTCCTTACTTTCCTGATGCAAATTAGGGATTATTTGTCAGCACGGGAGCGGAACGCTATGCGGCAAAAACATCCGACTAATATTATAATCGTAATAGTCTGCGAAGATGTCGCTTTCGAGAGCCCGTTCATCCCTCCCGGGGATATTTATGTAATAATATCGCCCCAACGTGTCTGTTTGTGGCCCTGTAGCAAATCTATGCAAATTATAAGGTAGCTGCACCAGGGACGTGCTTGCGAGCTGTAAAGGTATCCCAAAGTCTTCTAACTATGGCGTAAAGGAAGATACATGAATCTACTTGACAGGCTACCCCTCCAAACGTTTTTTTTTCTGAGCCTCTCATTTTTTTTAAAGTTGGGATTGGATTTTAGAGCTGCTGCTCCACTTGAATTAAATGCATAATGATTTCTGGACTAATACAATTACGTGAGAAATACGTCAACCAATTGACGCTATTTTTTTCGTTATGAAGAAACATAACAGTGAAAGCTTTATGATCCTAACATCTTCCATTTTTGGGTGATCAGTAGAACGCAAAAATGTATATTTGCTGTTGTAAGCCCATTTTTCCCATTTTTGTAGTTGCATTATCAACACTACACTACACATCTTCAGGACTATTAAAGATACAACATGTGAGCGGTGGTCTAATATTGATGATAATAGACAATAGGCATTGTAGGTAGTGCAGTGGCATCTCTGCTTTGTACGTTCGTCCAGTATATTGTAATCTCCTCAGCTTACAGAGGGCTATCAAATATTCCAATTATGCCTTGCAACACTGATGGCCGACCAATGGCATACCGACAATGTTCATTTAACCGTATATCCGACAATGCAAGAGACGACGTACATGTACATTCTGTCGGCATATACAGGGTATCTCAGCGGACAAAGACCATGACAGGGACACAAAGATACAAGGGATCTTGCACAGAACCAGTTGAGAAACTTGTATGACAAAATATCTGGAAACCTTGGAGTCCAGCAGCTCCCAATGTTGAACGCTGTTAGTAGCCACAATTTTTCGTCGTCAGATTTTTTAGAAAGGTAAAATGTCTAGAAGAGTGGGAAAGGATCTCAGAGGTATCTGTTTTTTTTGTTCCTCAAGTTATGTATCTGGAGTGTATGAATATCCAATAGAGTAGGTGATGAGTGTATGCTTTCCACAGCCCTGCTATAGACATGCATGTTTCGTCTTTAGCCTAGACTCGTCAGTATGGCCTGGCGGTCTAACTGTAGAGAGCAATCGGGTGATGTATACGTAACCCAGTCAAGAGTGCAATACAAGAGTAGGTAGTAGGTTGTTTTCCTTCACCAGATGGTTCAGAGAAGTGGGGTTATGTCCACAAGGTCGCAAATTACGGAACTTGTCCTGGGCGCAACAGGACACCTTATGACTCACGAAAGCTAGATCAGGCAGCTCCTTAGATGTTTACTACTCATCCAACATATTCTACTACGCCGTACATGCTCACCTTTGTATCGCTTTATATTGCCGACCATCGTTTTTGTGCGAAGCTGCCATCAACAGAATCGAGGCGCCTATTTTGCTGTCGATATCAATTCGGCACCGTTTGTGTGTCCTTTTGTATGTAAACTGCGATACTTTTCATTACGGTTGCTGCTATATTGTCGCCTCTATCCAACCAACCGTCTCCAATGCACATTCTAATTTAAAAGACAGAATCGATGTTGTGATCAGTCAATCGCAGCCGAACCATAGACCTTATAGTTTGAAAGATTCCATGTTTTATATACGGATGTATCCTGGTATTATAGCACGTCAGATCATCCACTTATCTCTGGTCAAAATGAAATCTTCGGCGTAGTTTCAGTTCCTGCAAAGTTGGATGAAAATGAGACCGAAACCGATTCTGCCTTCTCGCGATACTTTCGGCATCCATTATAGTTACTAAAACAAAATCGGAACTGATTGGCCCCTGAATAAATTCAACAACGCCTGATAAATCGTAAACTTCGTCGCAGTTCGATGATAATGCAGGAACATTTTCAAAAACGCATAAGACCAAAAGGCAATACTGACGAGCAGAGAAGTAGGAAGTGACCCAGTACCATGTCCTGGAACCAAATGTATTAATAACACTGCTTCAGACTTTCCTTGTTCGTTTCATAACGTTTCTTAGACGATAACTCAACCGCCACTGATCCGACTTTCAGAAACTGCAAAGCTTTTTCGACCTTGTCATAGGAGTAACCTAGTATCAAGATAACATTAATTAAAAATTATCTTCGCGGGTAGTGAAAGTATCTTTTCTATTTGTGAAAAGATTTAAGTTCTCCACAAGAAATATTATCCAAAATAATGCAACACAGCTGCTCTGTTCACCATTATAAGTATGTATCTCAACACTTTTCTAGTAGTTTTGAAGGTCTGTGGTCGAATCGCATCAACAGTCAAAACAATAGATGGAATGCCACTATTATTATGTAGGTATATGAAAAGCAAGAGAGACTTCTCCTACCGCTCTGGTTGCTGCAGAATTATCGTCGTTCCCATTGTTCACGTTGCCTTTTAATGCTTAGTAGTTGTTGTTATTCTTGTTTGACGTGTAGCTGACTGATTGTGTAAACGTGTTCTGGTTACTTGATCCGAAGCAACCATTCAGAAAGTTTGGTACACACCTTATGTTCATTACTGTGCTCAAATGGCAGCTATAGTCCGATTAATCTATAAAACTTGTTACCAGAATATAAAAAAATCCAGTAAGCGTATTATTTTTCCATAATTTTTGTGGTGAACTTAACCAAAAGGTTCGTCAGAATAAAAAAACTGTTTTATGCGGATAATAAAGAAATCCTAAATCAAAATGGATTAAATCGGAGAGTTCAGGTAAGTTGTAGGTAAAATTATTGTAACGTTCTAAAGACACTAATTTACATGAACTAATACACAACAAGTTCTACGCTGATTTAAGGCCACACTTTCTGGTTTTTGACTTCTCCACATCTGAAGACTGACTGACTCCAGTCACAGCTCGACGTTCCATTATATACAAAAACTCCCATATCGAAATTTCCATAATAAATTTCGAAGTATCTAGGCGTTATAGACGCTCTTTTGAAAACTGTGGACATTATCGGTTGTCTTTAAAAATTTCCAACAATTAAGTATGGTGTGTAACAAGAAAAAATACGTCTTAATATGAACAGCAGCATTAAGTACTGAAATATAATACGATCAGTAAAAGGCATCGGTAGGAAAACAAAGAAGCGATGATAATGGAAGTGCGGACAAAGAACGGGTAAAAAGACTATGAAAAATGTCGTCCGTCGAACAGCTTCGGACATCTTGAAGCTATTAAACGCTGAAGGGCCGCTCGTTCAACGGCCGCGTCTGCCTGCCTCTGCGGTCGAGAATTTTTAATATAAAAACCCACGTTTTGAGGGCTATTCTGGTGTAAATTCTCCCTCTCCTCTGTCACACACCAAGGCGTAGAGTAACGTTGGGAAATAAGTACCAACTATAAGTTTTCCCACTTATAATGGGTTGAAAAAGCAGGACAAACTAGTAAACAGTAAACGTGGCAACCCAAGAGCGTCTACCTATATTATAAAGATTTAATTGTAATCCAATCGTTCGTCAATATCGCTTGCAAGGCAAGTTCTTATATCGATACTTAGCTTCATAATACTCTGCTCTTCCGACTTTGACACAATAGTAACTGAATCAGAAGCCGAGATAACGGTACATCGTAAAAGTGTTTACGAAGAACAAGCGTTGTCGCTGTAAATCAGTTCACATCTGTTGACAGATGTCATAAGGGACATCTATTGCCGCTCCAAGGCAGTCCAGGTGTTCAGGGCCTTTGACTTCTTCAGTTACCAATGGGCGTCACCATAGAGGGCGACACTTGGAGATGAGTTCATGAGTGGAATGATTTTTCCTATGTCATGAAAACCTTCTCAAAAGCATGAGAATTAAATACAACTGCACTAGTAGGATTACAGTACTACTGAAATTTCGGAGTATTTTGGTTATATCACCAATCACCACTTTGGAGTTCACCAAAATTGAAGTACGGATTAAGAAACTATCCTCTATGATTTTTCTATTAGAAACTTGTGAGCATGTATAAAAGCATTTTGAACGGGTAACAAAAAGTGTTTTTTTGCGTCCGAGAATGATGTAGTAAAACAAAACCATCAAGATTTAAAGAGGTTGATAAGTTTCATCAAAATCGATACAGTCGTTACTCAAATTATGGGGTAACAAAAACGCCAACACACAAACAGACAGACTGACACGTATTTCGCGATCTCAATACGTCTCTCGCCTACGGGATGAAAATGAATGGTGCAAAAGTGCGAATAAGTGTGAGAATATACGAGGGGTCCCCGTAAAATACATTAGAGTGTACCATCTATTTGACTCCATTTTTCAATTTGCCTCAATGTTTTTGTTCAGACATCACATTGTGTTCTAAAACTCAAAAGCTGCATTGCAAAGAAAAACCAAGTGAAAATGTGTATAGTATAATATTTTGATGCTGAGCTGCTGGTCAAGTCTGGCTGCTCTTTAAAAAGAGCGGCCACCAGAATATACAATATGAAGAGTTATTCCAGCTATTCAAATTTTTACGATAGAGCAAACGTGAAAAGTAATGGTTCTCTCGTTACGCTCTGCTGCGATGTCGACGATAAACTGCGTGTAAATTGAATTTTCTACTGCGTTTGCTTTTATTATTAAATGATAATAAAAGCTGTCTTTGGAATTTTTACTTCGAACGCGGACAATGGGTTTTATTAATTTTTGCAGACGCTGCAAATGAAGCGGAATTTCATAAGGTTACTTTTTATTTGAAGTTCTTTTTAACGGACGTCTTGCTTGAAATTCCATGGGAAATTTTTATAAGTATGGGGCCTCGCGTTTACAAGTTCTGTTGATTTACAAAAAACGTGATATTTAAGAATGTCTGTATTATGTCTGTGTGATGAATGAGCTCGACTACAATTTTCGGTTTACCCAACGATAGGTAGAAGAAGTATCGTGATGCAAAAACTTATGTCAAGTAGATTGACTCGATACTTCCCATGGTAGATATCATTTTCTATTTGGAAATATTATCCGCTATAATAAAATCCGAAACTAAACGTTCTCACATTTGGAAGTACTGATGTCTCGGACACAGGTCAGCCTTTGAGGTATTTATGGTTCAAGCGCCTTGCTTCAAATTTATTTCAACCCTTAATAAACACTTATGAAGTCCCTTGAATTGTTTATGACTGTTTATGTTTATTTTTCACAAGATCGCACGTCGAAGTCGGAACTCCCCCGATGTTTAAGAACTTCAATGAAGTCCCGTTCACTCGAATCAAATAAAATTACGTTTCATTGTAAGCTTGTTACAAGTAAGTGTTATTGTATCATTTAAATGGCCTGATGGGAAGGTGTAAACTGCCCTTAAAGAAAAATTGCATCCATCATCAATTGGCGTAATATGACACATTTTTCTCGCCAGCACTATCAAGTTGATGAAATACTCTATACTTCTCGCTTTTAGAGCAACCCATCACTTGCGAAATTGCTGTATCTGGTGCAACTTTATTAGTACAGTTACTATGTAGTCTTTACTGTATCTATAAAATTCAACACCGAATTAAGAATCTGCAGTCAGTGGAAGTTATGTCTACTCGTACTATACCAAGGGCGGAGATACTGAGGTATCTTTGAATCCAATCTACAATTATACTATTCCGTTTCGTAAAACTCAAAAAAATCTATACTCAAATGCTAAAGACAAGAATGATATTTCTAATTACGTCTTCCACAAAAATGTTGAATGCAGGTTTCCGTGCTCTTATCCAGAATAAAATAATAATTCGAATGAGAGGCTGTTGTGTGAAGCTTCTGAGCTCAACCCTGAAGACAGCAACACATCTCCACAACTTGGAAAGGAAAATAGCTGGAATATTCCTTTTGTATAGATTCTACTCATAGTATATGTTCCACTAAACTGTTTCAATAACAACAGTGCGAAGAAAACGCAACAGGTTCAACTTCACAAGTCCGAACTTCCAATACCTCAAACCAGAGTCTTACCAAAATCACTGTTTTGTAGAGATTTTGTACTGCCTAGGCGTTTATTCGTAGATAATTTGAATCTACGGCGTTCTAACGTCGATTTGAATAGGCATTCATCCTCCAGCAGCGCTTTTGGAGTGAGATAGGCCTTAAGTAGATAAGAGTTGACTTATAAAATACTTAATTTTCGAGTGGACCTGATAAAATTCACAGAATTATATTTTATAGTGGAACCCGTCATCGTTACTAGATTCTCAAACGTATTCTTATTGCCGTTATTTTTGGAAATGTCTAAATGAACTATCTAACTGATTTGTCCTGTCCCCAATCTGGACTAGACTTGGATTTTTTCCACTGCTGCCCTCTCAAAAACTACCAAGTGGACGCTATTGTATCAGTGGAACCATAACCATGACAACTAGACTATATGACTATATCTGGCTCTCCTCCACAAGAAACAACTCTGTTCGCTGTATTTTTCCGGGAAATTGATATGTACCGAGCTCGTTGCGTTACAATGTGACCGAATTGTCACATACAAGACACTTTTCGATCTTCTCGACTTTCAACGATAAAGGAATGTATAGAATATCTTTTCGTATAAAATGGCTTAGTTTGAACGATAGATATATCGAATGTCGTAAACACCAGTGTAGCATGGCGATATGTATCGCATAAAACGATGAAACGGCGTTTATGTGAATTTCTTCAGCGTCCTCCAGGAATATCTTGCCGTGATTCTTACCTCCCGCGTAAAAGTTTTTAAATCACACATATTTGATAATATGACATATTGTCAGAGGCTTTATCAGCTGTATGTCGCGCGTTTTGACCGATAGTAGATATTGCCAGAATGTTTGCTTTGAATATCACAAGATTCAGATACCCAGATGACAACCCTGACCAGAAAATCAGATGCTCACATTTATCCTCTCCAACAGCGCTTTTTCGATTGAAATAAATATTCACTACCTATTTTATATATTGTTTATACCGGGTAGTCCATTTATTTATTTATTTAATAAAAGGAAATGCAGACTTAGTGAAATACATCTCTCTAGATCCCTTGGAAAAATCCACAACAAGTTCACCACTGAGAACCATCACCTGCCAATGCACATACTTTCCAAAATATAACCAACAGGCAGACACAAACAGACCAACGGAAATGAGTTCATATCTTTTCGTGACGTCATACGTCACGACGTGTCAATACTTTGGTATTGATCATCAGATTCCAGTCCCACCGCTTCAACGATTTCAAGCAAACAAACATTCACACCATCGCAATAGATGCATCTTTATTGCCACAACAAAAAACATTATCGCCTATCGTCGCCGCTGATTCTTCAGAAGCTCATATCTTTATGTTTACCTTCGACGCCGTACATATACAGGATGTTTATATAACTCATAAACAGATGTGTCCGTTTGATTCCAGGCAGACGAACTGAGGAGCATCGTGGGAAATGCTTTTAAAATGGCGTACGCCGCCCAACTGCAGAAACAGAACAGCTTCCAAGACGCTATGATCGCCTCGCACCAAGCTCGACGTCAACCTGACACAGTACTTTGGGTAAGTTCGATATTTCTATTCGCGGTCATTATTATTGATGTACATTCGTCATGTTGTGACAAGTTGAAGACTAATGTGATCATGCACACGTATTAAAAGCTTATGACAGTGCAATATCTGAATTGCTTTTTCAGAACTAAAAAAAGATAAAAAAAAAATATATAGTTTGAAAAACTAGTAAACACCCATCAAAAGCAAACAGAACTGAAAAAAATAAATAATTTTTAAGATTTTGTTGTTGAATTTATAAGCGTGAATAGCTTGACATCAACTGGTACAAATATTTAATTGGCAGCAATTTGTAAGAGTAGAATTATTATGAGAATAAAAACATTCCACACTTTTTTACAACAATGATCTGTTGTTTTTTAAGCTATATTTTGAAGTTGCAATCATTTTTTCCAGACGAAAGACCTCCGACCGACAAAAGGTTCCTCGTCAGCCACCTCCTCCCCCAAACACACGCCCCTGAAGAAACCATTGACCCCCACGCATCACTCGGCCATGGAGATCCAACTGGCCCCCTCCACCGCCTCCAACGAACGTCTCCCGCCTCCATCGGCTCTGCCGGGTCTCAAATCCAAATACAACGTCCTCGGAAGCCCCACCCACAACGTGCTCAGTCCCACCCGTAACCACCAAGCGGGCGTGGCCTCGGCACCGCCCTCCGTAAAGGGCGGAACCACCGCATCGCAGCTGTCCACACCTTCCAGTGAGGAGAGCAACTCACCCACCGAGCTTAACTCGTACAAAAAGATGACCGAAAAGCCGCCGCTCATTAAAAGGATAGCCATGGGTCTAACGGGGAATAGTAATCATAGCGACGATGATAGTTATCCACTGGTTTGTGATAGTGCTTCGAGTACACCAGGTAAGTTAGCAATGTCCCTTTCAACTAGCTACTATAACAAATAAATATTTTGTCCAGGCATACATCGAAAAATGTTTTGTTCTTCTGACTGCATTCCCATATTTCCTGTATGTATTGAATTTCGCTACAGAGAAAAGGAAACATTTTCTTCTCTGGAAAGGTATGCCTGAGAAGCAAATAATACCAAACTTACGGAAAGGCACTGCCGTCGTTCAGACAGACAGACCGACGTCCAACGGCTTCAAATCTCTCCACATGTGCCTGTATTTGCATTCTGTGCCTGGTCTCAACGAGGTGGAACGTTTGATGCTGTCCACTAGCGTTTTTGTAATTTACCATCCACAACAAATCGAACGCAACCTAATCTCTTTCCTCGTATGACTTCGATAGGATTTGAAGCTTGGTCTTATAGTATACGATTTATCTTTTCTCAGGAAGTCCAACAACAAGACCTTTATCCGGTGGATATGTCAACGAAACCGAGGAATCAAAAAACAAGTCAAACAGCACGATAGATAGTCTGAAAAATGAATTAGTAGAAAATCATTCGAATTTAACGAAAACCTTAGAACTAAATAGTACGCTGTTAACGCTCAAAAACGAAAGAGAGTTCAAGATGAAGAGGATATCGCAAATTAGTTCGAGTAGTTCCAGCTCTGCACAATCAGGTAATGATATTTACTGAAATGAGCTAGTGCAATATGATATTTTTGACGTAGTTTTAATTATGTGTTCCATTGACAGCAGTGCTTTTTATAAGTTCTTCGGCTGAAAATACGTATATAATTGAATTTTCTAGTCCACAAAAATGTCTGCCCGAGTGTACAGTTTTTACTCATTTGCTATGCCTCTAAGGGACGGGCTCAAGTGAGAAATAAACAATACCAAAGTAAATTTACTCGAAAATATATCAACGTCCAAACCACCAAGCAGTTTACAAGGCTGTGTCATGTTCACTTTTCGGAATTCGAGAAGTGAACATGACATACATCCCTAAAATGCTTGAGCTAGTGAGGTAGTGTGGTCTATTGGCTTGAAGCAACGGCCCAGAATGCCGGGTAGGAGGTTTGGAATCCTGCCACTACCAAATGTTTCTATCTGATAATAATAAATTTGTATTTACGCGACGTAATTAAAAATGTTACACTGACTACTATAGCATTAATTTTTCCAGCGAATCACCAAGAATTCACTCCCACAAATGCCAACGTGCCATCAACGGGGGTTATCCCACCTGCACCTCCATTACCAGAGCGTACCGATTCCCTGAATAACAAAGAAGAAGGAGAACTCAGACTTGCGCCTTGGTTTCAAGCGGGCATACCAAGAGAGGTGAATAGAAATTATTATTGTTTGAAACTTGTAGACAAGGTGGATTTATCAAAAGTTTGATTTCGGACTTCCATTGTCTATAAAATTTTGAGTATCACGACGTTTCGATTGATATGCTATCTTCAATCGTCTTCAGGTGGACTGGCGAACACGTTCCTTTCACGCCTATTTATACCCCGTCCGGTGACGTGTCGTTGTGCGCGGTCTGTTCTGATTGGTTCCCGATGCGCGGTATTCCGGTCTGCTGACGTGGCTGTTTGTCGGTCATTGTTTGTTGTCTGGTCCAGTCGTAGTCTATTGATCTTCTTTATGAGTGGCTGCCAGATTGGTTTAATGTCTACGCTGGGTTTGCTGTACACTTTGCTGTTGTTGGTGATGAATGCCGCCTCCTTGAATTTCCTTCGATACCAATGCGGTTCCTTGGCAATAACCTTAGCGTCGTCCCAAGCTATTTTATGGTACTCCGTCCATGCGTGGTCAGCTATTCCAAATTTTCCTGTCTCTGCACGCTGGGTGTTGAGAAGATGTTCTTTGATTCTTACTTCCAGTGGCCTTTTTGTTTCTCGAACATAGATTTTACCACAGTGACATGGTATCTGGTAGTGCATCTGTCTCTTGAGATTCATTCCTGGGCTTAGTTTTTGTTAGGATACTTCTGAGGGTGGCATTCCTAGAGAATCTTGTTTGGATCTTGTATCGGGGGGTATCGGGGTATAAATAGGCGTGAAAGGAACGTGTTCGACAGTCCACCTGAAGACGATTGAAGATAGCATATCAATCGAAACGTCGTGATACTCAAAATTTTATAGACAATGGAAGTCCGAAATCAAACTTTTGAGAAATTATTATATTACTTCACCTGAAAATGTTTGAATATGGAACATCAAGAAAGACGCCGCGACACTAAAAATTGTATAAACAATGAACTTTTGAGATAAAACTTCCGAACCGTAACTCTTCAATAAATCCTATTTAAAATTGATTAATCGTAGAATAGCCATTAGAATCGAATAGTTGCTGCGCATCTCCTATAATTTTTTTTTTATTTTTGGTCTATTGTTTATTTGATCATCGTCGGGTTCTTTTTGCATTAAGCTAATATTTTTTCAATATACTGCATCAAAACCATGCAATATTATAGTTTTTTATTTTACTTTCGGAAGCACGCAATTTAAACGTCTGCTTTTTAGATTGCCCTGGAAATACTAGCCCAAGAGCCAGTCGGTTCCTTCATGGTTCGGGATAGTACCAGCAAACCTGGATGTTTTGCTCTCAGCTTAAGAGTACCAAGGAGTTTTCAACCAACAGGAATTGCCCATTATCTCATCATCAAGGCCAATAAAGGATATAAAATTAAGGTAATTCTTACAGCACACATTTTTTTCAGCATATTGATAGCAAATAATATAATACTGAAAAATACTTTGTCACTTAGAAGATATTTAGTTTGTGTCATTTATATTTCTTGTTTTCATATTCCTATTATATAGCTTTGATACATTTTAAAGTCGCTTAAGCCAGTAAAGAATTATATATCTAATATGAATACTAAGAATCGACCATATTATTTTGTTATTATCATATTTTCAATATTTCTCTACAACTTCCCATTTGTTAAGTACCAAACGTATGTTCATTTGCCAGAATCAACCTTATGGTTGGAAGATCCCTTCACACCTAACATCTAGCACATTCTTCAAGTAAAGCAACGCATAAAACGTGTTAAAAGGTTATCGATATTATTTTATATACTTTGAATAACGACTCTGGGTTATTAATGTTCAACCTTTGAACTAGAACGACCATTGAACCAAATCATTTTCCAGGGTTTCACGAAGGAGTTCACCTCTCTGACTTCACTGATCATCCACCACTCCGTGATGCCGGAGCTGCTTCCCTGTCCCCTCTCCCTCAGCCGATACCACCCAAACTGCGCCAAGCCGGATTCAAGAAGGGATTTCGCCGACATAGACTTCGACCCCGACTACAACTCTCTAGCAGATTTCAGGAAAATGATGGCAGATCTGAACGTATAGTACTGATGATGACAGGCGTCATTCGTGATAACAGCTGTTTTGGTGTATTTTGGAAACGTACCTCAATTATTCAGGATGACGTGATTTGAAAAATAAAAATACAACCGTGATACTCATTCACCTTCTGTGATGGATACAAAATGTTTTTCATCTCACGAGGTAGCAAGTAGATCAAGGACGTTGCTTACATAGTGTTGACTTGTCACTCATCTTTACTGTGTCAAGCTTCATTTCTGGTTGTATTAATCCATTGGTTAATATTTCATTTCATACGTTTGATTTCGGACTTCCATTGTCTATAAAATTTTGAGTATCACGACGTTTCGATTGATGTGCTATCTTCAATCGTCTTCAGGTGAACTGGCGAACATGTTCCTTTCATGCCTATTTAAACCCCGTCCGGTGACGTGTCGTTGTGCGCGGTCTGTTCTGATTGGTTCCCGATGCGCGGTATTCCCGTCTGCTGACGTGGCTGACCAATCAGAACAGACCGCGCACAACGACACGTCACCGGACGGGGTATAAATAGGCATGAAAGGAACGTGTTCGCCAGTTCACCTGAAGACGATTGAAGATAGCACATCAATCGAAACGTCATGATACTCAAAATTTTATAGAGAATGGAAGTCCGAAATCAAACTTTTGATGAATCCACCTTGTCTACAAGTTTCAAACAACAGTTTCATTTCATACATATTTCCAAAATACACCTCCTTATGATACAAATCAATGTGCAGTCGGAGGATGCGACAAAAATTGTGTATTTCGTAAACTGAAAAATGGATAAAACTACCTAGTCGTATATTGAATAATGTGAATTTTCTTTCCATTATAGAGAGAATGGATGAACGCATATTACGTTGTGTTCCTTGTGATACCTAATCCTGATAAATATGATTAGCTGTAGATAGATATTTTCCATGATTAATTTTTACATTTTTTTCCAATTATTCAGTTTAATAACTGCTCGACACTGATTGTAAAAAGGTCTATTTCCATCATGTACTTTTGGAATAATATAAATGTATGCAATATTATTTAATTGTTAAAAAAAATAGTTTAATACCCCCCCCCAAAAAACGGTAATGATACCTCTCTTCCTTCTTAATTATTTCATAAGCTATTTTTAATTAGTAACGTGAAATGTTATACCTAATAACTAGTTACGAGCCTTTCAAAACAATCATCTATTTTCAAATGTGTCACTTCACAGAGTCGTTTCTACAAGCTATGAAAGAAACGAAACAAATAAAATAGAATATTATAGTATCTTCCTTGAAGTATATAACGTTTTTTTCTAGAATATTTGGGTGCAAATGAATGAACAAGAAAGTACTCACTTAATTTATCACAGATCTTTGTAAAGTGTCTTTTTTAACACGAAGTAGGTACTACTTACTGGTCACTATAAGTTCATGTCATTAAGAAGCATAAATTCAAATCAATGGCAATATTTCTGGAATATTGACGAAAATAGACCTTTTTGATATAGACTCATCTAGATAGTATCTTTCCTAATCAGTTCATAACAAATGACAATACATAACGACATCTTTTAAGGATATCTATAAGTATGTAAACTTAGACCTTAGTAACTTTTTACGGCATAGACTATTGTTCGCAAATTATTGTCTCGGTTTATGTTTAATAGCCTTAGCCTTTTGAGTCCTGAACACATATATTCTTAGTCATGAATATATATTATAAATGATAACGATGATGTTTCTGGCGTTTCCAAAAATATTTTGTAGGGTCGAAAATTGGGGGTGGGGGAGATCTAAAACATTTTATCATCAAAATGATTAACTCGCTTATCAATGGGAAATAAAAAAGACAGGGAAATTTTGAAAAAATTCAAACGAAAATAGACAAACAATACGCGCGCATTAAGATTGCCAGATTGCGGATGGAATCTGTGCGCGCGGTGTTGCCACACCGGGTACAGCACGCTAGAACTGTATCATTATTACAGCGTGGAAAGTACCGACTGAATCCACTTGACACAATTTATACGCATATTTTTTTCTCCTTCCTATTATATGTGTTCAAAGGTTTATACTGAAGTAAAAATTATCAACATTTCTATGATTTCTCTGTTTCCCTCTGAAAGATATTAAATAATATAAATAAGGTGTATAACATGATCGTTAGCACTGTCATTTGTTGAAAATCTATTGTAAGAAATGTTATATTTTGCTTGAAAGGTAACGGTATTTGTATATATTTTCAATTCGATCATTTTATATTTCAGTGATTTGTTGGACCAATTAATAACAGAACCTTGTTATGGTTGTTGTAAATATTGTACGAATAAAAATTTTCCAAGTGACCTAGTCCATACATACCTACATGATTGAGGCGTAACATTTTTTCTATTGTGTAAATATTATACATACGTGAAATTTCCGAAATTTCTATACTTATATATATATTTTTACGGATATAACTGTTAAATCGTTTTAATTCGAATTTGTAACTTGTTATCGTAATAAAAGTGATAAATGATTATTGTGAATCAGTTTTCTGTTCAATTCGATATCCTAAATGGTGAAATGTGCGGAGATTTATCAAAAATCGTATTTTATCACGATTTTTGATTCAGTACAATCGCATCTGATTTGATGTTGAAAATGACAATATACTTCGAAAATGTTTCAAATTACCGTTCCTACAACCCATCTCAAGTCTGACAGTCAGTTTAGATGATCTACAATATCCTATGATGAAAAAAATGAATTCAGTAATCGCCAAGACTAAAGATGTCGTAACCGACAAGTCCCCTACTCTTGCTAGATTTATTACCACTAACAACCGACAGACACGAAGAGTGGTCGGTCCTCAACAACTACAACTGCTCCTTTTGGAGCTGAAGTAAATAAAATAACTATAGCCAGAAATGTGGCACTAACCCCAATATTTCATATTTCAAAAAACTTTAAGTGGCTTTTTGTACCGGTCGACGGCGCCTTTTTACTTTCCCACTAGACTAAAATGGTGGAGAGCTTTTATATCTATAAAACAAGAAAGCACTTAAAACTAAAAAAAAACTGAAAGTATTGATTAACAAAAATTTTGAAATATTTGCGTACTACAGACATCACTGCAAAAATGGATATACGAGTACTAAGGACTGATGGAAACCCACTCGGCTACAACTTAACTTAGTGCGGTACTTAGATTACTGAATTTTTTACACAAATGGGTAGAACATATAATTCGAACTATAACATCGGTTTGTTGCTTAGGAAGTGTAAATTATTCATTTTTACTGTACTTACAATTTTTCAACCGGCACTATGAAGCCCCTGCTAATCAGCCATAAATTTTCTCACTATTTACGCACTAAAACACTGTACACTGTATTCACATAGACTGGTAGCATATACCAGTATTCACTTTCAAATAGACCACGAAATCAATCAAAACCGCCAAAACCGGTATCTTGATTTTCAAATATAAAAGAAATTCCACTAATACAAACGTCAAGGCAGCGCTACCACGCTCTTGCTATTCGATATCGGTAGATGTCAAAAAATAAATCGGTAGATTTTGGTACAAAATCGATAGATTAGAGAAGAAAGCTCGAATTGTAAGATGCGAATATCACTGAAACTGTCCTCTCAAAAAATCTAAACAACGTCGCCGCCAGAAACCAGCAGGAGGCATCTCACAGTCGCACTCCCTTTTTTGCCCTGTCGACGAATTGTGTTACCGTACAATTAAAACAAAGAAATCGCCTAGAAGCTGTTTCATCCTTCTTACTACTCTGGTAATTATTGTATTTTCGTGTGTTTGGATACGAATTAAACTGAGGCTTGAATTTAAACTTGACCAAATCATGCTTACTATTACCAGGCATACTTCCCATGGAATTCATATATGCGTATAAATCATTAACATCTGTGTGCTGAGCTGACCTTATCGTACGCGCAATATTTTCATCTACTATGCCACCAATAATAGCATCGATTAAATAAGCATCGGGAATGGGTAAATCTAAAGCTCTCAACTTTGACAATTTTTGAAAACAATAATCTCCTAAGTTTTGCTCAGGTGTGGCTTCATAATTGGCGGCATCCTTCTGCAATTTAGAAAATGGAACTATCTTACGGAATTGTTGACACATCGAGGACTTCATTTCACTCCAGCTCGAATCAAATTTAACATGCTCGTCGTACCACTGGCGCGCGTTCCCTCGAAGTCGTCCAGAAATAATCCGTAGAATAGTATCATCATCCCACATATATCTTTCGGTCAAACTATCAACTTTAGCCACCCAGTTTTTAACTACCAAGTCATCACGCGACGGGTCAAAAACAGGCACCAAAAATTCGTCACTAGCCCGCACTACCGTACCTATAGATTTTTTTTTAAATTCATTTAGTTCTGTTCTCAGCCTCTTAATTACACGTTTTGTGCGACTCTCCGAAGAATTACTTGAACATGTACTGCACGAACTCGCACTCGACGAAGTACTTGAAGATCTACGTCTTTTAGTGTTTTTTTTACGTCCGGCACTGTCCTTGTTCCGTTGCGTTTTTCCCATTATAGCAAGAACAACAGCAACAACAACAAAAATTCGATTGCACACACTCAAAAGTTGATGAACAACTAGGTAATCCCACCGCTGCTTTGTAAGATGCGAATATCACTGAAACTGTCCTCTCAAAAAATCTAAACAACGTCGCCGCCAGAAATCAGCAGGAGGCATCTCACAGTCGCACTCCCTTTTTTGCCCTGTCGACGAATTGTGTTACCGTACCAGAACATATAATAAAGGTGGCCTTGCACATACAGAATATTTATGATTACAGAATGAAACAAAGTTATTGTAAACATTTTATTTAATTCTATTTGTCGTCCTCAACACCTTTCAAAATTCTATCGTTCATTTTTAAAAGTAGGTCCCTAGTTTCACCGAAATTAAAACATTTATTAGCACCCAAATTTTGTTTAGTAAGGATTTTCTATGTTTGGTTTTCATTAGATTTATTTCTGAGAACCACCTCTCAACATTGGCGGAGGAACGGGGAAACCAATTAAATTACAAGCAAATTCGCTTGAAATTGGAAACATAGGCTTTTCGTCACCTCGGCGATATTCACTAACCTGCTGCCAAAATGTCTCGACTTGATCAGATTATTTTTGACACTATCCGTGTTACGCAAAAGACGCCGATAAATCGGTAGACGTGGTAGCGCTGCGGCAAGGGTCGAGCCGTGTTGTCGGATTTACGGTTTTTTTAAAACTCCCCAGATTTGCTAAGTTCTCCATGCTGTGATTGGCTGACATTTTGACTCTTCTCTTAATTTTCCTTGTCACCCGCCATTTCGATTTAAATTCGTGTTCAAATTTCAACCAATTCGACGTGAATTCGATTTGAGATCGCAGTTTTCAGTGATATTTTCTTACTCCTTCGATCTGTTTTGAGTTATTTCTTATGTCTGAGGTAAGTACATGTTTATACAATTACTCAAATTTGTATTACAAGGGTATTTACGTTTTGATTGAAGTACAATATCCGTACCTTACCTTGTGTTATTGGGTTTTGAGTATAAATATTAAATTTTGATGGAAATTTATCCTATGAACAGAATTTTGACTACCAAAAGTTAATTTTATTGGATACAGTTAAATATGTTAGATTTTTAGTATTTTATATGCGGAACTTTGTGAGCCACTGAAAAAGAAAGTCAGGAAAGGACTCAACCATGAAAATGGAAAATCTGTGTTAGAAACAAACATTGACAAAGAAACCATCGAAGGTTGGGGTACAAAAAATCTGCAATTCAGCTCAGAATTGGATATCATAGATGAAACTGGGCCAAGCTTGGAGTCTATGTCTGTACAAAACAGGTTATTTTCATCTTTCAGCTATAAACCATTTAAATATATATTTCGTCTAAGAAATAAAAAAATGAATTCTAGTTGAATTTAGACAAAAAACCATACTAACCTGATAGATACTCAAAAGATCATTAAGATATCAAAAATTAGAAAATCGAAACCCTTAATTTCATCAAAAAAAATGGTGGGTAATTGATTCTTATTGTACTCCTATTACTTTGGTGCACTAATTCCAAAATCTTATGACACAACTGCTACAAAATATTTCTCAAGGTGAAATGAGTTAGTTTCATAAATATTGCGTACATTGTTTGTTTTTAATTTATCTGATTTATAAACTGTGCTCATCTTATACTGGTACTAGCTACCAATTTAAACAATATGAGATTGAATGAATGAAGTTCTGGATGATCTAATTCATTCCAAACTGGAGTATTGAGAGTTTGATTCTTAAGGACATTACACAGCAGATCAGTCACAATTTAGGATTGATTTGCGGAAACTTTTTTCCTGAGCCTGGCCGTCATTTTGTGAATTTTTTTCAGTGCATATAATCTTTTCTAGGTGTGGTTGCTTTAGCTGCTATTTGTAAATAACTCCATTACTGTCCATTTCTCTTAATGTTTTTCTGTTCTGTCTCCTAAACTATATTATATTAACTTTTTTTCGTACTAGTCTGTATGTCAAATATTGAATTTCAAATATAATGTATATTTTTAGTTTTGTAGATTTCTTTCATGTAGCACATTCATGCTTGCTTAATGTTTTTTGTAGACCTGCTTGGTTATTTATGCCACTGTAGTCAACTGAAATAGATGAAGTGATCAAATTGTATTTGTTTTACTAGTGTCATCTTTGTAGATGTGGTTGTTTTCTTGAGTTGGTCGCTTAATATACCGGGTTATTCACGTTATTCGACACGAAACATTATGGCTAAAGTATCTGATTAAAAAAAAATGTCGGATGTATAGGGACCCATTAAAACTACATTTTAAAAATATTTTCATGTTATACAGGGTGTCCTCAAAACACGAAACGTATCTAAGTTGTATTTTTTTTAAATAGAACACCCTGTATATTATTCCATTTTTGGTTTGTACGATCAAAATTAAGGTAAGTTTAATTATGGTTTAATGCACCTAAGCCTTATGGTTTTTGAAATATCATTAATTTTGCGAAAATGTAGTATCTATTTCAATGCTTAATTTGTCAGCTGGTGATTTCTTTTTTTTTAACAAATTGATGCTCAATTCTACCAATTGATTAAGTTTTATTTCGCACTTGCGAAATTTTTACTAACTTATACAGAGTGTCCAAAAATTATGATTAAATAATCACTATCTTTAAACGGTATTGACTTGTTTAATTTAAATGGGATGCCCTGTATTTTTGTCAACAACAGATGTAAAATTCAATTGTCTATCGAATATCATTATACGTTCCTATAGCTAACTCTTCACGTTTTCAAGTGATGCGAAGTCTTAATTATGGAAACCGATTTTGCAAAAGTTATTATTTATCAAGTCACCTGTGGTGTTTTGACAACTCCGATTATTATTTACTTAAGGTTGTCAGTTATTTATTGATGTTGTCAATTACTAGTCGTTGTATTAGTGCTAGCAATAGTTTGTGATCTTTGTCGTAAAAATCTAATTTATCCAAAAGGACATTGGATCGAAATTATTTTTATACTGGGAGAATGCCTTCAAAACTGCCTCCTGGCATCACGAGTTTACGCTGAGAGATTTCCCAACAGAAACCATCCAAATGAGGCAGTATGAGAGACTGTTAACGCAATTTAACTGGAAGTGTTCAGTATGAAAAACCCATTAAAATGAAACCTGTGACAGAAAATGAAGAAACTGAATGCGCGGTGTGATCACCTCTGTAATCCCCATATATGTCAAAACTAAATTGCGCAAAATATCGACATAAGCCAGGCAAGCGTCTCAAGAATCCTTAAAAAATATAATTACCATCCTTATAAAATTCAGCTTCATCAAGAGCTGTCCGAAGACGATTATGGAAAACGAGTTGAATTTTGTATGTGGGTATTAGAGAAATTTGCAGATAATAAAAAGTTTTTCAACTTAGTTATGTTTACTGACGAATGTTCATTTCATAACAATGGAAACACCATAGGTGACTTGATAAATAATAACTTTTGTAAAATCAGTTTACATAATACTTCGGATTACTTGAAAGAAAGCTATAGGAACGTATAATAATATTCGATAGACAATTTTAAATCTGTTGTTGACATAAAATACAGGGCATTCCATTTAAATTGAACAAGTTATTTTCCGTTTAAAGATAGTGATAATTTAACCATAATTTTTAGACACTCTGTATAAGTTAGTAAACATTTCACAAGTGCGAAATAAAACTTAATCAATTGGTGGAATTTAGCATTAATTTGTTACAAAAAAAAATAACCAGCTGAGAAATTAAGCATTGAAATGGATACTACATTTTCGAAAAATTAACGATATTTCAGAAACCATAAGGTTTAGGTGCATTAGGCTATGATTAAACTTACCTTAATTTTGATCGTACAAACCAAAAATGAAATAATATACAGGGTGTTCTATTTAAAAAAATACAACTTAGATACGTTTCGTGTTTTGAGGACACCCTGTATAACATGAAAATATTTTTAAAATGAAGCCTTAATGGGGCCCTATCCACTCGATTTTTTTTTAATAAGATACTTTAGCCATAATGCTTCGTGTGGAATAACGTGAATAACCCGGTATACCAGGATCTGTGGAACACATTACGCCCTTATTAATTATTATCATTATTATTAATATTTCTGTTAGTTGAACATCTTAATATTTTGCGGTATATATAACAAATGCAATTAATAAAAAAAAGTATACAATGAAAACAAAAAAATACATTCCATAAATCTCATTACTCACGTTATATTTAAAAATAAACTAGTAATACCATTATAAAAGTTTGAATTCAAACTAGATAATATACTGAAATATCAGTGATATATTTTTATTTATTCAAGTAGCTTATAAAAGAGATTATTTCTGTACAGAATGTTATATTGACACCACTTTGTAACACGTTGGCAACCCGCTTGACACGTTACTGTGTAGTAAGTTGTCTATTAGAACACGTGAGTTTGTCAATGATTGACAGTCAATCTGACATTATCTATAAAATTATAAACTAACCTATTATTTTATCTGTGAATTTCACCTCGTTGATTCTGTAATTGAAGTTCTTAAAAGCATCCAAAATATAAAAAATGATCGATTTACCGGGTTTTGAGAACCCGAGTAAAACTATAGACTTGAACACAGAAGATGTAGATAGGCCAAAAAGGAAATCTTCTAAAAAATGTGGCGGATTTCAAAGTATGAACTTGAGCTATAATGTAGTAAAAGGCATTACAAAGAGAGGCTACAAACAACCTACTCCCATTCAGAGAAAGGTAAATGCATTGAATATCTTGTTAACACAAGTAATGAAATATATGTAAACGTTCATTCCTCTTCCCCACACACCCGTTCATTTCGCATTATAGAATGTGGTATACCTATTTTCACGGTTGTGAGCCAATTTGACTCATAGAAAGGTTCAATAGTTTAACAGCCTGGGCAACAGTCAAGTCGCCTGTGATTTTTTTCTCTGATTGTCACTTGTTTTCGCTACATTATTACCCACTTCTGTCATCATTTCGATTTATACATCGCGTGTGAGCCGCGCAGTGAAGTAAATAATAATATAAAGAGACGCCTCAAGTAAATATTTCACGAAAAGATTTTATTTTCCAATTGGCTGAAGAGCTAAGAAGTAAATGTAGAGAAGAAGTCCAGAACACTTCTATTCCAATGACAGAAATTCGTGCTACTGACGCACGGAATAATTGTCAAGTTCAACAATAACAATCATGCAAAAGAAACAGATCTTCAAACTATTGTACTAAATGTAATAGAAATGTTTGCAGAAAATGTGTTTCAAAAAGAAAGTATATATGTAAAAAATGTTTTCCATGAATTTTTTGATAGTAAACATTTAATTTGAACTGATTTGGAACTATTTTCTTTGGAAAAAACTTCAATTTTATTGTATGAGTCAAATTGGCTCACTTAAGTAAAAATAGGTACATAATCAACATCCGTAAATCTAGTGTTAAGTAATTATTTTCTAAATAAAAAATTGCAGACTATACCATTAATAATAGAAGGAAGAGATGTAGTAGCAATGGCTCGAACAGGCAGTGGTAAAACAGCTGCATTTCTGATACCTATGTTTGAAAAACTTAAAATTCGTAGTGCTAAGGCAGGTGCTAGAGCTCTGATATTATCACCCACCAGAGAATTGGCTTTACAAGTGAGTTGAAACTTAAGTAATAGAAATGCTAGAAATGTATGAGATGTTTTGTGTCGTGACAGCATTGTCAGATTGTTAAAGTGTAACATTTCACAGTCCAATGATTACTATTGAATATAGCAAAATTTGTTGAACATTTATTTGTTATGTTAATGTTGTAGTTCCAGCTGATCAGATTTTATTGGAAATATCACAACATCTACATGAGTAATTCCATTTCACATTATTATTACAGACCTTGAGGTTTATAAAAGAATTAGGCAGATTTGTGGGTCTAAAAGCAGCTGTTATTCTTGGTGGAGACTCAATGGATGAACAGTTCTCTGCAATTCATGGAAATCCAGATATCATTGTAGCAACACCGGGTCGCTTCCTCCACATTTGTGTTGAAATGGATTTGAAACTGAATAGTATTGAGTATGTCATATTTGATGAGGCAGACAGACTATTTGAGATGGGTTTAGGAGAGCAGTTGACTGAAATTGTTGGTAGATTGCCTGATACAAGGCAGACTGTTTTATTTTCTGCAACATTACCAAAGGTGTTAGTTGAATTTGCTAAGGCTGGCCTTACTGACCCAATACTTATCAGGTAAATATCTGAATTGCTTACATATTTCTCACTTTCTATGATTTTTGCTACACATGTTCAAGACTACAATATACTCGTATAATACTAAAGATTCTCAACTAGCTGAAACAAGTACCATCAACAATTGTTTGATATAAAAATATGAAAAATTAATGAGCTTTTTCCAACAATCTTAATTACCATACAATGCACTATTACCAACATGTGAACTACACTTAAAGTATTTCTACATTATACATGATGGTACATAAACTGTTCCAACTGAATACATGACGATATGTGGAACGGTTTCTCAAATCTGTACATGGTTTGGAAGGTGACAAGAGACTGTTCCAACATATCGCGAAACCATATAGAGCTGATGCATACGCAATCGATCGACAACAAAAGTTTTGTGACAGTTCAACGGCGGTACATAAATCGATGTTTGACGAAAGCCTATATGTTTAAGCTATACACGAGATTTTGTTCGTTTTTTTAGGTTAGATGTTGAATCAAAACTGCCCACAGAATTGCAGTGCTGGTTCTTTACAGTAAGACCTGAGGAAAAATTGGCAGCACTCCTTGTTCTCCTGAAATCTCACATCGACCAGAATCAGCAGACAGTTGTATTTGCAGCGACAAAGCATCATGTTGAATATCTTCATGCGGTAATAAATGTTAATAACAATATTGTCTACTAAAATCTCAAACATTGTGTTATATGCACAAACTTCTACAATCTGGACAACCACATGTGATCCATCTGCAACCAAACAATTTCCAGAACATTATCACCTGATTGATGGCAGTTTAATCAGTAGTGTTGGTTTGTTTTCATTCATCACGTTTTGCCAACTATGGCACTGTGTAACTGTGTAGAAATCGTACACAATCTTCATTTCAATCAAATTGGTGATCTAAAAAATACTTTTTTGTGATACTCATTAGAATTCTTATCATATGTTTTGAAGCCCCCATATATTTCCTGTGCAGGCACAACTTCAAATCTTTGGCCTTGACAATAGTTGTATTAATCATAACCTTCTCTTCAGGTGTTAGATTACATGGGCATAAGCAACACATACATTTACTCAAACCTGGACCCTTCAGCTAGAAAAATAAATGCTGCCAAATTCAGTGCTGGAAAAGTAAAAGTTTTGATTGTAACTGATGTGGCAGCTCGAGGTATTGACATTCCACAGTTGGACAATGTTATCAACTATAATTTTCCAGCTAAGGCAAAGCTATTTGTTCACAGGGTTGGTGAGTATATTGTAGTCGTTGTTGTAGTTTTTATGGATCACAAGATATACAAAAGTTCAGGTGATAATAATTCAAAATTGATAGCACATTTCTCTTCCCCACACACCCCTTCATTTCGCATTATCGAATGTAGTATACCTATTTTCACGGTTGTGAGCCAACTGGACTCATAGAATGGTTTAATAGTTTAACAGCCTGGGCAACAGTCAAGTCGCCTGTGATTTTGTTTCTCTGATTGTCACTTGTTTTCGCTACATTATTCCAATGACAGAAATTCACGCTACTTACTGACGCACGGAAGAATTGTCAAGTTCAACAATCATGCAAAAGAAACAGATCTTCAAACTATTGTACTAAATGTAATAGAAATGTTTGCGGAAAATGTGTTCCAAAAAGAGAGTATATATGTAAAAAATGTTTTCCATGAATTTTTGATAGTAAACATTTCATTTAAATTGATTTGGAAATATTTTCTTCGGAAAAAACTTCAATTTTATTGTATGAGTCCAATTGGCTCACTTCAGTGAAAATAGGTACATAATCAACATACGTAAATCTAGTATTAGTTACCAACTAAAATATTAATTTACACTACATTTGAAATTAAAGTTAGCTTATTGTATATAAGGTTTGAAGTCATGTATGCTGCAGAAAGTTTTGTTTTAAATGCTACCTCGTTTTGGTCCAATCCAAGAACGCCAAATCGATGAATCATGGACCACAATTATTGGTACAAATATTGGTGTAATACGCAATTTACTTTAATCCTCTTTTTAATTATACACAAAATTGAGAGGTTTTTCATTCACGGCCTTCCTAAGCCAATTGCAATCAAAAAATTATTCAGGCATGCAGAATGCTACAAATTTCTTAAAAAAAATCTCATCAAAATTTTCAGGTGGCATATACAGATTTATCACACTTATAGTATTTTTCATATACTGCTTTTGGCATGGATATTTTTTTATTGAATCCCTCATATATTTTTATATGTTAAATGGAAAAAAATATGAAATGCGATGTGTATATTTTCAGGTCGTTGCGCCAGAGCTGGAAGGTCTGGTATAGCGTATTCCCTTGTAGCTCCAGACGAGTACGCATTTCTATTAGACCTTCACTTATTTCTGGGAAGGCCCCTATCTATAGCAACGATAACCAACAAAAACGGTGAAGTCGGAAGAATCCCGCAAACCCTAATAGAAGAACAGTTGGCATCTCTTATAACCTTGCATGAGACACATTCAGATTTGGTGAGCATTTTTTATTTTAAGGTGCGTTTAATACACAGTCAGGCAAGTATGCAAGCATAAAAGGCAGGAACTTGCACTGTGTACAAAATTAAATCTTGCAGTTTCATGAACAACCAAATTAAATATTTTCAAACCAGAAAAATCAATCTTTTCGATCATCTGAACATGTTCATGTACTTCATCATTTTTGCCCTCTATCTTATTTAATTTTTTTTCATATTTTATTTAACGTTGACCTTTTTTGGTAGCTTGGCAATGGGACCTGGCAGACAATGACGGATTATATATTGAATTCAGTGCGTTGCCTGAAAACAGCTAAAATAATATCTATGTCACATATACATTGCTTTATAGGTTCATTTAAGGAAAGGTTCTGAAAACGGGTATCTACAGTATCTAAAATCAAGACCAGGTGCCTCATCTGACAGCAATAGAAGGATCAAAGAAATGCCTTTTTCTAGCTGTTCTATCCATCCTTTGTTGAAAAGTTTGGGAGAAAAAGCTGAGGAAGTCAGAGAAAATCTTTTAGATCAGATGAAAAATTATAGACCACATGGGGTAAGTTACTCATGCTTCAAATTTTGCTCACTCTAATAAAATTGCACCAAACTTAAATGCATTACATTTCAGACTATTTTTGAAATATGTGGCAAGAACAAATCCCATGAATATCAAATCATGAAACAGAAGAGGTCATTTCACAAAGAAAAAATCCAGTCCCATCATCAAATGATCAAACAGAAGCAAGAGGAGATCGAATCTTTTAGCAGTGTGACTGAAACAAACTGTTCTCTACCCAGCAGTGACACTGCAGATATAGACAATACATTTGCAACGGTGGTTATGCCTAAAAAGAGAAAAATGGAGAATCTTTATAAGAAAAACAAGAGACAGAAGATGAAAGATGAAAATTACATACCTTATGTTCCTTCAGATCAACACACTGAGGAAGGGTAGGCTTTTAATATTCATTATATTTTTTGCTGGCTGCTAATTGAAACTACATAAGTATGAATGAATGTTTACTACCTGGGCAGCCTTTATCTAAGTACCAAACAGAATGATAATATTTATTTTTTTACTATATCTTACACTGGCCGCTAGTCGAAATCACATGAGAATGGAAATCTCCTTTTATATTATAATAGCCTCAGAAGATATCTTGTTCTTTATTCATATAAATGTACATCAATATTGATAGTTATATTGAAATCGACGAATACATCAATATCACAATTTTATTATAAATAGCATGCTGCCTGTTGTATAGGTTTTTATTATTTAAAACTAAATATTCACTATAAAGAGTATGTTCCATTTTACAGTTATGCAGTTAACAATTTCCAAAAAGATGCATCTAGAGCTCAGTTAGATCTAGTAGGGGACTCTGAGGAAGGACTGAGAATGAACAGGCATATGAAAATGTGGGACAGAAAGAAGAAAAAAATGGTTGCAGTGCCTGTGAGTAATCTCATTGTATATATCAGTCCTTGTTCCATAGTATGAAAAAACATCTTATTTTATATTTTAAATATTTTGAAACAGGATGCTAGGATAGGCAAGATAAAGACAGAATCGGGAGCTTGGATTCCAGCTACTTACAAGTCGAACAAATATACTGAATGGAAGGAAAAAACTAAAATTGATCAGGAAGAAGCCGAAGATAATGAAGAGGAAGAAGTACAATCAAAACGAAGTATGAATACTTGTTTCAAAGTATTTATTTAGGGTTGATTTATAATAGCAGAGCAGATGATTGATTTTATTAAATTCCAATCCTCATCTAGTTATGTGTCGAAAAATGTCAAATTACAAAAAAAGGATTTTTGCAAACAAAAAATATTGGTTTCAAAATTCTGGTTTGAAAAAGAACGAAGTGTTGAACATTTTAACAGTGTAACTGAAACTAAATCTGGAAGATTTGATATACCGACTGACTGACTCGAGGGCAAATGTCCCTTGGACCTGACAAGACATGATGAATAGGAGAACATGAAGATTTTTAAACTTAATTATGTTTCGATACAAAAATTTGATTAAATTTAAAATAAATCATCAAAGTGGCGCTTTCTAAAATAAATAGTCCTAACAGCCTGGACTTGCCTAATATTGGTAAAAGAATGGCCCTACGACATCCTCCAAGGCTGAGCTGATTCACAGCGACTCGATCTATACTGACGAGTCTAGCCTTAAGACGAAACAAGCATGTCTGTAGCTGTCCACATATATAGTAGAGAAAACACCTGTGTTTCTCGAAACTATAACTGTGCTGTACTGCCAACAAAGCCTCGCCAAAACTAAATAAGCATGTTTGGAATCTAAATAAATACCTGCTATATGTAGCCAAACTGTTGTAACTTCTCCCAGAATTCTATAGTTATTGTGTGTGTTATTTAATTTTATCTAATTCAACATACATTTTGTTATAAGCAGATATACCAAGAGGTAACACGCACACGCATTGGGCCAGGCATAATGAAAAAATGAAACAAAAGCAAAGGAAATCAGAGTTGAAGTCAAAGGACCAAATCTTGAAAGCTAGGTTAATCGCAGAGAAGAAGCAACAAAGACAGAAAAGAGGAAAAAACAAAGGGAAAGGAAAGAGAGTTAAAAAGTATTGAATATTTATTTGAATAAAATTATTATTTAATTTCAACATTCATATCTCTATCACTTATCCCTTTCTCGTAATCTAGTTTGACCATATGTCAAATAAAAACAATACTCATGAATTTGACCCCTGAGTTTTTCAGTTTTGATTAAATTTGTCGCAAAGCAATAATGATAATCTTTGAACTACCCCAGAATATAATAGCATATCTCACCCTTGAGACAAACTGCCCATAATAAAATCGTAAGACTATTTTTATTACAAATTTCTGTGTATTTTCACAATATGACAAACTGAAGATAAATTACTACATATATTATTCATGACTAGCTTAATTTGAGGAAATATCCAGATACAGCCCTTAGAATTTTACAGTATCCACCTGCTGTAATGACTTATTTTTAATTGTAACTGAAAAGCTTGTCTTGATTATTACTGTTACGTAGCGTGAAATTCAAGAAGACCGTTCTTGAAGTATTTAGACGTGAGTGATCTGATGAGAAACCAACATTTAAATTTCTGTATCAGCTTTACTAGTCTTTCTACACATTCGTTATGGGTTTTGCCATGGCATTGCAGTATTATCATCAGCATACATCACTGTCATCAGTGATATAGGAAAGATCATTAACAAATATGATGAATAATAAGGGGCCCAATATAGAACCTTGTGGTACACTACGCCACAAACATCAACAATTTGTTTTCTCTTGCCTTACATAGGACGTGATTCAGTCTTTAATTTTACCTCTTAAACGATACTTATATAATTTTTTAACTAAAAGATCATAGCTCACCAAATCGAATGCTTCACTCAAGTCCATAAATAATGCTGTACATTTATGGTCATTATCCATTTCTTTATAAAGTTCAGTGAGAAACTATAGTATTGCATAGTATTGATATTTGTAAGTACTCTATATACGTTTAGAAATCTACTATTTCATTAAATATGACCTTTTCAAGCATTTTAGAAATAGATGATAGAATTGAGATTGGTCTATAATTGCTAACCTGCTGTTTGTCTCCCTTCTTAAAGATCGGATTCTCTTGCAATTTTTTGGGAAATATTCCTTCAGCAAGATTAATGTTTATCAAATATGTAAGGGGAAGCACAATAAAATAAACTCCTGCTAGTTATTTATTATTATATGAAGTTATTTCAAAGTCAATGCATTTCAATAAGACTTCATATATGTAAATCATAAATGGAAGTGCGGCAACTAGAGTACTCTCATTCTATTGTTGAAAATTAAATGATGCAGTGAAATTTCTATTAAAGGCCTGTTCGAAATAAATATGATACAGAGGGTTTAATAAAAGTCAAAATATATACTTAATAATTTATTCTAAAAGTACCTCAGTACCCGTGAACTACTATTACTACTGAAGACTACTAAAAATATCACACAGTTTTCAAATAGCCTACCTAGATACATATTTGTAAGCTTATTAACCTTTAAATATACTGTGACTTGATACATTGAAATCAATATTAGAATTTTTGGTGATGTTTCCATCAGGTACACTTAACAGACATGAAGAACCATTTTTCCTGTTCAGTAAGATCTATTGCTCATAAATTTCAAAAAATAATATATAATGAAAATATAAATACATATAAGACTCAAGAATAACTACTACTGATAACCAACTGGAACATTCAACAAGTATTTAAAGTAGTAGACAGCTTTCAAAACAACTTTTCAGTTAAAAAAGTAAAATAAAACATCAACAAAATTTTCAGTCTTCTGAGCAACACTAATTTGTCATTTCCTATATTCTGGCTTTCATAGAAAAATGTTCAAAAAATTATGAAGTTGTCCAATATTGCCAACATGTTACTGATAAAAACTCCATATATAAGAATGATTACTTTTCAGTTTATGGGTGCATGGAATTTCTTCCAATAAAAACTATATGAATGATGTTTTGCTTAATGTTGCTACATCATGCTATCTATTAACTAAAGCATTTGTGATTCCATATGTATGCACCAACTAGTTTGATGAACAGTAGTGTTCCAAAAGATCATTTCAGACCAACATGAAATATTGTATATATCATTCATCATATCTCAAGGCAGCATTCATTCTCTTTTCTGCATCTTTAACTTGATCATATCTTGCCAAGAGGCACTTTCCACATAAACATGTCCCTGGCAGTTTATAATACAATTGCTGTCATTGTTAATATCAGGAATTAATTCTAACGCATTTCCCGAATTATTGATTGTCGATTTTACGTTATCTGATATTTCACACGTATTAGATTTGATCAAGAATTGAACGTAATCTTGACAGGCGTCTGCAAGTCTCAAATGGAGAGAGCCATCTAGAATGTTGATCTCTGATCCTTCTTCTGAGATTCGAAACAGATGAATGTTTGCCTTGCCCTTTTCCAGGACGAGTTTCAGTTTTCCATCAAAACCAGCTGAAACATGTTTTTTTAATTCCTACAACTGTCTTCCACCTTTCAATGTTTAATAATTAATATCAGAATGATATCAGCATCAAAAGTAATATAATAAATATCCAGCAGACCACCAAATGTTGAACTATAGTAAATCTTCATGATATGAAACTCTGTGTATATGGGGTAATAAGAAAAATTAGAAAATTCAATAAACAACTTTCGTTGATATCAAAAACGATATTTGACCGATTTCCACAGTAATAATGTTTGAATGGGTAGCTTCCTTCTTTATTTCAGTAATTAGAGTGTAAGTAATTACAGTATTAAAAAAATTAATTATTTAATTATAACAAAAGTACATACCCAAATTAATATCGCCTTCATGGATGAAAATTTTGCAGGACCTATGAGCATTCTGCAGCTCCAAGTTACCATTTACAATTTCAAAGTGACTTTCATGGGAATAGGCTGATTCAACGCTGATATCGCCCTTATTTGTTTTCAATATCAGGTTCAGACCTTGCATTCGGCCTGTGAATATTGACTGAAAAAAATATTTCTTCAGAATGTGATGAGATATTTCAGATACTGCTGGTCAAGTTATGTAGCTCTAACATTCTGTATTATTACTATAGTTTAGTGCACCTCGTCGGTGGTCTAACTAGACTACAACTTACAAATTATGAAGATGGTAATTTTGAAATAATATAAAAAGCTTCTGATATACATATATGAGAGAAAACCAAATATACAATTTTACAAATTAAATATGATAATCCGAGATTGGACCTTCCAAGCTTGAGTATCTATAGGTCATTTTATCAACAACCAACAAGCGTGTATATATATATATATATATATATATATATATATATATATATATACATATGTATTTATTGTGATATCCAATATTCCTTACAAATACTTACACCTTTTTCTTGGACAGAAGCAGATATATTTGCAGCTTGTACAAATTCATTTAGTCTTATATTGCCATTTCCAGTCATGATGTTAGCAGAGCTACCTTGGAATCTATCTACATTGACATCACCTTCTTGAGATGTAGCATATAGCTTATCACCTTGGAAATATCCTATGTTTATATCTTTCTTAGAATTTATATAAAGATCTGGAAGCAAGGATGTGTAAATTTGATTTGTAGGTTAATATAGACCAAGAAATACATACAATAAATATGTAAATACTGTTGTTAGATCCAACTGCCACTCCACTAATGAATTTTAGGGTCAAAGGTCACAAAAACAATTTTTTTCAAATTGTCTTGAAAAGACGATATTTAGAGCAAAAATATTCAATAGTAAATTATTCTAGACAATTTAGAACAATGTAATTTAGCAAAGATCATTTATGAGATATATCATTTTAGAAGTATGAGTTTTTGGTGAAAAGAATTTCAGATTGCAACATACTCCAAGTATAAACTCATCATTAGCTGTGTTTAACCTGACCTAGCTGTGGGCACTTCAAACTAGTGAATGACTGACAAGTTAGCGGGAAAGCCTCAGCTTTGCATTCAAATTATTGAAACAATGGATAACAATAACTGGATTGTGGATAAATGATAAAGGTGAAGTCATGTTCAAAAAAAACTATATTGTTCTGCTGCATAAGGTGGATAGTATGTATCTGGCATAGGGTTGAAATTTTTTAAACACATATCTCAAACTTATTAAAAAGTTATGATGTTAATGTCAAAACTGTGTGCTGGTTCTTCTTACTTGCTTTAACTGGAGCCTTGACGTAGCACATAACATCTTTTTCGTTTCTCTCAACAGTCTCATCGATTTTTACCTGATTTCCGTCAACGTCATATTGCAGTGAATCACTACATCGTTCATCAACCTTAATGATCAACGTATCACAATTGTGGTACTTATGTATATTCAAGGGCTTTACAGTTACACTGTATGGGAGATCGATATGTACGTCGCAAAACGTTGGTACTTCCAATTCTTTTTCGACGTAAGTGGCAAAGGCTTTCAACTGTAATATTTTTATTGGTCTTAAACCACGATACAATAACTTTGTTAGAGTAGTCCTGAAAATAGTTTGTATTGAGTGGTATTGCAAACTAAGTGTTGTAAAACATACATTTTCAACCATTACTTTTGCTTAAATCTTGAACACATATGTTTACACGTTGTTTTTGTTAGATAGCCATAACCTCACATTACTTCCTTATACATATGTAATTGATATCTTTTTTAACAGTAACGTAGGCCTAGCACAGCTGGACCACAAAACATAAATTCTACTGCAAAGGAGGCTTATAGGACAGAATGCGAACTGGTACGAATTAGCAGGCTACATCAATAAAATGTCATACTTGCTTCATATTACATTCTTGTGCGGCTCGAGAGTTTCGAAACTGTACGAGAAATTACTTGAGAAGGTAGTGAATATTAATGATGTAATGAATATCTATTTTTTATCGGACTCTTGCCGGAGTCATTAAAGCTTTTTTCTGGTCAATAGGGAAATATTTTTTTTGTTTGTTCATTCATATTTTCAGGGTAATAAAACATGTTGATTATTCTAAGTTCAAAATTTAAGTAGATTTACGTAGACATAAAGGTTTAAGATAAAAATGGATTTTTGTTTCAAAATTAACAAACAAAATTATAAATTATGAAAAATTTTTTTTGCTTTGTAATTTTTAAAGTAATGCTTATTTATAATACTACTCACAAAAAATATGCCTGATTATGATAAATGATAAATTCAAATAATCTTCAGCCTAGAATATGGAGATTCATCAGATTGTGTATGTGTACATAATATCAAGTCTTCCTCTTCACAAATACTATTTATCAATTGAAATTAATAACTGTATTTTATATGTTTTGTGAGTGACAGAAAATGTCATCTAACCCGGGTTGTTTGAATAATGAATTTTTTATTAAAAATTTGTAGACTAAAAGATACTCTGAACACTTTCGTCAAGTAATTATACAAGATTCTATCCCAATGCTGTTACAAAGAACCTCAGCGATATGAATTGTGTAAAAACTCCGAAACATACTTGTACGTCAACTTTGAGAGGTTATAAGTTGCAAAATGTGACGATGTAACTCAAGATTTGTTGTATTATCTTGGTTTGAAACAGAATTACATAAATATTTCGTTTGGTTATCACGTTTCTGTTATACGAATACGTAACTTGCTGCTTCAATCACAGTTTGTTTAATGAGAAAAGCCCTAAAATATGGCAAGTGTATTATGTAGAAGACTCCTGGCCAGGACATTATCTGTGAAAGAAATATCGTTTCTGGCAGCATATCCATCGAATAATGTAATGATTGATGATGAATTATTCAACCAATGTAGAAAACCTAATTATGAAAAGAAGATTTTAGCTGCATTACCTTTGCCAAGTAGTGTCTTCATAAGGTATTATTCGAAACAGTCAAATAATGAACAACAGAAAAATGAAGTTACTACTGAAAACACAGAAAAACTTACATTATTCCAAAAATTCAAAAAGATGTATAGAGACTATTGGTATGTTCTAGTGCCAGTACATATGGTCACCTCAGCATTGTGGTTTGGAGGATTCTACTATCTAGCAAAAAGGTATTTTACTATATTTATGATAGATTCGACAATGTGAAACAACTTTAATTTAAAATAATTTTTTGTTCTACGGATTCACCCATTTAATACCAAAAACAATCGCACATGTTGCACAATATTTCTCTCACCAATATCACATGGACATACTTTTTAACGCCAAAATCAGAGAGACGTGGAATATTTTAACTATTGAGCACCTCGAAAGTGACGTGTGAAATCAGGGAAATTATGTGAAGTGGATAGCAAAATGCCAGGATTTTTTTATTGGTTTTGAGTAGACACTGATAAATATATGTTCAATATTTATATTTTTGGAATGTCTGTGATTTTCTCAATTAAATTAATAAATCTGTTTTAATCAAATTATAATTTTGAACAAAGCCAATTGTATGATTGTATTATAAATTACTATTTGTAAATGTGGAAAGTTTTTATTTTATCTATTGTGACATCCCTAATTCTACTTCTGTTGATGGGAATATAACTTCTTCAAATAAAACTTTTACATAATAATAATTATGTTTAGACATATGTGACATTGTTAATACATTAGATTCTTTCATTGTATACATAAAGGTAGTCTACATTACATATTGTATTTTGTATGTATGTATATATATGTATATTATTCAGCAATGATGAGATTACTGTGTTAGATCTAGTCAATCTGGAGATGCATAATATGTAAGTAAATATAATCAGTCTTAGTCCTGCCTACCAATTATCAAGAGTCTACTGTATTTGCAGGGAACATTAAATAATTAATATATTTTGGAATCATTGTTATAATTGATTTCTTTTATTTATTTGCAGTGGCATAGACATAGCTGCACTTTTGGAACACTGGAATGTGCATGAAAAGTTTGTAAATTCTATGAAGGATTCCAGTATGGGGTACATAACAGTTGCATATGCACTATATAAAGTTGCAACCCCAGTCAGATACACGGTGACAGTAGGTGGAACAACCATATCTATAAACTACCTAAAGAAATGGGGTTATATTAAACCAGTTCCTAGCAAAGAAAAGTTGAAAGAAATATACCATGACAAGAAAGAAATATTGACAAGGACAATGAAAGAGACTAAAGAGGAAATGATGGAAACAAAGGACAATATTATAGAAAGTATTCATGAAAAAAAGGAAGAAATCAAGGATAAAAAAGATAGTTTATTGAAGAATGTCGAAAAGACAAAAGATACTTTGAAAAAGAGAACAGAAGATATTGCAAGAAATCTGCAAGATTATAATAAGTCTAAAAAATAAATTAACTTTATTTGGAAGAATATGTAAATAAGTGTAATTTTAGAATGCATTTTTATTATACCACAATCAAGTGATCTTATGTGCAATGATTGTAAATTTGGAAATAATTATAAGCTGTTAATTCTACTATTTGACTTTTTTTACCTGATATGGGTTCCATGCATTCAAATACAATACAAACGTTCAGCTATGAACTCGCGTTTTGGGAATCCGTAGTTCGATCCTGCAGAGGCAGTCTTTTCCGACTTTGATTGTAAATTTGTATGAAATGAATTGCTACAAATGCTGTACAGGATTTTATTGGTACATGTATTTTGGTTTACATATTATATTTGCTTTCAGTGGCATAGACATTGTGGGAATCCTGGAGTCCTGGAATGTTAGTGATAAACTAGTGAACCCTTTGAAAGATTCTAGTATGGGCTATATTGCAGTTACTCTAGCACTTTATAAAATAGCAACCCCGCTGCGGTATACTGTGACACTTGGCGGAACGACAATATCTATCAGTTACTTGAAGAAATGGGGGTATATAAAACCAGTACCTAGCAAAGAGAAGCTGAAGGAAATGTATCAAGATAAAAAGGAAATTTTCTCAAGAACTATAAAAGAGACAAAGGACGAAATGTTGGAACGAAAAGATAATATCATGGGGAGTATTCAAGAAAAGAAAGAAGATTACAAGGATAAAAAGGACTCTTTGCTTAAAAGCGTCAGTAAAACAAAACATAATTTGAGAAAGAAATCAAAGGGTATCGTACGGAAACTGTCCACTTCTGAAACTGATCAAAAATCTTCAAACAAACCATAAAGGAAATATGTTACACTTCATTTTATGTTCTGATTCATATACATGAAATCTTATTACTATAACTACATATATCAATGTATTATTTGAATAATTATAATATACAGGTATCAATCAATAATTTAGAAAATTTAATTATTCTTCAATGAAACCTAAGGTATGACATACCTAGATACCATGGTTAGTCAAAGCTCTGTAATTCCATATATAAGTACATAAAACAATGTGAAAGAGAAATAACCATATGAAATTTTATCAGATATGCTGTTGTTTGAAACTTGTAGACAAGGTGGATTTATCAAAAGTTTGATTTCGGACTTCCATTGTCTATAAAATTTTGAGTATCACGACGTTTCGATTGATGTGCTATCTTCAATCGTCTTCAGGTGAACTGAAGCCTGAAGACGATTGAAGATAGCACATCAATCGAAACGTAATCCTTTTTTTTATCATACATAACCTCACGCAAAGTCAGATAGCCTATCGCGCTTCATAAGCTCTGCACGAGGACAAATGTTCACATTGCACATTGACCTTGAAACGCTGTAGATTGTAGGCATCGGGGAAAAAAGTCCCCGCTAACTCATTCTACAACGTCGAGCTTCTCCAAAAAGAACGGCTTAGGGAACAGGCTTGTTCGAGGCCTTGCAAGTTCGACCTGGTGAGGATGCGCCCGATGAGCTCCTCTAGTATTTGCTGTATTGGCGACTTTGGAGTTATTATGCGAGACAGCTCGGTCGAATATCTACCATGATAATATCTGTAGAATAGGAACAGATCCGTTTTTGAATGAGCAAATGTCTCAATAATTCTTCAGTAGACCAACACGAAATTCATATAAAAAGCGTAATAATGTTTCCATAACCAGAAGTATGAACACTACGTAGTACCACCGCTACCCATCAACGATACCCGTAGGGTACGCTATTGGAGTTTGGAAGATTCCGGTTCTTTTTGAAGGCAAGTTCAGTAACATTAGATATAGGAATATTACTATCGATGTGTCAAGTCACAGTATGACCAATCAAATAAATTGGTAGGAACTAGGTTAAATTCCAGTACTCTCAAATCATTTTTTGAAACGAGTTTGATAATTTGGATAACAAAAGTATACTGACTTGATCTTATTGTTGCTATACTTCCATTATTATTATTATTTTGCAGACTCCAATTGCTCCTCTGTTCGTAAACTTCCTCAATTTGAAGCTGTCAGTGTTATGAAAATTCCCTAAAGAAATCTTTTGCAACTGTCGAACTGTCCATCTTTCGCGGACAGAAGGCACACGTGAAATTATTCCAAATTTTAGCTCCATTTTATTTAAATTATTAACAAGGTAAGGTCTTTTCGCATAAAAACCCCATATATTTCATTTATGTTGGACTAATTTTTGCAGTCATTGTTATTTGCCAACTTTTATGGTATACTTGTGAACTACATTGTACAGCTAATTGAGCAAATCTATTATATTATGTAGGTATGTGCAAAAAAGTGTGAAAGTTCTTTACATAATCTGTAATAACGTTACAAATACATTCTGTTGGATAAATTATACATTTGAAACCCCCCCATGTTAATATACATTTGACTCTTGACACATGGGCAGTATTGCCTCAACAGTACTTCACATCTTTGTTCATTTTGTTTTTTTCCTATTCATGAAATTGAAATACGTAGAAATAAAAACTTTCTATCACATTCAATTTTTATAAAATCATAATTTTTGTATTATTATTGGTTATCTTCCACTATATATAGCTGGTCACTTTTGCAATTTCTAGTTGAATTATTATCAGAGTGGTCATTTCCTATTTCCCTTTTTCAAGTGCAGGAATTTTGTTCAGTTCAAACCTGCATTTTCAAAGAAAATTGTATATTATCTGAATAAACACATGCCTTGTAAACCTTGCTTCTAGAATACATTAACATGCCTTCTGACGCTAAAAAACGTGAACAGCAACGTAAGAAAGAGGCAGCAAAGGCTCGACAGACTGGGAAAAAAACTGATAAGCCCAAAAGTGAAGAGCCTAACAAGCAAAATGGCACAACTGATGAGGTAAATGGACAAGAAAATGGAAGTATTGAACTCAGTACTGAAGGTAAAATATGATATATTTTCTGCTTCATACAGCAACCATTTTACAATATGTTTATGCAAAGTCGGATATTATATAAAATTAATATGTAATGTAAAGATTATGAAAAATATATTAACATATGTATGACACACATCAAGTTAAAATATTATACAATTGAGAAACTGAGGAAGTTCATTGTATAACAGGTTGTCGATTTCATTTTTTTTATAGTATCTAGCCTGATTTGAAAGATAAATGAATACCTGATTGATAATTTCTTGTTTGTCACCTGAACATTCAGTTTCTAAATAAATATGATGTATTCAAACAGAGGCATTGTGTGCTAAACTTGAAGCCGATGCAAGGCTCAATGCAGAGGCACGTGCATGTACTGGATCCCTGGCAGTGCATCCAAAGTCCAGAGATGTTAAGATTGCTAATTTCTCCATCACCTTCCATGGAAGTGAAATGTTACAAGATACCATGCTTGAGTTGAACTGCGGAAGACGTTATGGCCTCATAGGATTGAATGGAAGTGGGAAATCTACTTTATTGGCTGTGCTTGGAAATAGGTAAGAATATAAAGGAAGATGGCTGTTTTGAAGAAGTCATTGAATTACAACATTAAGAATAAATAAAAAAATGATTTTATATTTATTCTTTATAAAAATTTTACAAAAAACTACCAAGCTTCATCAATATCACATTGTTTCTATTAAGTTTTCGAACTGTTTTTGAAGTTATCTATTAGTAATATTAAATAATGCAAATTTATCATTTCTTTCATTTGTTATTTGAAAGTTTCATTCAATTCCTCATAGGATACTGCTTAGTAATTGTACTACAATAATTGCAAAAGTTGGCAGTACAAGATTAATATGAATGTAGAAACTGTTAAGCATGGTAGTCAGGCTGGTTGAGAATCCATTTGGAGCCAGTCTCAATGTCGTTATGGCAGTGATTCTTAACCTAAAAGGCATGCCTCTCTAGGGTACCACTTATGATTGGAACAAACAAAATAGTTTTCATTTGAGGTGCTGAGTGATTTAATATTATCTTTCCTAGATGCTTGTTGATTTGAGATGTAAGAAAATGTCAAACATAATTGCAGAATGATATCTGCACGTAGCTGATGCTACAATAGGTATTTAAATTGCAAACTGTATTTATTGTTACAGATTTAATTTTTTGCAATTCAAACCATTAGATTTTCATACTCTCAACTGTAACACTTTTATTGACATTTAATTTTTTGAACAATCATTGTGTCCATTTTTGATAACTATTATTTGATGTATTGTTTCATTTATCACCTACCTTGAAATGTTTGAAGTTAGGATCATACTTTTATGTTTTGGAATCGCTGCTTGTTGTATGGTTTATTGAATGAATGTTTTACAGGGAAGTTCCAGTACCTGATCACATAGATATATTCCATTTAACTCGTGAAATGCCAGCTTCTGATAAAACGGCATTGCAGTGTGTAATGGAGGTGGACGAGGAGCGTGTTCGTCTCGAAAAGTTGGCTGAGGAGCTTGTGGCTTGTGAAGATGACGAATCTCAGGTTTGTATCTTTTAAGATTACAGCAATTATTGATATTGTGTTTGAATGTTCAGCTTTTCCCACTTAGCCTGTTGCCTGAGGATATCTCATGTAATTTTGTAGAAAACCTCAACATTTCCACACAATTTTATTCTCCAGTTGTATGTAGCATGTAGATTGTAGCTTGAATGGAAAAGAAAAAAGTTTCAAGCATGCACATTTAAAATTCCGCGATGCAGTTCTCTTTATTCCTAAAACATTGTTAGCATATCAAATTGACTGTTTAAAATATCTGCTACTCAAATCTAGCATTATGTTTAACTTAACCAGCTAATATTTTATACTCTTCCATTTTATCTTTTCCCCACCTATGTCATTCTATAGCAATCATTGGGATTACTTCTTCACACACATTAAAAAACATTATACTGAGTATATTAAATTGCCAGGAACAACTGATGGACATTTACGAACGCCTGGACGACATGTCAGCTGACACCGCAGAGGCCAGGGCGGCCAACATTCTGCACGGTCTCGGTTTCACCCGCGAGATGCAGAACAAGAAGACCAAGGACTTCAGCGGAGGCTGGAGGATGCGTATAGCCTTGGCCAGGGCTCTCTATGTCAAGCCTCATCTGTTGCTGTTAGATGAACCCACTAACCATCTCGATTTGGATGCTTGTGTATGGTTAGAGGAAGAACTGAAAAAGTAAGCACAGATTTTTATGTTATAGTTCATTAATTACAGTATGGTTTTATTCATGCTGTTTGTTTGTAAAAGACCATTTATAGACTTTATTAGAAATTTTTTTACAACGATATTGGCCTCAAATTAGTGGTATGTTCTTATCTCCAAAGGACACAATTCTTAAAAATTATATCTCAATGTTGTAATCAAGGATTAATATATTCTATTTTTTTCAGTTATAAGAGGATTCTCGTTCTGATCTCTCATTCACAAGATTTTCTGAATGGTGTATGCACAAATATCATCCACATAAATAAAAAACGTTTGAAATACTACACTGGTAACTATGATGCTTTTGTCAAAACTAGGATGGAACTTCTGGAGAACCAGATGAAACAGTATAATTGGGAACAGGATCAAATTTCCCATATGAAGGTATTTTTTGATGTATTAACCAACAAATACTGGCCCTTACAGCACAAATTGTCTTTGAAGTAATTTGCTGAAAAGCTTCAATTTTCTTCTTGTTTAACATTAAATATTGTACTCCATTTACAATTGTTAAAAAATCGGAATCATTCACTAAAAACAAATGTGATTTCATTCACATATAGTGAAAATAGAAAACTCAAATTTTGAAAAACTATTTGACAAAAGATTCAGCACAGAATTTTTCACATTAGTAAAATAAATCATGGCAAGAAGCTGATACCAAATTGCAGCTTTCAGGTGGTTTTCAGTAGAAACAACGGTTCATTGTTCCAATTTCATCTTGAATCAAAATAATAGTATCTAAAAATGAATGTCGATACCTGGGTGGAAGTTCTCAATCAAATGGGCTGATGAAACAAAAATTCTATACTTAGAAATTACAACTGATTGAAATATATCACAGGATGCATCATATTTTTCAGAACTACATCGCAAGGTTTGGCCACGGTTCTGCAAAACTGGCGCGTCAAGCTCAATCCAAAGAGAAGACTCTTGCGAAAATGGTAGCCCAAGGATTAACAGAAAAAGTGACGAATGATAAACTCGTAACATTCTACTTCCCGAGTTGTGGTACCATACCACCTCCAGTTATCATGGTGCAAAATGTCAGCTTTAGGTATAGCGATAACACCCCGTTGATCTACAAAAACCTGGAGTTTGGTATCGATTTGGACACCAGGTTAGCCTTGGTGGGGCCTAATGGTGCTGGAAAGAGTACACTGTTGAAGTTGCTCTATGGAGAGGTAAAAACCAAACTGTATACACAAGAATAATCTTCTCAATTTTGACTGATTAGTTTTTTAGCTTTAAGCCCTTCGCTCATTTCTCATCTTTTCAGCTAACTCCGACAGAAGGTATGATTAGGAAAAACTCACACTTAAGGATTGGCCGTTACCATCAGCATTTACATGAACTTCTAGACTTAGACCTGTCACCTCTAGAATACATGATGAAAGAGTTTCCCGATGTGAAGGAAAAAGAAGAAATGCGGAAAATTATTGGCAGATATGGTCTCACTGGACGTCAACAAGTAAGTTTTTGTAGTACCATCGGCCTCAAAAATAATGGCTAGTTCCAAATGAAAATAAATCTATTTAAAATGGCCTTCTCAACTATATCCACAACTGTTGCGATTCGACTGTTTGACTAGAGCTAGCTTTACACCAATATATGAATTTGGACAGCCTTCCTGTTCTTATATTGGTCGTGGTGTAACTACAATCTATGTGACGTAGCTCTGTTAAGATTTTTCTCCGAGTGTATTCGTAAGTTGCCAATGGGCAGAACCACCGTGCGCGTCACTTGGAGATGAGCGTTGCTGTTGATGTTACTTATATACCACCCAATACTTTACAGTTGTCCGCCAGGATCTATAGAGACGAGAGAGAAGTTTCATTTAACTTTATTTCTTTCAGGTATGTCCTATTAGGCAACTGTCTGATGGACAACGATGCAGAGTTGTATTTGCTTGGTTGGCATGGCAATGCCCTCATCTGTTGCTTCTTGACGAACCTACGAATCACTTGGACATGGAAACTATCGATGCTTTAGCAGATGCTATCAACGAATTTGAGGGAGGAATGGTGCTAGTTAGTCACGACTTCAGGCTAATCAGTCAGGTAAATCGTATTTTCAATCAGCACGCCTAAGCAAGGGACTATTATCGCAAATATCGTGAATTTTGATAACTGTTTCTTGGGTCGTCATCATAAGTCTCATAAATACGGTTTCGCTAACATCCTAAATAGCGTAAGGGCGCGTCGATCAACGCAAAAATGAATAAAAAACAACCAAGCTGATTTACATCTACAAGGTTACAGCTCAATATGCTATTAACGATGATTGACAAGCTTCCATGGCGTGCTTTATGTTGATCGACCCATTGTACATTTTTCATTTTCAGGTTGCTGAAGAGATTTGGGTGTGCGAGAAAGGAACTGTCACCAAGTGGCAGGGCGGTATTCTATCCTACAAGGAACACCTGAAATCGAAAATCCTGAAGGATGCCGCTAAACGAGAAAAGAAATAATTTCCACATAATAGAAACACGAGTAGAATGAAAAGCAATTGCAATCGGTCCAACAGAACTTTTTGTATTAACTTATTATTTTGCTTTAATCCAGTTTACAATCTTTCAAGTTTTATTGCGTAATTGTTAAGTATTTGGCATATTTTCATAGGACTGCGACGGTAGTGATGTGCACGAAATTATTAGCAAGTTGGGCAATAGGGTACCCAAAATAAATAACATGCATTCGCAGAGTGTTTGAATTATGAATTAATTGTGAAATTTTCAACTTTTTTATTATACTGTTAATATATTACTTTTATTTTTAGTATCACCATGTACATATTTGTCCAATATGTGGCAGATATTTTCAAAGTAATGATTTCTAGCAAGATTGAGGATATTACATTATCAAAAAGGCTAAAAAAAACTTAGAAATGTCAATGATATACCCTATTGACTTTTTACCATGGTATTAAATCTTGTTGATATTTGTGATAAAAACATAAGTATAAAATCGCATAGAAAAATATTTTATTCTCTTCATCCTGAAACGTGTAACTAGCCGAAGTTATATACACAATAATAATTTTTTTGAAACTTATATGAAGTTTTATTTCCTTAAAGCAAAGTTGTCTTGCTTAGATTAAAGGCGTTGAGTTTTCCTATGGCTTCTTGGGACACTGATGCTTCTCTCAGGAACTGTAACAAAAAAATAATATGAAAAAATATCTACCAATAATAGGTTTTCACAGTATCACAAACAGTCTGTAATCGCGTTAAAGTACATTTATTTCATCAAAGCATTTTGAAGATTTAATGGTGGCTCATAAATCTCAAAATATTTGATTTTTTCTTACTACTCACCAGCAAATGTCCGTCCATCTCCTCTAGACAGCTGTCTATCCATACCAATCCACTCTTGTCTTTTTGACCACACTCATATTTTGCTATAAGTGCTAGATGTGTGACTGCCAATGTTAAAGCTGCTGCTCTGGCTTCCAAAAGACGAGGGTCTAATGGAGGATACATGCTTCTCACCATGTCATCTACTTTGCTTGAGATTCTTTTAGCACTCTGAAAAATATCAGTTTGATGTTTGAGAAGAGAAAGAGTGGTGCCCTGTTTCCAACAAACGTTTTTATACCGAGATATCGCGGGAATGCAAGTTTATATTGAAACAATAATTTTAAAATAAGTTTCTCGCGTCTACAACATTTTTGATTGATCATTAATATTCTCTTTGAAATTACTCAAGGATTTTCAAAAAGGATTCAAAATGATGACAGCAGTAATAATTGGCATGAAATAGTATTTTAGTTTGCCATTCAGCTTGGTGAGGAATAGCAAACTTTTGATGTACCTCACGCTTCAGTTTTTGAGACCTGAGCAAAAGCAATATTGAAGATCTGTGATTGAGATTAAGGTTGAATCAAAATAATTGTGAAGTCTACACGGAATAGTTGCAATTGAACAACTTTTCTATTACATTTTACCTCAACTATTTGGCCAAAATTCCCAGATACTGGAGTTGAGTTCATTGCTAATGTAGTTAATCGTTCAGTAAGATATCTGCATGTTTTCAAAATAGCTAAACAGTGGGGAATGAGTCCTGTAGCATCATCAATCCATTGTTCATCAGTTAGAATTTCTTCAAAATTTACCCTAACAGCACCCAATTCCATTTCTGGTCTCTCTGGCCCATCTGGTTCAATTAGTTGTTTTTCTGGCCTGAATATAAATAACAGGGTAAAGATGAACAAAAATTGAATCTACTAGATTTTTTCAATTAAGTGACCCATGAATTCTGGTGTCATTCAAACTGGATCTAAAATTTAATAGGCAGATGATGTAGATTTTCAGCCTTTTCTCCACAAGTCACACCCTACAGATGGATTAATTATTACTAAAAATTAGATATATTATAATTTCATGAGTGATCAGTACTGAAAGTTTGGTATCTATCATAACACAGTTTGATTCGTCTTTGAAGAAATATAACATTTGAGGTTGCAATTTTTTCATTCTTTCTTATCAAGAGATTTATTAACTGGGCAGAAGTCTTTTAGTAGTATTTTGTGATAGTAGGGTGGCAATATTTCAGCACAAAATATTTAAATTTGTACTTGTTATCCAACTTTTTCATCAAAATCAATTTTAACTGCGAGTCAGAACAGCAGTGCTATAAACTTATATAAAATAACCAGAACAACAACTCTATAGAGAAGTATCAAGAAAAGAGATTGCTGATCTGATCTACATATGTGAGCTCTGATAATAGTACCATACCTTGTAGCTTCATGATGTGTGTCAAATATTGATCTCTTAACATAATACTTTTGTCTTTTACATATGACAATAAGTATGACAAAGGCACTGATGAATATGGCTGAGAGCACTCCAAATGCTACAGCTGCCACCATTTCAGCATATTCTGGTGACATGGTGATCATTTCACTCCTGATAAATGAAAATTGATATGAAAAAATGTAATGCAATACATTCAAGATGAAATATAGAATGAACTAAATGAAATATAATACAAGAAAACAAAGAAAATTTTTATGTGATTAATGTCATGCTGCATGATGCATGAAAAATGAATTAGAGTGAAGTGTAAACAATTCATGTTTAGGTTTTTAACTTGATCATACCTGTTTAAAAGCCCATATTTAAGTATAATTAAATATATCCTAATGGAAAGTAACTGAAGAAAACTTCCATGTAATGAGAGAACAAATTATAGAATTAAATTATATTGGCATAAGTGAATCGCTAATAGTCTTAAATAAACAGGCATAATGCAGTAGTCTAAGCAATGTGTAAAATGTAGTAGTGTAGTATACCACAAAATAGATACACTATAATTTATTCTTTAAAATTTTTCATAATAATCTTACACTCTATGTCAAATGTGCATGTCACATAATGGCATAATACTGTTTTCTACAGTTTAACTAAAATAATAAGCTATCGATCGAAAGCTTTACAAAGAAATTAAAAAAAGTACAGGATATCAAGAGCTCCCTTCACTAAAAATGAAGCAACAGGTATTTATTAGTGTTGCACTTCCAAATTTTATACTTTTATAGCAGTTTTATAGTTCCACGATTGGCTACACTGGCCTATGGCGATTGACATGTCTATGGAAGTGGCTAACTGTACGACTATCAGCTGCAGCTAGCTTCACAGTGCATCCGGTCATTTTTCTGTCTGTGCTTTTCATTCTAAATTTTAAGAGGTTATGGATTTGAAAGTTGTTTGAAATCGTAGAATTTTATTGAAAATGTCTAAGGAAACCGAAGAAGCCGTCAAAATTAAACTGGAAATTGAAGAAATACAACCTGGTTATGAAAACTGAGCAATTTACAAAGGTGAGTCGCACAAAAATGAGTGCAAACATGCTATAAAAACACGTTTCGGAAAGGATATAAGGTAAGATAGGATCAATTAAACAGTCTGGGGCTTTACCAAGTTGCAGTAACTGGAATTTTTATAATGCACATGATGCCTTTAACATTATTATTGCCGATGAGGGTAGCAAGTTGCTCACAAATATAAACAATCTTATCCAAGAACAATGTTGGTGGCAGCGTTGCCAACCTCCACGAATCAAATTACCGTACCGATCGCTCAAGATTTCCGTATATTTCGCCGAATTACTGTACACAGATCTTTATCAATCAAAAACGTATTACGTCACAACCCATCGACTTATTGCCCGTTATCTGAAGGCAAAAAAGCCGTTGTTATTAATAGAAAAATGTTTCATTTTGAAACTTGTAAGCAATGATTTACCACAAATTTAAAATAAATTCACGCAACAATACAAATAGAACACAGAATAGTGCAGGAGGTTCAATAGTACGCATTGCGTGTGTTTCTTTCTTTTTTAGTACAATACAAAAGAGAGATAGACTTAATGAGAATTGTGCTTGTTCTATGCTACCTGGCAACGGAAAACGTTATAAGCGATTTTTTGTTCTAGCAAGAGTGCTGAAAATCATGATTATTGATTTAAGTATTGAATTGTTTTAAATCCTTAAATACCGTACATTTGCGTACGGTAATGACATTATTACCGTATACCGTACTTCGGTACAAATTGCTGTACATGTACGGTAATTACTGAACGGTTGGCGACACTGGTTGGTGGAAACAAAAAATATTAGACGATTGGCTACACTGGCCTATAGCGATTGACATGTCTATGGAAGTGGCTAATTGTACGACTATCAGCTGCAGCTAGCTTCACAGTGAATCCGGCCATTTTTCTGTCTGTGCTTTTCATTCTAAATTTTAAGAGGTTATGGATTTGAAAGTTGTTTGAAATCGTAGAATTTCATTGAAAATGTCTAAGGAAACCGAAGAAGCCGTCAAAATAAAACGGGAAATTGGAGAAATACTACCTGGTTATGAAAACTTTGAGCAATTTACAAAGGTGAGTCGCACAAAAATGAGTGCAAACATACTATAAAAACACGTTTCAGGAAGGATATAAGGTGTTAATAGGATCAATTAAACAGTCTGGGGCTTTACCAAGTGGCAGTGACTGGAATTTTTATAATGCACATGATGCCTTTAAGATTATTATTGCCAATGAGGGTAGCAAGTTGCTCACAAATATAAACACAATCTTATCCAAGAACAATGTTGGTGGAAACATAAAAAATAGGGGATTGGAAGAGAAAACAGAACTTGTGATTGATGCAAATGACAGTATATTAGGTAAATAGGTGGTATATACTTGATTAGAAGGAATAATTTCCATGCTAATGATATGCTTTGCTTAACTTTGTTAATAGTACTCAAATTTGAAAAACTTAAGACTATAAAGTATCTATTTTGTATGTGATTCGAGTTCCCATGAATACATGATTTTCTGCTATGCTTGATATATTTTAGATTGTCATGGAATACATTGCTTATAAATCAGACTAAGAACATACAATAAAACATTCAAAATCAACATTATTCCAGAAAGAGTAGCTGATAACATAGATGAATTGAATGGGATCAAGAAGAAATCTAACGAACCTGTTGTTATCCAAACTGTCAGTGCTCAGTTACCCGTAAATGGTTCTTGGAATCGTGCCAATAATCCAACATTTTCAGTCAGTACCTCATTGGTGCCACAGGTTGGTAATTAAAAGTTTTGTGATACTTATGCTTTGAATTTTGATGTGGACTATGATTTCATGGATGTCACTTTGTCAGTTCATACTGGAGGTTATTTATTTCTATTATATTTATATACTATTCTGAATAGTGAATATGATGTTTTATTGCTAATGTAACCTTTGAAACTCATCTTGTGGTTGAGTATCTGATTCAATATATCTTTTACTGCCTGTATATTGGTACTGAGATTATTTACCGTTTATATTTACCTTAATCAATACATTTAACTGTTACAGAAAACTAAATCTAATGCTATCAGATTACTGACTGCAAAAAACATAGAAAGACCACAGAAAGCTTTTAAAGATAAGATCATCAACAGTAGCAGTTTTCCATGGGAACCAAGGATAAAAGAAAAACCAAATTCTTTGAAACCATTAGCAATATTTCTAGAACAGTATGAAGACAGAGAAGAGTGAGTAAATTGAACAAAGGAAAGATAGTTTGCATGATAGGTATTCCGTGTTAATATCATCGGGTTTATCTGAGAATATATAACATTATAATAATTAGTTTAACTATCATTAAGACTCGTCTTAGACAGTAAGAATTATATTTGTATTTTTAAGTTTCTATAGTTTCTGTATCAATTAAAGGTTAGCTAGACTAACTCTATATTATCAAATTTATAGAGATAACACATGCAGTACATACCCCTGAATGTTTTTTTGCACATAGACACAATTGAATTTTGTCTTGGTGCTTTGGGAAGCATACATTTCCAAGATACTCTTATCTATATGAATGTGGAAAGGATAGATTTGTTTAGATTATAGATGCTCTTACTTGGTGAAACTCTCCCATCATGTAGATAAAAACTGTATGATAACTACACAACTTTTTATCTACAGGATAGATTTGCTCTGATGCTAGAATGGTTGAAGAATAATCATATCATTATATATTATATATTCCTCAATTAATACATTCTGCATGAATATGGCATGTATTCGATTAACCATAATAGATTGAAGTTTAAAAAGAGAAGCTGAAATTGAGGTCGCTCTAGTTTATTATGTTTGATTATTTTAAATGCTTAGTATTAATACTGACTAGATCTAGTAAAGCACAAGATAAGTTACTAAATCAATACTTTGAAATGCTTTTATCATATTTTTTCACATTTAAAAGTGATTTAACATACCTCTACAACATTTTAAGGTACTCGCATCCATATGAATATGAACTGGATAGATTTGTTCCAACATCAGAGCAGTTACTCAATGATGAACCCATAATCCCCCAGCCAATAGAAAGTACACCACTCTATGAAGTTGACCAACCAGAACAGATAGAAGCTCTAGTAGAGAAATTGAGAACCTGCAAGGAATTTGCTGTAGACCTGGAGCATCATTCATATAGATCCTTCATGGGAATCACCTGCCTGATGCAGATATCTACCAGAGATGCTGATTACATTATTGATACTTTAGCTCTGAGAGATAAGCTGTACTTGTTGAATGATGTTTTCACCAAGCCTTCCATTTTAAAGGTATTTGTTAACATAGCACAATAAACTAAAATTTTGTGAACTTCTGTCATCAGTGTTCACCCAATTCCTTTTTCAGATATTCCATGGTGCTGAATTTGACATTCAGTGGCTGCAAAGGGACTTGTCCATCTATGTGGTTAACATGTTTGATACCTACCAAGCAGCCAAAGTCCTTGGCTATTCAGGACGTTCACTGGCCTACCTGATCCAGCGATTTTGTAATTTTGCCCCCAACAAGCAATTCCAGTTGGCAGATTGGAGGATCAGACCCCTCCCAGATGAGTTGAAGCAGTATGCAAGAGGAGATACACATTATCTCATATACATATACCAGATGATGAAGAATGATTTGATAAAAAAAGCCAATGGTCAGAATAATTTGCTGATCTCTGTTATCAATGACAGTACTGAGATATGTAAAAAGGTAAGTTCTTTTTAAAGTTTGGCATGATGTAGATGCTAATACAAATGAATTGATTACATCTCCAGACATTTTTTGTTTTCACTTCGCATATATTGTAAGCTATACTGTACAATGTAATTTTTTCAGCGTTATTTCAAACCAGTTTACAAGGAGGACAGTTACATGGATTTTTATAGGAAATGTAAGAGACTGTTTGATAACAGACAATTGTATGCTCTGAGAGAGTTGTACAAATGGAGAGATGAAATCGCACGAGAAGAAGATGAGAGTATAGGGTAAGTTATTATTCAATATGTATAGTTGTATGCAAAATATGTATTGATTTTTACATTTTATAATCTACATATTGTTCTTAGCAAGAAAGTACATCCAATTACCAAAACTATACTGCTTTTCAGGTATGTGCTACCCAACCACATGCTACTGCAAATATCAGAAGCTCTACCCAGAGAAATGCAGGGTATTCTAGCATGCTGTAATCCCATCCCACCTTTACTTCGATCAAATCTATTGGAGCTCCATAAGATTGTACTGAGGGCTAGAGATCAACCTTTGCAAAAAGTATGTAGTATCCAATTTAAATACATTAGAATCATCTTTCAATCATCGTGCAGTATCCACAATATTATAAATTTTGATATCAAATAGGTACCTAGCAGTGACATATGTGATGATTTTATTATATTTTGCATTATTTAGCATACACTGGTCTATCATCTGCCTAGTCCAAGCAAAATTTCAATAAAATCAACATATCTGATTTCAAAACTGAATAACTATTCTGTATATATTACCAATTCAATTATTTTGTTACATATATTCTTTAGGTATTTATATTTTTCACATGAAGCGCACGTTTGATTTCAGACTATAATGAAAGAAGATACCAGAGCTAGAGGCACTACTAAAAAAATCTCAAAGATAAACGTGGATAGTCCCATTCATTGTCCTCATGATCTGACTAAAACACAGGAATTTCGCGATGATATGCCCACTCTTGTAGGTAGTAAGGTTAACTTAGTAACAGAACTTTTGGATAAGGATGTTCCAGTTCAGAAAAAGCACTCCATGTATGCTGTATTCAATATTCCTGATAACTCAGATGATGAGGTATGTTTTTAATTTTTTTGTTACTTGGTAATTCTTGAAGGGCCTTTAGGTTTTTCAGATCTAGTCACAAAACATAGAACTTGTAGATAAGTGAGTAGATTAATGAGATGACGTTCATTAATTTATTTTAAAATTGTGTTCTACTAAAGGTTATGGGATTAAAGGTTCTTTTAAGATAGTCATAACATTGTTTTTGAATAATTTCAGTTGAGCTCTGAAACAAAAGACAAGCTTCACAGTATAAGCTTCTTTGGACCATTCGAGAGATATAAGTTGGTAAAGCCTTATATTCAAGCTGAAGAGCAAAGATTGGCTGAAGAAAAAGCGAGAGAAGATCAAGAAAAGGCAAGAGCTGAAGAAGGAAATGCAGGCCAAAATACTACTGAAGAAACAACTAAACTGGCTGATATGCGTACAGATGAAGAAAGGATAGAATCGGTATGGAATCAATAGCCCTAAACTGTTTGCTATGCCTTTTGGTTAGACATTATCTGGTACTGATCATACGTAATGTGACGATTTATTTTTTTCATATCTAGGAAAATATTTTTTTTTTTTTGGTCATGCACTTTGAAAAATACTGCATGTTCTGCATTAAATTATACTTATCTGTGTATTCTTATCGGATGCATCTTATTCACTCTTGCTGCTTATGTAGGCACATGTATCAATTAAAACTTCTATCAATTCATATCACTGTCAAGAATTTGAAACGATCTAATAAGAGACTTGTTACTTCATTTGGTGAACGTTATTCACCTCAAAATATGTATTCCCGAATTTCCTATCACTCAGAGCTACCATGGTTAGAGTAAGCAAGAAGCCAGATAAAATTATTAATATTTAATCAAATATATATAGTCACAAATCTTTTTTAGATACGCCAGCACTTCTTGTCATTGTCCAAGCTACCGGCATGGGAAGAACTCGCAGTTCAAAATCAGTCTTTAGTTCAAATGGGCGGTACAAAGAAAAGAAAACGTGATGAATCGCCACCCCCAGAAAATACTGTTAACAGTCCAGCGTCTGATTTTACTACAACAATACCAAATGACCGCTTCCAGGTAAGTCCATGAATTATCCTAAATGTTTTTTCTGAAGGGATTCGTGACTTCTACAACTGAATAGTTCTGGTAATGATCCAATTTACTTGTATTGGCCGCTAATGGAGAGCACATATGATTGCCGAATATTATTTCCTAACGATACACTTGGCTCCAAGTAATTGGGACCCACATTTTTACATTTTACTAATAATATTTCTTCATATATAGAGTAATAGAAAACGAAAAAGTAGTGACGATATTGGAGGATTGAATAAACAACAGAAATTCGGTTGTAAACAAGGACAGAAGAAAAAAAAACAGTGGAAACCAAATAAACGCCAAAATGCAACTAGCAATCACAACAACTGGCAAAAACAACAGGTGAATGGAAATGTTGATGATCAAGTTACAAACTTTGAGGTTAGCAAAAGGGTGTATTAATAAATTTTCTTATGTAATAATTATATGCATTGAAGTTTACTGCATTGAATTTTCAACATAATATACCTTCATGCTGATTTTAGCAACCAATGATGTAATAGTTTAATGTGTTCTGTGAAAGTGTTTAGACTTAAAATTTGATCTGTCATTTGGTATATTTGGCTTCTGAAAAACTTATTATTTGATGTAATTCATCCCAATATTTCCAGGTGTCAGTAGAAAATGAAAGGCTGAGTGGCAATGTAAATATCCATTATCAAGCGTCCACTCAAAATGTGCAGAATACATCCCACAAAAAACAGAAAAAGAAATTGAAACGTAAAAATCCTAATAAACATGATCCTCAGACTAGTCAAAGACAAACTGAGCAGGATGATTTTAGGCCTTTCGACTATTCGTCCGTCGACTTCAGGCAGTTCCAAGGTGGGGCAGCTAAACCAATTAATACTCAAAAAGCTAAAGGCAAATTTGTCAAGGTAAGTTGGAATTTGAGATACTTAGATGACACAAAAAGCTTTCGACCTACCATGGATGACTATATGAATGCAAGTTTATTCATGATACTGATGATACTTTAGTGATTGGTTAGTATAGGCTGTTGTGAAGCAAAAAAAACATTATGGAAATTTGTAATTGTCCATTTTTTTCAGGCACAAATCTTTTTGAATCACCTGATATACTCATTTTGTGTTACTTGTGGTTAACATTACTCTTCTTTTTCAGGGAAAGAAAATGGGTGGCAATAAAAACAATAAGTCATTTACTTTTGGTGGTTCAAGTAGAGGGAGAGGGAGAGGTAGAGGCGGAGGACGAGGACGTTAAATTCTATCACAAATATGTATTGCTCAACTTTGTTATGTTCAAAAAATGTCTAAATAAATACGTTTAATGAATTATTGATTTCGATTCGTAGTTCAAAAATAGTTTTTTATTTAGTATACCCATGTATTTAGTTCTTATAGGTTTATACTTCAGAAATTTCAGTTTAAAAACAACTTTCACGATCTTAGTACTGTTTTCATTACTGCAAAGATAATCGTGAAACATGCTAAAAAAAATACATTACAGATTGCACATTCGAAAATAGTTAAAATTTATGAAATTTACAAGGTGAGCATGACGAAGAAATGATTCTTACATATGAAAATTTCAGTCATATAACTAGTTTAGTAGTCGACCTCATATTCTATGTTAATGATTTCCATGCGAATCTTCTAGAATATCACAGTATTACACACGTTATTGAAAAATTTCTTCATTTGTCAGAACTTTATGAAATTGACAAGGTGAGCATGACGAGGAAATTATTTTTACATATGAAAATTTCAGTCATATAACTAGTTTAGTAGTCGACCTCATATTCTATGCTAATGATTTCCATGCGAATCTTCTAGAATATCACAGTATTACCCACGTTATTGAAAAATTTCTTCATTTGGCAGAATTTTATGAAATTTACAAGGTGAGCATGACGAGGAAATGATTCTTACATATGAAAATTTCAGTCATATAACTAGTTTATTAGTCGACCTCATATTCTATGCTAATGATTTTTATGCGAATCTTCTAGGATATCGCAGTATTACACACGTTATTGAAAAATTTCTTCATTTGGCAAAACTTTATGAAATTTACAAGGTGAGCATGACGAGGAAATGATTCTTACATATGAAAATTTCAGTCATATAACTAGTTTATTAGTCGACCTCATATTCTATGCTAATGATTTCCATGCGAATCTTCTAGAATATCACAGTATTACACACGTTATTGAAAAATTTCTTCATTTCTCAGATCTTGTCCTCAAGCCGACAGTAATAGTATTATCAAACAGTATAGATGCTATTTTGCGTTTTAAAGTTTCCATTATGTCATTTTGTAACACTAGAAGTTGCATTACTAGATTTTATATTATGAATAATTCAACACGTTCTTGTTTATAAAGTAACTGTCATTGATCACCATATTCCTAATGTTAAACGATGTAATATGTTATTTGGTTTATCTATCCTTTGACAGTCCGGTAATCTAAGCATTTGATATCACAGAAAAGTCATGCATTTTACTTATTCATCAACTATATTTGGAATTACATATTGAAAACTACAATAAAGCATTAACAGCAGACTTGAGTATAGCGAATCTACTATGACCACACACTCCTCTGAAGTCATCCAGCGTTATATCATCAACCGCAATACCTCCTAGTCCTTTACTTTTCGCGTACAAAGCTTTGTTAGCCGCACTTTCTGGATCTTCGTAACCTATCCACAATCCTCCTTTCCCTTCTTCATTTTCCGTGGGCTTATGATAAGCATATACACCTGAAATGTATACAGGATTAATGTAAAAAGTAATTCACTATGAACAGGTTATATTCATCTTAAACTCTCATATGAAAAATGGTTCCAGTGTAACATATTTCATCAAAATCAGACTAAGGGACTTGATTGTTTCACAATGCTTCTAGAGAAAAAGCCAATCGTATAAAGACACCTGTTTCATCATTGTCAGGAGTTAGATTCATGTCTATAAGATGGCTATTAAAGAGATAATAAAATGACTGATTACCTTGTCTCCTAGAGTCAGATACCTTCTTGAACTGGCTTTGTGTGCTACCTCCTTTTACTCCTTTTGGATTTTCTACTTTAGTGCATATTTCTGGATAGCTCATCAATCCTGCTTCCTTAATTTGAGGTCCTGGTTCACCAGGTCCGTCTAATCCAGTGATTGGTAGTTCTTCGACGTTGGATTCGGGGTCCAGGTGCCAGGTTCTACCGTAAGCTGGGATACCTAGGACCAGTTTGTTGGCCGGGGCTCCATTACTCATCCTGGTAACAAGAAAACTGTTTGATAACTGTTTCAAACTCATGTAAAGGAGCGTCTACGTGAATTCAAAAATGATATGAGTTGTGCGATATCATATTGCCTATTCAAGCATCTTATGCAGACCTTTCGACCAATGGCCTAGTTTATAGAAAATACTGCAAACTTCATATGTTGGGTTATTCATCAAAACTATTTTCTATGAATAGTTGTTCTCTGCTGATTTTAAAGAAAACTTCATTTGATGGAATATTAATACTCAAATATATATTATTTGAAGACAAACTATTTTCCAATATATGGATCAAATGTTGCCTTAGTACTGATCAATTTTATTCACATACCAATATTTTACCCAGGCATCTACGTTTTCGTCATTTCTTCTCTCCGTCAGTTCATAGAGAGGTGCTGGAAAATCTGCTAGTTTCTTGTTACGGTGTGGTGTATAGAAATCAAATGCGTGTAGAATGATGTAATCCAAATTTGGTGCCAAAGTTCTTGGATCATAATATACTGAAAATATATATGTTGGATAAGATCGCTTCTCAAAAAATCATCAAAGTAGGTGTCGGTGTAGTCTATGAAAGCAAGAGAAGCAGTGCGATCTTTGTGAAAAGTAGAGTTGTATTTTGAAGTTAGATACTCCTTACCTGTACTATTTACATTTGGCAAAACAGTGAGAGTGACCAACAAATTATCTGGCCTGAAGGTAGATTTGAGTTCTTTAACCAGTGAAGAAAATTGTTGCCTGTGCTCTTCAGCGTTCTCATCAATGACACCTTCTCCTGCGAAAGTTTTTTTCACCGAACTCCAGAAAGCACCTATAAAAGTTCATCATATAGGTATATTTGAACATTGCTTCACTGAGAATCGGGTTACCTATGCCGCTCTTTATCTTTTTGGGTTTCGTTTCCGGGAATTCCCAAGCCAAGTCGATGCCATCAAATCCGAATCCCTTCACTAGGGTATGAGCAGAATTTATGAACGCCAGACGACGTGCATTTGTTTCAAGCTGTGAGTAGTAGAAAATCAACATAGATAAGTATCATGGATTCATTTTATATATTTATATTATATAACAATTATTGGTAATTACAACAATAGTGTTATGACCATTGAAGACGGATAGAATAATTTATTTTTAAAAATATCACATATTTGCACCCTAAAACTTCTATGTTACGCCATTGTTGAGGTAGATATTCCAATATGATTGTGTATCTTGCCGGATTTCCGTTTCGATTTGGTGGAAGAGATTTGAGATTGAGGATCTTACACGACTAGTTGATACTGTGGGAGCGATTCGGAATCAGATATTTGATCCAATATTAAGTTTTCAATAGAGCAATCATACATAACCCGAATTTCGCAATTTTTTTCGGCTCTGTCACTTCTTACCCAACGTAAATATCGTAAGTCGCCTGAGAACAAGTATACAATTGGCAATGTTGCATACATTTGAACTACTAGGCACGTCATTCGCATTTATCTGTTTCATTTGTCAAAAGTGTCAACTTATTGGTTATCAACAGTTCACCTTACATAATTTTTTTTAATTTTATGTTTTCAAAAATATAGTCAATACAGTGTGAACTTGAAAATACGGCATAATATGTGGAATTCTAAGAAGAAAAATAGCTTTTCATAAATTCCCAGACATTGATCAATGAAACGCGATGAGTATTGCATTTGGGGAAGGTATACCATTTCTCCAAGATTTGGATACTGCAACCCCAACAGTAAGCAATGATACAAGTCATGGAGGAATTTTGCAGTTGGGACGTAATCCTGACGTAAATAAGGATACCGATAGTACTGCTGAATCAATGGAACCTGCTTCAGATGTGCACCAAAAGTATGTCATAGATTGACCCAAGAAATTTTTGTTTTATCGCCTATTTTTCTATGATAAAAACAATACAATACTTCCCATATGAATGCTTTTATATAATTGCTGGAAATAGTATCTTTTCCCATTTTCATACAACATTATATTCTATTTGTGTTATCCATAATAGTAATTAATGAATGATACTGATGAACAACTGTATTCTAGCCAACAATCTGATTTACGAGATGAAAACAATGTCACTTCAGATGTGTCTGTTGCATTAGAATTAAACTGGGGTCCAGATATGAATGATGAAGATATTGTTACAGATAACCATCTCCCTGAGGATGGCTTCAAGTAAGTTATAGAATAAGATTTGTCAATCAATTGTATGACTTTCAAGTAAATGTTATGATGAATCAATGCCAGACTATTTGCTCAACATTTCATGAATTGAAGTGAAACCGCTGATAGTCAGGGATACTATTGTATTAATTTATTATAAATCTAGGAATAAGTGATTGCAAATAGATTTCATGAAAGATAATACATATTCAAGAACAAATGAATACTTTTTTCTCTGCAAAAATTATTTAATTCTTGAATTCTTTTTTATTATAGACAATAGATATATTCACACAATGATTTTAGATTGGAAACAATTGTGGCTCAACAAAATTTTGTTTGCTTCTATCTCTTTAATTCTGTATTTTTGTTTGCTCCATAATTGCTATAAAAGAATAACTACTGTATTAGCTTCCAATTAAACCTAAACATTAAAATAATCTATGGCAGCCAAATACACAATACATGAGTCCAAGAAAAAGTTAAATACTACAAGGATATGTGTATATGAAACTGATTACAATAAACACAAAATGAAGGGTGTTATTAGTGAAAGGTGTATCTATTATGATTCTCCATTTCAGATTTAAATGTGTATTCTGCAATTTCCAGACAAAATGGGAATCCCACCTGAAAAGACACTTATTGGCACACAGTGACACTCGTAATTATAAATGTACATATTGTGATCATTCCAGTAAAGATAAATTCAGTTTGAGACGACATCTGGTGACTCATAAATCACCTTCTGAGCTGGAAATGCACAGGTATGAGGTAGCTCTGTTGTTATTAATTATAATAAGCATTTATTTTCATTTAACCATAAATAGTATAGGATATGTCAGCAAAAGGGATCTGAACTACTAATTATAATCAGTAGTTGTGAATCAATTTGAAATCAATTCACTGCAGAGTTTCAATACTTAAAAGCAAATTGGTATGGGAGCAAGGTTATTAGTACGACGAGTTTTTGACATTTGATTCAGTGGCAGCAAAGATATTGTCAAAAAACAATCATACTTCATTCTGAGGTTCTAGACCGTTTTCCAAAATAATATTGGGGGTCAAAAATTGGGGTTGGAGATAATGGGTGGTGAGGAGCAGTTTTGAAAAAATTAGGTATTGGTTGTATCATCTATTAAATTTTGACCCAGTAGGACTCTGTACTTTTTGAGATATCGATCCAGTATACTATGTTTACTCTAACACTCTAGTTTGTCCTACTATTATTTCAACCGCTAAAGCCATAGTTTACTTTCTACCTGAATGAGGATAATAAATTTATACAAAATTTATATTTATCCTCCAAAAAATAACGTCAAATAGCTTCAGTCTATATTTCCTGTGCAGTGATATCAGTAGTAAACTGAAATTTACTCTTTATTTTTGTGCAATTACAGGCTCTTTGAAATGTATTTCCTACATGTAGGTAGTATTGCAACTGTGAGAATTATTGAATTCTCGATCTATAATATATTTTTGTCAGGGAAAAAAATTGAATTTGAAAATTTGTGAAATTGTCAAACTGTATTGTTGATTGCTTCTCAAAGTTGTAGCTATTAATAATGAATAATGATAAATTGTTTTGAGTGTCCATAGTCCTTTAAAATCAAATCGGGCTCTTCATTCTTCTTTCTTCCTAGCCTCAGTAATTATTATATTAATTTTAAGAACATTTGTAGAGGGATATACTATAAACTGCATTGTTTTGTATTCTTTAAGTTATTAATTAGTTAAATAGATGGTCAAAAAGATGAAAAAATCAAAGGTGTCGGACACACGTGAATTTGCGTCTAAAAGCATTCCTAAATATATTTGTTTTCCCTTTTAAGGTGTCCGGAATGCAACTTTGAAACCAAATGGAAACACATAATGAAGGATCACATGCTACTCCATGTTGAACCGTCAGACTATGAAGTGTTTATTTGTCCATTGTGCAAGTTCAACTTCAAGCGAATCTCTGACCTCAAAAGACATCTGTTGGTTCATCAGGAGAACAACACAGAAGAGATATATCAGTGTTATTTTTGTTGCTACAGAAGTATTAGGAAAAACTGTGTCAACCGGCATATCATGACTAGGCATAGAGAGCTTTGTATAACCGTTAAAAATCCAGAAGATGAGCTGATTGAAGCACAGATTGAGACAACCAATGAGGATGAAAAAGAACAGCTTCCAGAAACAGGTAACAATACCGCTATCATTAAATCAAGTATTTCATTATTCCCATGACAAAATACTATTACAGTTCATAATATTTCCAGTCAGTGAAAGTCTGTTAAATATGTTAACTTGAGGGACTATATTGCTATTCAGCATATTTGGATGTCGAAATAACCATTTTCAGATAAACCAAAGAATGACGAAAATCCAAAACCCATCAAAAGGCTGAAATGCGCCTACTGCGAATTCAGAACTAACTGGAGGTCTTATCTACGACGACACGAGTTAGTTCACAACAAAACTAGAGAGCACAAGTGCTCAGAGTGCGACCATTCCACCAAGGACAAATATAGCTTGAAGAGACACATCATGGTGATGCACAAAGTAGCTTCAGAGATCACTATGCACTACTGTCAGTATTGCAGCTATGTCACCAAGTGGAAACACGTGTTGAAGAACCACCAACTGGTGCATGCTGATGTGAAGAGCTTGACATTATTCAAATGTCCAGTGTGTGATTATGGATTCAAAAGGAAAGCTGATCTGGTCAGACATAGGTCTGTAACGATAGTTTTTAGTTTTTTATAAGTATGTAGTCAACAAGTTTGATAGTATTATTCCATCAGCCTTTTTTTGCTTGAGGTGTTAGCCTTCTCAAATATTTGGCATACTTACTGAAACGCCTGTGTCTATATATCTAGTTATATACCTTGTTTAGCGTCTATGTCTCAATATCAATTGAATTCCATCACATTTGTCGTCACTTATATGCCTGACGAACTTTTCTGTAGTGAATTGAATTGTCAGCATTCAATTTGGGCGAAGAAGCGAATCAAGTCTACTTGACTAGCTTCACGTTACTAAAATTGATTTGTACTGGATTTCGCAGATCTACACATAAAAACGATGATATGAATAAGTCCAAAGCAGGTTCAAAGAAATCCAAAGCAGCAAAGAAATCCAAAAGTGCCAAGAAAAAAACCAAAGCTGGTAAGAAGAAATCTAATAGTGATAAGAAGAAACCAAAGGGTAGCAGTAGGAAATCCAGAGTTGGTAAGAAGCATTCCAAAGTTGAAGATAAAAATAGCTGAGGCAAGTGGAATTGCTACCTGCCACTCTTGTACTTATGTTATCAACAAAGATTTTATATCCTATCATACAGGTGTTACTTCAATTGCTTGTATTAGGTTGGAAATTATTTTGGCTGCCTTTTCAGAATGTAATATATTGTTATTATATAAATGTCTTTTATGATTATATTTGAGGGTGTTTTTTTTAAAATTGTACTTTCGAGCACATGTTTCAAATAAATTATATGTATTTTCGTGATGTATCTACAGTAAAACGTCAGAAAATGGCGTCAGGTAGGTTAACTTTGAATCCCTTCCAACTGCGAATCTAATCTGAAAATTTCATCAAGGCCCCATCAGTACTTCTAAACTTATAAACGAGTCAATGATTACTGAACAATATAAAGTGGGATAAAAATGCTACCCTTATACGATTACTATAAAGTAAAATTCACTTACCACTTCCCTATACTTCTTGTTCTTCTCCTCTCCGTCCCCTGAGACGTCATCGTTACCACCAACAGACAGCAACACTTTCAATTTGGGGTATTTCTTCTTAAGATCGGTGACTTTTCGGTAGTTGTCCTTGATGACGTCGAATTGCTCGTTCAATGGCAGGACCTTGAGCGTGTCCTCGCTGATCGCGGCATAGCCGTAGATCAGATGGGTGCAGTATTGGAGGGCTGGCTCGATGTCTGATATCTCAAATTTGGCCAATCCTGGTGAACCAAGTGGTTTGGGTTATTCGTAACGTATGAGCGAATTTGTGGCAATACGTTTGTTTCCTGGCATTTACAAACACTTCAACCTCCTGTAGATAAAAAGTTGTGTAATTATCAGACGGTTTATAAAATAAAACTCTTTCTTTTAGTGACACGTTTCGATTTTTATTCAAATCTGACATTCCGACGATGATTTTAATAAAAATCGAAACGCGTCACTAAAAGAAAGTTTTATTTGTGAAACTGTGTGATAATTCCACAACTTTTCATCTACATTATGGAAGAGTTTCACCAAGTAACAGCATTACAATCTACTTCAACCTCCACCATTTACTAACCCAACCCGACATGCGTTCCTCTAAGGACCTTAGCATCTCAAGGAGAATATTAAAACCTAGATAATTATGCCAAATTGTAACCTTTTTTTACCTAACGTGCGCTACCAATTCGTTTGTATCTTTTGAAGACACACAATCTTTAAAAAGCTATATTCAACAAGCTGCTAGGAAGAGGACTCTTTGTCGATCTTTTTTGCTATCTACGCTTTCAAATGCGTTCTCGTATTTTACTACACTACGAATTCATTTCAAATTGATTAAATGAATCCGATACTATATGTTCGCTTTTAAACATCTGTTCTGCCTCACTAGCCATTTCTATTTTATCGTATTTTAAATGTGATAAATGCGTCTAGCATATGGATATACTTAGTTGTCTTTTGTAACCTTTGTTACAGTCATTTATGCTAATTCGGTATTTTCAGCATCTCTGAGGTTTTTCCACCTTGTGCACACCGTTCATAGAATCTGTGTGTTTTGGACTAGACTGATACACATTTCTGACTTAAAGACTTCAAAACCCGCATAGGTATTCAATATGATGTTAACTGAACCTCGTATTATTTATTTGGATACGCCAATGCATTTCAGTTGTTTTCTGCTATACGTAAAAATGTTGCTCCATTTTCTGATTCAACAAATACTTTGCAAAATGCCTTCTTTTGTCAAAGAAAAACATGGTCGTACTGCAACAGTAAACAATTCGTTATACGTGTGGCTATTAATAGAACAATTTTTCTGTTTTTCCTATTAAGGTAATTGCTAAAATGCTGTGATAGGCTTGAATAAAAACGGGAAGTAAGCAACTTTGTTCTGAGTCACATATATGTATTGGATATTTTTTTGCTATTCATGATATCCATATTATGTATGTATGTATATGAAGAAAATGGAAAATCTAGTGCCTTGGTGTGCATTAATGACGTGCCTACCAACAAAAATTTTATTCAATTGCAGCAACACTGTTGTTTTCTTTCAGATGTTTATTTTTTAGCTATTACTGTTTTGAAATGTCAAGGCATTTATTCGAATACACCCTTGAATAGCGATTTGATTTCTGAATTCAAAGACAAATACCGGATAAAATAGGTGTCATAAATAAGGTACCAGGATTGCAGTTGACACTAATTATTATAGGTATATGAGAATTTAATGAAACCTTTATCAGAATATATCAAGAATACATACATTAAGAACAATTATCATACTTTTCAGATATTTTGTAACTTAGGCCTGATTATGTAAATATCTTAAATGCGGGTATCGTACTTTGAATCACGGCCGGTTTCACTTCATTGCTAATGTATGTAAATTTTATTTACAAAAGCTGCTAAGCGCTTGTTATATATAGTTTGTTAGTAAGATTTATTATCTATGTTTGAAAAAGCATGATTAGTTGCATGAGATACAAATACATAATTATTCAAATTTTTCAATGGGCATATCATAAACAAAACTGTTTACGTGTTGATGTCATGCACGTGTTTATCGGCAAAATGTCAAAGTTCATCTGTTCAAATTAGAACGAAAAACAACGATTTCTTAGAAGTCTGCGAATTAATTGAAAATGATCTTACCGTCTCTAAGATGCGCCTTGGCTTCATAATTGCACACAACCACCTTTTCAGAAACCACAAACTGTGCTAAGACAATCAGCAGCAAGCTTGTATATAGCTTGGTCCCCATTTCGTGGAACCTATCTTCAACAGGTTTCGACAAGTAATACTGACCGTTTATACTGAATTCTAGCTTTTATACTCTTTTCAGCATCTCACGTGCTCATATACAGGGTGTTAAAAATTAGCATTTTGTTTAAGCAAGTTTTGATGCTATATATAAACCCAAATTAGTGTCAGCGTTTTTAATCGTCTTAACCAAAAAACAATCGCGTTATTGAAGTTTCTATTCTACAGAAATGCTATAACTGCCCCATATTGATCATTAAGGAGGAATACATTTGGTGAGTTTCTTAGTTGGTCAATTTACAGCTTTCTTTGTAGATGATTCTTGTCTGCAGCTGCCAAAAAAGCTACATCATCTACTTTCTTCAAGGAATGTTACATCCAGTGTATATTTCTTCAGAAAGAACCTGATAGTCTATTCGTACTCATTTTAGTTCTGCGGCTATAAATGGGTATTTAGATTTTGCTCGCAGCACTATTTTTTTGGGATCCACAGCTACTGTATGATGTCTAATTATCGGCTGATCTATACGCATCATATTTATTGCTGGTTTGTGAAGAGATCAAAAATCAAGGACTCGAAAAAAAAGTGTAGATCAGCAATCTTAAAAAATGTATTAAATTATTGATTTTTGTTTGAAATTTGTTTACAACATAAAAGTTACTTTGGACTTTTATTGTATATGCACATCACGATGTTTAATATTAATTGATTATTATTAAGATATAATCATCGTGATCAACCTATTAGAATTAGGAAAACTGTGGGGATGATTTTCTGGAAATATTTTTATTGTTATTGTTTCGGGTATCAGTACTTGTCCTAGTTAACATAAATTATAAACACACTCATTTAATTATAGATGATCAATAAAAAATAAACATATAGATAAAAACGGATCCACTTTATTAGGTCAAATTTGACAAAAAACAACTGTTAATCTAAATGCAGTCGGTTCATACTGTTTGCACTCGTATTAATTAAGGTTACTGCTCAAGAAAAATTACTTAAAATTGCCGACAACAATCTGTGATTCATTTGAGGGTTGTATGTTCAAATATCGGTCTCTTATTAAGGTTTGGTTGAAATGTCCAAGAAGTAAATATGTTCAATTGCCCGGCCCCTATTCAAATATCTAAAATGCATTTTCATTGTATATTACATAACTGAGACAGATTATTTTGCAGAAAAATCGTTAAGGATGATATTATAGTTTTGTAATAGTAAACGCAAGAAAATGCAAATGATCTGAAGAGATGAAATTGTCTATAATCTGGAGAATTAAATATGTGAAATAATAATTCTTAGAGTAGACTATATTAGCAAAAGCTGTACCGATTTCAAATACCCTTACGATATCATTGAGTGCAAACGTACTTTTCTTCACAAATTAAAAAAATCACTTAATCACAATTTTATAGTCCGAATTTGGCGGCTCTAAGGATGGGATACTTGTCTCCGGTGCAAAGTCCTCTGAAATCATCGAGTGTAAGATCCACTATCGCTACGCCTCCAAGACCCTTGGCTTTCACGTAACTGGCCTTGCTGGTGACTGTGTCTGGATCCTCGAATGACACCCAAATGCCTTCTTTGTCGTCTTTGGGCAGCCTGTAGGCGTAGGTACCTGTAAGAAATACGTTTTTTATATTAACATTATATACACATAATGCAAAATTATTAGTTTGAAGTAATAAGTCCGGTAATCCGTACCAGCACGTTTTCCTGTTATTCCACGCCACGCCGTTACCACCATGTACGAAGTAGTTACATCACTCTCATATTATGTTTGTAGGAATTTGGCACATTGTGGTGTGGTATAATTGGCAAATATGCTGGTACTGATTACTGGCATTGTGAGTTCGAACCCTGTCAACATTACCTATATATTTTTCTTCCATGATATCAAGCTGTAAATAGATTTGCATGTTTTTTCATGTAAAAAATCCGCAAAAACAAAAGTCCAGTTTGAGTTTATTTCTTTCAAAGTGTTATGGTGCTAGTACGGAAAACCGGGTTGTGTTTTGTTGTATATGCAGTACCAAAATCCGCGTAATCTCGATAAACAGTACAAGGCGTTTAATGGAATGATGCGTAAATTCTCAATCTAGTTTTGCTATTTTTGAAAAACATACAATCCCAATCAAGCACAAACAGCTATAGGTACGTACCAAATCTTTTCGATACATCTGTAGTGTTCCAGTATTCTGAAAATATATGGTGGGCTATATATCTACATATATACATAATTTAGAGAAGAAATAATTAAAACCGATAAATGATACTTAGGTACGATTATAAGGAAATAATAAGGTGGTATATTTATATTACTTTTTTATTCAGTTCGAAATTTAAAAACAGTACATTTAAAATGAAACTCTCATCAGTTTCTCATATATTGAGGGCACTACTTGAATAGACTCAAAATTGAGCATCAGTATTCGATGTCGAAAATTTATTATATTCTGTATAGCCGAGTGAATTAATACATATAAGTATACCTATTCAGTTTCACTTTCCCTACCATGCCAAACAAATAAAATCACCACCCTCTAAAATGTACGTGAAATACATTTGTAACAGTAGAAGCTAGGTTGAAAAATCTCACTCACCAAAGCGTTTCGTAGGATCATTGATCTTCCTCAGTTTTCCAAGATATCCAGCCTGGATCTCTTTGGGGGTGGCAATTTTGGAGCAAATCTCAGGGTAGGCCAACAAACCGGCCTCTTTAGTGTACGGCCCCTCTTCTCCAGGGCCTTCGGTGTAGAATGGTGGCACTCCAGTTAGTCCAGAGTCTCCAGTCATCTTCCAGGTGCGTCCATATGCTGAGATAGCATAGATCAATTTGTTTGCTGGGAAGCCGTTTTGGAGCCTGCCGAAGGATCAGAAAAGTTTTTATTATACAAAGTTGGATTAGGTTTGACAATCAAAAATCGTATCAAGCAGATCGACTGACGAGAAGAAAAGAGATGAATCGCTACAAGCACAAACATGAAGTTTGGTAGATTCGGAAAATGTTTATGTCTTCGAGTATGTCCTGAAATGATCAAGAATTTGATAAACGTATGAAGTCATAGTTACAGTTTTCAAGAGTATTTGTACCTTCCCAATTACTTTAGACTACGCACAAAAATCTTCAGGAAATGGAAAAACTCAGTAAAATGAAGTTTGGAGATATTTAATCTTTGATGCTTTTTCTAATAACTCCGCCACCACTGCATATAATCAGTGTCGTAGCTGGAGTGTGGCGGCCAGGGGCGCAGGTCTAATGGGGCTGGAAATGGCGGGAGAACAGTTTTTAAAATGCCTTCAGTAGGGACGTTCATTTTTACTCTTATTTTTCAGGACGTGCATCTGCGCGCCTTGGTTCCTGACTACAACACTGCATATAAAACAAATGTTAGGAAACAATTAAACGTATAGTATTGAGTGGAAACTATCCTAGAATATATTAGGTTTACTATCAAGAATACACACCAGTATCTGACTTGGTAGTCTCCATTTTCATCGACCTTCCTGTCAAGCAGTTCGTATAATGGAGCTGTGTAGTCAGCTTCTTTCGGATTACGGTGAGGTGTATAGAAATCGAAGTTCCTTAGGGACACAAAGTCCAAGTGTGGAGCTAAGCTACGTGGATCATAGTACACTGGAAAGAAATATCGATAGGTAAATTAGATTGGGAGTGACTCAATGTAAAGGTTGGAAACGTCCAGATTCCTTGCTACTTTGTTTTCATAAGAAATAATTACCAAATTTTTCATGTTTTAGATTAAGATATCGCATTTGTGTTCTTCAAAGGGTCCTCTAGAGCCGTGAGACACGAATTCTATGCAATGAACCTCAATATATCATCTAGTTGTTGGTTAAGTACATGGTTGAATATAAGTTATAATAATTGAATCACTTTTTCTAAATAAAAGTGAGGTATTTTTTAAATATTGCATAAAAAGTATGGATATAATCCATATAATTTCATTGCCACACTGTTGTTCAATATTATGTTAGCTGGGCAACTTTGGAAGTTAATAATTAGGAACCGAATACTGCCAAATAAAGGTTTGGAAATAGGTTCACTTACCAGTACTGTTGACATTAGGTAGAACGGACATAGACAGAAGCAAACCGTCATGTCTGAAGCTGTTTCTTAGTTCCCTGACTAAAGCTGTGAATTGCTCTTTGTGTTCTTCTGCCTTCTCATCGATAACCGATTCTCCAACAATTTTATGTTTTAGATTGACAAAGAATTGGTCTGTAAGGGGAAAATTCTATGTATTCTGTCCTTTTTTGTATAACACAAGTTGTAACGGAACTCATAACTCAAAGATGAATGAAATTTAGCTATGTTAAGGAGAGTTAATTTTTTACGTGTGATTGCTTCAAAAATGAATCTTTGTAGCTTTAGAGCTTTTTTTAATATTGGATTTTATATCATAATATGCGACAAGCATAATTTTTTTTATTAAATATAAAAAAGAAATTGCAGGAGATTCCAATATCAATATGCAAACATTCCAATGAAAATAATGATCAATTTAACAAACTATAAATATTCATGACTGTTTAGTTTTAATTATAATATGTATGCTTACTGAAACTGTTTCTGATTTTCTTTGGTTTTGTCTCTGGGAATTCCCAAGCTAAGTCAAGGCCATCAAAACCATAGTGCTTAACCAGGTCCTTCGCGGAGTTAATGAATGTCAAACGATGATCCACTGATTCCAGCTGAAATAAGTTCACTGAATGTTTAACGTGTTTCGACTTGTCATAAAAAAAAATTCGGTCAACAAAATACATTGATATGCATATAAATTGTTTTTGGTCTCGGTGGGGATTAATCTTCTGCATTTTGGGCAGACGATAACATTTTTCCCACTGCGACTAGTAACGAAACTGCAAATACTCGCTATGCCATTATTGAACTTGAAAAAACTAATTTTTCAGTTAATTCATGCATGGTTTACGCGATGGAAGTAAAGTGAATATCAACTTACCACCGTCGTGTACACGAGGTTCCTCTCTTGACCCTCTCCAGACACATCGTTTCCTCCGCCGACCGACAGCAATACCCTGAGTCCCGGGAATCTTCTCTTTAGTTCTGTAATGTGCCTGTAGTTGTCTTTATTGACGTCAAAAGCCTCATTCAGAGGCACCATTTTGTAGTTGTCAGGGTTGATTCCTGCGTATCCGTATATCAGGTGGGTGCAAACTTGTAAGGCTGGTTCGAGGAATGGAATATCGAATTTTCCCATACCTGCGACAATTCATATATGAAAAACATTAAACCGGCATGATCTCTCGATAGGATTAGCTTAATGTACGGTTATCAGCCAATGAATTTGACATACGGTCCCTTCAACGAATGAGAGTAATCTTAATTTCTCGTGGAGTTTCTGCTTCCTTGGTATTTTACTACACAGTATTCAATTATTGATGACAGGCATCTTCGTGTATCCGCCTTCCAACAAAATACGACATACGAACTTGACAACTAAGTCACATCCCCCAGATATTAACTAAACCACGCTGTGTGGAGGTATGTACTTAGATAGATCTATTGACCGAGTCAACATTATTATAATTGTGGTTTTCTTCTGCGGTAGAGGAGAGACCCATATTTAAAATTCATACCAGCCTTGAGGTTGTTCGCAAACCACAAGTGTAGATAATATACATACATAAACGATTCGATCTTTATCACTTGAACGAGACAAATGAATAAATGGTCGTTTTTAACATACTGTCACCTTGAATGAATGTATTCATATTTTTATGCTCCCGAGTTCCTGTAATAACCATGACCCACAAGATCGTTGTCTGACATTAAAAGTACCTGTACAGTGCAATATTTAATTTGTAACATACCTCTGTGAATGACTCATTCAGTAGTGAGTAAATAATGAAAATATTTTGACAGATATTTCGACTATATCCTAGCTGTATGATTACTCTTGAATCTAGTTACTGCTACAATGAAAAACATAGTCATTTGTTTTTTTTCACGATATTCAGATATAAATCCTATATTACGATATTTGACACCAAACTTCCAAGATCTTGTCACATATACAGTTTTTCAGCTACAAAACCTCTGTAACTAACTCCCGGATTTTCTATAAATGTATTATTATATATGTTTTACTTTCATTTAAGACTTTATGAATGTGTCACCCATTTTATCTCATTCTAGGTCAAAAGATTCCCATTATTTTCTATCAAACTTAATTTCCTATCTTGTTTGATTTCCGATAATTTAGTCTAAAGTGATATGACTCTGAATAAAGATATGTAAGTCGTCCTGAGGTCATTGTAAATAACTGTATGTATACAATATTATCGATAATATAAACATTATATTAGAAAGTTAAGATCTAGTTTATTATTATTTGTATATCGTTGGAATTATAGAAAATTTCCTACAATTATCATGACAATATCATGATTGATTAATTTTGTACTATAGATACTTTTTGAGATATGATATTCCCTCGATGTAGATTATAATTAATTAATACTTATATAGCATTAAAAACTCAATATGATTCATCATAATAAAATTAAAATTTGTTGTTTTTAGGGAAGATTTTGATGGTCCAGAAGATCTTCCTGTAAACTAAAAGTCTGTTTGCCAAATGTTTTGCGTGCTATCGCCCTTTGTCAATGTTTAAAGTATTGGCACCAACGTAAAAAGTTCATTAAATCCAATCAGCGGAAAATGTTTTGACTAACTGGACTGGCCGATAGAAGACATGAAAAAAGCATACGATGATTATGGAGGCTTAATTGTACGTATATTTTTTGGTATCAGATAATGTAGCACTGGCAGCTTCCATTCTGATCGATAAATTATGATACATAAGAAATATTTTTACCTTCTCTGAAATTCGATCGATGATCATAGTAACAAATGACCTTGCTGTCTGCCCGAACGTAACAGACGAGCGCCACAAGCGCTACCGACACTATCTTGACGATACCCATGTTGGACGAATACTGATTAGTAAGTGGCCGCGCAGACTTGAAGACCAGTAGTGGCAGTGCTGCTGCCCGGTGGTGGTCAATAAATTAGTGCAAAGTTAGACCTGCGCGTGATTTTTCAGAGAGGGGTTATACACCGTGATCCCCATATGCGGAACGGTGATTTAAAATGTGTATACTGCTTCTAGGAAATCATCAACAAAATATATTATGTATATTTGTTAGTCGTGACTGACTGAGTTACAGAAACTTAAAGAAATAATGGGCTATGCAGTCGAATTCAAAGGGTCTTTAGGACAACTGAGAAAGATTTTTCTTGAAGACTTTTTGAATTCGACTCCACAGCCCACTATTTTTAAAGTTTTTTATGTATGTATGTAATTCAGATCTGGAATCATATGTTTAATTTTCCATGTCATTTTAGAATTTGTCACGTTTTTCTGACGTTTATAAAAAACCGTATGTTTGTAACGATCCAGGAGCACAAAATTGTAGAGTAGTCCCCAATCCCAAGGTCTCCTCTTATAGGTTAGGCTGAAAACGGAGGCCAAAATCCTGACCAGCGATGTTTCGAGGTGAAAAACTTATATTCCTTTCTTGTATCTGATTTACCATTGCATTGGGGAAGATGGGCATCTAAAAAGTGACGCCAATCGACTTGTTCTTTGCAACTACTTCCACTCAAAAATTCTCCCATCTTCCTCGCCTCATATAAGCACCATTCTTCTCCATGTCACTTCCGGTTTTCCTATATCCTGTTTCGTTGGGGATTACACACTAATTTCATTCTAGCGACTGATTCTTTCGTCCCTCTTCCGAGTGTGTAACCTATCCAGTTCCTTTTTTTGTTTAATATCGATCCCAATGTTTGATGGCAACGAGAAAAGAAAAATAAGAAAATCGATAAGATAATACTAGACTATTTGCGATCACAATACTTCCTATCTATATTTGAGGAATGATAAACAATGTTATGAATACAAGGCTGTGAGAATCTTCGTGGAAGAAATTATTTCAGAGACGTTTTTGGTCAAAAGATATTAAGACAACTGTTTTGCATTCTCTTGGTATGTACGAACATTCGAGTACATTTCCTTGTATACTCTTAATGCAAATCATGTCTATTCGCATAACCATGATAATCTAGTACACAAAGATTGACCAATGGTAGGAAGATTGGTTGACCTTAGCATGCACTGTATGAATTAATGCACTTTTCAGTGGCAACGCTACCGGTACATAGGTCACCCATCGGGCCTTTTTGTGCTTTCACCCATCTCAATTCCTAAAACCAGCCTTCTGAGCAAAGGTCAGTATAACCTCAGCCCTTTAGGCGTTGCTCATATTAGGTCACGTATTTTCAATGGAGCATTTGCAGGTAGCGTTGTAAAACGTTTCTCGAATTCAAAATACTACTCAAAATGAGAGATGATATTGCATTTAATATTTAATTCTGTGAGGAACTTGTAAAATACGTATGTTTATATTATATATTTTTTGAGGTTAGTCCAAAATCTGATGACTAAATGTCCTATTTTGTCATTAGATCCCAATCTAGGGACTCGACATGCATTGGAATATATGGATAATATTCAATGTTATGAACTTTTGATTTTTGTGTGGCTGTGAAGTCCATCGAACCTGAGCTAAAAATAAAATTGCCCGAAATTTTACGTGACGAGGTTATTCTGTACCTGAGTGCTGTTTACATTTACAATAAAATTTGCTAATTTCCTAGGCTATCATGATTGTGTTCATCCACACATCCATGTGAACATATTTATGTTGTTATGCGTAAATCCCCGCGACATGCATGGTCACAAATTAGCATTGGCCGTCATCGGCGATTAGATTCTAGAGCAAAAAATACATTCTCGAGAATGTGATTCATTCAGCAAATTATCTTGCAAATTGGTTAATACGCAAAATAGGTTTAGTTAGTTTGTCATTTGTATCTTCCCACTTGAGCTTGTTTTGACCAAATTGACCGTTACCAAGGTGAAAATGCTGTTGTGCTTTGTTTCCATATGGTTTTATTGGTCTTAGTAAGGTTTCCACTTTCAACACACGTGTCAGGGTGAGAAAATTTTATAATTCGAAAATAATATTATCCAAGAGTGAAGTTAAACATGCAACGCAAAAGCGATGCCAAAAAGGCGAATAGATAAGGGAAAGCTGAAATCCAACCGTGTTGAAGATACATAAATCATCACCGGGCCGATACTATTTTACAAACAGTCTGAAGGGCTTCACGGTAATTTGGGCGTAGACTTTAGTATTTCAGGCTGTTCGTCATATTGGAAATAAGGTTCAAAATTGCGTATAACATCTGTTTATGCCAGCTCGAACTTACGTCAGTTCCCAGTACCTTTTTGTCGAAATATAAATCTGAATATATTCAAGTTTACCACGTACAGTAAAGACGTGTTGTGATTTGTCTTGTGTTTGTGCTAAGAGAACAATCTGCAATAGCCTAGGTGAGTTTATCTCACGGAGTACCCAATTCTACCAATTGTATTATTATCTATTGATATAATGATTTATCTTATTAATTTATTTGAGATCTGTTCACTAGAGAATTGATAATTCAATTCTTTAATGTTTGCGATATAAAAACAGATAACGTATTCTCGAAGTACGTCGCGAGTTGACCCTTCGTAGTTAACTAGTTCAAAGGAGTGGATACTTTGCGAGTTGACCCCTAGTATCTTAGTGTAGGCCTCACAGTTATCATGATAATTCTCCGCCCTAGTTGTTTTGATCTCTTGGTGAGGTATTTCGCGAGTTGACCCTTAATACCGATGATCCTAGGGATGAGTTATGTTATCTGCTTATCTGGTGATCTCGTTATCTTGGTATATGTTATTTTGCATCCCTAGAGATGAGTTATGTTATATGTTCTCTGCACAGTATATTATTACACCTACCTATTTGGTTTTTGAAGATTTATTTGGTGCGTAATCTATTTATGTTTATTTGTTTAATTATTACAATCACTGGTTAGTGATGATGAATTGGTTACTCAGGTTCTTTTTATTTAATTTCCAGATCTGTCATCTCGAGCGCCTTCCTGATACACGCCCAACCTTCTTTTTATGTTAAATTAGTACTCGTAAGTCATTGTATAAAAATTACAATGTATTCTTAATTAATTATGTTAGTCATATTGAATTACTACATTATTAAATGTTTATATGACTATTGCACAGAATGATATTCATATTCTTTTTTATCCCCTACACACGCTGTGAAAGATATATCTGAAGAGTGTATCAGATAATTTTAAAAAGATAAATCAAACAACTAAAATCCCCACTTTTATTGATTTACTTGTTCACTTTTTATCAAGTTTATGTACAAACATAAAATATGTATAGTTTTCAACCACATGACAACTCGCGGCAGATTAAACAGATTTTGTTTGAAAATAAGCGATTGTCGTTTCAGATAATGAACTGCTTAGGTGGCGGTACAAAACAAAATGTGCAATCACCACTGTTTTAAAAATAATCGATTTGCATAAACATTTCAGAAAATTTAACACGATCAGAGTTACTGGAATGTTTTAAGCACCTAGTTTATTTAAAATGCTTACTCTCAATTTTCTAAGAATGTTTGATAAATCGAACATAATATATTGTTGAACCATAACAACGAATGGGGTTATCAGAGTTACGATGAATAATTAAAAGCCATGGTACAAATTGTTGGTACAGTCATATCGTAAATTAGTTCACTTTTTATCAATGTATGAACAAGCCAAAAGCATGTTTCTGGCAAAAGCACTCTCATATTTGTGTGAATCAGTAGTAACACTTTTATCAGATTTTAATAAATAATTTAAAATATTATGATGAATCAGTGACATTCTATGAGCTATATTCACCTGCCAATCTGTGAGACGGACACAAAACATATATTCGCATTTAGAAATCGGCGGCAAGAGGCGAGTCAACTCACCTTCCGCTTGCCGGACAAACTCTACCAATGGCGCTATGTAGGCACGTCGCGAGGAAATGTTGGTCAGACTGCCGAAAACCAGCATTCCTTCGAATTTTACTTTTTTCCGATGTTTGTGTGGGAAACATAAACCATCACTGAAACCTGTTCAGAGTTTCAAGACACTGATACTGTCTCTAGATACTAGATCTCCACTCGAACTGGTTGGGAGATGTGCCTACGTAGTTCAAATGGTAGTGTCTGCTCGGAAAGTGGAAGGTGGGTGGATCGAATCGCACCGCGGATAAGTTTTTACTCAAAAATCTAAAAAAGGAGATATTTTAAAATAAATTTCTAGCTTGACCATTTGTTTTCCAAAATTAAAAAAATTAGAAGCACCCATTTTGAATACATAGCCTCTGTTAAATCTGTGTGGAGTAGACCATTGAGTTTTATTTTGCGATGATTAAATACAACCTGATAATTTCTAATTTTATTTTCATATTTTTCTTAATAAACAGTATTTACATCGAAATACTTCTTTTTGCCTGAAAATTTACATTTTTTTATTCCAAACTATGTGAAAAGGAGAACTCCAGTATATACAGTTATACAATAAATTACACAAAACAAAGGATTCTTGGTATATCTACAAGTAAAAAGTCCTTTCCGTCAAAGACGTCCAATGGAATTGGACCACAAAGAATTTAACTTGCTTTTTCCCATATCATTCCGTATGTTTTAAATTTGTCGAATTCCCGTTGGTAGTAAGCCCATTGCGCTCCAGAGGCGCTGCGGGAGAAAAAAATGTCTTTTCACAATGACCTTGGAGCGCTTTACTTTAAACATCGGAGAATAAATCGCCCGGCAGCTCATTCCACGACGCCGAGGTTCTCCAAAAGAGCAAATATTGGAAGAGGAACGTTCGAGAAGTTGGAAGCTCTACCTGTTGAGGATGCGCCCGTTGGAATAGAGACATATCAGCCACCCTCCTGCAAAGTTGGACACTGTGGAGGTCCTTTGTAAGATCAGGCGCATCTACTAGACGTATGGTTAATATCTATATTGTGGCCGGTGGATACAATTTTCTGGAAAGGAGGAGAACTTCCAACTCTTGGCACGCCGACCTAGCAAGTCCGGCAACACGATCGTGTCAGGACATGTTAGTATCAATGTATATTTCCAGAAGCTTCATGGCAGATGACTCAAGTGTTGGGCGTCCCAATTCGCATTCAGGAAAAGCAGGGGCCTAGAAGACGAATCACTATTTGCTCCGATAGTCAGGCAGCAATAAAGGCGGTAAGTGCCTGCAGGATAGTATCGGGGCTAGTCTTAAGAGTGTAGGAAAGCTCTTGACGAGATCGCAGGTAGGAAAGCTCTTGACGAGATCGCAGAGACACAGGGTCTCACTAATGTGGGTCCCTCTGAGGTTCGAGGAAACATTATGGCGGACTCTTCCAGATTTGTATGAGTCCTGATTCGATGTTTAGGTATAGGTATACATCAAACCCTACAAATTTCATGATCCTCTGGAGGCACGGAGTAACTTACCTCAGCCAGCAGACGTTTGACTTCATATAATGTTTTGACACATCAGAGAACATTGCTTCAATAAAATTGAGTGTTTCCTGGGAAAGTTTGTGTAGATAATGAAATATTTGGTTTTTGTAAAATTTTATTCATCAATGCAGAAATGATGAACCCCTAACCCAGTTACAAATTATAATATTTACACAATGCAGGAAATTGTTTTATTATACAAAAACATGCATATCAAAAATGGTTTTCAGACTAAAATATAGTTGATTTTTACAAAATATATATTTCTACAAAATATGTATCAAAAGGTTAATCACTACCACTAGTCCATTTTATTTTTTAATAGCATTGCTTAGTATAAACGTTATATATACCCGATTAGCACGATTAACACTCAATCATTGACCAGATATACATCTATGATTTTTCATCACCCTTCACATAAAAAATACTGTCACCCAGATCTGATCAATGATCTAGCGCACTCGTTTAAAAAACGAAATGATACTAAATAAATTATATATAAATTTAACACATATTCATAATTAATATAATAAAAAGTACCAAAGGTAAATGGAAATCAACGTAATACAAATTCGTATGTGTATATAAATAAAATGCAAAAAGTAAAGATTAAAAAAATGTAAAGGTAAATGCTGCTCTCATAGTTATACAACAAAACAAAAAGCGAGTGTGTGTAAATATATTAAATTCGGACAGCGCCATCCTCTAAGTACTATATAAAAATATATATACAAATAAGCATATTTTCATAGACAGATACCAAGCCAGTCGTTTGCGTGAAATGGAAATCAAACATTGCTGCAGAACAGGCACGAATTAATTTGTGAAAGTTGACATCATATTTCAGAGGTAGACATTAATTTATGAGTTTTGAGAAATTAATCTGTACAGTCGACTTGTTCTTTCGAATATCGTGTATGGCCTAATCTAAAACCGAATCCAAAAATAACAGTGAAGACTTCAACAGTTGACCAATTTCTGAGAATGCCTTTCATTTTTTTTAACTTTTCAGGTTTTATTTATGTCCAGCGTCTAATAATCAATTACTAGTGAATATTTTTCATAATATGAGATACAGAGAAGTCACAGTACTATTGATACTACTAAGTCAGAAATATTGAATTAATCATGTTATAACTTTTCCAAGTGTTGTTCAGTTCTCATGTTGCATATCATATATCTCGCTCTATCAAAGGCTATTTGGGACATACATTCAACCATAGTAAAAGTGCAATTATGTGAGAGGCTTTGAAAGCTTTCTGCAGGATGTCATATGAACTAATTTTGCTTACCGCTGTCATGGTTAATACTACTGAAAGTGTTCACCCACAATATTATTAAAAACAAATGGGATGACAGTTCCCTGCCTCTTCGCTAGAGAACTTGGTTGTTCAGTGGGAAAGCACCTCTATAATACCAGATTGAACCCTTTGCACGGGATTCGAAGAGAAAGACCAAATAGTTGAGCACATGGTTAGCTTATCAATGCAAATCTATTCTAAGAGTGCCAGCCTTCTGTGATCAGTTGAGGGAAACATTTGATCTTTAGAATCCCCTGAGAAGCATGTACAAGGAAACCATGAGGCTTTAACTGCAGGAATCTTGGCTTATGACCCTTCTTCCAAAACAGAGTAGGAAATAGAAAACAGTCTAGCTCGGAAACTTTCACAGCGACCCACGTACAGCTTTCAAAAGCAATTTCACAAATCAGCGAATGTTACACGAAATGCGTCATATAAGAAAGATTAAATGCAGCGACTGAATTGGTGTCATAATTGAATAAGTCTAATTCGGAGCATCGTCCCCGTCCATGGCCTCGTCCTGAGTAGTGGAGTCGTCGCCACTGCCGTTACCACTTCCCGTAGTCGATGAGGTCTGAACGGAACCCCGTTTGGTACTCGAGCTAAGCCGGGAGGATGAAATGCCCATGGTGCCTCGTCTGAAAATCATACATCCAGCATTGTCACTTTCATTGTATCCAACGTGATGAATATTCATTATGTTATTAATTAAAGAACAGACAAATTAAACATCATTTTTAAATGTCAATTCCGACACAAATCTTGTTCCTCCTATTCAAAGCGACGATGAGTTAATATTTCTGTAAGCAACTTGTTGATATCTAATTGAATTTATCGAAAATTGGTATTCTTCAAGGAATAAAAATTGAGATTCATTTTGTATTCCTAGAAACAGTTCGAGAATGTGTTTATTTTAACGATGTTTTTTTTGTAAAAAATGCATCTATTCTACCAGTAAGTTTTCAGGGATAAAACAATTAAAATTGAATTCTAAATGTTGTAGTGTGATTGTAAACACCCTGACATATTATTTGTAGCAACATTTGTAGTAATGTTGAGGTTATAATCTCAAAATTCATTATTTTACTGTTACGAATATCATCAACACAAGGGAGGGTCACTTTACAACTTACCTAGACGACCTAAAAGTTTCACAGGTTAAACCTAACATATATATTATTATCACAAACTCTAATGAATCAACCAACTATGTTATTAAAAATACATATTGTTAGTTCAGCCATATCACAACCTCGCTAGTTAAGGTATAAAAAAATGTGCATAAAACGGGAAAACACAACTCAACTCCGTGAACTTACTTAAGGTCAAATGTAACCCCCCACAACTTTCTGATGGTTTCTGGCAGACTAGTCTGAATTTGCTCGTTTGTAGTAAAGGCAGGAGTTGTTGTTAACTGAGAAACACTTGAAAAACAAAACGCATCTTAATTTAATCCCATGCTTAGACTGAAAGCATTTTGGTAGTGGTGATTATAAAACAAATAAATTTAATGGCAACTCTTACCGATGAAATTCTAGAAATGCCTCTCTCATATATTTATGTTCATATCTCATTTACCTGCATACTGGTGCAAAATGCAGCCAGGGAAGTTGAATGCTCAGTATTTTTTAAATAGTATACCCTCAACTAAATAGCAAAAAAGACGAATTATCAATCAAAATTGTTAAAATATTGAACTTCATTTCTTGACCACCAAATCCCAGAAATCAGTTTAATTCAAAGAAACATCTGGAACTTAACCTGTGGTTTCCTATCCAAATAATCGCTATTCATTTGGCCAATAAAGGAAACTACAAATCATGTAGATTGCAGATGCTCTTAGTCGATGAAACTATTCAGACATTGTGATCAAATTAATGCGATCCCTATATGAGCGTTGGAAGTTTGAATTTTCTTACAAAGAACTTACACCTGTTTAAAGATATACTTTATTAACGTTTCGGCAGGCACTGCAGTCTCTGAGGCAGTGATTTGTTTTCAAATTGAATACTATGTCGCTATTGACTATTATAGCTTTTTTGAATGGGTACCTATATATGAAAACAATCTATTCCAATCATAGAAGCGTTCCACCCAGTAAGCATCTACTATTTACATATATGGTCAAAAATATGTTTTCTATAGTTACTTTGACAAATGCTGCATAAGACATTAGTAAATGTTTTCTTGAAACATGCATAGTTTCAAAATCATTGGCCAGGTAAATCGCGATAAAGCAGCTTAATCTTTTATTACTATTATTATTATTATAAAATACCTAATTCCAAAACAAAAGAAATGATGAAATATATGATTTATTCAGATGAATTATAAATGTATACTTAAAATCGAGTTATCACAGATACGTAAAAAGAGCAGCCAATATTGCGTTAGAAGTAGTAAGCCAATTATTCAGCCAAAACATCGATCATCTGCTTTTTGACAATTTTGCAGCACACGTTTATACACCAACAACCACATACCAATCATAATGTCTGACGATCTACTATGATTTAAGGCTGGAAAGTAATGAGGCAGGGGTTTAACATATATCGATCTTCTTGATGTAGCAATAGGGCATTTCTTGAGAGCTCCGCATGATATTTCCTCATTACAAAGGACCACACAAACAATACGGTTTTTCTATTACATACCAAACATATTTTTTAGATCTCAGTGATACAGATTCTCAATGGTTAAAATTTGAAAATGTCAATATTGTTCTTGAATTACTTCATGATTCATAGAAAAATCCAATAAGACTTTCACAATGAGACAAGCTGTAGTGACAATCTAGATCACTGTGTAACAACAGTATGTAAAGTAAATCTGAAATAGCTATTAAAATTATAAAATTATCAACTCACTGAAATACCCTATTACTGATGCGAACATAAGAAAGTCCATCTACCACAATGCGTCTCACCTGAGTTTGCTCTTGAGGTTGTTGATCTCCCTGGTCATGCTTTCGTGACTCTCAAGCATGTCTTCGCACTCTCTCTGCGCTTTCCTTTTCTGGGCCTTCTCCCTGGCGATCTCCTCCTCCGCCTCGTCCAACTGCCTCTTCAGCGTCTTCACCCGCGTGTTGCTCTTCTCCACTTGCTCTTTGTACTGATCGGCGTGCCTGCGTTCGTCCTCCAACTGCATCAGAAGTTCCTTGACCTTCTTGTCCAGCTTCCTGTTCGTCTTCTGGCCGGCTAGACGCTCTTTGGCTTCCACCTAAAAATATATACATGAATACCTTGAATGGTAGCTGATTATATTATTCATAAATTACTTTAATTCTAAATTATTTTGTTTTGGTGAACAATGAATATAACGGTATAATTATTGTCATTCAAAAATATCACTCACAAATTTAGATAGCAATCGAAAAAATAGCACGCATACCTCGAGTTGTTCTTCCAAATTGCTGATCTTGCTTTCCAAAGCGGCGATAGTTGCTTTAGTCTTGGTACGTTGTGCTGTTTCAAGCTCAGCAAGTTTTGCTTTGAGTTCCTTGTTCTGTCTTTCTAGTAACAGCCTTTGTGATTCCTGTTTCTGGAAGGCGGAACGTTCACTGGCGAGATCGGCGCTTGCCTAGAATAAAAAAATGTCCGTTTAGTCTCCTAGTTATAAAGTAGCATGACGTTATTTTGAAAAGAATATTAGTTAAAAGCAAATATATTGTCCTACACTTTTTGTATATAGACGACATATAGTAATATTATTACAGCGTTTGTTCATTCTGAAAAGCTCCGAAGCTTGAGGAAGCTTATAGAATGGTTACCTGTTCAGCTGCAAGCTGAGCTTTCCTTGCTCGATCTTGTAACAGCTCATTGGTACTTTGTTCTTCCTCTATTTCTTCTTCTAACGTGGCGATGCGAGCTTCTAACCGCCGTTTTTCATCGATCAAGAGACTACCTGAAAAATTGATTGTGGAAATTAGTTCCTGGTATCCTGTGTTCGATTTATGTGTTATGAATACCTTTTCTACACAAAATAATCAGTCTAAAAGCGGGTATACAGCATCTGGTAGGCCTCTCAGTTAAAGAAGTCCGAAATATATGATTTAGTAACGGTCCCACCAGAGCTTAGATGGAGGAGTTGATCTCGAATTTGATAAATGTCATTGTATTTTCAAAATCAAATTCTTTCATTCTGTTTTATACTTGGTTATTGGTCGAAACGGCAGTCATTCATATGTTTGTGGTTTCAATTAGATTAACTGGCTTTCGATTTCGCAGGACGAAGACAGACTGGAAATTTCATGGAAATTAACACAAAAGTATCATTATCATATTCAGTACCATGGGAACAAAACGGATCAAGTGAAATTGTCCCAACGAATAATGCATTGAATATGCGTAAACGTTAAGATGACTGACCTTTGTTATTACTGCTATTCACCTCCTCCAAGAGTTCGTCCCTTTCAGCTTCAGCAGCCCTTCTGGCTCTTTCGGCGGCGGCAACTTCTTCGGCGAGTTGGAGTACCTCAGCTTCCAGCGCCTTGGCTTTCCTCTCCGCCTCTTTGCATCCCGCTGCCAGTTCGTCCCTGGACGCTCGACATTCCTCCGCCTCTCTAACCGCTTCCTTGCATTGCTGCTGAGACTTTTTCAACTGTTTCAATGCGTCCTCCTTTACCTGAATGGACCATATTTAAATGAAATAATATATTTTTAATATATATAAAATGTAGGCAATAAAATGAAGTTGTACCTTCCATGAGTAAAAGTCCCTATTTTTCAATTTTTATAAATGCTTTGCTGTGCTCCTAATACATGAGGCTGTTTTCAAATATCTTCGTCTTCGGCACAAGCTTGACGTCATGAATAATACCAATGAAGCCATCTGATTGAAGATACCAGATATCAATTGAAACGTGAAACACAGACTCTGTAGAGGATGAAAATCTAAAGAAATGCTTATGAATGGTTACCTTCATGTGTAACTCGGTCTGACTTTCCAATTCCTTGATATCACCCTCCAATTTTTTCCTAGCACTGACAGCCGCCGTCCTCTGTTTCCTTTCCTCATCCAGCTCGGCTTCTAAGTCACGCAGTTGCTTCAATATACCTCGTCTCTTTTCTTCCGCTTGTTCCTCTTTCGCCTGAAACAATCAAAATGATGTATTAAATATAATCAACATATATGCACAGGGCTTTTCAAAACCTTGTATAAGACAAATGGCTTCGACTTACTTTACTAGTTGTACGATGAAACTTACCTGAATATCTCTCTCAAACTGTGCCCTCAAGGCTTGCATGTTAACTTCCAGCCTCAATTTCGCGTCTTCCGTTAACTGCAGTTCATCTTCCAATTCTTCATTTTGAGCCTTCAATTCAGCCAGCTGACTCTCTAACGATCTCTTAGCCTTCTCCAGCTCGTGGACGTTCTTGTCGGCGGTGCCCTGGTTGTTGACCAGCTCGTCCAATTCAGACTGCAACTGTCTCCTGACTCTTTCCAGCTCCTCGATCTTCACGTTGGAGTCGTCCAGTTCTCTTTTCAGAGATAATACAAGCGTTTCTTTGTCTCTTGCTTCCTTTTCAGCCGCGTCTTTCTCGGCAGTCAGTTGTTCGCTGACCGCTTTCTCTTCGGCTAGGATTTTGTCGAAGTTCTTCTGCTTCTTTTCCAGTTCTGATACTTTTTGTCGTTGAGTCTCTAGGTCAATGTTCGCATCCTAAGGGAAAATAATGAATAAATTGTAGCGTTTCCAGCTTTTTCAACTATTAGTGTTCGACTATTTCATATTTAAGGGCGTTAAAGCTTATTTTTTTTTCTCTAAAAATCAAGACGAAAATTGTCTGACTAAAACATATATTGATTATTAAGGCATTTATTTATTAAAGTGAATTGTTCCGTAAATGTTTGTATAACTACTACAAAAATAATTATAAAAGAATACCAGATTTTTAAAACGAGGAAAACAAATATTTACAAGTTATGTTCGTAATTCCTCGGAGCAAGTTGTCGATTCTGAAGATACTAGTCTAAATCTTTGTTCCGAAAACATCAATTAAAAAGGTTTTTGGATCCAACCTGACTGGAGAATGGACGATCGTCCAGACTCTAAGAGATATCAGAAACTGAAAGAAAAACATCTCGACATGCCTTTTCTACTATATTTCAAGATTTAATTCACATACCTCAAGCTCGGCAGCTATCTTCTTCTTACTTCTCTCCAGTTTATCATTGGCTGCCGTCAGGTCTTCAACTTGTCTCTGCAGTGCTTCCAAGTCTTTGGCAAGTTTTTTCTTGCTCTCTTCTAAGATGGCAGCCTGTTCTGCTTCATCTTCAGCTTTCTTCTTGGCTTCGGCCAGCTGGACAGTCATCACCGCCATCTATCGATGCAAAAAATATTATCACCAAAGCATCTTTTAAAAAATTAAATTAAATGAAAGTTTGAAGGCAAAACATGAACATCTCTTATTATTTTCTGTAAGTATCACATGTGAGTTCAACTATAGAAAAAGGCATAACACAGAAAACGTGAGGTTGGTTAAGCTGAATCTGATGACTGTGCATGTTCACAGTTATGACAGATTTAAAGGAAACCAATACATCAAACACTACCGTACCTTCAAATAAATTTCGCATATAGCTTGGATCTTGGGAATTCCTACTTGTAACAAACAAGGTTTAAATTCACGAATATTCAGAGGACAACGATTTTGAATAGGATTTGATCGGTGATGGCAGCAATTAACAGATACTCGAACGTCATTCGCTGAACCATGTACAAGAATCATCGTGAAGGTCAAAATATAACATAAATCAACACAAAATTGTATATAAAAGCGATTTTTAGGTTACACTACAATCTTTGATACGCGCTCATTTGAGAAACATTAAATGTCATTCGAAGGCGGACGAAACGTATTGTGGAAAATAGTATATACAGAAAGTATTTCAACATACACGGAAGATAATATTTTAAATTCAAAACATTCGCCCAACAAAGGCATTCAACTATGAAAAATAGTGGAACTGTGTAGAACAAAAAATAATATTATTCATTTACGTATAATATTATGAATACAAATCGAGTTTTATGCAAAAAAGGCTTCACAGTGATCTCGTTATACATACAGGGCATGTTCGGAAAATACTCGTACAGCTTTAAATACATGAAGGAAGTACCAATAATACCCAAATCAACATATATGTTGATCGAACAAAAATTCAAAGCATAGTCTTCAATAAAAAATTCATGTAAAACTGTGCTGAGAACTGAAAGGTCTTAATGCAGCAGTCATATTTCTTCTAGCATCTATTTTCAGTAGATAATAGCTGCCGTACCTGTTTTTCAAGATTTTTTTTAGCCTCTTCTTCCTCCTCTATTTGCTCCAGAAGTGTCTCTTTGTCAGACTCTAACTGTCTCAACTTTGAGCTGAGAGCCAGCTTTTGCTTAGTTTCTTCTTCTAATGCGGCTTGAGCTTCAGCGAATTGCGATTCTATCGTACCTTGGTTCTTCATTGCAGTTGAAGCTCTGCAAAACAGATCGCAATGAGTTAAAATAATTGAAATGTTCAGTCTCACCCTACCTAGATCCAAACGTACCTATTACAAAAACGTGACTTTTTTAATGATCAATGTGGATTGAAAGACAGGTGGCAAAAGTTGAATTGAAAACTTCCTCCGACTACAAAGTGGTACAGATAAACAACAGCATTCAAAGAATCCACTAATTTTGAGCAGAATAATTTGGAGTAACCGTGAAATTTTTTCCTCCACAAATGCGTATCAAATACAATGTAGTATTCAATTAAAACTTACTTAAGTTCAGCTTGTTCCAATTGTTGAGCGGCATTCTCGACTTCCTGTTGCAGCTTGACTGTTTTTTCCTGCAGTTCTGCCCTTGATCTTTCTACTTCTGCTAATTTTGCTGAAAGTTCCGCTAGTTGACTTTCTGCTTGCTTCCTACGTCTTTCACCTGCAGAAAATATATTGTTAAAGATACATGGGAATCACCGGTATATTTGCAGAGCTTGTGAAGTTATCATCTTACATTTGTAGGTGATGCTGTTTGTATTGGTTCACAACTAAACTATGTATACAGATTTTTTGATCAAATACTTTAATATGTGTTAGAAGTAAACCTTGAATCAGGTACAGAAACTAAATACCAATCATATTGCAGACGAAATGCTAGTAACGTCCTATAAAATACGGATGGACAAATGACACTTCCCTCCGGTATTTCCATGAAGGCGTAAAATTTTAAGAGTATTCAGTTCACCTGAAGACGATTGAAGATAAATGATCAATCGAAACGTTGTGATCTCAAAAATTGTATAGACAATGGAAGTCCGAAACAAAACTTTTGAAGTATTACAACTTCCATCTAATTCCGTCAAATATGAACACAATAAGCGATTTTGCAATTTGCAGTAGCATTATAAACCTTAAAATATTTTATGGAATGGAACATTCTATTAGCTGTATAAATTTCCACTAATTATTTGTTCTTTTCGTTCACAACACAAGGAAGAAATGAACGAAATTGCTCACCTTCCTGCCTGCTGGCATTTATATTCCTCAACTCCGTAGCCAAATCGGCGTTCTCCGCTTCCAAGGTCTGTTTCGTCTTCTCAAGGGTGGCCTTCAGCTTCTTCATGTTCTCTAGCTGCTCGTTGACGGCCGTCAATTCTTGGGAATGCTTATGCCTCATGTCCGCCTGCACCACCTCATGCACTTGAGTCTCTTCTTCCAGGGTCTTTTTCAACGTGGCGAGCTCCTGTTCTCGTTTGGAGCGCAGCTCTTGTTGAGCAGCCGTTGTGTCCAAAGAGTCTAACAGTTCGTTCTTCAGGGCTTCTAACTCTTCGCTGAGGTCGCGCTTGATCTTTTCGGCTTTGCTCCTGCAATTCAAGTTATTTAGAAATTTTAAAATATAGTTTATTAATTGAGATTGGTTAGAAGCAAACATCCTAAATATTCAAAATACATCGCACTTTATGTAATCAATTATTGGAACCACATTCGTTTAAATTGATTTATATGGAAGTTTTGCTTTTGGCAGAGACAGCCGAAACGTAATTAAATAGTATTTCATTTAAGCGAATGTAGTCTCAATTATCAGCCACATAAGACGCGATGCATCACAGAGAGCACAATGAGATGCCTCAAAAGTTTAATTAATCTGTGCATACCTTGAAGCTTTCTCTGCTTCAAGATCTTCCTGCAACTCGGTCAGTTGGCTCTCTAGTTCCCTGAGCGCTTTTTGAGCTTGAGCTTTTTGCGCGCTTTCCTCGTCCACCTTGACCATGGCCTGGGCCAACTCCTCTTCCCTCTTGCCTAACTGTAACTGCAGCTCTTCGATCTGCATCCGTTTCTCATTGACCTGCTCTTTCAGGTCGTTCACCTCAGTCTCTACTTTCCGCTTCGACCTGTCAGTCTCTTGTCTCTGCTGATGGTCTTTAAGCAGTCTTTCCTCGAGCTCGGCGATCGTGGACTCATGTTTAGCTTTCAGCTTGGCCAAGTGTTTCGCCTTCTCCTCTTCCTCGGCCAAAGCCTGACTCAAGTCATTGGCTCGTTCTTCGAGTACCTTTTTCTCTTTGAGCAATTTCTGATTGCTATCTTCGCTTAGAGCTAAGTCTTCTTCGAGTTTCTTTAATTTATTGTCGCATTGCACTTTCTCTAACTGCAATTTTTGCCTGGCAGCTTCCTCTTCTTCCAGCTGCTCTTCAAGATCTTGGATCGTGAGCTGGAGCTTCTTTTTGTCGTTAGTCAGAGTGTTGGCTCTTTCTTCCTCCTCTTCTATTCTAGCTTCAAGGTCGTGCAGGATCTCCTCCAGTTCTTGTTTCCGAGCGGTGAGTCTGGCGCGCATCTCTTCAGCTTCTGCGCATAGCTCAACTTCTGCTTGGAGCTGTTCTTGTAGAACCATCTTCTCCTCCTGCGCTTGCTGGTACTTCGATTCGTATTCCTGGGCGGTTTTTATGTGGTGATCCAACTTGTCTTTCACCTGAAATTAAAGAAGTCAATTAGATTAGTTTCGAATACAGCAAGATATTCGCCCGAAACTAGTTATCCTCCTTCCAACTTGATTGACATCTTCGTCAGATCATTGCATTAATCTCAAAGTTCCTCCATCTCAGTCGGCATATGTGAATGTAACATAGTTTTGACACTGACCTGCTTCAGCTCGTCCTCCTTCTGCATGAGCTTCTCCTCCTGCTTGGTGACCTCCAGTAAGGGCTTGACTTTAGTGTACAGTCTCCACCATTGCCAGTTTCTCAGTTTGAGGTACGCCGAGCAATTCCTCTGGATGATACGAATTGCGTTCAGCTGCTGTACCCGCTTCTGGTAGTTCCTGCGGGACAAGAATCCTCTACAGAACGCCTGGAAGTTCACGATAAGGTCGGTGATCTTGTAATCGCGCTCTTCCTCCAAATGGGCCAAAACGCCGGCCCTGAAGAATATCTTTGACTGGCCGATTCGGAACAGGTTCTTGTCCAGCTCCAAGCTCTTTATCATCGCTTCGCACGCCTTCTTACCTGTAAGCAGGAGATGAGTTTTAACGAACTTTAAAAAACATATTTTTCTACCATCTATCATCCTTATACGAGGCCTAACAGGTATGAAACAGTTAATGCCAGTCTGATAGATAGAATAAGTAAGTCAAATTCGGAAACCCAACACTCACCGTCCATGAAACCTTTGTTGATAACGTTTGGCGTGAGCAGCTCGTACCGCTGCCTGAACTCCTGGAAGGGGATCCTGTTGGGGAAGCCCTGCCTGCAAATCCTGATGCCTTCCAGCACGCCGTTGCATCGCAGCTGATCCAACACCAGCGGCGCGTCGATTTTACCCGCCTTCTTCTCGTGGTTGGGGATGATGCAACGCACGAAGTTGGGGTTTGTGTTGCGCAAGGTGACCATCAAGTTGGCCAGCTGTTCCTTGTACAGATAGGAGACGGTGCGGAACATGCCCTTGGCCCTGCCCAGGCTCTCGGCGTCCTTCCAGATGTGTACGACGAACGGATCAGCAGAACCTAGAATGCGGAAAAAGGAATTAAATAAAAATAAGAAAAATATTAACTCAATTTGATAATATCTCGACATCATTTACATCAGAAGTTGACAACATATTCTGGCGTGAATGATGATGAAATAACGGAACATTGTAAGAACAAGCGAGGTCGCTGTAAATCAGTTCACTCTTATTGACTGATGTTGTAAGTGGTACCGTCACCTCTTCAAGGCAGTATGAGAATCTTGACTTGGTAAGATAATAATAATAATAATAGTGTTGATGTTGCTATCATACCCTTGATAATGACGAGTCTAGGCTAAAGACGAAACATGCATGTCTATGGCACTTTTTCAAAAAAAAAATTATTAAAACTAACCTGGGCTTAAAATCAAAAATGCCTTGTAATTTTCTCACAAATATGCACAAAATGAGAAAAATACTGACCTTGTAATAACGAGACGACGTTTTCGTTTTGCGGATCCATGTTCTTCATCAACCACTGATTGGCGCAATAGTCCACCTTGCCGGCATAGTGAATAATAGAAAAGTCGGCGACGCCTCTGAAATCGCTCTTCTTGAATTTGGGATGAGTCGTGTGAGCTGTCACCAATTTGTCGACGAACGTTTTGTCGGTGGCTTTGGGAAACAGGCATTCCTCGTCCAGCAAGGCCATGATGCCTGGAAAACAGAAATATTTCCGTAAAGACAACTTCTGTATGACAATAATCATTCATTTTGTCTACATTTCCATGTTTCATGTGTATTTAAATATACGTTGAGAGAGTATTTACTTAAAAAAGTGGAAACTTTCAATGGAGATCTATTTTTTTTAAATTGAAATTTCACGTTTTGCAACATTCCTATAACATTTGTTCACGTAGAATATTGTTTCAAAAATATTGACGATGAAATTTCATCTCAAAATCTCATTATCAGCGATATTCCAGGAAAGGTATGATTTAATGTCAAAACTTTATATTGTGAGTAAACTCTATCGAAGACATCATAAAATAGGAATTAAAAATATCAAGCTAAATTGTACAGAAATATATTACCCATAGGCTTGTCAATAAGATCAATGGTAGGTTGCAAGTCTAGCCCAAAATCGATGAATTTCCATTCAATCCCTTCCCGTTGATATTCCTCCTGCTCGAGAATAAACATAGTGTGATTGAACAGCTGCTGGAGCTTCTCATTGGTGTAATTGATGCACAGCTGTTCGAACGAATTCAGATCGAAAATCTCGAAACCGGCTATGTCGAGAATGCCGATGAAGCTAGCTCCTTGTCTCTTCGTCCTTCCCAGTGACCTGTCATTAGTTATTGAGGATTAGCATTCAATATTATAAACAGAAACTTTCTGTATTGGTTGGCGCAACAAAGTAACGTTGGAGTGGGTAGTCAGGTCATTTTTAGAAGTCGATGGCGACATAAAAGGCAGATTAGTTTGCAAGAAAGAAATCATCCACCTCACGCATAGACGCAGAAGCTGTATTGAGAGTGCCTAAAATTACGGTGAAACAAAGACAAAAATAAGTGGAATAAGTGACAGTTTGTAGCATGGAATTAGTTTATGATATGGCTATGCTCAAAAACGGATGCAGAACTGCTTTCTTCACACAGTAACTGGACTTCTAACGAACACAATAGTAAGTGAGAACCCTTGCACAGCTATGGTTGTAGAATCGAGACCTTGATTGCAATTTGGCAGAGCAAAAAAGTGTCGACCACCCAAGCTAAACCGCAAAAAATGCTCCTTTTGGTAGGGCCAGATTAAAACACAGCACAGCACCAGCAAAAACACTACAAACTGATGCAAAGTACAGTACTGCTGGAATGGGTGCTGTAAACTAGAATAAATACCAATAAGAGTACCTAACGGCTACAAAACTATCAAGGACAATGTCGAAAAACTCCTAGGACAAAGTCATTAGCATTAGTTCTATCCTATATAAATCACAACATGCAGTTTTATACTGACCCTGTTCCAGACTTTTTTATTGTATCCCAGGTCCGTCTAGCAACGAAAGTGAACGAAATATAAGGCGCAGTTTATCATTCGTGACATGAAGCTTAATTAGTGTTATAAATGAATTGACATCCAAGATGCTCCGAAATCTCATAAATTACAGAATATTGCAATGTTTGAATAAGTTCAATCAACCACAAACCACTCGCCAAACCACATTAAAAAATGTTCCCCCGAAGATGCTAACATAGTTAGCGAAACACGTGCCGGGTTTAAATAAAGTGATTTGGCGAGTGGTGAAACTGTGTGGTGTTTGTTACGCCAAAGGATCCAGTATCAAATGACTTTGATCAATGTTTTATTAATTTCATAAAATTTATGAGAATTCCGATACATTTTCTAAGAAAATTCTATTTCTATGTTTTTTAAGCTTATCCAAATATTCTAATTTGACATCAGAAATGGTCGGAAGCATAACATTATTGCTCTGAAAATTCAATACAGACCTGTTTATTCTGGTGACCAGCCACTTGAACATTCGTTCATAGCACGCCTTGGAAACTGCTTCAACAGCAAACTCCACCTGCTCCTTCGTTTGACTTTTGGTAACGAAATCTCTGCCCACTTTGATCCTAGGTTTCAGGAACGCCCTGGTCATGTCAGTAACTGACAGGCCCAATAGGTGGGCTATCTTCTGAGCAACGGTGTTATCTGGCAGAGTGGCTTGGTCCGAATTCCTGTCCTGTGGAAAGAAGAATATTTCTTCAATAAAACCTTAATCTGTCAGGATCTTCGACTCCATAAGTTGGTAATGGGCAGCGCCATAGTGCGCGACGTTTGGAGATGAGTGTAGAATGGATCTTCTCATCGAATGTGGCCATTCGAATTTCTTACCTGTTTGAACTCCATCTTCCCGAACAGCATGACTGCCGAGACCACCCTGAAGATGGCGCTGAAGTCTTCGTTCGTCATGCCCATTATGTGCATGCTTTTCACGGTATTCTGAAACTCCTGAGCATCGTCCACACCAGGAACTATATGATTATCTTCGCGGAGGAAACTGTATGAGCGTGGGTCTTCTAGGATGAACTCCTCTGCGGAAACGGAAAAATTTTAGATGATCCATCAATGACCCATATATTTAATTCGGTCAATATTTTACATATTTTTAAATTCAATGAAATAACGATAATAACCGCCTTTTGTTTCACTCAAAACATTATGGGAAAGAAAATTTAATGTGGCGGATGAATTCGCCGTGTCCGCGCCTCAGTTACATCCCTGAGCATCCCTTAGAGCTGCGCAACCAATATTGAAAAAAATGCACATCAATTACTGCATATAAAAATCCGTTTGTCTGTACATTTGTCTCAAAAATACGCCAACGCTTTTAAATTAATTGAATCCTTCTCCATTGCATATAATTTAGTGATCAAAGCGTTACCTGGAAATTGGATCATGTAATGTTTATAAAAAATCTGTCCTTTGTTATTTCAAACGGTCATCCGACCAGATTATTCAACGCAGCAATTTTCGAGTTCCGAGTATAAAAAAATGTAATGAGTTGATAGATTAATCCACATTCATTCACAGAGAACTTAGTTTAACTTTGTTGATAATTCAACCATAATAAAATATTTTATGGAACGTTCTTGCTACTATGCATATCGTTATAATACCACAAAATGCCTTTGGCACGTGTTCAAGAAATAATTGTGACCATTCAAAGCGCCAACACGAGACAATCATACAATTTAGAAAATATACCAAAGATATAAATCGGATTAGTTTTTTTCAATCTTGAATTGCTTGGTAGTGACTTTAAAAAATGCTGGGTAATTGTCTGGAGTCACGCGTGAAATATTTTCGCCGCAAAAAGATTAATGAATTGCTTTAGATAACGGCCAGAGTTTATAATCAAATCAACTTTTATTTGCTGTTTTTTTGTATCTGAAATTATTTTCAAAGGAATATTCAGACAGTAGCGGATAACTGAAAACTATTCAACGCGTGATGAAGTTTATAATAGATAATATAACTCAATTGTTCCTATTGAAAGATGGCATTCCTGTTTCTATTTTTGTATTTTTATTGGTTATTTACATTCTTAACAGAGTGAAAAAGTCTGTTTTTTCTTGAATGTAATAATTTTTTTTTATATTCACTGCTATCCTCAATGTGACAGAATCCAACTTAACTTCTAACGACTCCATAAAATAGATAAATTGGTTGCTTCCAGCAAGTGAATCAAATTTAAATTCAGATTTGAAAAACAAAGGCGTATGTTGTACCTGAACGTATCGCCCACGTATCAATTATATACCAAACAAAAATGTACTCGCTCCAATGTTGCACAATAAAAAGTATCATTAGGCTGTGGTTCAATTAAAAAAACGCCTTTTTGGGCTAGGTTACATTATTAGGAGCATTTGCTATGACTAATTGAGGTAATTTCCTTATTTTGTCGGCATTATAATACGTTACCATTTCAAGATAAAGTTGGGTACTTCAAGGCAAGAGAATGAGATGGTAACATCTAACAAAATAACGTGGCATATGTAAAAGATAGGTGTCAACACTTATAATGTAATAATTCAAAAAAAAAACTTACTTCTTTGAGCCTCTGAAGCCCCAGCTAACAATTGGTAAAATATGTGGAAGGTCCTTTCGTATTTCGCTTGTCTGATGGCGCGAGATTTTTCTAAAAGGTAGGTCTCAATGTTTGCTCCGGCAATATATCCTGATGCGTCGAAGTTTATCCTAATGAATTTGCCCTGTGGGATACAAAACATCGATATTTCATAAATAAATCTAAAACACACAGAGTCGAAGACAATATTTTTTTTAACTAAAGGCGTTTTTTACTAATCACATAATCCTCGTAACAACAGAACCAGCCACTGTCTGGAAATGAGAAACGAGTCATAACATCTCGTAGAACAAAATATACTAGAAATACAAGCAGTGATATGAATGGTGTCCCACACAACAAAACGCATGTCAATCTCTGATGTAACTAAAATAATACAGAATTTTCAATATAACCATTGAATTCCACACCAGATACAAATCATAAACGTAACCTGTACTGGATAATTGCGATCAAAGTGGCGTTGTAACATGGGAGTTATATCAACCTGTATAAACTTGGCAAAACACCAGATGATGTGAAGCTTTGGAACAGAGATTTTCTGAGGATGCTCAATCGATTGATCCGTACTTTCGATGGTTGAACCCAAAAAGTGATCATACAGTCATGAAACATGGTTTGCCATTACCCTGTGCAAATCCAGCTATAATTTTTACAGAACTATATTAGGCCACCTTGTATGTCTACGTATGAAATAGGTAGAACTATAAAAGGCAGATTTGTGGTATTACCTCTTAAGAACGCTGAAACTATTATTATATATTATTTCAAAACGCCGAATAAGATACCATCACATAATGATATTCATCTTTTCTAAAGTAATTGAATACTTACGAATCTTGAGGAGTTGTCATTCTTGATGGTTTTTGCATTTCCAAATGCTTCTAGGATCGGGTTCGCTTGAAGCAACTGTTGTTCTAATCCTCCCTGTATACGAAAAATAATATTGGTTTAATAACGCATTGAGTTTTTAAAGTGATGTAGTATTAGTAAAACACCCACACAAGACGAAATGAAGAAAACATATACATTTCAGCAAGGAAATTAATACTTTGTAGATGTATTTCAAATGGAAATGATTTCTGAGAATATTTCTTCACACGAAATATGTACCGAAGTAAGAGTAACTTAAATTTTGAAAAATTAGCTTAATCTAATTACCACAATTCGATAAGTAGATGCTCTCTCTCTCATCCTTGACTAACCAAACATGATAAAGCATTAACTTTTTAATTCCACATTTAGACAGGCATATTTCATTTGGATTCTAGAAAGAGTATGTCTCCAAACTCCTAACTCAAAACTTTAGGGGATCATTGAACAACGAGTACATGATAGTTAATATTCCGGAAATTATGAGGAAAATGCTGCTGCGAATTTTGAGATTCAGGGGTAAGCTTAAGTTGTTCAGGAAAAACAACCACAGATGCAGCATTGCATGTGAAGTCGATTTCAAGGCTCTTAAAAATGGGCAAAATATGTATTTGCCGGGCTCAGTTTTACATAGGAATTTAATCGTTACGATAACCTCATTCAACACCATCGATCTCAGAGGAAAAAAGATTTAAGTTATGAACATTGGCGAACAAAAGATCAAAGTCAATTAACCTCACATCAGACGATTGCACTAGTCGTAAAATCTGTTGGTTGGTGCTGTAAGGTATTGTAAAAGTGTGAAGAGTTCACGGAAAGATTATCAATGTTGCAATTAAATTAAATTGACTACAAATTCAAGCAAGATATAAACAAAATATGTATTTCCTTGCCTTGATGTACGTCGATGTTAGCTCAAATTCCACACTCAAGAATGTTGTAGCCGTTTCAAGATTTTGATTATCAGAATAATATCTAAGTGCAGTCAACAAAATCTGACAACTGATCAAAACATACTTAATATCTGGTAGCATTATAATACAGATCCAGAGACAGAGAGTGTTTTGATCGACCCCCAAATCTGTTTAGCACTTATAAAGTAACCTATATGTGGAAAACATCCATTAATATAGATTTCAGAAATGTTGATTCCCTTAAAACATTTTTCTGACGACGCCATGAAATGAAACTGGTGGAACTTGTAAAAACAGTAAAACTTTAAAAGACCCCTTCAGAAAAAATACTTTTTAATCATTAATGCAACAGCAATTATATAAAGATAAACACTTGAAAAGTGCCTCTATCTTGTAGGTCTAGAATCAAAGCAACTAAAAGAAGTGAAAGAGTTAGTTAGAATATGCCACATTTTGATATTTCAAATTCAGAATATTGGGTTAAAGAAACTAACTGATGGTTCAACATTGCGTTCTTTACTTCAAAGATCTTAGGTGACCAGCAGTTTCATAATATACACCCCAAATTTTTCAATTTATGAGAAAATTACTGGAAACAAATCAACTACAGCTAATAAAGAAACAACAAAAAAACATAAACTATGTTATTTATGCGCATCTCAAATGCTGCACGTGCACGGGCAAAATATCATTCCCGCAGAGAAATCCAATGCAACTCTGCATGCACAACATTAACAACACAACATCAGTAGGAAGACTAACCAAAACGATCTAAATTTGAAGGATATTATGTCAAGTGTTGCCAAATCGTAATCATACTGATTTGATACTCATAACGTCTATACAGATCGACTGCTGACCGCTGAGATAAAAAAAATTGAGAGAAAAAAATATCGAGTCGGAATTTCCTTAATGATCGCTCAAAAAATGGCAACATCATTTTTACATAAGGTTTAGTCACTTCCATCTCAGAGCTAAAACTAGTCTAGGTCTATTCAAGCTCAAACAAAAATAAGCGAAGCTAAAAACACTATTTTATAACAAAATCTCATTGATTCTCACAAAGTGTACATATTTTGATAACTGATAGTTCTGTTTAAGTTAAATATTTATATTATTTACGTTTAATAACATTTTTATTTGTTAAACTGCGTGCTATGTAACTTCTCAGAACTATTTCAGCCTATATTTGTTTTAAATACCGTCACGAAATTTCGTGTGATTTGTATTAAATGTTGATAATGAATGGGGAATGATATATAAAAATAATTTTAAATTATATTAAAAGTTAATCCGGTATGTATCGAAAATACACTTACTGGGCGCATTTCTCGATAAATCAGATTTCATGGCATCATGAAGTACAATGAATAATTTAAATCAGCAGAAGCCATTACATTCTGAATATTTATGGATAGAAACAAGTAGAATTCAACGAAACAATTGTCAAAAAAAACTGGATGGAAAAATTATTAAATAAACTACACCAATAAAAAAGTTGTGACCTCAAAAATGAAACCCGAACCTATGGAACAAACTTATTGTTTTTATCCCCAACCAATCATCAGAAAACTTCATAGAAGGGTCGACAGGAAAATTTATTAGCAATTCGTTCATTCAAAATGGCCATAAAAATGCTATTGAATCCATTGTACGTAAAGTTTGTGCAGTAATGTTATCTAATCTACTGAAATTCATGAGTATATGAAATTTGCAATATATGTGGTTATCCACAACTCCTCGACATACGATGTGTATATGCGATGTGATCAAGAGGAAATATTACTAAACTATGTTTGAAAAATGCCAGGTTGTGCATGAGAAGGAAATCTATGTATGAGTTTTGATTAGTGTTATAGATGCACATCTATGTTGTTTTTCGAAACATCAAACTTACATACCGAAAACTCCCTAGTTGGACTCTGGCATTGACCGCATGTAAAAAACAAAAAACACGCTAATGTTTCACAAACAATCAAAACCGTGAACTATAATAAACTACTGCAAAATCTGAAATGGCAGATGATGACTGACGACATTCTCAAAAAAAAAATGTATTTTATATGGTTGTCAACTGCAATGGAAAAAAAGATCCACCATTTCAGAATTTTCGACATGTTACTTTTAATATATTACAGTAGAAAAATGTTCGTTGTATTTTTTTACTGGCCGCTGAAAGAAACTACATACGATTGACGGATATATCCTTAGTTTGTACTTTGAAAAAGGCTGTCGATTTGGAAAAGAATTAAAAAGAAAAACCGTCACATTTCCGTAAGCCATCTTATTTTTAAATGCATTACATCATACAGTCAACGAAACGCACAAATAACATGAATAGGATGACTCATTCGGCATATATACAAAAAGTACGTCCAACAACTCGATATCTATAATTCAAACAAACGCTTATATCACATATCTATAATCTTCACCAAACATTCACCTATAAAATGTGTATCTACATAAAATATCGACCGGAATTTCCCAAATAGCAACCCAAAAAAATGAGGTAAACTAAAAAAACTTATAAGAAAAAATGCAATACTACTTACGATAAGGTCTTTTTGCTGCATACCACCAATAGGAGAATACATGCAAAACGGAAGGAAAAAAAAGAATTAGAAAAAAGTGCCATGTCGCCAAAATAAAAGAAGGCGAGATATTGGGATCCAACATTTTTAAAATATAAAGTTCACTCTTCGTCCGCTTCTTATAATAATAATAATATGTTTTTGCAGCTCGTACTAAGTCAAGTTTCGACTAGGTTTATATGTTTGTTAACATCTTTGATCCGAAGTGTGACTTGTTGGAGACACTAACATCTCTGAAGAAATATTTTTCGTAATTTTCATTTAATAATGTTGTTAATGTTGGACCCCGATTCGATTCTATTTCACTTAGTGCGCAAATCTACGGAAACATACATGCATTTGCCTGCAGTATATTTTTGCTTTAGTGTGCTATTCAGAAAAATATAAAAAAAGGTGCGTACATTGAATATATATACAATGGTGCAAAGAAAAATCTCTTCGAACGACGAACCAAATAATATGTACAGAAATGTAAAAAATAAATCAAAATAAATGCAAATTTATGACATTTTAACCGTACAGGTTGGCTACTAAACAATGATACACACCAAAACGATGTATCACATATGGGAGAATATGGTAAAATTTTTATTAAACGTACCAAGTTACAAACAAATTTTGAAAATCGATTTACTTGAATAGTGATCATAATTTTTCCAGCACAGATTTGCTTGGTTGATTTCAAATATCCCAACATAAACAATCCATCGTTTCAGTGCATAGGCCTTATTTGCGGACACCACCTGTTGATATGCAAAAACCACATCTCTCAGATTCATATAGAAAATAATATAAGTTTTTAAGAAAAAATAGATTGCATATCTTCCCTATGGAAAAGACGATATTATTTTTTTAATATGATTATGAGTTAGGAGAGTGTTCACAAAAACATTTAGCTCAGTTGGTTCAAAAGTTATTCAAGAAAAAACAGCTTGCAGTGTCATCCTTCAATGTCTTTTGAGTAGACATAGAACATTTGCTACAGAAATTTATGAAATATTATATGAATGTGAGATGAAACAATTTAATGAGCAAATTCAATAGTTTTATTACCAAAAATCATATTTTCCGAATAATAATGAATATTTTGTAAAAGAATATTTGTGTCTCGTAAACCTCGGAATCTGTGTCGAAAAATATAAACTATATAATTTGTTGAATGTGCTGCTAGAAAATTTTGCAGCCTAGTTTAACGATTGATGAATATGTTGAGTACTCACCGCTCCGGAGCCTTTTGGTGATTTTGAAGCTGCTACATACGCTAAATATTGGATGACTTTTTTCGTGTTTTCCGTTTTGCCAGCACCCGATTCACCGGTACAAAGTATGGACTGGTCTTCCCTTTCTGGAAAATAAAACAACGCTTGTTCATCTGTAATTATACTGAACATCCATTAAAACTGGATATGACAACCGAAAATGTGGCGAATTTTCTTTATGGTCTTCTTATACCTATCAAAAGTCATATAACTAAGGGGGAAACATGATGACCGGTGCACATATCAGGAGAACACAGTAAAATGGGAGCAAGTTTCTACAGTACACAAAGGGATAACAATTTATAGAGTTTAAACAATGAGCCTTCGTAAAGTTGAGGCATCTCTATAAAAAACTACACCGGAAATAATTCGAAACACAATAAAAGCGTTAAACATCGATACAGCGGTTCCTGAGATTCGCGATGACAAATAAACAACAAAAATGTAGGTAGAGTTAGTTTTTATGCGCGTATGGAGTGACCCACTACTTCAAAAAAATTAAAAAAAATGAAGACGCTACATGTAAAAGTACTTATAAAGTATTCAATGCATGGAAAGTATCAGATCTGCATTTTTTCTGCAATAGCATCGATTTCCTCACCGCTGGATGAACTTGCCCATATCCGTGATAGGAATCTCAACTCCAATGTAACCGAATATAAAATTATACAAATTATAATCATATTATGACTGTTACCAGTGAGGCATGTACAGTGGCAGATCCATAAATAATGATAGCAATCACGAATAATTTGTGATATATACAATAATTGTTATTAATTTAATTTTTCGAATATACTAGGCAGTGCTACGCTTGAATGTTTGCTGTCAAATAAATTTTAATTAAATTAAATGGTTGGTTCCACGTTCGTTTATAAATTTAAACGTTCCGACGTCACTATTAGTTGAATGAGGCATTTGAATAAATTATACTGATATTACAAAATGCATTCATACCAGTGCAGACGTTTCTTCGCCGGAATTGTTCGAGGATTATCGCGGTCGCGACATCAAAGGCCGCCATCAGAATAAAATATTAATCGAACATAAAAGTGTCTCGAAGTGATTTTTGAGCTTATCTGCTTAGCTTTTCGGAAATTTGTAGAAACGTGTTTCCAAAATGAATTACTTGAAATCCAACATAGGTTGATTCCCTCATTCGAAATTAAATTATTATCTGTAGAACTGTGGTTTTCTGAGCAGAATACTAACTAAGAAAATACAATAATCTTCAATACCACGTTTCAAAATTGTACGGTAGACTACAGTTTATAAAAATAGTACTTTATAGCTTGCTTTAAATCTAGAAATAGAATATTTTGAATATTTACTTTGGATGCAGTAGTCTATATATTTTCAAATGAAAGAATAAAATTAATCTCCGTTAAGCATCACCCGACTTACGAACAGTTTTCCAATTTTCGGAAAACTGAATACATTATCGAAAAACTCCATGAGACACTATGTAGCAAATATGATAATCTGCAAGTTTGAGTTTTGTCTAGTTTTGCAAATATTCGTTGCTTTTTTGGTTCCATGTTTTCCACGTTATCTCGTTCAAATAAATGGTGTATCGAACTTACAGAATTTTTTGTGAATATTTGATGTTTCATAAATTAACTTCTATGCACACCTATAGTTTTGAGATATTTGACTATTTATCTAAAAAAAGAAAATATATATTTGCTTGAGAGGCACCAAAATTTTAATTTTGTTTAAATTGGTCACTTGAAAATGGCCAAAAAGAAAAATACAAAATTACTTGATATCTAAAAAACCATAACAGTATTAAAAAATACAGTAACAATAACTAGACCTGCTATTTGGAGGAAATCTCCAATAATCTTCAAGTAAACTTTATCTGTCAATGTCACCTGAAGACAATTGAAGATAGTAAATAATCACGTCGCGTCGTGACAGTCGAAAATTACATAAAGTCCGACACACAACGTTTGAAGTGTACCAGTAATTTTAAACTTACAAATAAATCGATTAGAACACCAAAGTTCAGTTTTAGATTTAAACGTTTGCTTACCTTGTAACATCGACCTGTAGGCAGTGTCTGTAATGGCAAAAACATGTGGTGGTACTTCGTGTCGTTTGATCCCTTTATACCTCTCCATGATCTTTTCTGTATAAATGGGCAGCTTCTTGTAGGGGTTGACCACCACACAGAACAGCCCAGAATAGGTCTGATATAATTAAAAAAATTGAATTAGTTTTTTGAAATATTTAGCAAGTAGTTTAGCATACATACGTGTAAAAAACGACAAAACACCTTTGAGTGGACATTCTAGGTTTCATTTCATTCTCTTACTTAACTGAAATTCGAAATTGATTGTTAGGTTAAGCGCATGTAAGAGTCCAATAACAAAAAAAAAATCACAAAAGAACTTTAAACGAAAACGTAGATTTTAAAAAATCCTTATTTTTTTATATTTCAAATCAATGTTGAAGGTACAATATTTTATTCAACAAAAAATAGCCTAGCAATATATGTATATCCTATAAAATTCTCAACTCTATTATTTTTAAAGCACGATAAGAGTTGCTCAAAAAAAAACCAACTGATGTAGAAAATAGAATCCTGAAAATACTTTATAGGAATTTCAATACGTCTATTTACGTCTTCAAATAGCAAGAAATATAAACAATAATAATCTTTCAAAATAACAAAACGTTGATGGTGAAAGTTGAAATTTGTAACCTAAAATAAATTTTCCATAAAATGCGTGGAGAAATCCGATGGAAGGGGAATACTTTCGAAATTCTGCTTGAAACTGGGGTGCGTTTTCCGCTCGAATGATTCGTTTCAATGTATACAGAAGTTTTCCAAAGAAAAACCGAGATGTGATCATGTCAACCGGTATTTCGTATGGGCGTATGGAGATTAACAAGACACATTTGCATGTGTACACACATACCTACAACCTGGTATGGGACAAACATGGCGTCTTCCGCACACGCTTTCCGATTGTTTTTCCACAGCCCAGCGGCCAGTTACAAAGCGAACTGACCACCGACATTTCGCGTTGTCATAATATTTCGTTCCGCTGTTGGCGCTCTAATTGAATAAACTACTTTTTATTGACACATGTGGCGCTACATTTGCAATTGCGAAATCATGGAGGCGAGCTTGAATGCCTACAAAAGAGAATATTAGATCATGTAATTTATGAAACTTATTATGCGGTTCTTACTAGCTTCAGCTTGTCAATAAGAGAAACCACATATTATTGAACGAAAAGCCAAGGTCGAGTCTAGGCTAAAGACGAAACATGCATTATATATCATGTCTGAGGCATGATTTTAGTTTTCAAATGTATTTTTTTCTGAATTTGGTGCATCTAGAAATGCTGCAGCGGCTTCAGGAACGTTAATAAAGTTGTTTCTTCAAATGAATAGTTTGAATTATTTACCATATGAGGCATTTTACCTATAAAATGGTTATCGTTGAAATGAATTCAAAGTCGAACATCACGAAAATAATGAGTGCCTGATACTTTCCATCAAACACGTGGCCTGCTACGTCGCATATCCAGTTTCGGTGTAGAGCAGGAGTTACCAAATGGCAGGCCGCGGTCCGCATCCAGACCACTGACCTATTTTTTGAGGATCTTACGTAAACAGCACAATATATAACAGAAACCTCTTCTTATATTAATAGAATAATATTCAGGTATCTCTTCGTTGATATTTATAAAATCTTTCCATATTTAAGATGAATATTAAGTTATAACATAGGAAATACACGTAATACTGTAAAGGTAAAGGTAGGTAGATGACTTAGAACCTCATCTGGTGTAAAAAAGTAAAAAACGGACCGCGACAGTTATATTATTCTAAGAAACAGACCCCCAAACGAAAGTAATTGGTGACAAGAGGTTAGTCAACATGTGATAGCAACAAACAACAAGGCTATCACTTTCCAATAGCAACTATAGATGGCCCTTACATCTATTAAAAAATTGTTCTCTTCTGTCGACCGCTGAGCTGCACTGACGAACTTGGATTGAAACATGCTAGTATGAAGCAGGTCGCGTGTATGGCGTGGAGAGTATACAGTGATCAACGTGAGACAAAAATGCTAATTGTGTTTAGGAAATAAAAAAGGTGTCGCTTAAGTACAGGTCGTCTATGTAATGAGTATCATTAGGAATATCCATCGTTGCTGTTTTGGATTTTGGTAATTCCAAAATTACCACCCACCGTACAAAGCCGCACCAATAATTTGTATATATTTTTATGTATAAAAGCGTATTACTTAATGACTGTTCATTACCCGATTTGCGCATATAAACTTAACGATTGCTACTGTGCATTCAATCCACTTAAAAATGTTACAAATTCCGTATAGTAACTCAGCGTATTTCGCAATTTAACGATTGTGGACGAAATCAAAAGCATTCCACCGACTCGACGCCCGCCGCCGGCGACGATACTCCCTCTGCTGTCTGGAAATTTTCGCAAGCGATTGCCTGGCTAATAAACTCCAGATATGGAAATCTAACGAGCTTCACGCTCTGTGTGTTGACGTTCTATTGCATTAAACACTCCTCATAATGTACGTACGCAGTTTATATTCAGGATTTCCATATATAGTCTGTAAGGGAAGGTTCCCATCTTTGCTGTCTTATGGTTCTCTTCCCATGTCACCGGACGTGCGAAAACCTTTTTCCACCAGATATCAATCGGGTAAAACTTTATGTTTAGGTGAAGGTTTCGTTTAGTGAGGTTGTTTCGGTATGAAACATGCATCTTCTCGTTACAATCAGGCAAATTTCACAGTTTTCAAAAATGGTGTAGTAGAGAAAAAGGTCTAATAAAATTTCAAATATAAAATTATGTTTTACACAGAAGTTTTACATCATGTGAAACTGTTGTGTTGAACAAACCTTTTTTATCAGATTGCACTGCAAAAGGTAATTAAACAACTAAAATTAATAAAAAAATGAGAAAAAAAATGTGTCGCCAGTGAGGATCGAACCAACAGCCTCCTGCATTCCAAGCAGACGCCTTACCAATGGGCCATATTATCTCCGGCAGTAGCTGACAAGATTCTATCAAGCTGAGCTGATTGCGGAAATCTGCCGCCTTCAGAAAATACTATAAAGAGTTTTTTGGCATTGCACTGCAATCAAAAAATAAGTGAACAACTGATAATAATTATTATGTATTTTATTATCTGAATTTAGGAAGCGTCTCACTAAGTAAGTACATCTACAATCTACTAATAAAACCCGGTACAAAATCCGAACCCAGGCCGTTATTCAACCATCAGATAAACCTAATTTAACCTCTAAAACTTAACCCGCAGTTGTCGATCTGATTCATTATATCTTCCGCTGGTCGCAAGTGTATGTGTAGTCAACCTACTTGACACCATTCAAAAAAAAATCGTTAAGCAGCGATTCATCTGATAGGTTTTTAAAAATTAAATAATTGAGATTCCATCTATTCAGGGCGTGTATTGGGCATAAAATGCATAAAATATTGGAATGTCTGACAAATTTCTGCAAGAATTAAAACCGTTAAATCGTGAATACGGAACCAAAAGTATGAAGCATCTGCCTACTCAAACATCACCTGATTGCCAAACCTCCATCGCAAACCAAATCCTACATAAACTAAGCACCTGTTTCTACTTACAATTTTACGAAAATTCAAATTGATGCTCATATGACTCATCCTTTTGTTTCAAGAATCAAGCAAAATAATCGCACATTGCTTCATAAATTTTATCTCTATCCACCATTGAAGCGTTTAGTCATACTTGTACGGTATATGTCGAACAATTTCATCGTCTTGGCTTGTAAACAACACATGCTACTTGAGGCTGTTTAATCTCGTCAAAGCCTTATTTGGCGAAAATATGTTTAATGTACTTATGTAATGCCTGATTCGGTTGGGAGATTTGCCAATCTGATGCCATGTCAAGGGTACTGATTTTATGATTCGCTACATTCAGCTTTATCGGGTTACTCTCAAAGTCGAGTTTTTTAAAGCCTATTTACTCAGTTCCATGTGTGTGTGTACCACATTACTGGACTACACACGAAATGAAAATATCAAATACATTGTTTTTAGATTCTATTGCGACATCGATGAAGACTGCTATACTTTGCGTACTTATTAAACATATTTTGGAGTTGTTTATCTTTTGAACTGCTTTAAAAAAATATTGACATTATAACAAAACAAAATAAAAAAATACACTTCTAACGTACCAAGGTATTAAACGCTGTGCGATCATCTTGTTTTAGTATACAACATTTAAATAACGGCAGTTCAAGTAATGTTTTCAATTTTTGATGATCGTGATTTTCCGGGAGTTACAAATGAGATTTCGCGATCCGGGACAACACAGTTAATTCCGGGACAATTCCGGAAAATCCAGGAGATATGGCAACCCTAGTTTTTTGACATATGTCACGAAAAACCACGTCACTCATTTCCGTCGCTCTGTTTCATCGTAACTATCGAACAACCTCATCGAGCCGAATCATCTACAATTCACATGATTGCGAAGGATTTAATAACATTTTATATTTCCAAATGACTTGTCACCAAGATTCCAACCGCTCTACTGAAATCACAAGTGACTCAAAAATAGCACTAATTTTCTCATTCATATTATAAAATCTTTATTGATATGTTTTATCAATACCGTTTAAAATTACTCGACACTGACGATATATGCGATACATTCGACTTCGTTCAAAAGAACCAATTGTTCAGTGTTTAAAAATACTGGAACGTTTAAATTTATAAATCTATTTTAACATCTGTGTAGGCTCACAGAAGTTTTATGATGTTCTTGCTGAGCGTATGATGCCTGTTGAATGTTAATTACGGTTTGATTTCGGGTATACATTTACGTCCGACAGGCTCGACCGTGACCTTGTTGTTTGTAAAGCAGATTTTCTATTTGACAGAAGAATTACAAAGTCGTTACGATGGCACGAACATTTTGGAATGATATGTTCTTCATCCTCAAACGGGGCTTGTCATTCCACAAGTCGTGGGATTTTTTACACGTTTTTATCAGCTTCACGAGTATCTATGTATGTATGTATGAACGCTATTTTCAACGTCAGATTAATTTTAAATTTTGCGCACTTACGAGGGACCGATGACAATACAAGAGTTTAATAAGTTTGTCTCATGGTTCATTTCCAAATTCTTGTATGACCAACATTCACGCTTCATAATAGTTTCGCGTGTATTTGTGGACCCCTGTTTGTAACGGAATCTTCAAACGATATTTTTACCCACTTTAAAATGTCAGATTAATTTCAAGTTTTGCACGCTTATAAAGGACCGATTAAACCACAATAGTTCAATAAGATTAGCTATTGTTTATTTTTATAAAGCAATACGTTTGAAAGGCCTTTCAATATTTCTTCTCAACACACTTTTATTAGTATGATCTGTACCTATAGAGACAGAATCTTTGAAATATAACGATCCGAGGCCCCGTAAACGGAGATAATACCCTTCAGACCCGTTAACTAAGTTCCATTGAAGAGCAAGTCTAATTCCAGCAGCCACGTACTTACGGATCCAAATTACATTATCATCATGTGGCATTTTCTACAAAAATGCACTATTTTAAATGTCCAATAACATCGGTGCAAGTAACAGAGCATATTTGACGAAACTCCATATCGTGCGATTACTCATGGCTGTTATCAAATCTATGACATTGCCGCTGGCACAACGCTACATATGCATTTCCGTCGGTCGCGAAAATAAACAACGACCATTAACAACGGGGCATGTACTAATTACTTAATCATCTGCTATATCATAACATTATGAATAATCGACCCAGATTGTTAGCCGATTCGTGACATTCCATCGATGTAGTTTCGCTAAAAACTGAAAACAAACTGCGGACTCGTGTGTACGACCACGGATATTTTCGCTGTAATGGACGAATCACGCTCTTGGTAACGTATGGTTATGGTAAAAAGTGCCGTACATGCTTATACAGATTCTCCGAGAAGAGGGAGAACTCGGAAAAGAAACAGAGAATGGACAGACATTCACATTCACATAAAAAAATTGAGACAACGCAATCATTTTTATCTTTATAAGGCATACCGTATTCTGCTGGCAGAGTATCATTGTTCATCATGATGAATTAGACACGTTTTTGTGGTTTTTCGTTAAACTATTCTATTGATTTGTGTGGTAGGATTTTAATATCCAATACAAGCTTATTTGGAGAATAGTCAGACAATTATGAATGTGGTGTCAAAATAAAAAACTTCTGGACCCACAGCAAAAAAAAAGGGTCGCTAAAATCCCGCCGTGACAAAAACGACCACTGACATGCACACCGATAGACGCAACATACTTGTGAGCACATATGAAGTGAACTGCAACTTGAAAAAAGCAGTCAATGACATTCACTGGATTTCAAAAATGTTGAGTTTCTTCAAATACATTTTTTAACCACGACCTAAGATGCTCAAACTTTGAAAGATGTAAAAATGAGGCATAGGCACTTCTCGAAGTGTATGAGACCCCTCAAAAAATTGTTAGAAATGTATGAAATCACAGTTTGGATAGTTCTGATAATTTACTTTTTGCTTATCACTCTACCGCCAAGGCATATTCTAAAAAATAAACAGAACATGCTCACATCATATTTCTCTACAAATTTCATCGGAAACATCAATGTATGGACAAAATGTACAGACAGACAGACCGACGATCATCAGCGACATGCATTTCATTATTTTCCAAAAAACTAATTATGTCAAATACGAATACAAATATATTTCTAAAATGGGTTAAATAGAAGCGAGAAAACAACAGATCAGGATATTTTTCTCAATGTCTTGGACTGTTGCTAATTTGACAAAAAAAATGGTCTACGCCGAGTTCGATACAATACTGGACTATTTTTATTGAAACGTAAAAGCAAACCACTTTCCCAGATCCAGCTGTGTTTACTGCAACTATGAAATTGCTTCTCATAAATCATAGATTAGAATATAGGCGATTAAGGATATCAAACATTGAGCATATCCTGATAGTACAGAGATCGATTTAGTTTTTATCTTCACGCCTCGAAATGTTCATTCAATGTAAATAAGTGTGAGGCAATGCTTCAATGCCGCAGTGCTTATCTAATGTCATTGAATGCGATTTTCGAATTCACTGATTCACTTTGATTAATTACACTGTGCAATTTATGTTTATTTACACTATTTTGGTTTATTGATAAAAACTGATATATTTTTAGAAATCACCAAGCATCGTTTTTATTTATTTGTTGATGATTTCCTATTATATATAAAAAATGTCTTAACGATGATGAACTACTATTAACAATAACACGTTCTCACCAAATTTACTATAAAATATTCAAAACAGTACCGAATAAACTTATGAATTTCAATCCTATAATCATAATAATCTGCATAAATTAACACTGACATCTGCAAGTGGAGAGATTCAGCTTCTATATTTTATAGATGTTCTTGATTGCTTCCGACAAATTAGAAAATTATCAAGAACTGTAGGAATTTACATTAATAAAAAAAATGGAGTTTCTCAAAAAATATTTTCAGCTCTGTTATAAAACTGGAGATCTAAGACCATCGAAAAATATTGGACATTCGTATAACCGATGTCAAGCATACTGCTTCAGAATTTCCTACGTATGAACGAATTTTCAAACAACACAGGCATAGAAAACGTAATATTATTATGGAAAGATGTGAATGTCCGGAAATTTCATAAACCTGCGAAACATGCATAAATGAACTTTGACGCTTTCTCGAAAAGTCACCTGAATTTCGTAAAACGTGGGGATTATTAGAAAGTTAAGGGTGTTATGACACTCAATAATTTTTTTGTTAATTTAATGAACGAAAAAAAATTTTTGCTCACAAGTATTCCCATCTTTGATCGAGCTCACCCCACTTTTACTATCTTTCCAAAAATCACAAACTCCAATGTGCGAATTTTAAGTTCCATTTATGTGCCGTAATTTTTTATTTTAAGGATGTGAAAGCCCACCCCGCTTCACCTAAATTTTTACGAATTAAAAAAATTGGAATTACATGCTATGAATGTGGTCAATTATGCTCAAAAACTCGAATCCCCCGGTCATTAGTCAAATGATAGAAAGGTAATAGTTTTTGAAGCATACACAAATCAGCACATAGACATCGCTTGATTTCTAATTCGTGAAAACCTCATAAAACCAGATTTGAAGCGTCGTTTCATCAACGCTCAAAGCAAAACTAAATTGATATGAACGACTGGAAAAATCTCAACGTTCAATCGATCCTCAATGCAACGCATTGTAGTGATTTAAATGCAGTCCGCATCCACAGCGATGATGTGAATCACCTTCAAATACAGTTGTAATACGTACCAATAGCGTATTATGTACATTGGCATCGAGTATAGTTTCCATATATGGCCAAGATGGACGCGCAGCCGGTCACCAGGCCAGGGTTGAACATGGAGCTTTAAAGAGAACCGTTATATGTACAGGGGGTGACAAGAACCTTCTGGCTTAGTGATTGTATTCTTGTTATGTCAATTGTAGATCGTTTAACTTCCTTGAACTGTCACAATGTGAGATATAGTTACCCCTAATGTACGATACATTAGGCTTTTTCAAAAGCATCGTCATGGAACGAATTGTAACACGACGCTGCCCACCACGAAGAAATGCAAATAAGTGGGAGACTTGACGAACGACTGAGGGGTTTCAGTGAGTATGCCGTATTTCGCAGAGGCTCACACTTAGAGCGGAAAAGGTTTATAGAGCAACTCTCGAATTTAATATTTCACATATATTTTATATGTACGATATTTGATTTCATTTGAGGATGATTGAAGATAACACACAAAACGTCAGTTGTCTCATTTAGATTGTAGATGCTCTTACTTGGTAGAACTCTTCCATCATGAAGATAAAAAGATTGTGTAATTAAAACACAGTTTCACAAATGAAACTCTTTTTCTTTCAGTGACGCGTTTCGATTTATATTTGAATCTGACAGTCCGACGATGATTAAATATAAATCGAAACGTGTCACTGAAAGAAAAAGAGTTTCATTTGTGAAACTGTGTGTTAATTACACAACCTTTTTATGTGCAAAACAGTTTTCTAGTTGCTGTAATTGAATAAGTATCTTGTTCGTGAAACTTTTGTGGTTACTCATCTGAACTGTTCTATCTCCTTGCAAGTAATTTCTTCCTGTGACGAATCAAAAAATTGCCCTCTATATCTATTTCGAGCATTCCGAAAACAACTTTGCTACTCCAAGTATGAAAAGCACGTGTGAAAAGGCTATGATGTTCGCTCAAGTGTGAGATGTCGGAACAAACACACACAAAGCTCTGAGCGAGTGCAATTATTTGTTGTTCGAAAATCAACATCGACTGACACAGAAACACTTGCTGCAAGGCGCGGTAACCGTTCTTTGATGGTCGGGATCGTATTGGAAAGATTGGCAATTAACCTGTGACCTTCACCTACCCGACCTTCAGCATCTCGCTGCGTCTATCAATGTGTATGTTTATGCCTGCATTACTATATTTATCGACTCAACTTGACTCAAAATCAATTAGGACAAGAGATGTGTGTACTATAAGGCGCGTGTGTGGAGAACGTTTGATTAATACAATATCAACACTTTGTAGCAGTAGAATTTCACAGCTGTCAGTATGTCAAAAACGGCACTTTGAATTTCTGAGGCTGTGATATAAACGTGGATGAGTCCTCCTTGAAAGTCCCCTTTATCAAGAAGGCGTTTCCTATCCCTCTTTATTTAAATTGCAGCATTAGAATTAGGCTATGTGTTTTCGTGTGTGTACGTCGAAGTGGTTTCAAGTCGGAATGATGATTTCATTCTCCCGACATATCAATTTGGTTCATTACGTATAATCATTCCATTTTGCATTGTGTTAGGAAATCCCAGTTTGAGCTTATACGTCTCTAGTATGATGATTATAAAGTAGTTTTTTAAAGCTATATAAGGAAATTCTCACTTTATCCAACTTTGACAAATCTGTGAAACTGACTTCCTAAATTCCTCATGTGTAACAAACCGCGTACTCAGTCATAATGTGCAAATAAGCAAGTACTAAAAAAAAGGGATTTTTCCCTTAGACTATGATCCCCTTACTGTCCTTCAGGATAGTATCATAATTCTGGTATCCACTTGAGGATGTGTCATCACAGTATTATGAGTATGCACCTACTTTATCTTTGTGTGACGGATTTTGGTGGAAAATACGTTCGTCATAAAGTGATTTATCGAGCACTCGCCTCTTGGATTGTAATAGCAGTTTTATCCGGCACATCTGTTGAAATCTATATATAGGTGAAATTTCGATGAAGCTCATGTCATTCAAAACACATGATCGAACGGTGATATCATTAAAAAAACAATGAGGATATAATTTTTTTAATTACGTTTTTTGGGCGTGTAAAATCATCTTGATTTGAATAATCATTAGTTTGATTCATTTGAGTTATTATCAACACAATAATGTTTAGTGATAATAATAATGTATTGAGCTAGTTTAATAAAACGTTTCACAAATTACAATGCATTTAATTTGTAACATTTTTCGCTTTATTTTGAGGTATCAAAAAAATTATTAATTAGGTTATGTTTGAGTTACGTTAGTCTTAGCATGAATATTACACTGAATATGAGTTACCAGAAAGCTCCTGATACATAAAAGTGGAGTCAAGTAGATTGACTAAGACTCCACGCGAGTCAATTCGCTTTGAATGATAATTCTGCAATATACTGGAATTAAAATCAGATGCTTGAACTAAATTCGCTTTAAACTAAAATTAAACCCACACTGGCTGTCAATGACTACTCTTTTTTGTTCAAGCTTATCACTCTGCTATAAATGCCGCTCCCAAAAGTTGCGTATGGGGTCAGATCATAGTACTTTCCAAATTCCACCAAAATCCTAATAAGCCGATTAATCATGCTTCACACCACAATTTCATTTTGTTTAAGACTTTTTTTAATCACTACTTGAGAAAAAAGGCATTTTATCAAACAATCTATCTGATTATACTGAATAGTGCACAGTGCAATGTAACTAAACTATAAACTAGATAACTAGTGATATTTATGACTATCGCACTGGTTTGAAAAAAAATGGATTATTATTGGTGCGAGGGAGTGGTCCGATTCAGCGAGAGAGAAATGCAGTCTGGGTCGCATACATTTACGTATTTATTTATCAGCAATCTGCTAAGACCCACTACACACTTGCTTCCAATGTCGTCGAGTATGATCGCTATATTTTGTTTTTGGTAGACTTCCTTGGGATCTTTCGGTAAATTTTGTCATTTTTGTTGTACATGTAGATCATAGGAGAGGTGGCATTCTAGACAAATAGTCTTCTCCTGCACACCTCCAAAATGAAATGAGTCAAATAGATTGACTTTGGTCTATTAGCGTTTGGTCTCCAATAAACGCAGCACATTCTGTAGTGCGGTAATTGACAATCGCGTCTGTGGATAGGGTCTGAACTGTACGCCAAAAGTTAACCAAAAGCCAAAAGTAAAAGTTATCCGAATGCAAATGGAAAGTTTTGGGATGCTGCTGATGCAGCGTTCATAATTATTCATAAATTTCCAAAGCAGAAATGGTGATAGCACAGCATATAAGATGGTCGTGCGTACTATACACACCTCCAGATGCTTTAGTGCTGTCTTGCCCACTTGTCAGGTTTTCCGGACGGTGAAACGTATTTTTCATTTTTCTCCGACCGTCTAAAGTATCAACGACGACCTGAAGCTTTTGCAAGTGTGTGCCCGGCCTAACCCGAGGTAAGCAGTTGTGTGCATATAATTCGAACGTTTTTCAATGCATATTTTATTATCCAGTTTGACTACTTATTCCAGATCCTTGCAAGCTTGGAATTTTCATACAATGCACAAGGTCGGTACCCTTCAATATATTGATAGGTCGATCGTCCATATTTTGATAATCGATAGATCAGCTGCTTCATGTCTGCACGTGTATACGTAAAAGTAGGCGTTTGTTGTTTTGTGAACTATTTTGCCTACTTCATCGCTGAGGTCATTCCACCATTCTAGAAATGTTTTGCTAACCCATTTGATATAGACTCTTTTTCGCATGTTCTAACAACACCAAATAAAGACTCTGGACCTTTATCATGTAAATTGGTAGATTTTTTATAGATAACCTCTCACAAAGGCAAAACGTTTATCGCTCTCTAGAAGCACTGTGAGAACATAGATGTTAATTTACATCCTCTGGGACGCCTACCCAGCAAGGCAGAAGCTTGATAGATGGTCAGTATTGGGCATCCCCCCATCTTCTTGGCTCACAGTACATTTTCGATCTGAATTGAATTACATATGTACACACACCCGCAAAATATTTGTCGTTTATGTTTTCGGACATCCATATTGGAAATAACACGTATTTTAGAAGGTCGTCGTCGAGAAAATATGAACAACTCCCACGAATATGGGAACATAAAGACGACAAACATTTCGCAGGCCGATTACAGGATACATTCATTCATTCTTACATGTACCAAGCGCTCTCATCTATGACTACATTCTCCGATACCTCTTTCAGCCAGAGCAATTCGCGTTGTCATCAACATATTTATAGGTAATGTTATGAGTGGTCAGGTAGCAATGCAATGAAAATAAGAAACGAAGCAGGAATCACAGGCATCAGACGAAACGAGACGCTAAAAATAAGGGGAATAGTCGTAGCGCCGCACAGATAGAAACGAACACGGGAACGGGAATAGAACGACCGATACTAATTTTAACGATTAGAAAATAGTTCATGGGATCAATGTATGGACTGAACGATTCCAATTATTCTATTACTATTATTTCATGACATTTATGTAAGGTTATTCATCTTGTTTGAAACTTGTAGACAAGGTAGATTTATCAAAACTTTGATTTCGGACTACCATTTGTCTATAAAAATGTATGAGTCTCACGACGTTTCGATTGAAGATAGCATATCAACTGTGTGAACTTGTGTTCCACAAATAAAAATGCATTACAGCTCTGACGCGTTTTACCAAGTCAGAGTATCTAGGATCTAAATGGTTTTATTGTTCATTACGACATAAAAATGATGTGTATAAGGTAGGAAAAAACAAATTGGTTCCCATTCAGGCAATAACTGTTAGTTGATTACGAAGGACGTAACTAATATTTCACGCAAAAGAAATTATCATTGGTTAAGTATATTCTTTGGAGGTCCTTACGCTGACAAGGTCACTGGCGAACAGGGCATTTACGCTGCAAAGAACCGTCTTCAGGTGAACAGTTCACCTGAAGACGATTGAAGATAGCACATCAATCGAAACGTCGTGATACTCAAAAATTTTTATAGACAATGGAAGTCCGAAATCAAACTTTTGATAAGGTTATTCTATTCAGTTGCTAATCCGCAAGAAGGTAAGCTTTTTTAAGTAAGCTTACAAAAACTGTCAATACAGTGTGGACCATTTTGGTAATGCATGTATTGGAACATCGGAAACCATTAGAAATACGTGAACGGTTAAATGGGGAAACGCATACTGAATCTGAATTTTTTACACACTGTATGGTGTGGAAGATAAAAAAAATATTCGCAATCCTTGTAACCATCTGATACATTGGACATGACAATGAATATCATATATCAAGCCCATAAACTTACCATGTTAAAATTAAATAAACGCAAGAAGTGCCCGACAAGGAGGAGACGTACCGACAGACAAACTTATAAATATACCTCCAGATCAACCGACAGACAAACGGACCGCTGCTGTTGCCATTCTACGACTCGAATAATCAAATCTACCATATCTTCAAATCATGCGAAATCGTTAAAGGTTAAATAAATATTGAATGACGACGGAAGGCCGGAAGGTACGTGCTCCCTCGCGGCATAATAAGTTATTTCATGTAAATATATATTGCGACGACGTAATATTGCTTCACGCCATCCTCACTGCACAGGCGTTGATGTGATATGAGTGATAAGTGATTTGTGAACAAGTTCTATTACAAATGGAAGACGTATGATGTCTTTTGGCTTAATTACAGGTAAATATTTTCTATATTCTGTTTATCTGTACAACAGACTAACTTGAATTAGGAAAAATACTATATAACGCAGATAAATGTAAGAAAGAAGTCACATTGGTACAGTTTTGATACTTTTTTGGTTCTTCTTTTTGAGGTTATACATACTTGGTCTCAGAATTTATTTTTATGTGTGTAGAAGTTCTAAATTGATCAAAACTATGTCTCTCATTCAGAAATGTTTACGATTAAGGTAATTTAGCGTACGAAGCAACACATGGAGAAATGATCATCCGCCTGTAGCTTTAATAAATACAGATGATTCAGTGCATCTGATACCACATTCTTTAGAGATGATGAAGGGGATCTAAAAAAACAGAACAATTGTTCTGTTATGAACTGATAAAGTGTCATACATATAGGAATGTAATATGTATCATTACTTTGTTTTTCCTTGAACGGATGACGTACTGGAATCATTAGAGGTAATATCGAAAAAATTCCAAACAAGCGCGTTTCTATGAGGTGAACGCACCCAAGAATCCGTGTAATTTAATAAAGGCTAGAACGATATTTGAGCTGCAGTAGACATATTTTTCAGGAAAGGAAATTCATTTCAATCCAAAACAAAAAATTGTGTAAACTATGCATGTATATCTATGGTTTTGTCAAAAGCAATAATATTCTGAAGGCGTATCATTAGGTAAAAATTAAACACTCTTGTAATCATGGGCAATCAAGGGTTTTGTCGGAAAAATAGTACTGCAAAAACAGGGAAACGATGATATTAATAATTTCTAATCCACCTAGATATTTTATAATTCTGCTATTTAAACACCATTTTTATATATCGTAAGTCAATTCTAAGAGCCCCGTCAAGCTGAATTTGATTCAAGTGAGGCTGTAAAATTTAAGTTACTACTACTCGCATTAACAATGCAAAATATGGAACCAAATAATCTCTCACTTCGTTCTGCATTCACTTTTAGAATTTCTCTGTATTGTTTCCGTAATTCATGACACAGTTTTAAATTCGATTCATATATAAGGAAGCTCGTGATGATTGAATAAAAGAAGTTTCTTGCAATGAATCCCATTCCAATTCAGTCTTAACGTATTGGAACACACTGCAATTCAGTTGTATACAATTCAAGTAGCTTCGAGCACTAGGGATTAGATTAATTTGATTAGCTATATTGATGCCAGTTAATCTCTTCACTTTGACACCCTGGCAAATATATTTAACCTCTAGTTGAGCTAAGCTATATATGGATTCTTCTCGGGGTTGTGCAGTAATGCAACACAAAGGTGTATATTCAAGCTACTTTACCGCTATGCGCTGAATTTTATAATTACATCTCTGGAAAACAGGCACTATTAAAATTTTTTTTTTAAAATGGAATCAGTGTTTAAGTGCTTTTCATAAAAACCGACAGCTAGCAAGATGGGCAGCCAGACAAGACGATGGATTAGGGACTTTGAAAAACGCATTTATCTAAAATTATAATTTTTTTAGGGGTGGACTTTGGAAAAACTATTACAAAATTAATACAAGGTTTTCTATAGCTCCTTTTTTGAGATCGCCTGAAAAGTATATTCAATTCACTGAGTGTCTTGTTTCAATGGTGAGCTAAAAGGAGTCGTTCACCCTGCTAATAATGTGAAATGTTTATAACTGTCCAACCGAACCCGAGAAACCTTGAAATGTTTCCTTTGTGCGAATTATCCACTTGTGAATCTATTAATATTACTTTTCGCCGTTCATTTAGCATAAACAAAGAGCAATCCTGAAAAGTAGTCTGATACTTCTGACGACATCTATATGGATGAACCTTCATACTTACGACTGTGTTTATATATACATGCTTTGCGTTTAAACCGTGTTATTTCCTTATCAGTTTCCGTACATCTTCAAGTGAGTATATGCGCAAATGGAAGACTCAACAAACAAAGCACTACGTATAAGTTTCCATTTCGAGAACGAAAGTAGGAGCGTAGAAATGCTTTAGGCACATATTCATATCGTATTCAATACTTAGAGACTATTGAAAGATGGCCATACACTTGTTTTACTACCAATGACGATATACCATAGGCTCATGAGTTGTTCAAGATTATGACGAAGTTAAAAAACACCACCACCACATTAGTCTGTATGTTGTGGCTAGTGCTTTTCTCATATTTGCAATCAGTGCCTAAAATACATAGAGATGTATGTGTATCGTTAGGAGTTCTTGACTTGACTTACGGTTTCTAATTTAACACAAAAGTTAAGAACGTAGATAATACCAATTAAAATCAATACTATGTATGATTATATTATTATCTTAATCTAACTAATGTTGTATATGTCGCGGTTACCAAAATACATATACAACTCCTACTTGTAACACCATGTATATAAATATCCCAGGATATATTCTACAATAGAAACCCGCTTGTGCGTGGTCAACCATAATAGAATAGAGGAAACCGATAAATATAGGTCAGATGCATATCTATATATTACACAGATGTATGTTAATGCTTTGGTCGAGGCTATTTCCATTTCCATTTTTCGTTTGCATTGTACCCGTAGAATAATCGAAAGAGACACCTAATCATTTTCACTTATTGATTCACGTACACCATACAGAACGTTCCATAATACATTTCCTTTCTAAACTAATCTTTTAACAGATTTATACGTAATATTCAGATATATGGATAATACTTCTCCATAACCAGCCTTTCCCAACGTTTTCTTTCAATTTCTACAATAGAAAACGCCTTTTGGAACGCACCGCGTCATATAAATTGAGCATCCGACATCAGTTGATTGTGAAAAGTAAAATGAGCCGAGCAAACAAAACGGTCGCGGAGTCATTAATTATCACTCCAATCTTGCGGCTCTAATTAAATCATCCAATTAATCCAGTGGCGTTTTTCTGCTAGCGACTCCATACCGCGCGGAAAAAAGAAAACTATTATAAACGTCTGCAGTGTTTTACAAAGTCGTTGGACTGAGACCTATTCATCATTATTAAAAGAGGGCTGTTGACAGGTCTTGTTTGTTCAACCATGACACGTGTGTGTTTGTGCGATATGATTTTGGCATATATATAGGTCAAAAATTCAATTCACAAATCAACATCCTCACAGCCCTCACATTAAACATCAGAATATCTGCAAGAAAATAAGGAAAGGTTCCACATACAGGTTGCGAGAGGTCCGAACAAACTACGTCAGCGGTCCCCATCCGGACCGCGGTCCGCTATTTGGTGACCCCTGTTTTAATCCATGAATATCACACAGAAAAGACTGGACAAAGGTAAATAACTCATTTCTCTAGTTCATCTTATTGCCGCACCTATTTTAGAACTTGTCTAAATTAAACATATTACTTTCGAAATAATGGTTTTGTTGGAGATCCTTAAAAAACTGGCAATCAACCTCAATTTCACGACCGTTTTGCAACTGATCCACCTTAAATATGTAACTGTAGCCCCTTAATAAACACAACGTGAATATTTTTTGCGCAAACAATTTCGTGAAAGCGGTTCCATATAGATCGTAACTATACACATTCGACAATTAATGGCGCGTTCCAAAATAAGAAGAAATCAAGTACGAAGGCTGAAGAGAGATCTCAAGTCCATATAAAGTGACGGCCAGATTCGGAATGAAAAAAAAATGTCGAGATGTGTTGTATAATATACAACAGTTGCCGAGTGTGTATGAACGATGTCATAACGTAATACGCGAAGCTATCTGACATTATGATGAAAACGCATCTGATTAGATTGACATCGATTTCTGATTCATTCGTCGATTTGAAATATAGAATGGAGTGTAGCTATACGGTAGAATATTTACTGCAACAACTGTTTTTAGTCGGGTTGTAAAATTACTGTTATTTCTCTCTCGTAAAATTACGCAAATATGCGATAATACTAACAAGAAGTTTGAAACTGGCTATTTTAAATACTGCCTTAAAATAACATAATTTTGGAACCGATCTTTCTGTCTATCCTTACGTGCCTTAATGTTGTGATTGTAATTAGGTATAGTATTTTGAAAGTGAAATGCGAGAGGCGCTTTTCTTGGAATCTAATGGAAATTCGGAGCATGCCCAAAATGTGCCTTAACTGTTATTCACTAAGGCAATTTTTGTGCTCTTTCGTCTTATGCTCTAGTTGTGATTCTGGCTGACAATTTTTTCAAGCTGCCCACCTGCTAGGAAGACCCTGTTGCACTGTCACCCACCCACATCGCAACGATTCGTCGGCACTTGTACGTTAACCTCATTCGACTTCCACTGAACTCACCCTCCCCTCGCAACTCTTCCACCCTCTCCGTCTATCCATAACGACCGGCGAACGGCCGGAAGTCGAAAAGGGTTGAAAGACCGACCCCAGTTACACATCCTCTTTCTCTGTCTTATCTTCGTTGCATTCCGTCTCGGTGTATGTTTTCTAATTGATGAGGCAGACGCAGAGTGACTGTCGAGGATCTCTTCAAATTATTCTGCCACTATATTGTAGATGTACTGTTATGCCTATACATTTCGGATGCTGTATTATTTTGAGAATTCATTGGGTAAAGATAAAATTGTGCAATGTATACAAAAGGTTTCATAAACTATTTTTTTTTTTTGGGACGCATTTCCTTTTTATCCTCAAAGCATCGTTCTCTATTATGCTCTATTTTATGATTCGCAGAGTTTAATAGTTTTTGACGACTGCAGATGCATTAGGGTTAAGAGAAATCCCTAGTAGGAAACCATTTTGTACAGATGTGGTAGAAGCAACTGATCAAACTCGCTCGAAATAGCGTTACTCAATCTTGATCTTGATTTCAAGATTAAGCAGCTCCAACATCCAAACAAAATCTTTATTACTTAACTTTATCCATAGTTGTGTTTTCTTGAATAAAACGTCCCATATATATGATAGTTTGCATCAACATTACAACATGCATCACACGAGTTGTACAGAGTTCTAGAACGGTTTGTTCGCCAATAAAAATAAATACGGCAAGTGGTAGCCAGCCATTAAGAGTTTTTGCAGTGAGCAATGTGTACCAAGATCTTTTGCTAGATTGGGAAATCCAAGGCTAAGCTCAACGCAACACTGCGAAAAATAGCTCGAACATTTCAACGAAAATGGTATGCTTCAAATCACGATATTACATACGCATTGCTACAGAGAAAAAAAATTGCATATATGATCATGTTTATGTATACGATCCTGCGCTCTGAATTTAAATGACTTGATAAATAAAAGGTTTGTGTGCAATTTGTTCTTATTTTGTCTCGTCATACGAGTAGCTTCTAAATACAGAGTATTGTATCGTTAACTTTATTGCACCGAAAGTGTGGATTATCTAACAAGATCAGAGCAATAAATCCTCAGCTTAAGTCTGTTATCGACACCTAATTCTAAACACTATGATCATAATTATCACTTATGTCCAAGACCTAGTACTATAAACAATGTAAATTATACTATTCATAAATATTAAAACGACTAAAAAAAATTTATCAAAGGTAACAAAATGTTTCGGTTTTCTATGAAATAATACGTTCAATTTCAGATGACACTATACACTATAATTCAAACCTGGGGAAGTCTTGGAAGTGAAAATATGTACCAAAATCTCAAATTGAGCATATCATAATCTTGACAAAACAGAGAAAATCTAACCTATAAGAGTACTATAGTGTTGACTGAAGCAAATCATGATGGCGCCAATAGTTCAACTTCATTATATAATTTATTATTAGTATAAACATTCGGTTAATTTGATGAGCTGTTATCAAAGCTACTGTTGGTTTCTCAACCTTAAATAAGAGAACCAAAAAAAGTGATAAAACTGAACCAATGCGACTTCTTTCCTACCTTTATCTGTGTCATATATTTTTTTTTCTATTTCAAATTTGATAGGTATTGTACAGATAAAAAATATGTATGTGTACTTGAGATAGAAGATATACGTCCACCATTGGTAATAGAGATTATTCACACCTTGGATATCACACATAATCACATCAACACCTGTATGAGATCCTCAAAACAGTCACATCCTCAACTTTTTTACATTTATTTGTCCTGGGAAGGGATCGATAAAAATAGTATCCAATCGAAAATAAAGAACGCAGTAACAGACATATGCGTACCGCTGAAATGCCGTTGACGGAGATGGCGATGAGAAATAAGTAAATGAACAACTTGGAGCGAATTGCATCATGTTCGTATTCTTGATTGAAGATAATGAGGTTACGTTGCAAAATATGATAACCTTACAAAAAAAATGGAATGCTTGTCAGAAAAGCATGTTCTTTTCATGTACGTTCCCGAATTATAGAGGACCAACAATTATTGGACAGTCGACAGACTAGACGACAAGCAGATGATAGACGACATAGTGACAGTTTATCGTGCTGTATGTGCCCAGAAGCATCAAGAAAACGTAATATGTATCTGAAATTACCGCTTATTTATTTAGAAAGTAAAACATGAGCATATGGGAAGCGCTATGCCAATCTATTTCACCCTCATTCGCATTGTGAGGTCATAATACTTAGATATTATGAGCAACTTAAAAATATCACATCTCCATCTTATTATATCCGATTTTCCATTCGCCTTGTGATTTACCTAGTATCTTCCGAGAATTTCGCACACAATAAACTCTCGTTACTAAAAACATCCTGGCTATAAATGCATGTATATACATATAGCGCATATAGAATGCGCTTTATATTAGGCGCCACGGCCAGATAAACAAGACCAGTAAGAATAATATTCAGCCGAAGTATCTGAACAAATTATGTCTATGGGAATGTTGAAGCTCGTACTTGTATACAGGATGATCATGTGGAATCGTTGATCACTTTTCTTTGCGAAAGTTGGAAGGTTTTTGTGTATGTCAATAATTATTTGAATATTCTTTTTAGAACCCGAACGTTGTGGAATGAGCTATCATTGAGCTGTTCCTGTCATTTATCCTCCCGCAGCGCTTCTGGAGCGCAATAGGCTTTCTGCCTTTGCAAAAAACATACGATACACATAAAATAAAATACAGTGCATCTCAATCATCTCCATAGATATCATATAACAGTTGTTGCCCTCTTCCTCCATGTTCGATCGTATAGATTTCGGCCGCAGATATCAGGTAAGATGCCAGTCACTCATTGAGTAAGTATTATTTAATGCACACACCAGCAGATCAAGACGGCGGCGACCACTTAATGATCGGCAGTCGCCGCGTACCTTTTTGTAACTTTTACTTTCCTTATTAGGCTCTCTCTCTCTCGTGGCCTCAACGGACTAGCGAACAATCTGTGCTTACGCGTATACGACGCTGCGGTACTACGGATACTACTATTTGTGCTCAGTACGACACAAATCGGTCGGCTGTCACTGCAGTGACGATTTATGGGAAAGCGTTTAGGAATGGTCAATGAATAACTGGACGATGAATGATAACGGTGGGGAAAAAATGGCATTAAGTAGTTTCAGAGATTTGAATCTGATTTTGGATTTGTCCATTGTTGAATTTCGGTAGAAAAATATTGGAACTACTGGAATACCTCGTATCTATTTATGTTGTACATGACATGGTCAGCTAAGGAAACATCTTTTCAACATGAGTTTGAGTGGAACACCCAAATGCCGGGGTTTTGGACAGAAAGATGAAACACTGCTGATATCTGCTTGTGATTGTCTAGCTGCCCAATCAAACCGAAAATCTGAGGGAGCGCTGGCCCTCTATAGCCAGTTTAAGGGATGCTTCGCTGGGTCATATCATCACCTTTTTCCACAGTTTGAGGTGGCTGAGCACCCAGTTTTGAGCAGCCCCTGGGGAGGACGTACAAGGGGCCTGATGGGACCTAAGTACTGTGATCATGACAAATTACCCTTCCTCCAATACAGAATATAGAATCTCCTGGGGATCATTGATTGAATGACTGTTTGATCTACATATCACCAATAACAGAGATGAATTTGGGAGAGGCTAGATTAATTCGGTTGCTCTATATAACCTGGATATGTGTAGAACGCATCGTGTTTTATTAATTATATTTCCATAATCGAATGAGATCAGAATATTCATCAGATTCTCCGGATTCTTACTGGTGGATGTAATTAAATGATTGGAATTAAATTGTGCAATTTACATGTCTAGTTAGAGGGGTTTCGCCAATTAATGGCATCTGCAATCTACAAATCAAAATATACCAGGACAACGAATTTACCGCAGATCTGACAACGCTGCTAATCTTGCGACCGCTGGAGGAATGTGGGCTACTCTGTATCAGTGCTGCTCTCCTCGCCACAATGCTGCCAAATAAATCGGAATTCACCAAAACACAACCATGAGAAAATATGACTCCAACTTCTGTGATACTTTTTCAAGCAAACCTTCACCAAAAATTGATTGAGTGAAACTTGCAGGTTTGAGTGCAATTTGTAAAAATCAGACATACTCTTCATATATAATCCTATTAGGTCAACGGTTTTATAAACACAAAAAATCTTTGGAAAAGATCATATCAAGCTATGAAACGCCTAAAAACGAATATTCAGTATTTTAAAAAAAATATATTGTTACTCCACTTCCCCTAAACGTATATGGAAAAACTATGAGGATTTTTATTTGTCCCAATAGTAATATGTAACAAAATAAGATCAGTATTTTATAAGCTATATATGTTTGAAGATAAAAGTCAGGCACTTTTGGATTTTATATTTTCTGGGGAACATATTTTATCCGGAGAAGGAAATGTCGTAACCAAATCTGAACATACTATTGAATCCAGCGGGAAATGTTCCACCAGTTACGAGTGCAACATAATAGAAAAACAAACGGCTTCTCTCCTGAAAGTGGGGGCCGAAAATCGGCGTTTCAAAATCGTTAGATATCGACAATCCTTGGAAAATGGTTACGAAAAGAATGTCAATGGAATACAAAAACTTGGTTCTTTTCACTGGAGGCTTAGATCTAAGAAAGCCTTTGGAGGACCTCAAGGTACTTACCTCTTTCAAAATGTTAAAACTGACCCTAAAAAATTAGCTCACTTTAGAAACAAATTAAGTACACCCCAAAACGACGTATAAATTGGAAAAATAAATGGTTTACATTTAAAACATTTATGCAATATAATTGTATAATTTTAAATCTAAAGTTATTGAAATTGAATCCTCATTTCTATGCCTTTAGAAGGCAAATGTGTCTATGTGAAGTATGTAGGGTTACCGGGTCGAAAGTTTATACCTAAATCATGGAACGCCAAAAAATTGAATAGAACGAGGTGGAGTGGGATGTAAAAGGTATTCTGCTCGAACACACAAATACATACTGCAAAAACGAACAAGTTCAATTTGACGATATACGAGGAGATCAGTGAAATTTTATGATACCCGAATTTCATCGCAGGAGGCGCTGAATCATTCACTGTTTCAAATTAATATCACATAGTGATTCAAGTAGCCACATGATAATCCACCGAAGTTACGGTTATATTAATAAAAATGTAGAATAGGGCAGTTGAATTGTGTGCACTACCCTCGTAGTGAACGGCTCCGTACTCTCAATGACATCACCTACACCAAAACACTCCATCCCGAGAAAGTGCTCGAAACATATTCCAAGTAGTACCGGCTGACGAGTCGAGAAAACCAGTTCCCAATCAACGACCCAGTTCGAGGAAATTTTTCAGCGGACGGACGGCAACAGCGCGGCGCGACTCCGTCAGGGTCATTGCCACACCCCTGCCCCCACCCCTCGCACAACCATCTCTTATCCGGTAGACACATTGTACTAACTCTTACAACTTCAACTCAACCGTTTTCGCGACCTTTCAACCACCCAGCAGAGGTTTTTTCAACGTGAAAATGTGTTGTTTTCGTTGGAGGTTGTTGATTAATATCACCGACGAATCCCAAGATCCTGGTTAACAATAATTGTAATACGATTTTATTAGATTAGGCAGCGTATACAACGTTATGCTGTTTGCATCTTAATTTTGATAGGTAGAAGTAGGCTCTGAAAATATTGCTTTATCTTTTAGTCTAGACAGTGAATGAATACTAATCGTAAAGAACAATATTAATCACTTTATATCGTTTATTCCACTTTGAACTGGATAAACATTGAAACAAATACTCAGATACCTTGTTAGATCCTTGGAAAACCTCAAAATGATTGCTAATTCTCAATGACAGATATCTGAATATGTAAAATTAATAAAACATGTTGAAGGCATGAATTTTCCTGATATATAGACATCATGGAACATCAAACGACGTATTATATCAATTTAAAAAAAAATGCAGTCTGTCGTGAATTTAGTGGGTCATTTCCTGTTATATGTTTACAAATCAGGATCTGTGTCACAAATATGTTATTGCAGCTATAATAGGTTTATTTTTAAAACATTTTAATTATGGTATTTCGAAACGTTCAAAGCAATCCACCTGTAAAAATAGTGAACAGTTAAGACTGAATCCACAGTTTGCAGATTTGAAGGGTATTTATACTTGGAAGGCTTTGGAGGGAAAACTAAGGACACTTTAATTTGAGGTGACTTCATTGTAGGAAATTGCAGCTAAATGACAAAATCACACTGCTTTCTTGTATCGTATCGAGAAATTCTACATTGCCGCTCGAAAAAAACATCGCCCGGTATGATAAAATCAGAATTTCCTTCGCATAAATATCTTCGAACTGAGCCTACTTGTTTTTTGCTCTTTTTTAGAGTCTATGGTCAGTTTTTTCAATCAACATTTGTTTGGTTGTTGTGACTGATTTCATCATGGATTATATTTAATGTTGATGCAAGTGTACTAGTAGAATTAGAGTAGTATTGAAGCTCTACCTATAGTTTAGAGCTAACGGTCACTTAAATTGAATTGAGTTGAATAATGGACTCTAGATACGTAAAAATAGTTAGACTCCCAAAGTTTTGTTCTTAATTACGCCCCAAATCAAAGTTAAGGTTTGCAGAAGCAGTTTTTGGTTATTACGATGCGGATGATGCACAGATTTCAAAAAAAAGAAAGCACAAGATTGTGGGCTCTGTGGGTTAACACATTCTGAAAGGTAGCTCCGTCGTTTAAAAAAATCCAAAGCCAAAATTCGAGTATGCAGAAAGTGCTTTTTTATTTGTTAATTTGTGCCTTCCTTAGTAAAACTGATAGCTTAACGCAATTATCTTTTTTTAAATACCCTCGTAACTTGATTGTATTCAGTAATTATAATCATTGTTATGAATCCTTTTCATGCTAATTTCGATAAGAAACTCGCAGCAGGAAATCCTGCGAAATAAAGACGATGAGTATACAACGTTGGCAGACAACTTGAATATGATACTGTACTACACTGATATTACTATCATGCATTGCGAATAATTAAATGGTGAAAATTGTGATAGTGAAGATTATTATGTAATTATCATATTGATCATCGAAAAATCAATTATTTATGATGTGCTTGCAATCAAGGACCAGCAGAAACAAATGGGTTTGATCCGCCAAATCATTTCTACTCTGATCCACCGTGGATGCTCGCATCCATACTCAGCCTATACAGATTTTGTATTTGAAGCGATATGTTTATGAGCGCTTTACATCTCTACTGCTATCGCAGTAAGCATCCAAACTTCGAGTATACGCATAGTTTTCAGGTGACTAAAACCAGAATACTTCAGAGGCGAACGAAAAAATAGTTAGAGATTCATATTTTGCAAAAAACTATTAATAAACCCAAGCATGACCGGTAAGATCTATTGGGATACATTAAAATAAAATAATATGTGTCCCACAATAAACGATCAGCAAGATACTCAAAAACCAAAGGGTCAAAGTTCAATACAGTGAAGAAAACAAAAAATGAATATGCATATTGACTATTATAATTGTAACCTTCATGCCCAGAAGCCCTACATGACATTATAGGCAGCTGCACGCCCATGTTTACTATCTACTTTCTGCTATCGAAAAAATCAACCAGCACCACTCACAATGAATCACCTGGTATGTCGCGCGCACGCTTGTGCTAAGGTGTTCTTGACCATATAGCGAGGATTCATAAAAATACCACCAAAATGACTCATATTCCGTGGTAGCCAAAGAGTTTGTGTAATGACTAGAAGCAGTCGTTGCATACCAATCAAAAAACCCGTCTTTTGTTTGCATTTGGTGAGTAATACCATAACCTAAATATGCGCTCTTGAGGCACTGTTGAATATCCTTCTGATGGATCTAGTCCAAAGGCAGGCTAGAATGACTGCATCTTGACTGTGGAGACAAGGCAGTTTTGCTTTTGTGAACCCAGGTAATGAAGGGCACACTACCATCCTCTCAAGATATGCAAAAAGAGGATCATTTCATGCTTAGAAGGAGTGATATAATTTATTCTACATTTTGCTCCGACCACAAACTTACGGTGAAGTATTCAATAAGAGATGAGTGGAGTCAATAGGCAAACGGATCAACCAGGTGAGAGAACAACACCTTTAGTAACAGTCATTACCCATTCTATTCTATCTGAATATATACTGATGTACTGTGATATACTGATACACAGGTAGTTTTCAAAACTCGTAAAATTCCTTTTTTGAAAACATGTCCAACATAATTTAGTTATTATGATTTCAACAAAAACAGGTTTAATACAATACATTTTATGGACATGTCAAATATCCTTTTGGTCATTTTCAAAAAAAGAAAATGGAAGTAGAAGTTCACTGATCCCATCATAGATTGGCATTTTATTGCACTATTGGAAATGAGATTTTGTCCTTTTCTTAGAAATAAATCATGTTTTTACTGAGAATGGGATATAGTGCAAATCTGATTAGACCATAAGATTCAGAGGAAAATTTTCTACCACATAGAGTGGAACAACCATTTTGCCTTGAGATAGGAATCAAAACACAGCTTTGTAAAATCATAAGTATGCATCAAGAAAATGGGGAAAAACATGTTTTCTCAAACAGGTTGAAAACTAGTTTCCAGAGTAATTTGATGGTGCTGATCACAAATTCTTATGTTTTCAGCCCAAACCTGAGGGAGGACACAAGAAACATTTTAGTACTTGCACCCTACCAAATTGGCTCTCTTTCATAGTTAGATATTAGAGCTCTAAATGAAGCAGGAGTAAATAAAATTTACAATAGCAACACACATGAAATGTCACCATTTATTTATGGTGGCTGAAGCAAACTGCAGTCTGATGGAGGATCTGCTGATATCTAGCATGAATTTCTAACCCACAATCATTAAATTCAGTGGAATATGGAGCCCTATGTCTTAAGAAGATAACTATAGGTTATGTTTCACAGTATGGCCCACAGTGTCATTTTATGCTGAAAAACTTTTTTGCCTCAAAGTCTTTTAAAACCGCAAAATTCATCAGATTTATATGTAGACTTATCGAAATTGGTATCCACAGAAGAGCAGACCAGGCTTTACAATTCTTAGGTAGTGTCTGATCAACATATCTTTGTAAAAAGGTGTGGTCAAATTGTAAATTAGTTAAATAATAAAAACTGCCTGTAACTAACTGACCAACATAATTGTGACTTGTTGTTCCTCAACATCTTATTTGATGCCTACTATAAGAAAATTATTATAACAGAAGCAATGTCATAAATCGCAATCAATTCCTATCTTAGCTTTTATTTACATTTTGATTTAAGGTACATAAACATACAATTTTGTTTCTTTATTTAGCGTAAGATGCTGTTCTATTATTTTGATAAACATTCCATAATATTGTTTTTTATTGCAAAAGTTTGAAAAATAAAATAGTAACATCAGTGGCACACCCAAAATGTCTGAATCATCCATTTGGCCCAACTGTTAAAAAATTTGAGCAGCATTTCTCTAGACAGTACATAATATGTAGCAGTTTAATCTACATACTGTTAAATATTCTATTGAATACTAATATCAAAAGAATAAAATTAGGAAGCTCAAGATAAAAAGTACCTTGTGTTTTCTGAACACATTCATACCTATGTACCAAAAATTCCAGTGACAACTTGATATTATAGAAAATATGTGGTTTCGAAATCCTCAATATATCTAAAAACAGGCTTTTCAACAGACTGGTATGTTTACTAGTCAGAATGTATACCTGCACTTAATCTTATCTCTGAAACCTTAGTCATAAGCACCTACTGCAGGCTAAAAGGATTATAGACATAGATGACAAAAACAAGCAGTTCTGCAATTAAACATGCCTTATTTTTTATGAATCTTTGACACATATCAAGTTCATAATTTGCACTTATTTGAACAAGTGACTAGAAACAAAAAAATAAAATGAAGGTATTGTTATAAATAAACCTTTTTATTGGTAGATTTCAGCTACCCCTGCTGCCTTTAACAAAAATATTGGTTTGCATTTGATGATTGAAGATATTTACAATATATACATTTAATACTACCAGAAGAGCACAGAAAAGCAGCGAAAATGTGAATGTCTCTTATTTAAATATTGAATTCTCAAATAGGCACGTTTCTCCACTTTGATTATATTTCTATTTCCAACAATTTCAACATTTCACAGACTGAGCCTGCTTATCTCTGACACGTTCCTTATAATTCTTGTGTATCTAGATTTTGAGATTATTATGTTTAAAAGCTGCAGAGGCTTTTGTGGAAACAGATTCAAAAGTATATAAGTTAGGATTATACCAGATTGTTTATGTCCACAAGTAGTGTTTTCTCGTTTTTTATATAGAAAAAAACATCAACAAGAACTAAAGGTACTCACATAAATGAGGCCAGAATAGTACCGGTCTTTGAGGTTGTGCAGCACACAGGCTTCATTGAGGCAGGTGAGCTCGGCCATATCCTCGACCTTATCGAACTTCGGAGGGTTCATTTTCTGGATATCATCCTTGGGCACGACGATCCTCTTCCCGGTCTCCTGGAGCTCCACCTCGACCTCATCCCCTTTCTCCCCCTTGATGCTGGCAGCGACGAAGCCGTGCGTGTCGTGGGGCACCCATACCAGCCTCTTCTGGGTCCATTCCGCCTGGGTGGCGGGATCGTTGAAATTGTTCCTATCCACATAGAGAAACTTTAGCTCGGGATCGAAACGCTCCTTCGCCTCCTTCTGCTCCATCAAGTCGGCCATGCTACACAAAGAACCACCCGAGAACCGCGATCACATCAAGTCGCCCGAGACCGAAGGCACGGAACGGTTTCGCGCTACGTCGTTTTACAATAATTTTGCTTAATTGACAAGGGTTATTGCTGTTTTTCCGGAGTCTTTTTTGCTATATCGTACACACACTGTACCGGGCGTGTGTTGTAGTGATCGTTTCTTTCGTTGGGTTTCTCAACGGGTTCGTTTTCTGTCAATGACAGTTCGGTTCACGAGTCGTCGCGAATGCCACAACCAATTCGATGGTGGGAGTAAACAAAATAAAGCGGTGTTGCCGACCAACCCCGAGATTACGATAATGTAGGGAAAAATTGTTAAGTTCTTGAACGTTTTTTTTTGATAAAAATGAATCTTAAAACAACATGTCGCTCAAATTGCAAAAAATATAAAGTGGAAGTGAATCTTGACAATTAAAAATTCCCACATCCAAGGCAGATAGATCAGACATCATTCCATGCTCTGGCATGCTGTTACAAGAGTTGGCATGTGTGTCAAATCCTACTATCCACGGATTAAGAATTAATGTCCAATTTTTATAGATATAAGTTGTATGAATATGTAACAATATTGCTTCATATAGAAACCCACAAGATAAAGAATGAAAGATAAATGAAATCATGTATGATCACATTAACTACGCACATAAAGACATAAAACAATTAAATCATCAAAGGAATTTGTAAATTCGTTCGAGTTTTGTTCATGAACATAAACAAAAGACCAGAAAAAATATATTTTTTTTAATTACGAAGTCTCTTTTGCGTTTAATAAATGGTGAAAATCACACAATAATGAACCTCATTTATTACCAATGGTTGAACCATCAATTTCTTTGCAAGGAATCTCCGACAGTCGCTGCATTTGGCAACGGGGCATCGCATCACCAACCGTCCTTTACCGGCCGGCATCCCCACTACGTGCTCTCATTGGTCAACGTTAAGGACCGGCGCTAAATGCGGGTAAGTTCACCGATTTCAAAATATGGAGCCGGTATGAGGTCAAAAGCTGTCCTTTCCGACCAACAGAACACCTGTTGCTATGAATGTAGGATTGGGAAGGAATTCCAGGATTTTCCAGCACATGCTAATAGCAGGCAACTTGTCGTATTCGAAAATTCAAACGGAGGACAGTAAAAGTGTAACGGGTGTTAGCGAACTTTTATTTTTGGGGGCCGCCTCCGGTTGAACCACATGAGATGATGTCATACCTAATTCCTTATTTAAATACAAATGCGGGTGGTGGGAAAAATTTAGCTATACAGGTGTTTGTGAGAATCACTTGCATTTTTTTGCTCACGACGATGATCGAAGGATTATGCAAAACTCATCTAGCTCTTCCATAGCAGTGCTAAATAAATTTTCCTTGGGCGATACCCAGTATATACTGGATTTTCTACAGATAACCACTCGCAAAAGCAGAAAATTTATCGCGATCAGAAGCACTGCGTGAAGATAAATGAAGCTCATTCCACAACGCCGCTGTTCTCCAAAAGAACGACTTTTGGAAGAGGTTCGTTCGAGGCGAGCTCGACCTAGTGAAGATACGTCCGTTAAGCTCCTCGAGTGTCTGCTGTACTGGCTGCTCTGAGGCCTAATAACCCAGAGGAGGGTTTATTGGTCTTAAGCACAAGTTAACTCATAAACTTTCCTAAATAAATTACAGGACAAGAAAAAGCTTTCTTTCCAACCTTATTTATATCGTCGTCCCGCCAATGTCGCTTGACGTCGATTATATACAGTATTGGTATACGGTTTGATTTAAAAAAGGAATGTATGTTACAGCTTACCAACACTAAATGCTGTCCTTGCCTTACTTTGACACAGAGTAATTTATTTACAAAACATTTTCGATTCTTGATAAAAACCTCTTCCAAATATGGAACTGATTCCGAATGCCGAAGTGCGTGTATATTTTTCATACGGGGCGAATCGTAGTTAAATACATTATTTCAATGACATAATAATATCATATCTCTCAGTATGTTTTGTCTATGTACCGGTTTTCTTTAAACGAAAATACTATGAAAATGATTCCATAAAATGTACATCACAATGTTAGTCGTCGGACATTCTGCATTGTCCTTTTATAACACTGAACCAGTGATCTCACTGAAAGGGAGCAAACCAATAACAAGTTGTACGATTATGATCGAGTAATAAAACAATTCGAAAATATATTGTACAACTGTGTGTAAACCAAAAGCTATATAAAGACGGAAATGAGAAGAACTGAAATTTTATACATACTCATCGATTTCTGTTGATTCTGTACAAGTCGAAACAGTAGTGCTCTTCACATTATTAGATTTTTCTGATCTTGCTCGACCTGCGTTTCGCGTCTTCTTTTCTAGACTTTCAAGAATTCTTGAAACGCTGACAGGACAAACGTCATCCTCACTCATCATGAAAAATGACACTTGTAATCATATTTTTTTTTAGTATGACAGATTTCCACAAGGCGCGTCCACACAGGGTGGTATTGGCCGAGAATACCCAATGTGATTTCGTCATTCGAACCACCTAAATAAAACGCTTGTAATCCAAAAATTATAGTTCAAAGAAGAAAACACGCTCTAAGAGCAAACCGCGTGAGGCGCTTCTTATTATTTTATTAACTATCTCTACTTTTACACATAGCTACTTAGTACTTATGAAATACTTCGTCAGTGGTTATCAAGTACTCCATAGTCTAGTTTGCTCTTAAAGCGTATTTTTTTAGTTTTGTAAGCTATGATTAATTTATTTGTCCTATAATGAACTTGAATCCAGACATTTCCCTGAGCACTTCACAAAACTACAAGGAACAAAAATGTATTTCTTTAGGTGCTAACCAGGAAAATAATGTTACAAGTCCCATCTGCTTCTGCGGTTGAAAACCATATGATAACATTGCTAAGAAAAAAATGATTTTAGGAAAAAGTTATTAGTGCGCGTAGTGAAACGTACTTTTCATCAAAAAAAACGATTGATGGAATGCAAACACATTTTAATATTTCCCATGGAGTATATCCCCAACTCAACTCATATTGATGGTACTTCAAGTTATTCATACTTCATTCATCGAAAAAATCATACTTTCTCTGACTGATCCAAGAAAAATATCTTCGAAGTTCTGTTTTTAAGATAACAACGAATACAAAACAGTCCCCTTCATTTTTCTGGTTTTAGGCCATTGATACTTTTTCTTCCAACTGCATGAACCTTTATTTACTTAGGATGTCTGAGAGACATTTGACACATAAAAAGCCCAATTTTTTTCATGCTCCTCTGCACATATTAGTAGTGTCAGCTTAAACGAATATTTATTTTCCGTCCAAGATGTAATCCCGCCAAACCTAAGACAGAATCCACACGATATACACTGGTTTCCGCATTTTTTTTTAGAAAAGTAGTTATATCATACGCTATAAAATAAACACAGACAATTCTATGTCGATTTATTAAATAGTTTGCCCAAAACATAAATTTTGTTATTTACAATAATGTACAGAATTTCGGGAATATGTTTACCTATCTTATGATAAAAATTACACAGAGTAGGTATTATGGAGTATTTTTGTATTAAACCTTTTTTACAAAAAATAAGCGTATTTAAAGAAATTTTTACATTTAAATTATCAATGATAAAAAAATTATAAACATTTCTAACATCTAATTTTCATAAATTACTTGTAGTAAGGTAGTTTAAAGGTTACCATCGCTATAAAGCTAATTAAGATTGGTATGATGTATTAAACATTCATCATTCAGTTTGTAGTCTTTATACAGTATACCTACACAGGGGGAAAATGACGCAAATTATAAAAAATCTAATTCACTTTTCATTGTGCCTCAGTTGTCGAGCTCATTCATTTAAATGAAATAAAATCTGACGGCGAGTCAGCTTTGCAGCACTACGATGAACCAACATCCTTTAACAAGTCTGTGTTTAATTATGATCAGTTCTGTTTAATCTGTTTTTGTTTTTTATAATTCGGTGCATTTTAGTTTTTCAGTCAAAGCTGCTATTTCGAGTTACAATACACAATCTTGCTGTAATTATTGTTTTAATGATTGGTCTTAACGAATATTTATCAGCATGATTTATAAATATTTATAGTTTGTAAAAAAATCACATCATGGATTTTATCCACAAATAAAATAAAAGGCAAAACTGCCAATACCACAAATTATAGGGTCCGCCAATATAGAAGTATATTTCATATATTTCTGTTATTAAACGGCATATCAGACATGGCTGAACAAAGTACCGTTTGGGATCATTTTGGCCGGCCTAACCATTGAAACCACCATCATTTGGCGCATACGTTTCACTATCTTTCCTGAAAGAATCAACATTGCAATGCCTACTTTCGAAAAGGCAGTTCGACATGCCCCACCAATGAGTTTTTATTATTATTTAAATACGGACTGTTGCAAGCTCTATTTTCGAAATTTTGAACATCGTAAAAACGTCTTGAGCGATATTATTGTCTATTAATAAATCGCATACAAGGGTTTTCAATATATATATATTGAAGCGACCATTAACACTTGCTATTTTGATGCTTTACGTTCCTGCGTTCGATGTGGCGGACCCTTGATCAAAAAGTGGAGAAATACCACACGTATAGCATATGAAGGTTCACAAAATCTATAAAAACATATCAAGATGCTAGCATGGAAAAAATCGCTATCAATTCAGTCTAGAGTTCTAGCAAGATCTAAATTGCTTCTTCAAAGTGTATAAAATATTTTAGAGCTACCTAATTTAAACAACAATATTTGCCTCATTATCTACATAAACTGAAAAATATTTCATGAACATAATTAATGGACCAATATATCAAAAATTAATTTGGATGTATTATACTGCTGCTTGGTTGTCTCAACCAAATCTTGCTGCTGTTATATTAGTTGCACTATTTGAACTTTAAATTTCGTCGATTAAATTCTTGAAACCATACCTTATTAGGATAATTTGTTTTATTTTATAAGCAGCAAATAACGGTTTAAACAAAAAATGTACATAGACCAACATCCTCATCACAGCAATGTAGAAAGGTCAATTGATTATATTAAATCACAAGCGACAGTCAATGGATGAAATTTCAATTAATTTTAGCAAAGTATGTCATTTGATAAAGAACCAGATTGGAGCAACAGTTTGCAGTCAAATATTGATCTTGTATGTGAGACTCTGGGCGTACTCTGAATATGTTTCTATAGTATCCAGTCTAACATATAACAATGTTCAGGAATAATGGAATCCATTTTAAGAGAATATTGTTGCTATCACATAAAACATCCACCGTTTACAAAAAAAAATCGCTGTTTTAAATATATATTTCTATGTACAACATTTATCTCATCGAATATGCGATCATATCACCATACGAAACCTAAAAACCACTATAAAGTACAATTTCCATAGAATATCGGATCCTCACAGTGGTATGTACATATAAGGGAAACAAAGACAATAGAGATTTTCATTTTGCAGTTTCATTCTTTAAAATTTCTGAGTGCCTGGAATATTGGGTCAAAATACGTCTGTGTGAGTGGAAGCTGTTCTGAAATATTTTCTATCGATTTTTGTCAATAACAAGTAATATAATGAAAGTAAGTTAATGTTTCGAAAAAAATGAGGCATTCTGACTTTTCTTTAACGTCTCATTTTAATATCTTTGAACATGTTCAAGGATTTTTTCTGCGGTTATTAAACGAGTAACTGAAATAGTATTGTTACGTAAATTGTAGATGATTTCACTTGGTGACACTCTTTAATTGTTGAGATAAAATTATGCAATTTCTAATAAACATTTTATATTACTTATAAATTATGAAAATGATACAGACATTTTAGAACACAAGAGGTTGAAATTCATTATTCCAAGCACCCAAATTTTAGAGTTTATCATCCTATGCATCACTTTCACACCCGTATTATAAGGCCCTTTCGGGTCTACACTCGAAATGCACACAGATTCGCTCGATATATTACTGTTCAAAGATTGTGAGGCGAATGCAGGTGGTGAGTCCAATACAGTCAAATCTCCTTATTCACAGCATCACATATACAAGTGACTGAATTTTTCATTAAACATCGAAGCGATACCATCATCTTGTTATATTACAAACAGAATTACCTGTAAAACGACAAACTCATACTGATAATAATGTACTCTTGTATTATTATAAAGAGCATTGACTGTATAATCCATGTCATATTTGGTGCGCCGTTCAGATAATTGTTTCCACAAAAAAGAGGTCATGGAACTCAGTTTGGGGCCAGTCACAGTCTAGTAAGGGTACCAAATTGATGTATCAGTTTGTTGCATAACAGAAATAGTAGTAAATAAACCCGAACACCTGCCTCCGCCTCCTTCCTCTACACAAACACCGCCTACGTGGCGTGTTGCGTGCACCATGCCTTGAACCCCCCTTCCTCGTCCATCTTCCAGTCGTGCTTCTTGGCGCATGGTACGTGCGTCCACTGCAGACATCCCCTGCGCAGGCAGCAAACCGTCGCCCCGCGCAGCTTGCAGAATGAGCACGGCACGCCGCACGCCTGCCACACCGCCTCCTCTAGGCCAACGACCCGCGAGCCCACCAGATACGTGCCTGGCGACCAGACGATGCAGTCCTCGTGCGCCCACACCTCGTACGATGGTGACGACGAGGAAGACCCCGCAGTTTGGTTCTCGTGGATGCCTAGGTAGACTTCAGACTCGCTCTGCAAATGGAAATATTATTAATATTTTCCTTATAGCTTCAGAAGCGCTCTGATATTTCACTTCGAGCTTACAACTGTGACTGACAGATAATATGTTTCCCTACAATACAACTCATGCCACGATGCTAAGATTTTCCAAAAGAAAGACTTTTGCAAGAGGCTTGTTCGAGATGTTGGAAAAATCTGACGGTAGAGAGCAACTACGTTGTATATATGTAACACAGGTAAGGGTGTCGTAGCAACATTTACCTAGACGTATCGCGCAAAGTGGTTTGGTTTATTATCATTTTTACAAAGTTAGAGGTAACAGTACGGACAAAGAATAATTAATAGGGTAATTCCGGAGGCGCTATTCATCTAAGCTCTATTTCTCTCGCGACCAGCGAACCAGACACAGTATACTTATGCGAGATCCCACTTCTAGAGGAGCAATCCACCAGAAGCTCTGGCTATCTAGGAAACGAGATTCCGCATTGAATATAGTTTTTTTTATGAACCCAGTTTAATGAAGTGTAACATTCTTAAAACGCTAATTTATTTAAACCGCTGATCTCATTGCAGAAGATTTTGATCGGATCTCAAAAGGGCTGATCTACTTCAAGCAAGTGTTGCATCTTGGAATATCATGTGATTTTAAAAATCATGAAAGATTCAGTTTTTCAATCAATCCAAAGTCCCCATTTCTCAAGTGATACAATCACCTATTCGACACCAATTTTTGCGTTGGTATCACAGCGAACCTACCTCGGAAGTCCTGTCCAGATCGGAATGTTTCCTCTTGACTTTCTTTCCGGCACGCGCGTGCGCCATCGCTTGTTGCTGCTCTTCGAGCGCGCGTCCTACCTTCTTGCTTTTGAACTGTCGGTCGAACGGGTCGTCCAGCCGGCGCTCGAACTCCGGACACTGTGTGGTGATGAAGTACGGGCCGAAGAGGTCGCCCATGGCGGGTCCGTCCGTCGTCGGGCCGCTGAGGTCGCTCGCGTGAGGGCCGCGCTTGCAGAACGCGCATATCCAGCTCACGTCGCGCGTCTGTGCATCGTACTTGTTGCTTAACGTGCTACAGTGCAGACCCTTCGATCGGACCTATGAATAAGGGATTAATGCACATTATATTTTTCACTCCAGATACGATTGATTAAATTCTCAAAAGTTTGATTCGGATTTCCATTGTCTATAAAATTTTGAGTATCACGACGTTTCGATTGATGAGCTATCTTCAATCGTCTAGGAATGCCACCCTCAGAAGTATCCTAACAAAAACTAAGCCCAGGAATGAATCTCAAGAGACAAAGGACTGCATCTACCAGATACCATGCCAATGTGGTAAAATCTATGTTGGAGAAACAAAAAGGCCACTGGAAGTAAGAATCAAAGAACATCGTCTCAACACCCAGCGAGCAGAGACAGGAAAATCTGGAATAGCTGACCACGCATGGAGGGAGCTCCATAAAATAGCTTGGGACGACGGTAAGGTTATTGCCAAGGAACCGCATTGGTATCGAAGGAAATTCAAGGAGGCGGCATTCATCACCAACAACAGCAAAGTGTACAGCAAACCCAGCGTAGACATTAAACCAATCTGGCAGCCACTCATAAAGAAGATTAATAGACTACGACTGGACCAGACAACAAACAATGACCGACAAACAGCCAAGTCAGCAGACCGGAATACCGCGCATCGGGAACCAATCAGAACAGACCGCGCACAACAACACGTCTCCGGACGGGGTATAAATATGCATGAAAGGAACGTGTTCGCCAGTTCACCTGAAGACGATTGAAGATAGCACATCAATCGATACGTCGTGATACTCAAAAATTTTATAGACTATGGAAGTCCGAAATCAAACTTTTGATAAATCCACCTTGTCTACAAGTTTCAAACAGCTGATTAAATTCTGCCTCGGCGGTGAACAAAATGCCGAGGTAGACAAAACGTTAGTGAAAGTAATCAGGCCATTGTATGTGGTTTTAATTAGTGACTAGTGGAAAGTAGAAGACCAACCCGTGAGACAATTACAGGATAAGTTTGAAACGTTATAGCGGACGAACTTTTACAAATGTAGGTATGGCAATGGATCTGACTTCTGAAACACCCTAATTAATCGAAAAACAGCTAGATCTACGTCATTAAGTTAATATATACGGAATGGCACTGGTCGCTGAAAACAGTCTTCCTGGACAGAACAACGTTTCTCAGAAATACGAAATATATATATAAAAAAAAGGAAAACTGTTTTCGCCAAGGGTTCCAACCAGTGACCTTTCACATATACCTTATATGTATCTAGGGTGTACCAATATATTACGCAGACTTTAGAGATGCTGTAAATAACGAGTTGAAGTTTTAAAGCGACTAGAAGACATTATGACCCGTAGAAAACCGATGATAAAAATTAGTTTATAGAAGATGACAGTACTCCATTTTCTGTATGGAACCGGACAAACCACTACCATCATGAGAGACCTTATTTCGGCGAGGGCATGAGAGCAATGAGATAAATGTGGAATCGGGCTATACAAACGGAATTCAGTTTAACCCGCAAAAGACTCAGACAACAACCCGGACAAAGTAGTCGCATGCTGGAAAATGGAAGGATGCCCAATACTTGAATCATCTTCCATCAATCTTCTGGGAATTAACAAAAACAATGCCACGATCATGCTGCTGGCCTCCCAGGATCTGGGGGTTCTCATCCGCTCCAAGAAATTGCATTTTCCAGAACAGCTACTGTTACTGTACAAGGCCCAGATCAGACCATTGCTGGAGTACTGCTTCCATGTATGGGGATACGCTCCAAACCATTTCCTGAAGCTTCTCGACACAATCCAGAAACGAGTAATACGTCTAGCGGATACGTCGATCTCTCAAAGGACAGTCTACGATATTATTATTATGCAGGTTAGCAAGTACACTTCCTCTGAAAGGGTCCAGCTTTTAAACTTATCAAAAATCGATACGCTCTTAACCACGCATTAAATGCTATTATGTAAAATTACACTGAAAGGTAAATCCTCTTACCTTATGCCTGTACTCGCTGTCGTCGTGAAACTTCCTTGTCTTGGCGGGCTTCCTGTCGCCATCCTCATCACCGAGCGGCGTATTCACCACGCTGACGGAGATCGGGGAATCCCTGGGCCCCCGGATATGAATGAACGGTCCCCGGGACCTGCCCGAGCTCGCGTTGCTGCCAGAATCGTACGCGTACACGTCTTTCACCGAATCGGTCGCAGATTTCTGGATCGTCGGTTGTTTTTGGCTCTGAACTTGCTTCTTGGGGGTTGTTCTCACGGGGGTCGACTTTACGGGAGTACTTGTCTTCTTCAGTTCTGCTTTGGTTTTACTCACCTGGGAATATAGATTGATGAGTGGTACAAAGGCTTAAGTCGCTGCATCTTGTTGAAAAAATTTCTCCCCACCCGATGCTCTGGATTTAAAAACATGACAGAAAAAGTATAAATATTTTTTCAGTTGCCAATTTAGTGTGATTTAGATTTTGAACACACACATTGAAAATTTGTGCGGTAGTTACAAGAGTACTTGAGTTATAGCTTGCGCAACTTTTCACTTTTTTATTATTAACCTTTTTATCTATGTCCTTAAAGAGGACATTTAGCTGGATTAATAGGAAAACCTGCTTTTTAGAAGGACACCATTGTGGTATATTTACTGGTTCCGTTTTTCCATACTACTGCTCCTACCTTTTTCCTCTTTGGCTTCGGCTCACCGAGCCATTCTTCGCTCTCCCTCCTCGAGACCGGTCTCGACTTGGCTTTCTTCGGCGTAGCAGGTGACTTCCGCTTCTTCATTTCCGTGCTGGAAGTAACCGTGCCTGCATCCACCGCCGTCGTCTCGGCAGGTACGGGGCTGGTGATGATCTCCTCCTGCTTCGGGGTTGGCGTCGACGAGGACGTTGAGGCGTTCTCCTCGGCAGGCGGCGCCGGCTTCTGCTCATCGGGCTCCGGCTCGTCCAGCTTCAGCAGGCTCTCCTCCAGCTTCGCCGAGTCATCCAAGGCCAGCGCGCTGGGGTCCGTCTTGAACGGGTCACTACTGTTGCCGTCTTCGATGCCGGCGAACATCTCCTCCAGCTTGTTCTCTACCTAATTTACAAATAAAAACATATCAAGTCTGTTACATTTGGCAGTGCTGGCGACAGTGACAGTTTATACGAGGTACAGGAAGTTTTCGAACATTAAAAGATGGGTAGAATTAAAAATAAGCATGTTATTTTCCATAATTGCAAGGGAAAGGAGAATTGAAAAAATAAACTCAATTGTTAGTTACAAATTTTTATCAAATGTAACATCTTGGATTTTTGTACTCTGAGAGTTCAATTATGACATTTAAGTATGACTTGATGGATTATAACATATCAGCACACAAAAAATGGGATTTTATCGCATTAAAGGATTATGATTATTCACAATATATGTATATATTTGTTGTCATTATTCAGATAATAATATATGCTGTATTTTGAGTGTATCAGAGTAATGATAATATAAATAATAATAATATCATCTGTAAAGGAATTCAACTGAAATATGTATGGAAATTCATTCTTTAAACTGCAGAACTAGTATGAAATAACTATTGCAAAAAAGATAATCACAAATTTGAAAGCAAATGCAGAAGAAGGGCAGAAACACACACTACTAACAGATAAATCTTTTCCGGTATAGATGAGATTCCTAACTTTTTAGTTTAAAAGATTTTACTATATATAGCAAAGCAGTGTGTCTTTTCAACTTCATCTTTTTATACAAAAAATTTGGAAACAGGCAAGGCAATCATTTCTATGCTGTTTAATGTTGGAAGCTAGAAGTGTTCTTCTATAGACACCTCAAGAAAATGTTGGATCCAAAGTCACAAATAGCATCAATAACCTACTCAACTCGATAATAGTAATATACCCTGGAGAATCAACCCACCTCAACGAAGTGAGTGTTTGTTGCCTTCTTCTGAGCTGGCGTGACGATAGAGGGCGCAGCCGTCGTCGTGAAGGCCGCTTCAGAGGCAACCGGCGCAACACTGTCTGCAGGGACAGGCACCAAAGGGGGGTCCGACGTCAAAACCTCGGCGAGGTTCTCTTTCGTCTTTATCACGCTCACCTGGTGTTGTACAAAGAGGTAGTATTGAAAATATTTTCATTATTATTCTATTCACTATTTTTAAAAATTGACATTGACTCTCAAATGGTGATGAAGTCAAAAGTGCAGAAGTTCTCTAAAAAAGTGTAATTGAAAATGTTGTTCCTTGAGTATCTAGCAACTTTTACATCCGCCCTGTATAATCGATATGAAGGTTAGTGAAATGTAACAACACTCACCGAAATTGGTTTCGTCACGATGGCAACAGGGATGGGCGTCTTCAGAGGTTCGTGCTCAGGTGATTCTAAGTTCTCTTTTGGGACTATAGGCGCTACGGTACTGCTCGTCTCTGGCACTACACCTGTTAACAGAAAAATATGTTGCTACTTAGCCCAGAATGACCGTTTCAAAAAACTTTATATTCCAATAATTTTAGACTCTTTCCACAATGGATTGAAACTGGCACACACGTTTGTAATGAGTAATGACAATATGATTATTAGGCACATGACGTTACTCCAACTACAATATGATGGATTATACATCTCAGAATGGGAAATCTGCTAAGATTTCTTTAAATTGACTCCAAAGTACTGGACGAGGCTTCACTCACGGTCATCACTCTCCATAATAGATTCTCGCATTGACAGGAAGCTTAGTAATCACAGTGAGTATCAATACTTTATTTTTTAGCTTACAAACACGTACCGCTGCTGAAAGAACTGCTCATCTGCTTCTCCTTGAGCCCTTCCTGTACCATCGCGGCGATGTTATCGATAGTTTCCGACTCAGAGGAATGTTTCCTTCTAGCCTTAGGTACAGTAGTAGTGATTAATTCGTCCAGTTCGTCTGACGAGACAGTCTTTTCAGGTTCTTTTTCTTCGTCTTCTTCTTTCGCTTCTAACATTTCACCTACTATACTCACAGGGTCCTTCTCCTCTACTGGTTCTTTCTTTTCTTCAACTTTTCCCACAACAGTTACTTTGGATTCTTTGTCCGTTTCAAGGTGGTCAGCCTGTTCAAACTAAGATATATTATTTGAAACAATGTACCTGTCAGAAATAATATTAAGCACTTGTGTGAATGAGTACTTCAAGGAGGAATATGTACATCTTAATATGTTATTAATATGGTCTCAATGTTAAAAGATCTCCTGCACAATGGTAGTGAAAGATGAACGTTAACAAAAATGAAGATGAAATGAAGAAAATCGAGTACATACTTCTTCTGGAGATGGTGTAGGTTTTCCTTCCTCCTTTGAAACCCTGACCGTCTTGGATGGTTTACGTTTTCGCCTCGACTTATTACTATCCAAACTGTCTTCGTTTGACGTTGATACTGTATCCTCATCCTTTGGAGTGTTCAAAATACTGCTCGAATTGCTATTATCGTCAAAACTGCTTGTCGGTTGGATTATCACACTAACTGGTTTCTCAGTCTGGGGTTTTTCAACCTGTAAAATTTATGTAGAATGTAGATGCTTTACTTGGTGAAACTCATACATCATGCAAATAAAAAAATTGTGTAATTAACACACAACATTATACTATGTTATATGCTCTCAAAGCTACAATACTATAAGAGCAGCAAAATGTTCAAATTGAATTTTTTATTTCATGAAGAATTGATTAAAACTTGAATAGTTCTACTTTACTTATGCCATATTATTGTTATTAAACGAGATCTATCACCCTTCGCGGCAAATTTTTAATTTCAACTATTGCTTATTGGAGATGATTCACTACTACATCAGAAGCAGAATAGCCATGCTTTGCTTTCTAAGCCAAAGTTGAGGTGAAATTGATACGAAAGCCTCAATCAACGCAGCTAGCAACCAGATCAAAAATTATGAAATAATTTTCATCAGAATTATTTACATTTAAATATCAAGATGCGTTACTGTAAATGTAAATGCAAACTATTCATTCAAAAAAATGATTTTAGGAATGCAAGGAAACAGACAGGCTATGTAGACGAATAAACTTTTCTAAGAAAGCTGGGTATATCATAATTGATATTTGTGCTTGTTATAGTGGACATTAATAGAATTATAAGTATCTACCCAGTGTAACTAAACTAACCTTCTCAATAACAAATGCTGGTTTGTCCGCCACACGGAATGTCTCCTGTACCTGCTCTTCTTGCTTATTTTCTCGAACGTTCACGACCTTTTCGGGCGTCGGATTCAAACGTTCCAATATCGAATCTACCCTGACATTAGCCCTCTTCTGTTGACACTTTGTGATTTCGGCGGTCGCCACCGAATGAGGAATTGTCGGATGGTGCACCACGGGAAGCAGTTGGGGAGGAATGCCACCTTAGATTCAGTTCAAATTAATGTTTTTTTTTTGTTTCAAAAGTCAAGGAAAAAGAAGAAGAGTAACAGTACGCAATAAAAAATGGCTGCATTTCCCATGCAGAGGCATCAGTTTACAAATAAGCACTTAGAACTATTGGTAGTTCGAACTGAATTCGAAAAATAAGGTAAAATGAGTTCAAATGAATCAGTAGGTCTGAAATACAATCACAATATTCGATAAACTGCGACCACTGCACGCGAAATACTTGACGCCATTTTTCAAGAGGCTTGACTGGACTAACCCAAAAACTAGCAATAAAACTGCACAACATGCAATTTGAAAATTGAATAAAACATGCCTTGGCGAGTTTTACATTTTACAAAAAGTCAGTATAGGAAACATCAATTTGCATCATCTAACTCAAATGTTGGACCAGTACTATTTATAAATTTACCTGGACTGGTAGGCTTCAGCTGACCAGGACTAACAGGACTATGTACCAACGAGTTGACTCCGGGACTCATGACTGACCTCATAGGTGGGCTCGATCCCATGAGACTACTGGTCACTTTCAACCCGGGACTGGCCGATTTCAGTCCTGGACTGGCCGATTTTAGTCCAGGACTTAACGATTTGAAACTGGTACTGGTAGACTTGAGGCCTGGGCTCAATGATTTCAAGCCTGGACTGGTGCATTTGGTCAGCTCCACCGCCTGGATTTCTAACGCACTTGGTGGCAGACTGTTGATTTTGTTTGTATCTCGCACGCTGAGACTGATTGGGGTCGGTGTGGGCAATACCTCTCCGTTTTGATTACCTAGAACAAGAGAAAAACGGTGTTAATCAAATTGACTATTCATTCTTTCAAATTTCATTCCCCGGTATTTTGAAATTCCATTAAATTACTCAAAGTTCATAAACATTCCCATGTTATCAACCGTCCCTACCGTTATGTTCAAGCAAGATATGTCTAGATGTAAAGGAAAAGAAGGTCTCTTTAGTTCCGTGTCATGTAACATCTTGAAAATTTTGCGTAGTTTCGCGATTCAGAGTTTCATGAAAATGTGACTGATGTCTGAAAGCTCTGGAAAAGGTCTATTATATTAATAATATTTGACATTAGCCACCTGTTCATTTGGAAAGTTCTAGGATGAAATGTAATAAGTATTATTATATTATATATAAGTACTAGTATTACTAACCATTCCTGGCTAGACTGAGATCGACGCAGTCTCTTGGGAAGAGCTGTTCCTGTTGGCTTTTGAGCAGCTGCTCCTGCTGGCTCTTGAGCATCTCAGTGAGCATATGTGTAGTATGGTGAGGGTGCATCTTCATTGCCGCGGCTGCGGCGGCCGCTGCAGCAGCAGCTGCCGCTTCCGTCGTGGTGGGAGTATGCCAGGTGGGCTGGTGCATCAGTGAATGCTCACTTCCCGACATGTGTGCCAATTGCGGCTGCCGTGGGAAGAAGTTTGGTACCTGCAAGGACTGGAAACAGACAAACTCACATTGTTGAATATATATTCATGATAAATTGAGTCAAGTAGGTACATTGATTCTACTTCCCACACCATAAACCATTCATTCATTAGAAAATTATTCATTGGACCTAAAATTGATAGCTAGGCATTATTCAGTCACTTAATTAATTTATAAATAATTGCCCAACAGGTGAATCCAGTTACAGAAGCACATAATAGCAATACCATTGTTTGAATTCATATTCCTGACCACATGTCAAATCTGATGTTCTTGGGTATTTTGTCAATATGAAACTTCAATGTATAATTTAATCTTGCTATGTTCAATTTTTCATGTTAGGATAATATTATTTATTTAAGAATATTCATAATCACTGTCATTGTGGCATAAGTTTGGGTTCTATTGAGATTGAAAAGTATTGAGTTTTGTATGATTCATCCTACATCTTCTTGTCACCACAGAACTGATGTGTTTTACAGAAGACTAGTAGAATACTCAGCAACTGTAACTGTGTAGACATGAGAAAGAATAAATGAAGACATACATTAGAGTGAGAAAAATCTTGAAAAATTTGTTAATGTTGACAGGAGTCAAATCCGCAATTCCAGCATTCCATGCTGATACTGTATCCAATGTATCATTACATGTCACTGTCATTCACTTCAGTGAATCTAATTCCTACATGCGATGCTGAATCATCAAACTACTGTACTACACTATTTTCCTTGTAGTGACACTAATTGACAACACATAGCAGAGATACATAAGGCTGTGAAAAGACAAAGAGGCATATCTCCAATTTATATATTTTGCAGGAGATGAAATCAAAGACCTTTCTATTTTGTATAAGAATTATTGAAAAACAAAAATTACCTGCAAGTGATTCCAAGCAGTGTTTGCAGGTGGCACCTGCCTATTGTGGGGGTGATGAGGTGGCCCTCCAGACATCTTCAGATAAATTATCTGGATCTCTTTAGAAAAATCCCATTTTCCACAAAAATTGGATTTGTTCAAATGTATTACCACTAATCCATATCAAACCACATCAAATAGTTTCATATATAAGTATCTGAAAAAAAAGTAATGATAATTGGGTATATCAAACATTCAGAAAAATTCAATCTATTTAATGTTAATTTGCTACTACCAATAGATGCATCAACATCTTTGAATTACATATTTTCGTTATTGTAGATCAGATTCACCTTGAAAAAGATAAAACATATGTATCAGCAAATCATTTTCATGTATATCTGAAGTATTTAAACACTGAACACATATTTTGATGTTGAATGTATCCCTCCATGTTAGTCACTAATTCAGACAATATCTTTCACCAAATCCTATTCTAATATTTCAATTTAGTAAAGTTTCAAGCCTGCAAATACCCATAAAGTATATAGAAATCATAGAAATAACTTTCATGTAATATTTAAACAATATACCCTTATGGAACTCAAACTGCATTATCTAAGTGACAAGCTAGTATTAATGTATAATTACATATTGTCAAAAGAGATTCAGTTTCTGATACAACTTACTTGTCCCAAATATTGTTCAGACTAGTAGCAGAAGGAAATGGAATGCTATTTGATTGCATTCTAAATTAAAGTAAAGTGTAGTTATATTGTTTATAGATAGTTGTGTAGTAATTTGTGCATATTACTGTTTATACTCATCATGCTGCCAGGATGTCAACGATAATAAAATAGTGATAGATAAGTGTCATTAATAAACAACAAATGTAATGAAACATTTGCCCAAATGTTTGTATATGCCTGGTAAGAAAAGAAACCTATGCCATATTGTTTAATCATTACAAAAATATATCTATAAAATGATGATTTATAATTGCAGTATGAAATCTTGTACCAACAAAAGATAAATGCAGATTAGATAATTTCAGGTTACTATGTTTTTTAATATACAAGTAAACATTTGATATCTATAAGAATGGCATGACTGTTAAAAATAAAGATCTAAACACCAACCCTTGTAACACTCAAGTTACATTCTATAGCTGAAAGCAATAGATAATACAAAATTCATATGTTCAATGGAAAAATGTTTGCAATATTACTGGTCATGTCCTAGATATTGCAGGTGACAAGAGTGCATGAAACAAAGTAAAGTTAAAGTGAATGCCATAGAATTGATATGAAGAACATTCTGAATAGAAGTAAAATATAGATAATCTGTAAGTCTGTATTCATGTAGATCCAAACTAATTAATGCATATTAATTACTGTAAGCGTCGTAATGTCAGATCGAAAATTATTCGGAAAGTAATGCTACAAAAAGGTTAGAACGTAAAAGGCAAAACCTATTAAATGTTTACCCATATTTAGTGTATGTTTGATATAATAGGTCTGGTAATAAATGCCCATTGAATTAACAAGCTTCGAAATATTCCCCTTTAATCATTACTACAATGAAACTGTATGAAATACGGCATTAAAAATTCATAATTTCCAGGGGATTAAAATTAAAATACCTGGTTCTGGACACAATTGTTACATTTTTCTAGTTGATCCAGCCTGAAACTACACAAAACAACTACACCAGCTATCACTACCACTATCACCCACTTTTCCCACGATAAACTGTTATACGTTAAGAAAAATCAGAAAAAATCTGTGGTCCTGAGCCATCATAAACCAAATCTATGTAGGCTGTTTAAAAAATACACAGCTATCATACGTAACGAGGACGAACGTAGTACTGACAGAAAACATCATGGTCGATAGAACTGAGCTATTTGATCACCAAAACACACCTTGGGCAACGAGTGGGGCCTCTGAGAAGCCGGATTTATATTTCGAAATTCTAAAGGCACGGCCATAAACCAGCCACACGCTGTAATGGCGGACCCGGTTTTGTATAATTTTTGATATACAACGCCATCTTTCACACAAGCTCTTTATTTTACACTTCTCGTCCTATTATGTTTTTGCAAATCGATAGGGCACTAATTAAAAGCTTATTTCTTTAGAATAATTTCTTGAGGTAAATGGACCATTATTATTCAAAGGAAAAAGTTTTGACACGTGAACCAAAGAACATCCTGTATAATGTGGTAGGAAATAAACAAAAGAATCTACCTGTCACTTGGCACAAAATATTTTGTTTCTTCAAAAAATGTACCAAAAAAATGTTCTCACCACATTTTGCTGCTATTTTCATTGGAAAATTTTTCCTAAATTCATCCAAAATATTTCAAAATGATAATTTTCCCGCTATAGGTTTTTTCGGCCATGCGTAGAGAATGCTCTCGAAACAGGACTACCAACAGAAGATTGCATTTTTCACCGTATTAGACTTGACAACTCGGTGGACATTCCTACCTGACATAAACAAAGGAATTTTCTCTTGGAGGTTGATGTTAATGATAGGCAACCAGTATAACGTACAGAATATTAAATTTTCTGTAATTACTGTCCATATTCTTTTATTAGTATATGCCATATATAAATGCAAAACAATCATTTAGAAGCAATACTTTAATCGCCCTAAAAAACTAAGACATTATATTCATTAAGTACAGCTTAATAAGAACTACTAACTACTAAAGTTCTTTGGTATTTTCCTTCAGCTTGAAACCCTTGCTCTGTAACAATTTATTACATTCATCTCTGTTTAATCTACCCAAAAGATGTCTTTCAACTTCTTCATCGGCCTCATTAAGGAATATCAGTTCTGGCGGCGCCCCAGAAATCTTTTTCCACTCTACATTTTCATATTTAGGAATGTCATCATATACAAAAGCTCTTACTTCTGAAAGTCTGTTTAGGGAACAGCCAGGGCAGCTCTTAAAATAATAAAAGTATATATATAGATTTTCTTAGTTTTCCAAATTTGTTAGCCTACCTCTAATCTTGCTCTAACAATCTGGTTGTCCGAGCTTTGTGAATATGCTACAAAGGCAAATAAAATCAAAGCGGTGATCTTCATCGTCGAAAAAGTGTATTATGGTATAGTCACAGAACCACTGACGTTATATCAGCCAAGCAACAGATAAGCTGATAACATGAGTGTTTTCTTCCGGTGTATCAACTAATTTTCATGGCATATTATCAATGTGCCACAAAGAAGCAAAAGCAAAATAAATGATTATGACATAACCTAAAATCAACTATATAGATGACAAATATTGACATAGGACTACAGAACAAGACTGCATATCTAGAACGTAGTCAATGTCAATATCGTCAATCCTCCAACATTCTGATTTCTGTTTTTCCAACAGGCCACTATTCGGATTTGTTTACTTTTATTTGTCCAAATCCAAAATATGCCTATTATGCAAAGAAATTAATATAAATCAATTCTTGTAGAATGTGCAAATGAAAATACGGAACAATGAACGTCTTAGAACTTTATAGTGGAATTGGCGGCATGCATTTGGCCTTAAAAAGTCAGTCATATTTTATCATATATTTTGTTTTGTAATTTATTAACTAACGATGTTTTCTAGAGAGTGGTGTTGAAGGCAAAGTTGTCACTTCTTTGGAGATAAATACTACAGCCGTCGAAATTTACAAGCATAACTTCCCAGAAACTAACCTTCAAAACGCGAACATAGAAGGTTTAACAGCAGAATTCGTGAAAAAACTGAATGTTAACACACTCTTGATGTCTCCACCATGTCAGCCTTTCACAAGGAATGGCTTGCAGAATGATGTTAATGACAGACGAACTGCCTCATTTCTACATGTACTTAGTTTGTTAAAAGACCTTGACATTAAAAACATTTTGATAGAGAATGTAAAGGGATTTGAGACATCTGCTATGCATAACATACTTATCAATACTTTGAGTGAAAATGGTTACACATTTCAAGAGTTTTTGTTAACACCACAACAGTTTGGTGTTCCTAATTCAAGGCTTAGATATTATTGTGTAGCAAAGAAGCTGCCAGAGAGGTTCGGGTTTGAAATAAGTGATCTAGTAAGTTTATCTGAAGTACAAAACATATAATTTTCAAATTATTGGTATTATGTATATAAACTTGCACATATGCTGAAAATCCTTAATGTATGCAAAATTGCACTTGGCAAATTATCTAAATAAGCATCATTTACCCTATATGTACATTATATGCTGAGTAAATTTATATAAATAATAAATAAAATTGCCCAAGTAATCAGTTGTAAATAAACTTTTATCTTACAGCATTTTATATTTGTTACAGAAACAATCTCTGCCAGATGAGCCTGCAGCAACAGACTGTTTTCCCATCTCCACTATCCTTGAGGATGATGTAAATGAAACATTTAATCTACCAGATTCAATTTTGCAAAAATATTGCAACATTTTTGACATTTGCTACAAGCATTCAAAGAGGTCATGCTGTTTCACCAAAGCTTATGGTAGATTCATTGAGGGTACAGGGAGTATATTCACCAATAAGAGTGAGGCAGAAGTGGAAAAAGTATATTTTCAAGTAAACCAGCTCTCAGACCCTGTACAAAGAGTTCAATTATTGAAAAGCTTAGGTTTGAGGTTCTTCACACCCAAAGAGGTGTGTAGGCTGATGAGTTTTCCAGATAGTTTCAGCTTTCCCAGTTCTATTAGTGATAAGAAGAAATACATGGTTTTAGGTAATAGTATTAATGTAAAAGTGGTATCAGAGTTAATAAAGTTGTTGAATAGTTAGTGAGTTTTATTCCCAGAGGAAAATTAATTAAAATATCAGTTATTTTCTAAACAGACCCTTATAATACATAATAATTGTGGAATAAATTACTTTGGGCAATTTATATTCTCTGTAAATATTGGCAGGGTTTAATTGAAAAATGTATATTTACCTAGATATCTATTTAAATCTTACAAATCCTGTTAAAGTCAAATCATAGGAATCTTTATTGAAATGAATTTTGAAATTGTTGAGATAATGTTGCATTAGTGACCCAAAATATGTAAATCATTCAAAGAATATTAATTAAGTTTTTTCAGTCTGACATTGAAAAAAGTGCTTCAAGTATGTATGAGGTGTGGTAAAAAATATTTCTTATGTTTTTCTACTACCACAGACGTACCATTAGACTTTGTGCTACTATTTTCAAATATAAAATAGATCATGATGATCAGAGGTATCTTTTAAATGTCTGTTTTGTGTTGGGTACTCGTTTGTCAATTTTTTTAATTTCGAATTTTCCTCTTTTCAGTTTTTCATTAGATCTCCAGTTTTTCAAGTGGATCAGTATTTAGATTCTCTTCGAGCCTGGATAAATTATATTAAATGAACGCAGTTTGGATTAAACAATTTCCGCTTCACATGGACGTCCAGTAACATTGATAGTAAAAATACGCAGTTTCGCAAACAAAAATGCTTCAAATCTTTGACGCTTCATAATAAAGGGCATTTTCACGATTAAGTCATAATTGTGAAAGAATTTTATCAAAGAATCAGTTGCCTCTGCACTAGTAAATCACTTCTTCAATCACATCTGGTTTTAATTGGCGGCTAGTAGTACTACAAATATACGATGATCCAGAGATATAAGCACAGGAGTTTCAGAAGTTACATTCCCTAATTTAATTTACCCGTAAGAGGGGACTCTACCTAGAATAAAAGGCGTTTTGGGTTTCCAATATTTCGTTTCCAGAGCTTGTTCTCCAATATAATTGAATGATTTTTTTAACTTTACTTTTGGTCAAAAGTTTCCTTTTGTTATCCTCGTTCGTCAGAAATCAGGATGTCTATTTGCGTTCTAGTTCAAACGTATTAAGCAATTTACTTAACATTAAGTTTTTATTTACTTTATATAATATTATGACTAAGCAATAAGCATCTAACAACCCTTTGTATTTGTCGACTCACAGAAATATTAGTTCAGTTCGGAGTGTGGCGCATAGAATCTTCAAAACATCACTAAACACCTTTTTGCGTTGGTTTGATACAATGTTAAATAATAAAGACGAAAGTTGAGCATAACTTTATTACAAACACATCATATGAGATGAAAAATATAAGTATCAAACATCAACACAACTCTTGCGCTTGCTCTCTGGTGAGGAATACGAAAGGTAAAGAAACCCATTTGCTTTCTTTCTTGCCACAAATAAAAAAGTTTAGAGGTTGTCCATCTTCACTGCAGTTTACTGCTCTCACATAGCCATCACCTAAGCTGCCATTCTCGTCTGTGTAGCTCACGTTGCAGTGCATTAAGCATTTCATATTACCTGTGGGGTTTAGTATAAGTAGGTACAGGATTTGATGTTCTGACGCTAACAAATATAATTTCGATTTATATCTGTAAAATTATGAATAGTCACAAAAATTGCATTTTTTCTTTTTTTTAATTTGTTTAGGCTCCTGATAATACACGAATAGACAAAAATCAGTTAAAATGAGTTTATTGTGCTTTAAATAGATGAATTCAACGTGATATTTTGTTATTTTTTGTGGGTACGTAACCATAAGCAAATGGAATCTTTTTAGGGCGGAACATTTTTTCCTGCCAGTTTGATCATTGCGAATATCTGAAGCTTATTCAGTGCTTTCAAATGAGCTATATAGTGAACTTCATCTCTTTTGAATGTTTGAACAGATTAAGTGGGTTAAGACAGTTGAACTGGAATTTAGTACTTATTATCAATAATTGATAATGTATTCAACAACAATTATTGTTTTATTTAAGTAACATCAAAACATAAAACCGTGCATGTAATTTGAAATATTGAAAATATGTAGGTATCTACCTATGATATTCCTTGATGGAATCTCTGTTTCCATATTTTTATGAAAAACATATACAACCAGTCCTTCTTTAATTGCAGTTGATGGTCTGAGAATGAGACAGGGATAAAAGTCCCCATCGATCAATGACATAATTAGGTTTGAGGTAATCCTCCTGAAACAATAGTTTATTCTAATTTACAAAACAGAAACGATAAAAACATGACTTATAGATCACCAACCAACATGTTTTGGATGAACATTAAATGAATAGGATCCTTCTGAACTACGATTCAGCATACATAGAATTCATTCTTGCAGGAAAAAGACTGAATGACACTTTTCTATTTCATTAGATTTTTTTTGTGAATAAGGACTACTTAAAGAACTTAAATCTTTTATGATCCAAAGAATTCCCAAAATTCAAAAGTTTTCGGAATTTCCAAGATTCCCCAAACTTTCTTCAAATGAATTAACAGTTCTGAAATTCGATAAGAATATTTCGTAAGTTGATATTAATGTACGTGAAATACAGAGTCAATCTTCTTGATGCAATTTTTTTAAGGCTAAATAACTTGCTACTAGTATTTATAATCCTCATTCGGGCAGAATGCTGTATTAGAGGTTGTTGAAACAGACGGCAAGACAAAGTAGACTGTTAGAGTGAACGTGGTTACCTAACAAAAGCCGGGAGTGTATTTATTTTATAAAATATTTATAGAGTACTAATCGTCAGTATCGCTTGCACGTTAGATTGGAAGTATCACGCGAAGTGCTACGACCAGTGTCAAAATTTTGCAAATGACAATGTTTTCTAGCAGCACCTATTTTTTTGAGATCTCCACTGATGATCAGGGGCACCGGAAACATCACCAAAAATCAAGCCGTCCATTGGCGTGGGAAGTAAAACGAATCATGTTTCTTTTTTTCAGGCTAACGGAGGGTGAAACGGGTCCTCCTTCAAGATCAGCTTCACAATTTCATGAAGTTGCACTTGCAGGACCTTGGGGGCATACCAATTGATAATTCCATCAAATTTACCCCCTAAATATGAAACGTGTTTTAACCAAATATTCTCAAATTTAATGGAAAGCTATATCATTCTGACTAAAATTAAAAATATAGTACTAAACCACTTTAAACTACACACAAAACGATAATTTAAATTGTACGATTACAGTATAATATACGTGGTACGTGCCCTACTCTCCCGACCCTAAGGATTTGTCACTGGAGGACCCCTCAGCCCGGTGTGTCCAGACCGTTTGATGCTAATTTTCTGTAATGTTTTGAGTGATTCCTTTACTCCAAGTCACTTACGATAAACGATTCGGTATTTGAGTTTCAACTTCGATATCTCTGAGGTTTCCATGTTGTTGAACGTTTCCCATTTCGCGTTTCCAGGAATTCCTCTCAAACTATTCCAATATCAGTTCATTTGAGAATGATTTAGCCCGCGATGGCGATCAATGGAGGTTACAAATGTGTTTTACGAAAATTTGGTTCAGTTTCTGAGCATGATTTACAATGTGACAGTTTTGAAATGTTGGAGAGATGTCATGCTTGCAGTAAGGTTATTTTTTGAAACTGATCCAGTATTGATAGAGTTAGAGGACTATGCCGAGATTGGTGAGGGGTAGGTGGCTACCGAAAAAAATAGAACTAGCACTGCAAATTTTTATATGTAAAAAATATCGCCCATCTAGCTAATATGTATTCATTAATAACTTACCCTTTGCTTGCCTTACGTCTTCTCCCACACTATATTAATTTATTTGACCATTGGCACAGTACCTAATTGACTTTGTAAAGATCCCTAAATTTCACCATTAATTGAATTGATAATCATATTCTAATATCGAATCAATCCATACGAATGGACATTGGAAAATCTGCTTCACATTAATACTTAATTTTCACCGCACCTAATCATACTTATTAGGTGACTGTGTGAACTTGTGTTCCACAAATAAAAATGCATTACAGCTCTGACGCGTTTTACCAAGTCAGAGTATCTAGGATCTAAATGGTTTTATTGTTCATTGCGACATAAAAATGATGTGTATAAGGTAGGAAAAAACAAATTGGTTCCCATTCAGGCAATAACTGTTAGTTGATTACGAAGGACGTAACTAATATTTCACGCAAAAGACATTATCATTGGTTAAGTATATTCTTTGGAGGTCCTTACGCTGACAAGGTCACTGGCGAACAGGGCATTTACGCTGCAAAGAACCAAAATATGTTGCACGTGATGTAAACACATGATAACTTCTTGTCTCGATCTGAACTATTTGTAGACAGCTGCATCTCAAATACTGCTACTGTCAGGTGAACAGTTCACCTGAAGACGATTGAAGATAGCAAATCAATCGAAACGTCGTGATACTCAAAATTTTATAGACAATGGAAGTCCGAAATCAAACTTTTGATAGAAAAAAGTCCATTATCAGGAGTAGTCCAAACCTGACACGAACGTTTCATAGGCGTGTCTATGAACTTTACCTAGGTAGTAACACCACGACGGCATCACCATCGGAAGATAATCGGTTTCCTGCAACTGACTGTATCATCTGAACCAAATAATGATCATAATGACCACTATAACCCCCACCCAACTCCAGCGGTGGTCTCCAGGAGGCGGCCATCAGGTTATAGCAGGCGTTGATTCAGCGCGTCGCCAAACATTCGCGAAACGCGAACATCTGAACGTCGCGCCGTTCGCCGTCACCGTCGAGACCGTCGCGTTAACCTATCCTCATCATGGTGTGTTGCGGCTTCCTTCTTTTGTTAATGACTTGCGTTAAGGTGCCCAAGAAGCAAGGATTGTAACAGTGCACGTTGTGTCAGTGTCAGTCAGTGCTACCGATTTTTGAATTTTTGAGTTACCGTTGCTCCAGCGACCGTTGCTGTTTTGACGGTAAGCGATTTCAGATTAGGCTTTGTAGGCGCCGATAACGCGTATCAGCTGCCGATGTGTAATAATGTCGTGAAATATGGAACAATAGGTCATTGTCATTTCGATGATCATTCATTTTCAGTCCAATCTAATGTTTTAATAAATGTGTTTTAGCAGGATTTGCTGGATATTAATAATAATACCCATTGCCTTTGTTTCCATGATGAGAATTTTTATCGCTTCTGATATAAAATGAATTCCTGGTATTCACACTAATGTTTGCTTTGTTTAACACAAATAGATAAAATGTTGCGCATTATTCACAAACTTTCTCAAATAATTTTTCAGTGACGCTGAGTTGCCATTTCAAATAGTAAATCTTGAGTCTGATGATGCGTTGGAAATTAAAGTACAATATGTCACTAAACTGTTATTTTTGAAACATTGCACAACTTTATTTGAATGATGAATGGGTTTTTTTCATAAATCCTCCATGATTAGCACAATTAGTCAAGTCAAGTCATTGATTCATCTGCTTGAGCTCCCTATGGCCTACGAGGGCAACTTACAATTTATTGAAGCTTGTCACAGTTTGTTCAAAATATGCATACAACTATGAACGCAGTGAGGAATTTTTATATCTTCAGAAGTCTTCCATTCTTTTTATGTCCTCGAATGATCAAGAGCTGAAAACATACTCGAATAGAAATTGTTACTAGAAATGTCTGAACCTCACTTTTCTTTGACTATGCTCTAGAACAAAATTTATCAACCTTTTTTTGCCCACCGCTCACTTTGACATTTTTTTCTAGAGCCCCAATCTCTTCAAGATGTTTGCTCATCCTTTCTAGACATAAGTCGCTCTCTCCGAATATCCTGAAATGCAAACAAAACCTCTCGACTAAAATCTTTTCCCACTTTTTCTGATATGATATTAACGCCTTTCAATTTTCTCAGAGCCTCCCCCTCTGAGAGTTTCGAATGGACACAATGGGGCGTTATCGCCCACGTTGAGAACCTATGCTTCATAATATTAATTGTAAACTCAAGAAACATACACAACGTATTTGCCAGTTTACTTCACGACTCGACGTGGCTCATAAGTAAAGCATCTGCCTAGAATGCAGGGCCTTGTGGGTTCAATCCCCACCGGGATAAAACCTTACTCTTTAATTTTTTTTATTATGAGCTCAGTCCTTACAGATGACATTTGAATTCGATATAAAAACATTCCGTACTGTATAAATGTATGTCTTTTGAAAAGCTACAATGTAAATACCAAGAATAAGTCACAATGGGTCATGCATTACGTTTAATGTCAACGCCAGTCGAGAAGCACCTGAAAGTTGCTTTCTAAAGGATTAAATGTTATGGTAAATTGAAAGTGAATATGTGACTTGCATTGATTGCTTTTCAAGAAACGGATGCAGTGATAATTAGTTTGTTCATTTTGGAAATTATCAGGGATTTTAGGTATCTTGCAAAAATTTCAAGAGCTTGAAAATTAGAAACATTGCATCCGATATATAAAGCAATATTGTAATCGTACGTAGTAGGTAATGCTGCCAAACTTGTTTGTTTTCATACCTCATTAACTTCAATACTATATTTCTAACTTTTGCTATTATAGAAAATATCTATCGAATGCATGTTCTTTATCCAGGAATTGCCACAACATGTTTTGAACTATGACGAAATTGTTTAGCTCGGTACGTTTCAGCACTCCCAGGAATTTATTTTTGTAGAAGAAAATAACAGTTAAAGGAAATAACCAAGATGTATCGCGAGACGTAATACTTCATTAAACCGACACTCTCAGATTTATTGTTATTTTTTATTGATGATTGTGATTGTTTATATCGACATGATTCATGGTTTTAATTAATTATTGAGCAACAAGTCAATATACTTATTCAGTGAAGATCGACGTAATTCATACTTTCCAGAGAAATCTGAAGCATTACTCAGAAAAATTATTATTGTACGTTTCGATGAATTCATACATGAAGAATTCCGTCAAAATGAAGAAAACTTAGTAAATGGGAGAAAATTCGAAGTTATTATTGGATCGCTCTCTTGCAATAATCTGTAGTGGCTTATGATGTTTCTTTGGATATAAGTTTGCATTATCATCTTTTTTGTCATTTATAAGCCACATCACCCAAGATTTGAATAGATCATTTAGTAAACAAATAAATTCAAGTACCTTCAATAAATATTTCTGAATTGGCTTTATTGATTGTCCTCATCTTAAACCAATGCAAAATCCTCGTGGCATAAATCTATTTAAATAGAAAAGGTGTTAATGGAGACAAAGCACCAGTTTATTGTATAACATTTTATACATTCACTATATGTATATGGCACTGGTATCTTTTGGATATTTTAAAATGTTCTAGTAGTTCCATAATCAGCAAATAACAATTAAAGTTCAACTGTTCAGGATGCGTATATTCCGAGATTACTTTTTTATCACAGACAATACTACATGAAACTGGAAAGAATAAAGATTAATGAACATCTTATAGCAAAAATCCCATTAGTTCAAGAACAAAGTACTCTCGTTTCGTAATGTTTTTCTTCTGGTTATATAAATAAGCAAATAACTTTAACGAGTGAGTGAAAACTATAATAAAACTGGAGACATAACCAGATATAATCGTTTTCAATGTCGGAATTCGAAATAAATATCACGAGGAGGTTCCATAAATACACCGCATGGTTCACGGGGAACGTATTATTGATAACATAGTGATAATGCATAAAATTTATGTACACATTCTAGGAATTTTGAAATTACAGATTTTAATACATAGTTATCAATGATACACACGATTGAGGCATATATTTTGTACGCGTTTTTGTGTAGCTAATTTTTGTCCGTATGTCTGTGTTGCTATTTTTAAGTCTGGTGTTTTTAACAACTTCTGCGACAATTATGAAATTTGAGGACGTTATGAGGTATGGTTTTAGTAGGTAACGTTGATTCATTATAAAATTTATTTATTATGAAATTGGTGCATTTTTGTGTAGGTAATTGTAGATTTGTGTAGAGTAATTTACACTTTCGATGATACTTGATTGAAACAAAAGTTTGAACTACAGTTGCAATTTAACACTCCTTTCATAATTGCTACTCTTGATTCATTTCCAAGAAAAGCTAAAATGCATAAACCCATATTATTAATGGACGTCACAATTAGACGGAATCCATTTTGTTGTTAAACGCACCAAAGCGGACACTAATTGCGATGAAGTTCAGGGTTGTCCATTATTCATTACAATCATTAAAAAATCACACTCAAGATCATCAGCTCCGTACGAACAATAAAACAAATAGATTGCGGATTGTGCAAGTTCAAGGCAAACACAGATCCGTTGGGTTTGTATTTATATGGAAATCTTTACTAATAGTAATAACGTAGCACTTTGCACTTTGCTTGACTTTTATTTAAAAACAAGTATATTTTTCAATGGGATAAGTCGAGTTGAATAACAACAAACATCGTTGAATAATTAATTATGACACATACAGCGTACAACGTTTAATTGAACCGAGAAAATTCTCTTATAGTATATTAATTCTCATTAGCTGATCCATAATATCGATGAAAGTGAACACTTTTACTATATACGTACTATACGATCACGTTGCATTCGCTGTCAGTCAAAAAGATGATAAACTTAAACAAGTACGAATGATTCCATTATTTTTCTCAGTTGTCTTTTTTGCCCAAGCATTTGTTTGTGCTGTGACCGCCTACACTGTAATTGTGGTATTTTCAAGTTTCATTTCGAAAACAGGTATAGTAATGTTGACATACCTATTCGACGCAGTCATTAGGTTGAAATACGTGCCTGAAATATGGAAATTTGCAGAAGTGTTGATGATTCCCAAGCCAGGAAAGCCACCAAATGAAGTTAAATCTTGCCTATTATTTCAAAATTGTTTCAGAAGCTGCTACTCAAAAGACTTAAGCCACTTATTGAAAATAATGGTTTGATCCCTGATTATCAATTCGGATTCAGAGATAAGCACTCCACCATTGATCAAGTTCATCGCATCACAAACATCATAGAATCAGCTTTGGAGGAAAAAGAATATTGCACTGCATTATTTCTAGACGTCGCCCAGGCTTTTGACAAAGTCTGGCATGAAGGACTCATCAACACATTAAAAATACTCCTTCCTAACCAATATGTAGAAGTTATCAGGTCATATATTTCTGATAGAACTTTCAGAGTCAAGCAAGAAAATGAGTATTCTGACCTTATGGATATCAAAGCTGGAGTACCTCAAGGAAGTGTCCTGGGCCCAATATTATACCTATTGTATATTTGTGATATTCCAACGATGAGGGATGTAACGGTTGCAACGTTTGCAGACGACACAGCTTTGATTGCAACTGACAAAAATCTTGCTTTGTCTACTAACAAAGTTCAGACAGCTGCCAACGAATTAGTGACTTGGTCACAAAAATGGAAAATCAAACTAAATGAATTAAAATCGATCCATGTCTGCTTTTCTAACCGAAGACAGATAAATCCTCCTCCAATAAGCGTTAATGGGACCACCGTACCACGAGAAGCTAACGCTAAGAACCTAGGTATGACCCTTGACACAAGACTGGAATGGAAACATCACATCAAAAAAAAGCGGGAAGAACTCAATCTTCGCTACAAACAATACTACTGGTTATTGGGAAGATCCTCAAAACTGTCCCTCTATAACAAAATCATGATCTATAATCAGATTCTCAAACCTGTTTGGCTCTACGGTTGTCAACTGTGGGGTTGTTCGAAAGATTCTAACATCAAGATTATACAAAGATTCCAAAATAAAGTTTTAAGAGCTATTGTTAATGCCCCTTGGTACATTCGTAATAAGGATATTCATCGCGATTTGAATATACCTCTGGTAGTCAACGAGATCAAGAGAATGGCGGCCAGGCATGAAAAAAGGCTCCATCACCACCCAAACGCAGAAGCTCTTCAGCTGCTGGACAACCACAACGCTGTCCGACGATTGAAGAGAACCAAGCCATACGAATTAGTGTAGTGCTTTGGTGCATAGAGCAGAGCATGTGTACGAATTTGTAGTTATAGTGTTAACGTAATCTAAAGGACATCGATGGATTTACTTTAGTGATAAGTATTAGTTTGTAAGAATTCAAAGGAAAATTAATGATTGATCAGTTTGATCAGTTTTAATATGAAGGCCCCCTAAAACAAAAAAAAAACAAAAAATTCGAGGAATGTCACTATAGCTATTTCCTTTTCTTCTAAAGACTTTTCTTATACTCTGCATAAGTTAAGGTTCGTTTGATATGCAATAATACAGGATTACTCTCGCCAAACCAGTACACACGACAACCTAGTCTTTGTGATATTGGCGCTTCATTTGCGGACCTGCCTCAGCTTCCTCATCTCTAATTTATTTGTCCACCAATCTTTTCAATATGTTGAGTGTTGTGGAATGAGGTACCGGCCTTTGTGGGAAGTTATCCAATATAAACAACGTTTACAACAAACCGATACGGCAACCACTCAGAAATAGATCAATTTTGTTCGCGCCTCTCGACTGGAAAGTCGTTTGGACTAATCAGGAAAGGCCACATACAAATTTAAAATATTCATGCTGTCTACAAATCTGCATCTATATACGAGTATGTCTGATCTACGTGTCATTCTCCTGATCACTGTGACGTTGTACTCGTAGGTTTGTCTATTCCACATCGTATGGTTTCTAAGGATTTATCAATATATAAGGTAACAACCTTTCCAAGCAATCGAAAAGTCTGGGTCGCCATGTAGATAAACTAAATAAATAAATATGTATGGAAGCAGATTATAGTTACACATGAAAATGGGAGCCTTGATTGTTGACCGTCACACACATATTCATACTTGCCACCGAGTTTTTATACACAAAATTACATGTGAGCAACCTTGATATTCCGCTTACCCGCGCATTTGAAATGCAAAATTTTGTACATCCGACATAATCCGGTCAAACTGTCCTTTCCGGTAAAATTGAAATTGACTAAGTTGACATTTTGAATAGATTGGAGGTTGATTTTATCAGAATAGGAAAGTAACTGGCCGTCAAATTTTAGCATAATTTAAAATTAACCAATATTAAAGTTTAATTTAATTTACTTCCGTACTTGATGAGCGTATTTTTTTGTCCTTTTTGGACTATATTTTTCAACCTGCCTACACCCCTCTGTGCTATCGCGACGCCCCCTATTTTTTCAGGGTCTCTAAAAGTCTGAAACAAGGGAGGGGGCGTTATCGCTCAAATTGAGAATCTAGTACCTAATCAATTGCGGATGGAGAGTTGCAAAGTATCTGGCTTAATTGCTTTTTTAGTAAACCAATCGAATTTCGTTACATATTTTAATTAGTAAATCAAATTGTTGTAATTTCATCAGTTTTGCTAGAAGAATATTTCTCTATAAAATTATAACAACTGTTACTAATGAACTCACGTCCATGTAAAATTTGAGCCTGCTCGGTTTTATTCATCTGTAGTGCAATTTGTCTGGACTAAATCGCTGTTGATACACGCACTTATCAATAAATCAATCAACCAGTCATCAATGAAAGGAGAGTTGTTTCAATGAAGTCAATGAATCTGATTTAATTGGAAGCGAGTATTTTCTGCCAAATTTCATTCGTCTGAGTCAAATGGTCTTGAATAGTAATCATTATTCCCTGGGAAATTATTGGTTTGAGTTTGATTTGAAAACAAATAATTCTTCATCTGAAGGTTAAAAGAAACCATTTTCCAACATGTGTGCTGACTGCTGCCATCAAAACAGGAAAATTTTGAAATTATAGGTATGCAATTTCAGAATACAGGTGTACTTAGTTTCGTTCGATGAGGATTTATGACTATGGCTTGACACTGACCTCTCCATTTAAGTGATCACTATACTCCGACAGTTCCTTGTCAATAATTTGACATTTGATTGTTTATACAATTACGCCAGCAGTAGCATAGTTATCGAACATTCTGCTTCGCCTTGTCGCTAATCGCCCAGCTACACTTTTTGGTTAAAACTTGCAAAATGTCCACTGTGATGGAAGATCGCTATTCCTGGAAACCCTGATGTTATTTCACTTTACTCCGGTATATCATGTTTATAGCGTCGCGCACGGTGGCGCTGTCCATTGGCACCTGACTTTTTAACATACCAATGGACAGCACCACCGTGCGCGACTCGTGGAGATGGTGTACAATGTCAAACTACTTGCCACAATTTTCATTCATGTAAGACTAAAAAATGTAGCGTGGATTACTTGATAACAACTGGTATGAATATTTTAGTAATTGCTATTTGTAAATGTATAGTATTTTAAAAAAATACAATAATAAGCATCTCACGCTTTTTTACAATAAAATCAACAATTAAATCTGAATAATTAATAATTATTTATTAATTTTCAATGCTGCTTTTCATCTGTTCAAACTATAATGAAATAAATCTATCTCTTCATTTGTTACCACCGTTGAAAAGAAGATAAGATTAATGTAATATTTCTTATACTATTTTCCGAGGTTTCTGCTGATTTGCTTGATGGAGACATGCATAATTTGTATAAGCTAAGGTTTTTTCAAGGTGTCTTATCTTTTGAATTGAATAACAATGCTGATAATTCTCCAATCTTCTTTAAGGTTTTCTCATATCATTTGTTTTCAGTATAGCGATAATAGTGTTAGCGAAAGGACAAAGAAGTATGTGAGTATTGCGGTACTTTTTTAGCTAATCCCTGGCTTGTGACATAGTTCAGTACTCCTAGATTTACATGAGTTTTTTATAAATATATGATGATGATTTATACTGTTTTGTGAAACTCACACTAGTTCTTAAATTTAGGAAAGCATGGTTACAGACATTCGAAGCTTTTTGGATTCTAAAACTGATATCTTTGTGATGAACGTTTTTAACTAAAACTATCTTCTTTGAAAAGTACCTGGCACTTGTATATCTATACAAATAAATTTTCCGCAATATAATGCAAAACCTCCTGCTATGACATATTCTAATTTTAACTTATATATTTCTGACATCCTGTGTACATTTTGTACCCTGTGCTTTTCCAATGCCAGCAACCAAAAAATCAAGAGAACGCAGAAACCAGTGGAACATGTGTTTGAGATTCAGTTTATTTTTGTTTGCATATATCGTCGTATATCATTTTTTCAGATAAACTATTTACTCAGAATTAATATTCGCATACAAATATATAATTCATCTGAGATTTTCCATATAACAAAGAAATGCGTGTATGTAGTGTAAATATAAGCAAGATAATAGAGCTTTATATTTGTTAGGTTTATGAGTGATTTACAATCATTGAGAAACCTGTTTTAGTGCATTTATATGTCGCCAGTTATTTTTTAATTCAGTTGAAAAGTTTCATAACATAAATCTACCTTCTGAAAGATATTTTGAGAATCTCTTTTTGATTCATCTTCATTCGTCCTGTCCATTGATTGAAACTACATATGACTACTAATGAACCTGAAATGTTGGCTACCTCCGCACTCAAATTGTTAAATTCAGATTTATTTGACCACATTAACTGGTTTGGTGTTAAACCATGTTCCTGGGACATTCAGATTGTGAAAAGTATTCCTATTTCATTTTTAACACTCATCTCCAAGAGTTGCGATTGGCAACTCGAAGATCCAAACACCTGGAATGCCTTGAAGCAGCGACAGATGTCTCAGTACGACATCTGTCAATAAGGGTGAATTGATTTACAGCGACATCTCGTTCTTCGTGACCACTTGAAGGCAATCCATGGATTAGGACTTTGACTCCGCAGGTAGCCAAAGAAATGAGATGATAAAGTTGAAAAACCAGATTCTAGATTATCGTGGTATGTCTTTTCAAGATGTGCACAATTTATGTAGTAAAAGGCGCATACTCCTATTGCCCCACTTGTACAAGCGAGATAATAAAGTTCAATCCTTCGTAGTCTAATTTTAAGTCACGCTTAGAAACACAATCTGATCCAAATAGTCTAGTGGCCTTTTTACAAGATAAAAAGTACTGATTTATTTTTGAGCTGCTAAAATTAACACCACAAGTTATTTTCGTTCACTCATACATGCGGTGGAGTATTAATGTGCGTAAGTAGAGTGACTGGCACTGAAAGGCGCATAACTAGGAAAAACCAGAAACTCTTCTAATACGCTTGCTTTTATTTTATAGTCTCTTCACATTTAAGCTAGTGCGGTATTTTTCAGTAACTGAAATTCAAATCGAGTCTGAGATGTCCGTATATCGAATTTTCATGTTTAACTCTTATATTCGCAATATTTTAGCAACATTGCTTTTAACTGAGCAAATGGGGGCTGAAAAGATCTCCGACCTCGTTTTTTCAGGTTCGTCATCATTGGGCGTAGCTATTTTTTTGATGTTGAAATTAAAAAAATAAATTTATATATTTTTTCTATCCCAGAATACGAAATACTCTAAAGAGAATCGCAAAGGTTTCTGCTAACAAATTCGCGGTTTATACCCCAAGGTATCAGAAGACCTCGGCGCCATCAGTAAACCTGGGAAGCCCTCAGAAATCGATTGGCTATTAAAAATTATGTCTTGACAAGCATCTAGATATTATGTGCTATCCTGTTGAAAAGTAACGTTCTTTTCATAACATAAAGTTCCTTCCGACATCTGCAACATCAAACCTCATCGGTATTCTTCCAAGGAAACCCATTAGAATTTCGCGCGTAGCTTTTTCTGCATAATGGCCTGCCTCTCATTTCTCGGGACAGATTCAAATTGCCGATAGTCATTCATCATTTCCTGTGACAACAACCTTCTTGGCGGCAGAACTCGGCTGACAATACCTTTTCTGGTACGATACTTGGTACCGGGGAACGGCAAATGTCTGAATGGAATATCAACTCTCTCACGACTAGTTCACACGCATTCTGCAATAGCTCGGCTTTTTAATCGTAATTTTAATGAGTTTTACGGATGATTGCATCAACGGACCTTTAAACGTTAAGAAGGCCTTAAAGGCGAGGCAACAGTTTGACACCCTGTTCAGCAAAAAAATCGAGTGTTCTAGCGACACTGTGGGCGGATGCGTTGCCATGGTAGCATTGAAAACCCCGCAGACCAGTCTCTGGACGGCTCTTGCATAGTTGAAAACTACAGGACCACATTTGGTTATATACCATTCAGACGTAACTGTCCTTTGGTTTTCCAAGGCTACCGCTGTGATGTTTCCACTTTTAGAACTTTTACGTTAAAATTCGGCCAACACTTAGATGCATTCGAGGCTGTGGCAAGGCAACTACTGAACGATTCAAACGCTGCCTTTGCTTGTAAGCACCTACAACTTTAGACAAAATATCTGCGTGCTCAAACTTGTTTAAACTTGTATAGATTAGGAATATCTAAAGACTTTCAGGGTGACCCTCGTAAAGTAGACTTGACGCTGTTTAAAGTTATAATGGCAGATTTATTGACATTTTCTGAAGATTTGTGTTTGTGCCTTCTGGAAAGGGACAATTTAAACTAGTTGTAACGGTGTAAGGTCAATGTGAATAGACAAGTATCTACCTTGTGATCGTCCTACAGTGTTGATAGGCCTTCTATATTTGTAAGTGGTTATCTCAAAAACAATAGGATACAAAAGGTTATTATTTTCGATAAAAACTACAGCTCGAAATTTTACAGTAAATGCAACTATGATCATATGTTTTATCGCACTGGCAACATCCCATATTCAAGCTAGAAATACACCTCGCAAGGCTGAAATATGCGTGACGTCCAGTACATTGAAGGAAAAATCTCGGTTACCTATAAATGATCCATCTTGCAACAAATGATTCAACGTTTTCTAATTATAAAGTACGTTTTATGATGACTCACAAGCTGTAGGCAAATAATGCTAAATGGTTACGAGGAATACTGGAATTCACTTAGCATGTTGTATAATAAAATCATTTATCGTGAACTTGGGTCGCTGTCACCATAATAACTGTTCCAACTTGCAACGTTAATGAGATATTTTGCTGAGCGTCATGTAAACGGTAACATTTTGTTGGGAAATTGTTATTGATACAATTTTTGTGTAGTTTGAGGGAAATATGGTTGCATATGGAAAAAAATTATAATAACGATGGTAGAGGTTGCAAAGGACACGGTTTGTTTCCTCTTCAAAGGGATAACATCAGGGTAGCTACATTGATTCAGTATTTTACACAGGAACTATTGAAACATGTCAAAATGAGGCTTAACGCTATAAACATTTTTAAAACTCCTCATTTTTTACCTATGCCACTTTTCAGGGACCTGAACAACGTATGTTGGAGAAACTTTTCTAATGTTTTGTTCAGATCCTTTTGCTTATTATTCCACTGGCAATACACATATTTCACCAAAATTGGGGCAGCGGTTACTGAGGCTATGCGATGATAAAGACGAGGAAAGACAAACCGCACAGCCAGACCGACAAACAAAGTGACGGAAATGATCATGTAACATTCAGAACATTGAGCAAGCACGCGATGAGAATTGAATTCACTCTGTGCAAGGCACGGTGTGGTAGAATTTTCCTTTGGATCTTTCTCCTACTAATTTATATGGCCTGACCAGGAACAATGTTCGAGATTATCCTCTTTACTGGGGAACAACGTTACGATTACGTACCACGAACAGAGCGGTCTGTATAATTGATCTGCAGATTGCATATCTGTCCTTGGACGAGTGATGTTTATAAAAACAATAACGTAAAATATAATGGTACGTGTCGAACAAAGGTTGCATGGCGGAAAATAAGAGAAAATGCAGGAAATGATCACATAGCGCATGATGTCAAAAGTTGTTTTATTATACAGACAGATAATTGTTGTGTACAGAATGATATGGGTAGTATACCTAAATTTGCACAAGTGATGTAGTGTGAAATTTACGAGGAAACAAAAGAGAATGGATGTCAAGTAGATTGTCTCGTATTTCGAATACATTAATATAGATTGCAAATTTTGCTTATATAACGGATCATATCGATATCTTGAGCATTGAGCTCGACAAATAAAGAGCAAAAATAACGTAATATAGGCTGACGCTGTACTTCACAATTTACATTTTTTTGAAAACATAGAACTAGATTTTGATCCTTTATAATCACAAAAATTCTCAAAACAACGATTTTTCCCAAAATTCCTATCCATTTAAATTCGATTCGAAATTTTAAATAAACCTTATCAGTTCACGAGAAATATAGAATCAACCTACTTGACGCCGTTTTTGGTTCTTATTAGGTAAAAATGCAGTAATCGGCACTAAAATATCTTACATCTTACATCTTGTAAAAAACTATACGGTTTGAGTTTGTTCAAAACATTCCAGATGCATTTTAAATTTTCTATTTATTATAATTAGGATGTATTTCAATATTCTATTGGAAATAAATCAAAGTTTTTGTGTCAAAAGTTTAAGGATGCTGGAACGTGTTTTACTAACGCCATAAAATAGCCTTTTGTCATGGGAAATGAAAGTTATAAAAAAATCTTCATACCAAAAATAATTGTAATCACACAACACAATCAAAAATCAGGCTTGGCAAATCTCAAACTCATATGATCTGACGACGATCATAACCTGTTTTCTTTGTTCCAGGTGAAAATCGTCATCCATCAAGTTCCTAAGTAGAAAACCAAATTAACTGCTGTGATATCTACCAAGCTGTGATACAAACAAAGAGTAGCAACGTTTCTCTGCCTCAGAAATGTCATCCTGGTACTGACAATGACCAACAACCAACACATTATGCTGAACGGAGTTTGTGTCGTTGATGGGGGAAATGCGGGGGCTTCGGAGCAGTTCGAAAAATTACTAGGTCAGTAGATCCACAGGAAATGTCGTTTGGGTTTTGGAATGGTAGTAGACCAAGACATGAGAGCACCAGGGAAATCAGACATACCCCAATGTAATTCTGACTCATCTGTAGAGTCTCTTTTCATAACACATACCTTCTACGTGAATTACAATGTTCATATAACTTTCAAGGTATTAGGAACCCAGTTCAAATTGGCGGCATGCTTATAGTACGAACCATGTGAAATTATTTAAGTGGTCTGGAACCTCCGTCCAGCACTCTTATAATTCGATTCTTGTTTCGCCAGATTGATCAAACCTTGAACGGTTTCTTGATTTATTTTTTCTTTCTCTTTTCAAGGCAGCAGATGTCAGACTGCTCCCACATTGCCGGCACTATTACCTGCAAAGGAAATATGCGGTCAAAAGTTGGACAAACGAAGAAGGTCCGATAATAGTCTGTTGGGCTCGTTTTATAGGTTTAGAACTTCCATTGGGTCTGGAAGTAAAGATGTTCCGAATCAGATCAACAGAATCAGCAGGTAAGGATTCCAGTTTCATTGTCATGCTTTAGTGGTGACATACCGGTGATTATAAAAATTTTAATTTTGCTAGTGAATTTTGGTTTTATTGAAATGATATACAAATTAGTTTCATCAAGGACGAAACGGCTCAAAGTTTCCAAAATAAATAGAAGTATGATCACTGATCACTGAGTCTAGGTCTAATTGTATGGTATAAGTTCCGAAATATAGATACCACATTCAAATGGCAATAACGTTAATATTTTTTTATTTATACATTTGAAACTGCATGTATTGAGGTTGCCAACGATTTAGTCTATGGTTAACTCCAAAAATTTAACATGACTAGTTTGACATATACGTTTTTGTTCAGATTGAAGTGTGAGGAAAATATATACATTCTATGTACGAACTTATATAGATGTGCTCATAAAGCTTCATATTGAAAATATAGATTTTACTGTGTAAACGTATGATATTTTGTCACATTTAAACAATTCGAATTAAAATCGAAGATATCATCTTTTCGGTATCCAATCCTTGAGGGATCAATTTTTAACATATTGAAATCTGTTTTTGTAGCCTCAATTATGATATCATCGTAATATTAATGGGATTTTGCTCCACAGCAAAAGAGAATATGTTGTTGAATGCGTGGTAAGAATCTATATGTTTAATGTCCAATATAGACATCTCGGTTTGCGTTAAGCCTTGATCAATTTACTCATGGAAACTAAATGACGTCATTTGTAGCCTATAAACGTCTATCCCGCTGTCAGTAATAACATTTCCCAGAAATTGATTTTCGATTTAGATGAGCCAAAATATTTACGGTCTTGCACCATATACTGTAGCTTTGTTTATTTTCTGGCTGTGGTCTGACGATGATTCAGTTCCTCATTTTGGATTTATCAATAGTGCAACACTCAGTTTTCGAGTATTTCATAATATAGGTAACCGAAATGTTAGCAAAGTGTACCATTACTAGAAATGCTGGTCTGCGAATGAACACGGGCTAAGACGCAAAGCAGCCCAATGGGTAATCAATGACAGATGGGCTTAATTAATAAATTCATCAATTATTTCCTTTTGACAACTATTTATTACGTTCCAGTATACGTATGAGAGTTTTTGTGAGCTGAGGGTTTTTGTGTGATTAATGTCTTTGGCATTCCCGATAGTTCCAACCCAGATGAATCTTCCATTTCAGCGAATTGCTCCATGACGGCACTGCGTTTCGTTATCGATATTTATATAAACTACACTTATTTGACGTAAGCCACTTTCGAGGTAAACTCGTTAAATTCAACATTAGTAACACACACACACTTAAGAACAAGTTATTGATGAAGTGGATGGAGTGATTATCTGGAAACTGTGCAATTAAATGGTTTTTTCTAGACATACTTTACAGAACGTTTTAATGTATGCAGCTTTTACTGTGAACGTTTCCATACATAAAAATTATGTGTTGGTACGTCAGAGACGAATATTATATCAGATGATTGAATAAATATATAATTAGAAAAAATTGCGACCAGTTATTATGACGCTGTCTAAAAATCTTCAAATATCAATAAGCAAAATAAACAGTCGAAGTGCGTGCAATCGCAATCTGTAAAGGAAGAGATATGGTGATAAAAATAGACAAGCCAACTATTTGTCTCAATATATTGTAATTTGTACATACATAAATAAACAAGAACGATATGTTCGAGGAGCGATAAGACGAAATAACAAATTAATACTGTTCGTAGGAATTTTAAGAGGTTTTCTCTTGACTAAAAAAATCCTATATCTATAAATACAACTTCTTTAACTATGGTATTGATGAAAAATATTCACATTCATTAAAATCAATCTAGCGCCACCTCACCATTTATCATGGAACTAAATGGAAATTGGAAACCTTCTTTATTATGATTACTATGAACATATCCCTTTCTGTTGCCTCAGCTACCTTTACGAACGTAAACCTCATGCCCTTCGACCCTCCCCAAGACTCAGGTCTAGATACGCCCCTGCCTATGTCGTCATGTTTTTAGACAATTAAATTTCAATGAAAGTATTCGGTGTACAATATTTTTTTTACACATTTTTTAAAGATATAATCATATGGTGAATAAATCCACCTTGTGACTCATATATTTCTGAAAGTGACGTAAGAATAAAAATCTTGCGTTTGAATTCAACCGATTGCGTCGAAATATCTTTATGACATCTTATCAGCTCACTTTAAAAAAATCTATTAATTCCCCAACATCCAAACCCATTAATATCCTCAAATACCATACACGCGCATTTTTTTTATCTGACAGGAACGTGTGCCAAAACACTTAACAAAACGATTTGGATTTTTTCGCAGACGCTAAAATGTCTTTCACTTGTCTGTCTGTGCGAATACCTTGCCAATATCCTTTTTGGCATCCGTTTGGATTCAGTTTGTTGGTTTTGGGTCGACCGATCATATTTGTTTTGTATGAAGCAGACACGCGGACAAAAGGCAGGTGTTTTCGGTTTATTAGAAACATGTGTATTTTCTAAAATCACGTGTTTGAGTTCGTTATTATTAACGATGAAGTTAGAGCCGCTCTCGTATGCCTAACTAGCTCATTTGGTCTTTCTTTACCAAACGCTTCTCTACATCAAACGAATATGTTTTTACTTGGTTTGAATAAAAATTCAAATCAACAGTGAAAATTCCCTGTACGGAGGATTTTTTGCGGGTTAAAGAGGGGGGAAGGGTTGAAATCTGGTCAAACATAAGATTATATTAATATTATCCACCTTTTTTGTTTTCGGGGGTGGGTGATCAAAACCCATGTGACCCCCTTCTCGATACGGGCTTGTTCTAGGAGGTAATAAAAAGTTTAAAACGGTTAATATGGAAAAGTTGGTGAAATCTGATCAGCATTGTGATTATTTAATTATTTATTGAATTTCCTGTAAAGTTTAGAAGTTGCCGACGATGCTTTGTTGTGACAACGTCGATGAAAAGCGCCTTTAATAGTTAATTATATCGCATTTAATGAGTGTGAAACAAATGTTTTAATTGGCAGAAAAACTCTAACCTATACTTGATGCACGTTCAGGCAGTGTGCGTTTTTTAAATAGTCTTCTTGGAACGATTGCTACTTTACAGTTGCCGTGACGATAATACATATTATTTTATTATATAGTTAGATCCTTGAGCCGACAGACCTACGTCATTTAAGCAAAGCTACAATTCTGACCATAGCTTAAAATGTGGTTAATAGCGTGTCACAATGTCCATCATTAACATGTGTGGCGCAAAGTGCAATTTTAAGGACTTACACGGTCCTAACAGCTTGGACTCTGCCTAAATGTTAAATATCTTTGTAACTATTATAAAGACAGCTCGGTGGAAGAGTCTTCGATGTTCCAGACTGTGGAGGTCATATTTGAGGTATGACGCATCCACTAGACGTATTGCTTGTTTTTGGATTATGGTTAGATGCCTCAAGGAGTGCTTTGAGGCACATCCTCACACATCCATTAAGCATATAACATAAATCTGAATCACATGTATTTGCATTAAGCTCCACGTAATAAAATTCATATATTTACGAGAACTGATCGCGATCGCTGGTTTTCTAGCTACGTTTAACTTTAGACAAAAATTATGTGTATTTAAAATCTTTAAAGCATGTTTACGAATCAATTTGGAGCTTTATTAGCACTTAACGCACTGTAAAATTTTTATGATTGCTTGATGCAGAGCTTAGGCTGAATACTAGAAGGAGACTTGGTATGTTAAGTTCGTATGAGACTTTTTATTGGAATATAATGAATCTATGGTTACTTGCTTTCTAACAAAGCGGAAATGCAAATGAGATTCAACGGGCGATACGTGAATATATAATTTATCAGCTACCAGAAAAGGCCATTTATTCATACTGGATTGTCAATTTTTGCGGTCGGGCCAAATCATGGCCGATCCCGTTTTATGTTCATAATCAAAATAGAATTTGAGATTATTTATAGTGCAGTGATTAAAGTAAATAAGTTTTGTGCTGTTTTTCATGATCCTATTAATATAGGAACTGGGTCGGATAGATAATGGATATTAATAAGCTTATATAGTTTAAAACTCCTTAAACTTATTCAAACTTAAAAAAATATCTTAATAACCTGGAATCAGCGTACTCGGAACACGAATTCGATTTTATTTTTTAAATATTTTACCAGTTGATATGATTTAGTAATTATGACGCTATATGTGGTTCTATCGATATGTCTGACACTATTTCGAATTTTAGGTGCCATATTCATACATTTTTTTTAATTTTAACTATTATGATGCGATGATAATAATGAAATCGTCGTTTTTGAGTTAATCGGAAATCTTCAGTCTATGCAACCGCATACGTGAAACGAACCATAACTATTTTGTCTCGAGTTAGACACAACCACATACTGAATGTATTACGACTGTTTCTTGTCAGTCTTTTGAATGAATTTTTTAGGTAGTTGTATAGTGATACAGTTTAATGCGGAAATAAACAGAATATCTGCACAGAATGCTCAGATTTAATCTTGTATGGGCACCACTTTAACACGCCTTATTTTTTCACTGGTAACGCTATTCCAATGTCGTGATAATTTAATTTATAATTTGGTTACACAGTGAGAAATTTTTGGAATATCCTCAGCAACTTCCAATCTAGATATTCACGAAAATAAAACAACCATTTAGTACTAATGATAATGAGCTGCTCAACATTGATAATAATGTAATTATTTATTGCAATAATTTTTTCAATTAAAAGTATCCGGCGTAGCGTAAATACTTTGGAGTCTTCGTAAGTTGTTTTGGCTATGATGATTGTACTAATATATACTACGCCAGAATGTGTGTCCTGTCGCCAAGGAAAATGTCTATTTTTTATTCAGCTACTTGGAGCAGTCGAAAGCGCGCTTTTCTCAAAGACGTTTTGTTTAGATGTTTTCGGAATTTCTGACATGTGAAATACCTATGACTGATCAATCGTAGTGCAGGTTCAACATTGTGGAATACATTAATTGTAACATCAGGAAGAAGACTGTAGGATTTATCACTGTTCAAGAAAAGGTTTCCCATGTCATTGCATTTTCTTCGCATCAGTGTAGTGATTAGTTCATACAGTGCTTGTATTTTAAAAGCGGTTGTCTTTTTTACGAAGCAAATTTGTTTATTTAAAAATAATATGCAGTTCAATGCCATTATGCCTCAGTATTGTATAAGACTATGCCTTGGAGTATTCGCTGTAATAGTCCATATCAGTTTGGGTATATAATATAATAGGTTGGTAGAAAGAAATCACGGCTCCCCGGTATCTGACGAATAAATTCCTGTCAGTCGTTCATCTAAGTGGAGTAAACGAACCATTCGTTTGCAAAAACCTAAACTTTTTGCGTTTAGACACACATGTATATGTGTAACATGACTGCTAATAATACTTCAGTTCACCGAAAATGCTGGAAGTGCATGTTCTCAACCGGTATTTCTGTTTGAGTTCGAAATGTGGAAAAATGAATTTTCTACATACGGCCGCCTTTGATTTTCTGCGGGAATAGTGAAGTGCGACGACACAATCTTTGTTATTGTTGATCCTTTTAATTTTTTTGTATCGTATAGCTGTTATAAGTTTTATCCATTTTTTTGTTAAAAAAGGTATTTTTATTCTATAGGTAAGAGCCGAAACTTTATGTCATAACTGCAACAAATCCAAAAATCAATGGATTTTGGATTTTTTCTTTAAATTAGAGCATTTGTAGGTTGAATATCTATCCTCATGAATCAGAAGGAGCTAATACTGATTTCTTTTCCATAAATCGTTGTGTGAATACTTGGTTGTGCTATAACCGTATTTTCCAAACACTAATAATGAGTAGTGAAAACAGTCTAGTAATATTTATAATAATATGACAACATAGATTCGACTGGACAGTTCCTCGTCATTGAAATTTATTTCTGAATATTGAAATATATATAAATATCATTCTAAGTAAGAAATATTTTTTGATTATACACAAAAACCATTGTAGATTGAACAAATAAGGGATATAGCACAGATTTTTCTCAAAATGGCCCAAAACATAAATAATGAAGTTATAGCAAATTAAAGATTTACTGAATCTTATTAGTATGGCCAGTTAGATAGGAAGCACATAAAAAAAGGTTGGACCTTCAATAAAAGAAAAAAAAAGAAAAAAGATTAGGAATATTTTGATTTCTGTTAAAATATCTTTTTGGTCTTGCTCCAAAATGATCAGGACCTATAGAAATATACAAAAATGAAGTTGACACGTTTTGACCCCCCTTCCGCATTTTGAAAATTTTATTCATTTGATTATTACATACGTTATATAATAAAACTTCTGTAAATATCGTGTGGTTTTTACGCTTACATTTGTGTGAGCTGCTGCTTGAAACCAAATGTCATTACGTAAATAATGGCACTAAAGTTATGTCTACCCAGACAGCTTATATCAGAGTATAGAGGAAAAACAATTTTTTTTTTGAAATCATAATACCTATCTTCAAAATATACTGCTTTCCAGGAGAACAGTTTAATTTTTAAATAAGAGCACAGTATGAAATATATGAAAAGACAATATCATGATTTCAAACGTTATTTTTTTCATAACGAATATACGAGGCAGCCATAACATAAAAGTAAAAAACAAAGCTATTAAACCGATGTAGATTGTGAAACGGTGTGATAATCTATTACAAAGCTTTTAATCTACTGTTGAACCGATTTTAAAAAATGCTTAGCATTACCCACCATGAATCGGTAGCACCACTCCACAAAATTTCATACTACTCGATAAAACATACAGACCGACATACTGTGTATGATTCTTAAGGAAATTCTGAATCGTGTACTCGTAAAATTCGTGTTAGACGACGAGGTTGAAGAACGAAGTTAGCCAAAAATAAAAACCTTTGGATTCAATGTTACTCTGCAACGTTCGCAAATGTTTGGCATCTTGAGGAACACAGGAATTATGTTTTGATAATTTTTAAATATTTTTCAAAATATATTGGATCTGTAGTTGTTACATTTATCAAGCAAAATCTATCTGAAGTGTTAAGCGTTTGAAAACCTGTGGAATTATCACCGGTGGTTATTGAGTTTGTCCTCACTTTTTGAATTTTAGTTGCTTAATATAAAAACTCGATTTAAAACTGAGATGGCGGAACTGTAGGTATTTTTACAATTCTGGCAAAAATCGCACCCTGTATATACTATAAATATAGCCTTATAATTTCTCATTTTGCGTAGGTTGATGACGTAGATACACGCAAATTTTGTGCAGCATTTGCAGAATAATAATTGGTCGAATCAAAAATAAAATCTCAAAACAAACGATATTTTGAGATTATAAATATGATTGAATTCGTTATATTGAGAATGCTGTTTGCTGCAAATGAAATAGAAAGCCATTATTCATTGATTTATGTCTACAAATATTTCAACAAAAATGCACAATATCATTCTGACTGCATACATTCCTGTAACACAAAGGTTATCATAAAACCAAACAATATCTACTCTCGTCAAACGTTTTCAATATTAGAGAGGTAGTCAAGACACTGCCATGCACATGCCAATCTAGTTCTGGGCCAGTGAGTGAGGAAGATGATCCCTTTCTTGCATAGTAATCTGCCTTTTTGTTGCGAATAATTCCTAAGTGCCCTGGTACCCACTCTAAATTTACTTTGTTGTGTTCCGCCAGTTAGATCAGTCATTGTTGACATTCCTAAACAGCTGCAGACATCACTCTGGGACCTTCCAATACCCTTAACCTTCAAAATAACCACTTCAAACTTCGATTTAAATCTTTATATCAATACTGATATTATTGCAGAAGTACAGCATCAACCTACATGGCATTTTCTTTAAATATCTTCAATTCTCCATGCATTAACAAAAGAGAAAAATAAGATAATAGCTAAAGATACCTTTTCTTGACAGTCTCAAATCATAGCCTACCTAAAATTCTAAGACGATGCTGTTCGACGTAACTCAGATAAAAAAAGACCCCAAGCACAAAGTGCACGAATCGGGTGCGTGACAGTGCGTTTTCGCGGCAAACAGAGTGCGCTAGTGTCGTCGGTTGGTGTCGCCTGTTAGTGCATGGTCTCCATGGCAACAGCCGCTTCTCCAGGGATGGTTAGCATGGCGGGCTTGAAACGATGCTTGTCGCAGATGTCCATGCTCGCATTCAAAGCCAGCACGTCGGGGGAGGAAGCTTGGGCACACACGTGGTCAAGGTCAGTTGGTATGGTGTCGTAGGGTGTCCCTAATAATAGTTTTTACTCAGTGTAAGCAAAGTTTGCTGAAGAAATACAAGTTGGATCACTTGCCGCAATTCATCTGTTGTCGTGATTTTTAAAGTCAGGTTTAAGGACGTGATGGGCATTTTCTGTAAAAAAATATATTTTGAAGTTTGATGATAATTTTCACTTTACACCTGAATGTATAAACGTATGAGCAGTTGTGTTTAATATAAGGTGAGATAACCAGTTGAATGCCAAATGAAAGTCTGCCTGCAGATTGAGGTTATATAAACGCAAGCTCAGCTCGGATAGAAACAAGTTTGTATAATTTAATTGTTCCAAAGGATCAGAGGCTATAATAATAGTAAGACGGAACGCTTTGTTTTTGAAGCAGTTATAAATCAAGGAGCCGTAAATCGGCAAAACATTTATATTTAAGAAAAAGTAAACCAATGCTGAATTACTGTATCGTCCACCAATAATAAAAAAGGTAATTGAAGTTTTTACGACAATGCTAAAATTTCGTGGAAAATTGGGTTGGATTATATAAAGTGGCGGATAGATTGCGGAAATTTACCAAACGAAGGTAAAGGAACTCAGTCACATGCCAATTCAAATTCTTTATTCTACACACATAAAAATAAATTCTCAGACCAAGAATATGTGCTTTCATTCAAGTATACCATATCTTCCTATATGCGCAAAGATATAATAGTCTTTAAAGTAAGAATACTGTATTTTTGATCACATAGAGTAAATTTAAGTAAATATATTCAATTCAAACTTTTGGAAAGTTTTGGAAGTGTGAATACCAAAATCTTAAATTGGCGCAAATAGTTCCACTTCATTATATAATTTACTATTGGTATGAACATTTTGTAATTTTGATGAGCTGTTATCAAAGCTACTGTTGCTTCCTCAACCTTGAACAGAAGAAGCAAAAAAGTATCAAACGTGTATCAAAGTGACTTCTTTCTTATATTTATCTGCGTCATATTGTATTTGTTCTAAATCAAGTTTGAAAGATGTTGTACAAACAAACAGAATATAAAAAATATTTACCTGTAATTAAGCCAAAAGACATACGTCCACCATTCGTAATGGTAATAGAAATTATTCACAACTCACATATCAAATCAACACCTGTACACTTGTTTAACAGCGCTTTCATCCTGACAGGTGGTTGGTAAAAATTGAATCCAATAGCAGATGCACGCTGGATTGCCATTGACTGACGAACATAGCAAAGCCAAACCAGTAAATGAATTACTTGGAGACATCGCAAGATGTCCGTATTCTTGATTGAAGTAAACGCAGCTCCGTTGGAAAATATTATAACCTTACAAAAAAAAATGAAATACTCATTAGAAAATCAATGAAAACTCAGTTGTGAAAAAGATTATATTTTTCTTTAGAGTATATTTCTTTGCAATGAGTATTGAATTCGGAAATATACTTTTCTTCGTTCAAATTATTAATAATTTTCTTGTCAAGTGAATTGTCGTGAGTATATCTTTACAAGAATATCAAAATTCTTAAATGAAGAATTTATTTTTATGTGTGTACTGCTTCGATTATATTTGGAAAGCTTGAAGAAAACTACAGGCTTCTTTATCTACGAATGCTGCTACGTGATTCATGACAGTGTTTTTATTTGAATATTATGCATATACATAAAACTGAGAGAATTGTAGGGATTCGAGTGACCTGTGAACCATTTCCCATCTTTTGTTTACATTGCTGATATGCGGAGTTTCTTTGTTTTTTATATGATGTGTTATGTTATATGTTTTTATTGTTCATTACGAATATGACAATTTTTTAATCTTATTATTTATTCACATGATTTACATTGATGACAGAAAATGGCTAGGATTTCTAACATAATAATTTACTGCTGCCCAGAATGCATAAAAAATCACAGTGTGTTACCACCTCGTATCTACCATTAATTATGTAACCATTATTTATGTTTCCCGCAAACAATTGCGAAACTTGGCATAGACAGCCATTAAATTTTGTCCAGTTCTGCCAGCAAACATTGCATTGGTATATTTATTAATATATCAACAATAAGAAAACAAATATGATCCGATATATAAATTGTCTAACATTCGTACCTTATAATGAGTTTTTTGTTTATATACACCAACAATGTTGAGTTGAATTGAGGCTCAAAAAAGATGTGACAAATGTTTTTAAATAAATCAACAAAGGTGATGGTGGTAGTCTTGAAAAAATGAATGATTTTATAGACATTCCGAATACTTCAAGCGATTTTTTTAAATAAAGGAATTATTTTATCTTCGTTTTTTAGTTTTTTTTTTAATTTCTAGTATTTTAAACATATTATTACATGATTTCAAGAGAAAAACAGCTCCAATATATAATTCAAATCTTTATTTCCAATGTGTGTAAGGCAATTAACTTCAAAGAAATATCCAGAAGAACTATTTGTAATCGTAAAACAATGCCTCAAGGGCGTTTATATAAAGAATGGCAGCACTGCCACGTTTTAAAAATAAATACTGGCAAGATGCATGGAAGAAGAAATCACTTCCTAGAAATAGGCAGGCATGTGATGATCATTACGTATTCGATTTACTTACTATATGTATGTATACACAGTAAAAATTATTTGGCTTCCCTTCAAGTTTATTATTCATTAACTTTTTTAATGTACATGTAATCTGTATAATCGACATGAGTCGTGTGCATACTGGATAAAGAATGAAATCCTTCCTCATTCCACATCGTACAAGTCGAAAGAGTGAGCAAGAATATATCAAAACCTTCCCATCCTAAGTATTTATTGTTGCTGTAATTTATAGTTTCAGTGTTGCGGTTCTCATTCATCGTGTTTAGGTACCTACTGATTTGCATAGCCCATTAAATTTAAATTTGAATTTACATACTGAAGGCACGTTTTGCTCTCAGCGTCGTTTGCTCCAAACAATACATGAATAATAAAACAAAACGTTTGAATATTGTCTTTAACTGGTACATCAGGTGAGGTACTATGATGAGGGTATTCTGGTATAGCCCTACTGACGCATTGATGATGAGTAGTTCGATGAATATGAACCAAACATTCTGTCATTTTCATATATCAAACAATTATATCAATATCATATATAAGACAATTCAAATTATACCTTGAGAGGGTGGACACATGTAGTAAGTAGCATTATCTCTCCCAGGGAATTTCAGTTTTCAAAAGTTTTACACCATTTTAAGATGTAAACTTTTTTCTATAATGGGATAATTTACCTTCCTTGCTTCTAGCGTGATTGGACTCGAATTTTCTGAAATTTTACCTGGCCCACGAGACCACCTTCGTGTTGAATTGTTTCTTCAGGCCATACCACCTGAATTAACAGTATACAGAACGTTTTCTGCGATGGACGCTATACAATTTGCGGTGAATGTAGAGCTAACTGTTCATGACATTACGTAATTAAAATACCTGCAATATTCTTTTGGCCAGCCTATAACGGAGTATGACAAACGATGTTACCGGTGTAAAATAAATTTAAAAACAAATTGGAGCTGAACGCCTATACATATTCCACTTTAAAACGAATTAACTATATATTTTGCAAGCAGTAAACATTTCTTGTAGTTATTTAAGTAACAGTTGATATATTTGAAATCTGGTTTATCCTATAACTATGAGTGCCTATACAACAAAATAGACAGCATTTTTCAAAGGACAACGACATATAATGATTTTTTATAATTACAAATTCAATTACCATCGTGGCAGCAGAAATGCTAGTGAAGTTCATTCAGCAGTCCTGTGTAGTTTCAATAAACGGCCAAGACTAGTAAGCTGAATGTGTCATGATTTTTTCATTCAATTTATACAAAAACTATGAGATAATATTCGAATCATTCTTAAACCCTGCCTTTGCTTTTTTATTGTTGCTGATAATAATAATGATTTCCCAGATTTCCAAGAATCTGTGAAGTACTGTCAAATGAGTGGAGAATCTGTTAGGTTCGAAAAGTAAAGAAGATTTTATAAGTATTTTCATAGTACTCAAATTAAGCTTGTGTCTTTTTTCATATTTTCATCCAACTTATGAATGGGAGACAGGAATCGTACGCAGACAAATTAAGCATCAATCACGTCGCGACTATCCATGAAAAATGGCGTCTTCAGACCCAATAACCCTCTTGATCCAAGGCTAGCGGATATCGCTATAAATCCATGATAAAAATATAGAAATCTCCTACGGAAATGCTATTTTTGTCCTCACACACTAGTTCAATTGTTGATATTTTTTTCACAAAAGGAAATTTACAATTTGTCCTTATCTATGTCGCCAATGATTCAGTCTCCACTAAGATGACGATGAAGCTCCAACAGTGGCAGCTCATTTGGGGCAGAAGTATAGTGCTCTTGCGTTAAACAGTTTGGTCATTCAACATGGTAGAATAGTGCTTAAACTTCAAGGAAGTCAGCTCCTATTTTCGATTTTCTTGGTCAAGGGCTGAGAGTTCGACTGTATAAAACCTGGCCAGGCAAAATATACAATGTTATATTATACTTACTCTACTAGGCTGGATGAGAATATCCGTATTGATTCTAGATTATAAATCGTTACATGACTTGAACAACATTTTAATAGTTCTCTCGAACTTACTACGACAGAGGTTGCAGCAGGGAGATTGGAGGTAGCACTTAACTTTCTAAACGTTTAAGCTTCTACAATGCGAAAGCTCACTACCGGTTGTTGCCATGTAACTGGAGTGGTAAGGTTTCCAGGTTCAAATCCCGATTCAGCAGAAGTTCTTTCATGAATTTTTCTGATATTAAATATCCCATGCTTAGATATATGAATTTGGTTATCATCAAATAGTGATCTAAATACCAATGCAGAGTTGTCAAGTTTATTTTTCAGTATATATACTATTCGACCACTTGACGATAAAAAGTAGCTTGAAATGATGCGTTACGGAAGTTTCGCCATAAGTTGAATTGCTCTCCTCTGAATTGGGAACATGAGAGCGGTATGCCTGGTCAGGATCTTTCCTTTTGGTCTGAAATGTATAGACGAGCATTTTTTCACCAAGTGAAAGCATTGACAATCTACAAAATAGAAAAAACAATATATATTTTGCGGATTGTTGTTGAAAAGTACAAAATTACTTAACAGATGCCCTGTACAATTCAGATTTATGTGAAGTGCTAAAGATCAACCAACGCTTTACCAACCTTTATATACCTTATATCGACACTCTGTTTTCACACTAAGATGTTTAATATTTGGAATGCACTGCGAACTGCGAATGAATTGAATTAAATGCCTAGTTACACTAAAAATATTTAAAAAATATGTAACCTCATGATGCGTTATTTTTATGTAGTTGGGTCATGTGCCTGTTGCTTGATTTCAAAGGGTAATCCTTTTCCAACAATAGATTTGAAATTCTATATTTGGCTTTGTGTTTGCATGTTCTCAATGTATGAATAAATGTCATACTAAAAATATACTCACTAATCTAGTCTGAACCCCCCCAAGATAATGTCAAAAAAAATTCTTAGAATTCATATTATCAGTGGCAGAACCAGATTTTTTTCAATACTCTGAGAATAATCGAGAGAATTTATTATTATTTAAGTTATGAATTGACTTTGTATTTTGTTATTTCTATCAACAATAAAATAAAGGTTAGTCGGATAAAAGGCCAGTCACACTCCAAAGGTAATATCACAACCAATCGACTGACAAAATGGTCATATTTCCGGTTGCCGTTTTATTTGCTAGAGAATCTCCCTGTTATCCTTGTGAAGAAATAACGAAATGCTATCTATACACGTCCAGACTCCATCTTCCTTCGTTACCGGCTTTGCGACAAGACTGTCTTCTAAGGAATAATCTTTTCAATAAGGAGCTGAGATTTTCTGGATCGCTGGCCCTCTATGATCAGTGTAAGAGATGATCAGCACCTTCTGCACGAGTTTGGGATGGCAGAAGATCAAGTCGTGCAAGGGGTCCACTGAGGCCTAAGTATTATGATCTTGTCTCATCACGTTTCCTTCAATACATAATATGATTGGAATCGAAATTATGGAAAAGTTTTGCCAAGCTAGAGGACCTGACATCTGTATATATTTTAACAGGACAAATCGTAATACACAGAACATGAAAATATCCATTAAATCTATCATACTCCATTAAGACTTTTACAAAAAGTTATATTATTATAATGATTGATTTAATGACTATTCTGTAGAATCTCATAATTGTACTCTAAATAAAAGAATGGTATTTGAGTAATGGATAAAAAATATCGCAGACCCACTAACAATGAATTTCCATGAATAAGCTGCTTCTTGCCAACAATGCCAGCACCCTTTATATTTTGCAATAATATGTAGGTCCAACCCGCCACTGATCTACCACAATTATACAAACAATTCTAAAATTATGAAAGATATCGTTTATAAGATTTAATAAATTGTTTATATAAATACATGGCTGATAATCTGACCGGCAGTCAGTAGTGTGTGTGTATGTATCTACATTGTTTTATTATGTCTATTCGGAAGATCTCAACAGTCAAAACGATACAGGAATATCAAGAACATGTCCACGAGCAATGGGAGAGATACTCCGAAGCTTTTAAAAGGTACTATTCACTTATATTCATAACGATTTGGTTAAGCGATGAGTAGAAAATAGAATAGAATAAAATCTTCTTGTACAGTCCAGTCGAGGTGAAATAATTGCAACCAGAATTTATCAATTTATTTTGTTTCGAATTAATCTAAATGTCATCCTAGCTGGAAGGTTGCAAAAATGGAGGTAGATTGAAGGATGAAACTAGAATCACGGCTGATTTTGGACCTCCAAGGATGTTCTAAAGCAATTTGTGTTCTGGAAAACCTTCACAAATGAACTTTGACATTTTTCTAGTTTATGAACATTCCTGCATGTTCAAAATGATTGTCAGTTTTTTCTTACAAACATAAATGTAAGATCAAATTTGTATACAAAAAAAAAAATGAAATGCACAACCGTTGTGGAATGCTTATCTGGAATAATGGATATACCCGCTTTCATCATGTTTTATAGTGAATCTCATGTGTGTGTCAAAGACCGTGAGAGCGTAATTATGTTTTGATATGATAAACAAAATCAATCAACATGTATCTGTACTTGATCATCTAATTTTGTGACATGCTTCACGTCGTTATCAACGTTTTGCTTCTGTTTTGGATAAGTCAGCTGAACACAAGTTAAGGACATTGTTTTTGTTTCATTACAGAATCAGAATTCACCAATCTGTTGAAGAGCTCCTAGTCTACATTAGAACTTCTATCAAGTAGGTGACAGTGTTCAGCTGACTTATATGCCACAGGCTTTATATAACTCCGGAGTCAACTTATTATTTATAACAAATTCAATTAGCAACTAAATATGGAAGGAATAAGATTTCTAATGTGCATCGTGGTAAACGCCGATGTTCCATATTTCGTTCATTTTGCTGCATTATTTAGCGTTTTTGGTTGAATTTAGCAATTTGTTCTTCAATCCAGTCAGAATTTGATTTGGTTTTTGGGTGACAAGATCGACAGAACTACTACATACTCACAGACATAAAGGCAATATTGTTCAGATCTTTTCGAACCCACAGAGTCAATACGTTTAAAATGCGTAAATGGAGACAATAGTGTTCATTTGCATGAAATAGCTAAAATATATATATTTTATCGTTGGTCATTAAATATTACTACGACTGTTCAGATAAACATCGGTACAGTGAGAAAATACATCATTCTTATCAGCAATGGAAATTCTTAGTAAGGTTGTTCATGTGAAGTCAAAACGATAGCAAACATTTTATTTCAATATGTAGATGATCGTGTGGTTTAGTTTTCACTTGGTGTGAAACTGTTTGCATTTTTTGTAATTCACCGTAAAAAAGAGGTGGCGTCAAGGAGGTTGATAATCTCTATTTATAGGCTAAGATTTGGATCATATTTTGGAACTGTTGATAGTTGAAATTGTATTCAAAAGATATTGAAAACCCTTATATCTCTTATAGACTCAAAAATTCCCAACATTTTAAGGTTAAGATAAAATTTCTAGCATTTTCAAATCTTAATTCAATTGGAATATGACTAAATCGATTCAACTACACATTTATACCTGTTAGGCGCTGTTTTTAAGCGGCTAAATAGCACTTTCTGCATTATTTATGATCCCTATTCAGTTCATATCCAGTAATATGTAGTCAAAGTCGCTTAAACAAGAACGGAACATATAAGCCTCCCTTGGAAAAAGGAGTTACCTACACCCTAAAATGTACATATTTTTTTAAAATTTAGACGTTTTACATTCACTTGAAGCAGTCTAAATCAGGGGTCACCGGAACGCCGACCTAATTTGTGCCGATCTTAAGTAAACCGTACAATATATAACAGTAAACTTAATCTTATATTAATACTATAATATTTAGGTTTCGCATACATATTTAAGTTGAATATTTGCGTTTCAACAAAGTAAATACACGTGTGATGTAAAAGCGTAAGGGCGGTAGGTGGCTTAAAACCTCATCTCGTGTCTCCCTAGTCTAAATTCTTCGAAAATATACAATATTATGTTCATAAGCCAGTATCGTCGGAAAATTTTGCAGCTAGTGCGCAAATGCTCGAACAATAAGTCTTATAATTATGAAATATTTCCATCTGTTTTTATGTCTGCTTGTGGTGTCCGGTACTCCTTGTCCCCTCGGAAAGTAATGATCTGATTTTGAAGAAATTTTTACAGTAGATTAATACTTGGGCGAAGTAATAACAGAAGAACAGAAAAAAAGGGGACATCTTCGAACTTCGTTTTTCAGCATTTTATACGTCTCTGCTTATAGAATATTTTTGTATGGGTTAAATTTGTGGTTTGGAACACAATATATTTTAATTGATGTCATCGCTCAAGAAGTGCAGAGTTAAACTATGGGCGACCTCAGTCTTGGGAGGTTAAAAGGACATGAAGTTTGTGTATGCTTCACCATTTTTTTAAATATCTTCGTCGAAGTAGTTGAGCAACAGAAAGTGGTATTTTATAGAATTCTAATGAAGAAGAAGATGAACAGCAAGTGAAATAGTTGAGTTTTAAGGGTTGTAAGAAGAAAACATCGATTGATCTTCTAGTCACGCTATGGGATTCCGAAAATTATGCAATTCATTGAATTATCGCAAGGATGGAGAAATTTTATTTTGATTTCAATGATACCAGACCTATTATTCATTAAAAAAATTATAGTTGTTCAAAAATACGAAGAAAACGGCAATTAGTGCACAAAATATGCTAAAATAAATACATCATGTATTCATCTCCTCTTTTTATTTGTTACGCAATGTATAAGAATAGATACCGAATTAACAATATGTTCTTATAGATTCCATAACTCAAATTTAGATATGAACCATTCATTTCTTTGAAAAAAATTATTTGAATTAAATTGCCCCCCTGTTATACACGACTGTGAGTCAACCTACTTGACACCATTGGTAACACATCAGCGGAGAAAGTGTGATCAGTGAGTTTGGGATATCATTACCATCTATTGTCGTTCTTTTGGCCGCGTGATCTCAGTAACCGCAGCATCGATTTCGATGAAATTTGGGAAGCAATATGATGTGGGGTTTTGGTAGTCAGTCTTGCTGGATTTTTGGAAACTGGTTTAGGGAAAAACAACAGAATATCAAAACATCTCCATACACATTTTGCTCTGTAAACTTTATCCATACTCTCTTTTGTTTCATCGATTTTCTCAGCTGAACTTGTCGTGAAACGTGAATATACAGAACAATGGTTCTCTACAAATTCATTATCATAGTGTCTTTCACCAATAAATAACTATTGTAGCTGTGTGCATGGATGATCTGTTCTAATCGTTCTTTTTTATTTTTCCAGATTCCGTCAAAGCCGTTTCAACGCTCGTCGAATCCGCAAACGCGTGGTGTTCAAGCACGGCGACTGCAACGTCGCACATTCCAACGTTGCCAAGCGGCGCCGGAAGTATTTACAGGACATATTCACCACATTGGTGGACGCACAATGGCGATGGACCTTGTTGGTCTTCGCACTCAACTTCCTTCTCTCCTGGTTGTTGTTCGCTGTGGTTTGGTGGCTGATCGCCTACACGCATGGAGATCTTAGCACGGAGAGATTGGTGAGTAGAATGAATGTTTATCGAACTTCCTGTCCCATAAGACCTTCAGTGTGACTACAAACCTAGTTTGTAAATCGTGGGACGCTCTCCATACTCTACAAATTTAATTGATATCGGGTTAGTACACTACGGGCCGATTTCATCAAATTACCAGTCGTTATATTGAGCCAATGGGTTGAGATCTTATCGAGCTCTACCAATAGGCTTTCAGAGTCTTTCGTTATAATTTAGATATCCAATGGTGTTTGACTATATAAAACAAAATTTTCAAACTTCTGAGTTGACAGATTGGCATTGTAATGTCAGTTGCTTATAGAATATTCCTAAATTCACAGAAATTTGAATCAAAATGGTGAACAATTTGTAGTTTTCAGATAAAATCAATTATTTTCCATTGTAGTGAACGTTCATACACTAACTATTTGTGGAGGAGTTCTATTTGAGTTACTATTTACATATAGGTACCTACATTATATAAATACATAAACATTCTACAATTTGACCATCCTGCACAAATATTTCAGCAACCAGCAACTTCGAACTGGAATGGAGATTCAAAACGCCCATCACTAGCTCTGCATATGAATCGCGACGACGTGACATACAGATTACGTATTCAGCTCTCAGCTGTTTTTGTTTATGGTGTTTGATAATTTGATTTTACAATTATTTCTGAAAAGCAGGGCTAAGCTTATAGAAATATCCAAATTGTAGCTCAACTTTGTTTATCATTTTTTTCCAGTGTTTGTGCTATATATTTTGAATGCCGTGCAACGTTATTTCGTTATACCTTCAACCATAAGGATTTTTGTAATGCTGGATACCTGTGCTGGACACCAAGCAGGCTTTGGATGGCATTTATTTTTGTAGAATATGAATGAACCTAATAAGTAATAGAAATAATAAGCGAATTTGTGAAATGCCTCCTATATATCCTTTTTTACTGAATTATCAGGTATTTATATTATTACAGTATTATGTAGCTTTATAAAATCATTGCAATACTATCCATTAGATTTTATTAATGAATTTGATACATCCGAAAACCGATGTCTAATGCCTCACATTCCTCAAATCCTATTGGTGGAGAATAGTGATTTGTCATAGCTTGTGAAATGAGGGAAATAGCAATTTTCACTTATATATGGTGGATTGCCAGGCTCAGAAACTTGCTGTGAGATTCAGAAAGTGCCCTTTTTCATTAATCAAATCTTTCCTCAACATTTTGTGTTGAAATTCAAAGGAAATCAATGATTTTCAGAGACTTTTGACAGTACAATATTTAATGGCATTTCAGAAAGATCTTATGTGATTGGTCAATCCGTTCGTTATATCTCTGATGTTGATGAAATCGGCCCTACGAGTTACAAACAGATCAAAGATTACATGACAGAGGAGAGGCAGAGTGACAGAACGGTGCGATATGTTTTTTGTTATATATGCATCAAAAAAACGCCAGGCTGGAACTTTTTGGGATAACAATACCTTGCAGGCTTATACGCGTGGAGAGTGATAAATGTGATGCGAATAACATGTGTTCATGTTTTCATTCGAACAAGCAAAAACCTGGACTTTCACTTTTTCATCATTACTTCATCTATTTTTAATAACAGAGTGTTTGATATAGAATAATCGTGAACAAATATTTTTACATGAAATCATAATGTAATTAATTTCTTTGATGTAAGTAGCACAAACTTGATTTTTTGAAGATGTACATATGTCAGCATATTTAATAATTTCAATCACCCGTGAAACGGTACTAGACAAAACACTAACAATGTTCCTTGCTTGCCGCCAATACAATATGAGGCAGAACGAAAAGAGAACCTAACAACTGATCATACAATTGCTCAATTAACTTTTATCACAGAAACGTGCCCAAAACAGATCAATAAGCCAGGAAATTGTATTTATGTTTTTCTGGACATCCTAGATTATCGATTTCTTGTTAATATATGACGCCAATTCATAAAAGAGACGTTAATTTCTGACGGATATTCCAAGAATGTTCTCAAGGAATCTGTGGGAAAATTCCTGCCACTTCATCAGGACTGGGTACATGCAACGATTAATAAGGGAAATAAATCGATTCTTTCATGATTTGAGGGGCGCAGGCGTGAAAACATTAATTATGTGGAGTAGCATTATGCATTGTAATGAATTTCAGTTGAAGGTCTGTGATCATACACAAAAACAATTTGCAAGTAGTTCGCCTCAAGTTTCCATATTCCACGGACTTCATCCACCTGTGTCGCGATGTTGCCATTTACTTATACTACATACTCCAGGCATTGTGCGGCGAACTTTATTTATTCTCATTATGTACATACCGAACTCATAGCAAGATGGTTTGAAGGGTGGAGGGTCATATGCTCATTCATAATATATATACCTGAATAGTGTAGATTTCAAGAATCTTGAACAGGGAGGGTTGAGAATTGGTTTACCTTTATTATTCATCTTTCTGTGCGGAAGTTCTTATTTTATTGATAATGATAGATTCTGGCAATAATTGAAACCGCGTTCGTTGAAAATAAAACTGGCTCCATAAAACTTCATTATGAGCGTATAAGAAACTCATGCATGAAACTTCACGGAATATTATGCCGAGGCATTCAGAAAACTACAAAATATGTATCTAATCTTTAGCGGATTTCTCAAATGACATTGTTTTTCGTGATGTATGAAACATAAAAAACACAATATCTCGAATTCGAACATTTTCCCGCCTATATAAAATCACGTTCGTAGAAATCATGCTTTGGTTATTTTCCAGAACGGGACAGAACCTGTAGAGCCTTGTATAAGCAACATCCATGGTTTCACGTCTTGTTTCCTGTTCAGTATAGAAACTCAACACACCATAGGTTATGGCGGAAGAGTTACAACCGAGGAATGTCCGGAAGCGATATTTATCATGTGTGTACAGAGCATTACTGGGGTTATGATACAAGCATTCATGGTAAGTACACTGAAATCCAAAATCAGTAACTTTTATGAATACGAGGGTCACGCTGAAAGTCTTTAGATATTCCTAATCTATAGAAGTTTAAACAAGTTTGAGCACGCAGCTATGTTGTTTAAAGTTATAAATGCTTACACACAAAGGCAGCGATTGACAAACATATGTTTAAGGACTTTTCTCACTCAAACTCTTGTATTTAAACACCCCCTTCGGTGATTGCATAGTTGTATATTAAAAGATAAGCGATAATTGTTGTAAACGTAAAATATAACCCAATTATATTGTTTGTGAAGGTTGGTGTGGTGTTTGCCAAGCTTTCTCGTCCAAAGAAACGTACGCAAACCCTGCTGTTTTCAAGACACGCCGTTATTAACCATAGAGATGGCGTTCCATGTTTGATGTTCAGGGTAGGTGATATGAGAAAGAGCCACATCATTGAGGCTCACGTTAGAGCGCAGCTTATCAGGCATAAGGTCACCAAGGAGGGAGAACACTTACCATTCTTCCAGACTGAGCTAAAAGTAAGTAGAAGAGACATATTATGTTACATATTTTTAAGAGATAATTGTTGCTATATTTTTTTGCTTTTATTGGATACAACACCGTGAATTTGCAGTAAAATCAAAATTTGAGTCATTACGGCACTCTAGAATCGATTGTTGGTTGCCGAGCTGTACTGATGGTTGTGTAGGTGAAAGCCGAATATGCTTGTATGTAACAAGCCATATCTATAGTGGAGAATTCGTTAAAACTGGATGAACTAAGTCCAGTTCATATAACACTCATTGAAGTATCTTTTTCTGTTATTCAATGCACTGTAATGTACTCAGTATCAGTACTGTGTTAGATTCGGTGCACCCAAAACTTCATTCACCAACTACAACTTTCTATTGATGACAAAAGTTTGTGTTGGATTTATATTTATGTATTAGAAATTCTTCTCATACATTTAAAATGTGATTTTTGTTATTATTGTTCATTCAGGCAGTAAACATAATCTTAAAAAGTTGTTCCAGGTGGGGGGCGATGGAGAAGAAGACAAAATCTTCTTCATTTGGCCAACGACAATCGTGCATAAGATAGACAGCAAGTCTCCGTTGTACAATATGTCCGCTAACAACCTACTCAGGGAGCGATTCGAAATCGTTGTTATATTAGGTAAATATACAAAATAAATTAATTTGTTGAACATATGAAACAATGAGTTTAAAATGTAAGCCTGAAATTGTTACTTTTCGTGGCATATTACAAAGTCACTACTCAAAGTGGTATTGAAGTCTGTGGTTTATATTTCACACATCACACAGGAAACCTGAAAATATAAATATAATTTTTTCTGTTTTATGGTCATGTATCACATCTTAATCATTATGAGGAAACAAAAATACTGATATTTGATAATATATTTTCAGAGGGTGTCATAGAATCCACTGGTATGACCACGCAGGCGAGGTCAAGTTACCTTCCCTCGGAGATTCTATGGGGTCATCGCTTCCAGTCCCTCATCACTTTCAAAAAGGACACGGGGGAGTACGAAGTGGATTATGCACTTTTCAACAACACCATTGAGGTTGATACGCCACTGTGCAGTGCTAGGGAGCTCGACGAGAGGAGAGCTATGTATAGCAACGAGGGAATCGGTATGTAACTTAACACATGAAGTTGATACAGGTTGATCGGCAAACATAACGGTTGTATTCAGTTGCACTCAAACACAATGTTGTAGTTCCAATTAATCAAACGTTTGGCTCAGAAAAGTTACACACGTCCTGAACATCGTTTTCTTTCACGAAATATGGGAGGCGGAAACAGTGCTGCTTTGACCAAATGCCACCTGTTTTATATTATCCTAATTTTTTGAGAATTAAGAGAAACGAGAACTGTTTTTCTCAGTCATTAAGCTGTTTTTCTTACTATGGTACTACATCTGTTCATTTGAACTGTGAAGCTTTCACCTTCAGATGCTCTTATGTGTTTTAGTGGAGCTGTAATGATTTTTTCCGTGACCATTTTTATTCCTAACCCTAGGCGGTGTCTCTGCTAAAGAATGATAATGATTTCAAACAAAGAATTCCACATTTCAATCCATATTCGTTCCACTTTCTAACTTTATTCAACAAAATTATATTTTGGATGATCTTGTCACATGTCACACAATGTAACAATTAGTAGCTCAATATATTCCGATAGCTGAATCAACATTTTTATGTACTGCCATATACTAGATTCTCGAATAAATAAATAATAAACAAACTTTTTTATGCACAGCGTTTACCGCTCTCCAAGTCAGCAAACACAATTTCAGCTGAGTAAAAATGCTCTTCTCCATCAGGTTATTATCGCACACTAAGCGGCTGAAAGTTTGATTGTAACTGAACTTAACCAATGCAATGACTATCACTAAACAATCCTATCCAATAAGGATTCACCGCTGGCTAGAAGAATTGTTTTTCGTATATATTTATATTTAACGCGATTTCATGAAACAATATCTAAACTATGATACATGTGTATGAGCACATTTCATCATCAACTGTGCGTCTGTGTATTAAAATACTGAAAATATTTATAATGCCACTTGTTTGTTTCTAAAAATACGTCATGTGTTTTTTCTGTTTTGTTTCAGAAGGAAAACCTAGATTTTTGACAACTGGTAAGAGCCACATTGATGTTGCTGGCTTTTATACATTTTGTTGCTCTAATATGAACCATATTGCTTTTGTATTTTTGTGCTTACGTATCTGCTGCATTAATTTCTGGCGTAATAAAACTGTTTTTTTGCTTTTCGATGGAATTGGCTGTTTTATTGATCAATACATATTATAAATTTCAAAACATGGTTTCCACAACGGTAGTTAATACAATATGTCTTTCAAACTAGTATAAGAAATAAGAAAATGTTCACTTAAAGAATCGCGCATTCCAATTTGTTTTAGTGTTATACATCAATTATTGTGGTGAAACTATCTAGCTTTACTGTACTGTTTTACTACACTTTAGATTTCGCAGATATGTAACTTAATTTGTATCAGATCAAGCTTGGTTTAGAACTCACAAGAATTGTTGCCTGTTTGGTAGTTAATTTTATTTATAACCAAGAAATCAGTAGAAATCAGTGGGGTTTTGAAAGAAAATAAAAAACTATATACTTTTTTCTATCCTAAATGAACCTAATTTTAACCAAGTATGGTCTTCTTTCAAGTAACATTCAACTATCTTTTTGTATTAGTGACTGACCACCGCGGCAACTCGCATTTTTGGACACTAGCAACATACCCTTAAATTAGGCAACCCATTATGCGTAGGCAAAGATTTTACATATCCAGAGGAGTCTGCGTGCCTTGACAAATCAAAGACGTAGCTATGCAATGGATTGGTTTTCGTTATTTGAATATTATTGAATTGAATCAGAAAGCAGATTGAGGTTAGGTTAAGGTGCATTTAGTGAATGAATTGTATTGCTCATATTTTGTTTTTTGCTTGGCTTCATAGTATATTGTACCATGGGTGACTATTGATATCGTATTTCGAGCATTTCCGAATATGTGACGTTGAAAATGAGATGTGAATTTTATATTTTTAACCCGCCCGTATTACCCACCAGCATCAAAAACCCGGGAAAATCCGGTCGTATGGAAATCCAATGTTCACACATACAAAACGTAGCAGGCGCGTTAACACCCACTTCAATCGTAAATATTATTATACATCAACATAGACTCCAAACGCCGTAACCTCAAGTAAGGTACGAAAACCAGAACTTTGGAATGCTGTATTTTGAAAATTACCGGTATTCAGACCTCGGAGTCATATCACACATATCAACAAACTATTATGCAACGCGCTGCCCAATTGAACTTGGACAATTCATTTGATAAAGCATATATTTGCTGTGTAATCCAGCTTGATCCTTCTTTGCAGGTCAATGCCGGCCAGCGCCTTGCCTCTTCCCTTCGGCCCGTTCGCATTCCAGCGAGACCCTCAGTAGTTTGGACTCACTGTCCATCGACGATGGACACATCGAAATGAAGGTGCCTAGTCCAATTCCAGTGATGATCACGGCACCTGACGAGTCTACAATCCCACTCAAGAACGGAACAGTGAAGAATCTCGAAAATCACAAGGAGGAAAGTAGTGAAACTGTGAATTGTCCAGTATGACGAAGGTGTACCACTGTAGTAGAAAATATCAGGCTTCCCTAGGGGTAACGAATCGTTGGACAATACTGGGACAAACATCACAGAAGAAAAGAATGAAGTAAGAAGGAGAACCAGATACCAAGTATTATATTAGACCAAAGGAAATTTGATTTCCCTCCAAAGAGCTGTCACACTGTGAAAGTATCACAAGCTGCAGTTGTCGATCTCTGATTGTGAAGTAACTATATAGTTGATCATGAAGCAATTAGGAAAGACTTGGTGAATCGATCGAATTAGACGAATCAGACTTGTCAAGTTGTTACAAGTACTATTTACAAAATATAATATAAAAAATACACCAAATATCTTTACAATTCAGTATTGAAGATTTATTCAAAATTTTAAAACTGTATACGCTAGACATAGTGATTGAAGACAGACATAGGATTTACCTGTAGTTGTTGTCTGCTGTTGACTATGTAGGGTAACACTTTCTTCATTCATGTTCTCCGTCCCATTTAGTTGGAGCTACGTGTCTAATTTTGGAATTTCGTTGCCTGTATACATAATATGATGCCAAATGAATTATTTTTGCTAGTTACTTGCGTACTGATCGAAACGGTAGATCTTGCGAATCAGCAAGTAGATAATTTTTACGATATTACTTACATGGTTGATAGGTACTATGATTGATAGATTTAGAGACCTGTGATTGAAACGTGTTCGGCGATTTTTACTGTCACAAAACACTGGACTCTAGATGGAAACAACGCCACACAATTTGAAATTTAGAAGAAACATGGTTCTCAAGGAGTCTATCTAACAGCAATCAAGCTGATAGTGAGACGTGTCTACGTGGCTCAACTGGTAGAGTGGGTGTGGAAGCGAAAGGTGCGTGGTTCGAATCCCGCCCTACGTGAAATTTTTTCCCGAGATTTTAAATGTAGTGTCTTGACACTTTTGGCCAACGACACCTAAAACTCTACAACATAATTATAAAAAAACTCAGATGCAAGTTCTGACAGTGGCCGTGGGTTGAAATCCCACTCGAAAATATTTGGACTGTGAGCAATGTCATTATCACTTATTGGTCTAGATATTTGTTTCGAATTAATGTCATATCCAAAAATTTTAGAGTGTTGAAGTTTACTTTGTGATGACCTTACGTTAAATAGAGGGACATTACTTCCAGAAGACAATTCTTTCAAGTCACATTATGTCATACGCTAATTATTGTACCATTATATTCCTGAAATTTACGGAAGAAAACATCACTATTTCAGATACTTAATGCATTTTTCGGTACTATTTTAAAAAGACTGTTAATTTTGGTTTTTGTACATTCGATCAAATTCCGCAATTATTATATTTTTAATCGTTACGTCGCAGTCCTGTGCCTAGATTCTGATACACTTTCACAATCTTGATGCAGGGCATCTGATAGTACCTTCGAGAATAATGGACGAAACGAACGATTGTAGATTATTGTAGATAGCGAAAATTTCATGTTATTTCCTCTTACATTTAGTTAACGTAACTGGAAAAATTCACTCGTCGAATTGAACATCATTTCGGACTAATAGCATACACCATCTCATAAAATATTGATGACGAATACAATCATGGAGGTAGTGGTTGTTAGATTATTGTAACGGTCTTAAAAGTTCACTAAAATTGGTAGTATTTTATTGAAGGTCATGCGGTATCGTCGAAAACGTGTACATTTATGTAGGCTACGAATCTTAACTGAGATCTTTTTACTAATCATTTCTTATTAGTGTATATTAACACACATTAGTGCCTTTATTTATGATGGTTTGTCCAGTATTTGAAGTATTCAGACTCTTCGGATAGACCATTCCTATACGCTTATTATTTTTATAAATATCATTTTTATATCGCTGGTCGATAGTTTACTATTTATTATGGTATCAGAAGCAACCGTAAAGTGAAATTTTGAGCTAATATTCTCGCCTACAGAAGTTGTCTCGCATCTATACCGGAGTATAGAAAAGTATTTTAAGTATTATTGTGCATTATGTAGATCAATGGACATCGTCAGTATAGTCAAGGATGATGTAATGCCTTTCTTATCTGTTGTTTTTATATAAAACATCTAGTTGATCACCAATGCCTTACTTCAATTCCAGTAGTACGTACACAAAAATCCTACCCAAATTATATTGACTAGACTAGAACTGCAAGCATCACTAAAATACTAATAATGATGTATGGAGACAAAGAAGGGAATATTTAATCCTTTTACTTTGGAACGAGACCTGTTTGGTATCCAATATTATATTTTGTTTAAAGTGTTTCTAAAGATTGCACACACATGCTGGATTGGCATGCAATTGAGTCTAAATGGGAAGTAGCAATGGGAGTTGAATGTAAATGGAGAAAATAGCCGTGGTGATTTCATAGGTGGCTGCCGCCTTTGATTGTGCTCTGGGAAGCTTGTTAAGGGCGGAAAATGCGCAAGGTGGGGTTGAGTCGATATTAGAGGATTATTGCTAGTCTCTAAGCTATTCAAATTCAAATCGGCTTGATTACGTTGATGATACCTTCACAAGAAACCTTTTTCTGTGAAGAACAATTCCTAGTTTCGATACATATTTTGAGCTTCTGGTATATCAAGTATCAAAAAGGTTATAGTGCTCGACAGCTCCATGCTTAGACTGAATGGCATGCGAAATCTTACATGTGTGTGGATGCTTTTATTTGAATTATAATTGTGAGAATGCTCTCGTAAAGAAACACATGCATATTGTATATAGTGTAAATGCTGTAACATTTGTTCGCTTCAACAATACACCACATTTTGCCAAGAACATTCATCATATACAGGGTGTGACTGAAAAAGCTTAAATAAAGGATTACTGAAAATAAGAGAAATTACTCTACGAATGCTCGTCTGGAAATGCCTTGTTTGAGTTCTATAATGAGTCTAATATCACACATCATCCATCAGCTTTTTTTCTTTTTTAATATGTTATAGAATTTTTGGGTGTTTTTCAGTGACACGATGTATATTTAACTAGTGATTTCCATACATTCGTAGTTTATAATCGACTCATATCTGGTGATGTAGCTGAACTCACTTCTATAGAACCTTTCTGGCACATCTGTGAGTTGCTATAGATTGAAAGTCTACAATACGGTAACAAAGATCCTTCTAAATATTAAATTTGAAGTCTTCCAGCATTTTTCAGCATACTTTTATATTTTTTTAGTTTCCAGTTCAACAAATTAATTAATGTTTAGTTGCAAAAGATTCAAAAAAGTTTCTGAATAAAGTTATTGATTTTGTAATTTTAGATTTCAACAATTATTATGAAATTTTAAATGCAAAAAATTATGTAGAACTTCATTGCTGTGGTTTGATATTCTGTTCTCAAGACGCTTTTCTACTAAGGACGTAATATCACTCTCACATGATTTTTGTTTCATGGTTCTATTGTATCATCTTTCTTCCCATTCTCATTATTTTGTACAGTTATTTTTAATTAATTTATTTTTTATACAGGTACTTAATTTACAACTTTAGTAATCGTAGGATGGTGTAATGTGTACATCAACGTTATAGTAGTAGCTCGTGAACATAGTCACAGTAGTGCCATTGTATTTATAATGTTATATTATATTTTGTATAAAAGTTGGAAAATAAAAGACAAGTGACTCAAAGTCCATAATGGTGGTTTATTATTGATACACTATTCACTCTACACCTTATAGTTTTTATCCTACTAGTACGTATGTATGCACTTATATATACGTTCAACATCACAGCATTACTCAAAGACTAAGCAATTTCACTAAAACTACGACGATTGCGGATAATTGTAAGTTCGATCCAGAATTCCAAGACAGTCTCAGCATATACATGTGTTTATAATAGGAATGATACAATAAGTGATAAACAAAACTTACTTCAACTGAATTAACCGTTATCAAATCCGAATCAAATATTCGATGAACCACGTTAAATAGCATTTTTCCCGCACGGTGGCGCTGCCCATTGGCTTCTGACGAAGTCAAGGTCTTAAGACGGATACATACCATTAACGATGTCTGTCAAAAAGGGTGAAATGATTTATATTGTCAGCCCTTCTTCATTATACACTTTTTATGATGTACCGTTATTTCGGCATCATTGACTTCAGAATTAATTAATAAATAAATTCTCGTAATTATTAATACTTATTTAGGTAAAACGCAGTAATATCTAGGATATCAGTTGCTGAAATTGAAGCAGGGTAAACAATAGTATTAGAGTATTTCTCATAGACAACCTCTCCCGAAGGCGTTCCAAAAGCGTAGCGAGATGATAAATTTTACATTGAACTCAAAACGCTCTGAATTGTAACCATCTGGGAGCAAATTTCCCAGCAGCGCATCCAGAATATGATGAAATGGTACACAATCAAATCGAAATGAAACATATGCCGAGCTGTCTTTAGCTTTCTGTTTGAACTTAAAAAATATTAACAAAAATGGCACAATTATCTGACTGCTCTAGACAATTTACAATCTAACACTGAAGTTCTGTGAAATGCCCTGATATTTTCTATTGATATATAATTTTCAACTTTATTCTGGATGAGATTGTCAGGCGTTCGGAACCTATCATTCCTCTTATTGCTCTCCACTGATCAACGGGATGGAATATCATTGCATGGCATTGTCGCATCACCAGAGTCTAGAATGGAAAAACATTGGTAACTTTCATATTCACATAAGAGAGTCTCTAGAATGACCAATAAGAGATCCATCGCCAGAAACTGGGACGTCATATCTTTACAGTTCCAATGGACATCTAGTTTCACATATTCGTATACCTGATGAATGTCCTTTTCATACTACACAGGACGTCATAGTGGATCGACATAAAAATAAACTACAATTCTTAAAAATTCAAGGACTACATTGATGACTTCACAAGTGACTAGAGAAGATGGTTAAATAGAATATAATAAATTATCACAAGGTGAATCTTGTACGTAAGAGATAAGTAACATAGTATCATTTGTATCAAGCATGTCATTTTGAATAAGCATCGTTCTACTGCATGTTTTTCCGATATACTTGATTAAAATCGTGAGATTTTCAATCAAGTGTAGTTACAACTTTCATCATAAAAATAAAAGCAACAAAAAATTGATTGGACATTCGTCTGAGATATGAGATGAAATTGGACTAATCTTTAATGTTTGTATTGTATATATAAACTTGTATTACCTGGAGATTGTGGCAACCTATAAAATTCTGTGAGTTCAGCTCCAGAGCACAACGGTGTGTCTATGGGTACAGTGCTGTCAAACTTAGAATAGTTAACTTCGTATCCTTGACGGTCTTTATTATATAAAACAACAGGCTCAAACCTGTGACCCCACAGTATTTCACTAGCTATGTAACTTGACCTGGCTTGTGTTGTCTGACCTGTACTTTCAATCGTACCTAAAAAAACATTCATGTAAAATTTGCGTTTACAAACCTTCTGTTCTCGAAATTTTGATCTAATTTATTACTCTGTAGAGAAAGACAATTCAGTTGCTTCAGTATTATTCAGTGCATTGTATGATTACCTTCTAATATGACAACGATCTCGAACCTTTCCTGCAACATATCTGCGGCTGACAAATTATATAATGGAGAATTTTCATCAATTCGATGAACTATGATCATAGGCCAGATGAAAAACAAATTTCCGCCACAGCCGTCGGCATTAAGGGAAAGCTCGGTTTGAAAACTGTTCAGAACCTGGAAAAACCATGTATTAATTGTTGCACTATTACAGCTATTGGAAACTTACCTCCCCTTCTTTGGTCTTTTTAGGCCTAATCAACTGAGCCCTGACGCTTGCCCCTATAATATGACTCTTCCTCATATCCCCCACCCTGAACATGAGGCATAGGTGTCCGTCTCTTTGACAAACCACCGCATTTTTCGAGAACTGTAGAGTCTGCGTCCTCAACTTGGGTCTGGTCATCTTGGCGAATACAATGCCCACCATGAAAGACTGGATGATCATGCCTGAGATGCTCTGCATACACATGATGAAAATTGCTTCCGGGCATTCTTCGGTTGTTGTACGAACACCATAACCTGTTTATTCAATTAAAAAGTAATTGATCAAATTGAAACCCTGCTATAATAGCTCTACGAAAAGGTCTAAAATAATAGAAATTAAATAATTGGCCTTGAGGACTGCTTGCTGATTTGGACTATGCTTCTCATAAACTCAAAGCCTATACAAATTTGCCTAATTTAGCATTCGATATATATTTTTCATACTTGAAGTAGCAAAACTCAAAAGTAGTTTCGGAAGGCTTAAAATGCCAGTTATTTTAAATTCTCGACGTCTCCGTTCAGGCTAAATTGCATGTTAAATCAAGCATGACTGTAGTAAAACGATTTTCAATTATCCAATTTATTTCCAGCTTTCTTGTAGACCTTTTGATGTAGTGTTTTAAGGTTTTTGAATTTTGAATTACTTTTACTAATTGTTAAAAATTGGTGCATTGTAAGCAGACAGCGAGAGAGAGAGAGGACAAAACAGAAATAATAAATAATATTAAAACGTATAACTCAGTTTTCCTATTGCGTTTCTGATCATTTCTGGAGTATAAAAAATATTTGGTGGAGATTTCTCATTAGGAATGTTTTCTTTTACTAACATCATTTTAGGTCATAGAAAATAAAAAAATCTAATCAACTTCCATTTTTAAATATTTTTTATTGTTTCAGAGCACATGAAGGTCCTTTTTGTTGATCAAAAACACGTAGAGTCTCTGTAATATGAAATTTTCTAGCGCTAATGAATTTATTTACTTAACTTCAAACTAATAATGTCAAATAGATATATCACCAAATCAAGTTTTTTTCAAATGAATCTTTATCATTGAAAAGTAATGGTTTTTTGACTATTTTTTGAAAACCCAATTTTGTGTCAAAAATATTTTACTCATCGACGTTGGTCATTTCTTGACGTGTTCACTTCTTGTAAGTGTCTAGTAGAAAAATTATTATACTATTTCATTCTATTCCATAGAAATTACTAACCTATAGTATGTTGTGTTTCTATTGAGAACAAAAAACAAGATGTGAAACCGTGTATGTTCAAGACGCATGGTGACCAATCGTTATCAGCTTGATACATCGGCAAGTGGTCTTCTTCCAAATCTCCATGTGTATATGCTATCAACCACCAAATCAGGGCAAACGTTAGCCAGGAACCTAAAAACATTGCACACGCATAAATACTGGCTATTTCGTATTGCAATTTTGCTCTATATGAGAGGGTCACGCTGAAAGTTTTTAGATACAGAAAAACTACAAGGTTTTTTTAAAAAACTTCATTTTGTTTTTTCAACATATTTTCCCACTGCCTCAATACATTTACGCATTTGGTAAAACCACATGTCAAATTCTTGTGACCAACGTTCTTTTGAAAGGTTGCTAATTTCCTCCTCAAATGCAGCGATTACCTCTTCATCGTTGGAAGAATGGCGACCTCGTCCCTTTTATTTGACCTTAGGGAATAAGAAGAAGTCGCACGGAGCTAGGTCCGGAGAATAGGGTGGGTGAGGCAACAGTTTCCGGAGTAACAGCAGCGGGGGGTCGACCTGTGCGAGGTTTATCACCGAGTGAGACCCGACCCCTTTTAAACTCAGCAAACCAATTTAAAACTGTAGCCCTAGAAGGGGCAGAATCCCTAAAGCAACTCACTAAACTTTCATGACATTCCGCTTGTTTTAGTCCCTTTTCATAGTCATAAAAAATCATGGCTCGAAAATCGCGACTACCCGGTTCCATTTTCACGTTAAAATTCGGCCAACACTTAGATGCATTTGAGACCGTGGCAAGGCAAATACTGACATTCAAACGCTGCCTTTGCGTGTAAGCACTTACAACTTCAGACAAAATAGCTGCGTGCTCAAACTTTTTTGAACTTGTATAGATTAGAAATATCTAAAGACTTTTAGCGTGACCCTCGTATGTAGCCTCTCAGTTCAGCCTATCGCACAGACAGTATAGAGCAAATAATTGTATATATGTATACCTATCTTTGCAAGGATGTAGTACTGAAATACAAGAAGAATAGCAATGTGGGGAGTGCAGACATCTAGATTAGCATCTTCACTCCAGAAATGTCAATACCGGTGATTAATCGTTGTGTCGTAGGGGCCATCCAACGCTGCTGTTGTCCTGGTATCAGCCTCCAAACTTTTTGTTGTATAGCAAAGAAGCAGTTAATTAATCATAATTAGAACATACCTATGAATCCTATTGCAAATATAGTTAATGTCCATCTCCACTGCGAATCTACTAAAGTCGTGAAAATATCCTGCAGATATCTCAACCTTCGTCTTGAGATCCTTGATTGGAGAATATTGCAGTCGCCATTTTTGAAAACTGCTCTTCTTCGTATCTTTCGGACGGCATTCAGGCGAAAAGATCGTCTAGAGAAGAACATTTTAATATAGTACTGGTATGAATATACTATGCATTTAATAGCAATGGCAATATATGTATAAAATCTAAGCTAGCCAAAGGATGTAAACAAAGAATTTGAAATATCAGAAAGAATCTCGTTTGGATGGGATTCAGCGGCGTATACCTTTATGAGTTAAATCACCACTCAACATTTTTCGGAAGGATAGTTCCAAACATCGGGGTGCCCCCCCTTAATGAGACTTGCAATGACCCCTCAGCCGCTGTTCGGAGACTCTTAAGTTTTCGCGAGTATGTGTATAGATTAACTATTGTCATATATCTGGCTATAACAAAATATTGTACATTCATAAAACAATAATAAATATTCGATGATTAAATGAAAGAATCAGAAACACTGAAAACAAACTGGTAAAAAATTAACACTTCATACATAACGACAGTACCGACAAGGTTATTATGTTATGTATTTAATATATAGTTAGCACTAGTCATGATATATATGTGATACTAGGTAATGAGGTCGACAATATTTCATACTATCTTTGATGACAGAAATAATTTATTGTTTGGTTCTACTGTTTGCTTGTTCGCGCCGTATCAAAGATAATGATCTTGATGCATTCCCGAGCCTACATATCTACATATATCTGTCTAGATTATGTAAAAAGTGTTCAGGCGGGAAGGTCAGGGTCAAGTGATTACTTTGAGGTCTGCAGGAACGGAAAAAACTGAAGGGATAGCATACTTCCCATTATGTGTATTTTATTAGACATATTTTTTACGGGCTGTACCTGTTACCTTCCACTCAAGCCGGTTTGAGAACAGAAAATATGAAAATTAAGGTTCAATCTCGAACCATCACTAGACCTGCAAATAGATGACATGAACCCAAGAAAGTCAACACTTTCAAATATACGCATAGCAATTTCCACCGTACCGTGGTTAGTTTGTCTATTGGAGGTGAAAATCATCAAACTATAATCAAAAAACTAGGTTGATTTTCGACTCGCCCCTAACGTACAATGTGTAAGTAAAAAAATCGTGCAAAGCTCCTATGGAAAATAAAAAACCTTATACAGCCTCCAACATGTACTTTCTGGGTCTACCAAAGTTGGCCAATGCGCCGATACCAAACCAAACAGATCATGACGATTTTATTTAGATCCTCGTGTATTCCAGAGTTAAGCATGAAAAAAGGATTAATTTTTACATCTCTGCTTTAGGATTTATAGATCTCATTCTATTTCTGTGAGTAAAACAATGTGAAAAACCTTGGTATGTATTCAGAAATATAATTTAATTGGTTATCGGTGGTTCTATTACCTTTTGACTCGTTTCATGTGTTGCACAACCCATAGTATACCTTCTGAAACGGGCATATTTTTGTTATGAAAATAATATCACGCACTACACCAACGCGATTTTTTAATATGCGAGTCCCGTAAAGTGATACTCCTAGACAGGATATTAGCTCACAACATCCTTCACATCTTATCTACGTTTTTGTTGATTGTGGTAATTAAATGTACTCCTTCCTTGAAAACGTGTTAAATTATAAATAATCGTTGTGTTATTTACTTGTAGTTGTCTTGCAGTATTATTAGTTTATTAACAAACAAGTCAGGAGAAGAATTAAATTGACAATATGAATTATGTAACGCACTAGATTTTAGAGTTTGCTTTAACGTCTTATAATTTCAAACCAATTATTTATTGATTTATCTACAAGTTTGTTTGAAATACGGCATCTTTCCTGAAATTTTACGATTATCTTACATCAGTAGAAAACAATGCCACCTAAACCAATCAGGACTAGCCGCATTGAGGACACGCCAGTCAGATGAGTAGAAATTGTTATCGAATTGATAGTCTGTTCACCAGTCCAAGAGGTTCATAGAAGGTCCCAACAAACGTAGGGAGCTATGGCTATTGAACCGGAGGAGGAATTCACTCCACTTGTTAGTGGATCCTCACAGGTCACTGCAGATTGGACAGGAACCTGACTCTCATAGGAGTGGTCAAAGACTCAATCTGTCAGAAGTGCTGGGTGGAGGACGAGACCTCTTTCCATCTCTTGGGTAAGTGTACCTTTATTAAAAGGGTTGGAAGGTTCGACACTAAGGAACTACCATAGTTCTAGTGATGGTCCTCGGGGGTCAGCAAAAAGTGCCAAAGGTGGCCTACTTTTCAAGCTTTGCAGCATTTCCAAACTATGATCCCACAGAAATATGGATTACAGCATCTTTTCTTAGTAAAATGATAATACGACGATTTACTAGTTCAGAATAATCGTATTTGGTATGGAATCAGCAACTTGTCTTGCAGTTTATGTCCGATTATTATAGTCCAACACATCTCGCTGACTCTTAAAAAAATTTTTATTGCAAATTCATGAACAAGAATATTTCAATTTGGTCGACAACTATGCTCATCATTTGAGACCCAGGATTCAGTTGACGTATGAGGTTGCACACCTGGCATAGCTAACGTGGTGTAAAGAATCTGATATGGGTACCAGAGCATGCCGGTCATGAAGACATTGGAGCAGCCTCAGCAAAAAGAGGGGCTGAAGTTATCTTTATAGTGCCAGAGCCTGCAATTAGAATTTTATATAACACGACTGAGCATATAATCTCTATAAAGATGGATAAAACTATCCGCTATAGTACAGCGATGGTGTTGAGACACTGGTATCTGCAGAGTTTTTGAAATTACTGTGACTAGGTGTGAGCCACAGTAGACCAGACTCTCATCCAACAGATCTATGCCTACACCTGTCAGTTTGCGACTTTCACGATAAGATCAGTGTCATCATGGAGCAGTTGTATATTTTTGAGAAACGTTGTGTTCAATCGAATGCCTCAAACATAATGTAATGCGGTTAAATTGTATCCTAATGTAAAAAACATAACCTCACCTGCTTCCTGGACTAACTGGTGACACTGGAGATCTTTTTTTATAGGAAATTTCCACTGGCAGTTTACTGTTTTTTGTCAGAGTTAGTGGAGGCAATGATCTCAACAAAAGTTGTCTATCATTTCTCGGCGATTCCATTTAACGGCTCAGGAACACTATGTATTTTTTGGGATCGAGTTTTCGGATTTTTGATTGGTAGTAAAGCCTTTAAAATAGTTCACTTGAAATCTGCACCAATAGACTGGGAAATTATGATTTATTCACAGGTACAACCTACACCATCAAATGTTTAAACTTGGATGCTCATAAATAAGAATCACAATTAAGTATATCTTATCATAATGCATTTTTATAATCTAATAAAAGTCGACATACGCCGAATATGGGAAGAAAAAGTATATAATATATAATGCAAAGAAGATACAACATAGCATATACAGAAATACAAAATGCATCTATGAGTCAGGATGAAGCAAGAATAGGCAGAGTATTTTTGGAGGAATTACATATCGTCCATCAGATGGTGTAATGAATAATTTGTTTAATAAAACTAAGCTAAGCTGTCATTTATGTTTTAAACCAACAGCCTGTTTCCACAGTTTCCATATCAGTAATCACTGCTTTTATTTGAATGGAATGTGGTATAATTTTTGTAATGTGCTCAAACGAGGCACTGTTATCATTTTGAAAAATATTTGAATTGATTTCCATTTACTTTTTTTGAAAAACAGGTTCCGAATGAAAAGTTCTTTTTCCTAGACCAAATGATTTAAAACGATACTGTCACATTTTCCGCTGTCCACTAATTGAAACGACATACGTATAAATGAATCTTCACTGACTATGAGATGAAATGGAACATAGACTTTTATACTAAGGTCTTGTTGAAAACAAAACGGTTACCCTGGAAATAGTTATAAATATTAATGTCATATTTTTAAAGTTTATTTTTTCGCATTCTGTTTTGAACTTCGATAAAGGCTGCTGATGCTGCCAAAACGTCAGTAAAGATTCATTCCATTCATGCGTATGTGGTTTCAATCAGCACACAGCGGAAAATATAATGAAAAAGGTTACATTCAATCTCCAACAATTTTGTGTGAAAAAAAGATTAACTATAATTGATCGAGGATAATTTAAAATCAAAATATGTAAATCCAAAGTTGATTCCACTGAAATGCCAATACGCAGTTCTGTTCTCAATAAGACTAGTTTGAATTTATTTTAAGAAAAATTGAATAAACGTATCAACCAGGACCAGCGAACTTTGATTATAGACTTCGTATCTTAAAAACCTCACCCCTAATACAAAAACAGTTCTCAAAACAAACCGATTCGCACTATTATAAAATCAAAAATCCGAAAACCATTTTCACACGCACCTTTACTTGGAACTACGCGCTGTCAATTGGTAGACCACAATTTGTCGCGGATTCGCAACACAAAAAATGAATTAGTTCACACCGAAGTGCTAAACTATCATCGATTTGTCAGTAGCGACTGTAAAAATTAGCAGGTTTTGATCACCGATGCGTTGAAAATGAAGCGAGTTGTTATCTTGGCACAGATTTACCTCCTCCTTGTCAGATCTTGACTTTATCAGCGATACGATAGGGCTGCATAGTTTCCATGAAATACACAAATTCGTTCCACGTCATTTTAGCAAAGTAAATATGAGTGCGACTTTTGTTTGGAAATGCTCGTTTCCACAGTAATTGTAAATATTTATTTACTTCAGTGAGAATTCTTACGTCATATAGATCAACTAGGAATTTACTTACATTTTTGGAATCTGAGATCAACTAGGAATTTATTTTACATTTTTGGAATCTGAGGTTACTTTTATTGTCTTATAATTTCAAATATTACCAATAATTTCAGCTTACTCTACTGAAATCTGATCAAAGTCTGAACTGCACGTGAAATACAGAGTCCTCTTTGACGCAATTATTTGAGAGACTAAATTTATATGGTTTACATTTGATGGAGACATCAAAAATATAATATATTCAAACTGAGATGTGTCGGAGAAAAATCCACAGCTATTGAGAAAAATCATATTTGTGATTAGAATGGAGACGTGTTCATCACGTGCGGAGAATTACCTAGGACGAAATTTTATAGGCTAAAATTCTTTTCGATTTATATTTGAATCATCGTCGGACTGTTAGCAGTCGAATCTGACAGTTCGACCATGATTTAAATATAAATCTGCAAAAAACTTTAATTTTTGGACGTTACTGAGGCCTCTGATCATTTTCAAATAAAATTGTGTAGGTGAAAAATTTAAACTTTTTAATTTGTTTTACGTTGTATTTCATTCGAGAGAGTACTGAAGTTCCTTGTTGATTTGTTCCACTCAAACATTCTGAGAATTTTTGAAACAACAAATAGATGGATGTTCAATATTTTCAATGATTTTCGAATTTAATTCTTAAATAAGTTGAAACATATGTTTGTAACAAAGCCAACAACTCGTATTTCTTCATGCTAGTACCATTCTATAGTTTGGAAATCATCTTATAACCCCAAACCCATAGCCCAGACCTCTTTTATCTGATTCCATCATACATTTCAGTCCATATGATTAATCAGTTCAACAAATCACCATTATTATTCATTGTTGGTTTATTGATAGCCGCATTTTTTGCTTATCTTTCATAAGATATTGAGATAAGGACTTGTTTATTCCATCAATATGATCGTCGACCGTATTGAAATTACAAATTTGCACTGATGAAAATTCTGTATTCGATTTTCTTACATTGAATCAAAACTGAAGTGTCAGATCCACAATTTCTGATGACCCCGCGCTTGATCTTTTTTGGAGCCCTTTCACAAGTTCTGTGTGTTTTTATCTCATCTATTTTTCAGTCTATTATATCAATACAGATACAAACAAAAAATAACAAACGATTTAATTTGAAAGTATAGATGATGTAAAGACGATAAGAAATAACTTAAAAAATATATAAATATAAAGTGGGTTGACACTGTACCAACAATTTGACTCGGAGTTTGGAGCTGTTGAATTTCAATAAAAAGTCTTGCAACTTCTGGCATCTTTTATCATTGGAAAAATTAACAAAATTGAAGTTTTTGAATATTTCAGATTCACAAAACTTACTTGAACTGCTTGAACAGTTTTTAAAATTGATAGACATGTTTAGTAAGTTGATATCACTGTACATGACATACTTGGATTACTGTTAATTTGCAGTGATTTTTGTCTTTCTATAAACAAAATATTTCTTTCCTATATAAAATGCCAAATTTTCACGAGAATGAGAGAATTACTTGACCTAACCTTAATTTTGATTTTAAATGCTTGCACTATCACTTTGATTCCATATAATTTAAAAAATTACATGAATACACTGTAAGACAATTCTAATCTTTCTCAAAAATATAGTTTAAATCACTTCAAATTGATTACCGTAAGAATTGATTGAAATTTCAACAATTTGTTCTAAGAAAAAGTATCCTCCATTTGGATCCTCTTTCTCTTCCAGAAAATATGTATAATATTTAATTCAATTTTATTCCAGAATAATTCGTGACAGCTCTGAGAGGAATTAAATTTTTCAGGAATAAGGTTGTTCTGGGAGTAAAATAAAAGACGTACCTGAAACTGCCATCCCTTATAGGCCCAGAATACCGTAAACTGGCCTCTGTCGGAATTCTAGTCAAACCTCCTATCCTTGGACAACTCGACGTGCTAGTTAACTTATGGAAACTATTTCGATCGTTCGTGAAAAATAGCGGCAAGTCTTTTTGTCTCTCGAGTTCTCCGTAAACGTCACACTCCTCGCTTTCATTTTCCGTGATCTGTCTTGATAGCTTTTTGGACTTGGTGTTCTGCATTTTCAAAATGGTTCTTGTTAGATAGAAAGTTCTATGTGCGGACTTCATTTTGTACGACTTTGCTCTGATTACTTCGCATTGTTGTTTTGTGTATTCGCTGAAAATTCGTAGATATTGCATTAATCACTGTCGTAAAGGGACTAGCAGATTTTGCGTAACATTATAAAGCAGATTACATAGATTAGACAATACTAGAAGTATCAAAACAATTTGAGCGTTTATTTGGAGCAAGATTTTTATGAACAGTTATGAACAAAGTATAAATATTATAATTATAAATATAAATATATATTAAGTATAAAAATTACAGAAAAAACGTATACGTATATCAAATAGATCACAGGTGCCAACCGCGGAGCAAAAAATGAAAGGTGCCTAGTTCAATTGAAAAATGAATTGCAATGAAACTGTGGAATAGATATGACAAAGAGGTAAATATCAAACAAGTTTTCAACATGAAAATACTGATTTTAAACGGACTGGAAACGTAACCCCATCATGCGTGATCCATTCAACATGTTCCCTGCGAAATACAACACTTTCCAGTCTCTACACACTGAATACATTTCACGATTGTGTACATTATTCGAAAACTCAGCCATGGTTCTATTTTCTTTTGCAACTGGGATTGCTACTGATAGATTCCAAACGAAATGCTCCAATTATTCTCAAACAAATACTTTTGTTTATGAATACAGAACAACTACTTGAAACTAGAATCAATCAAGTTACAGTAAAGGCTTCACTTAATTTATCATTACCAGGTGGAACATTTACTTTGAGAACATTATGTGTCAGTCGTCAGTGTTCCATAAATCTCGAGATTTCTAGATAAGAAATCTGTTTTTCAATTGTTAGTACGTTATAGCGTAGCTGGTGGTTAAATTGCAAATAATAAATTATTTCCAGCACGATAAAAATATCAGATGTTATTTAGTTAAGCCAATAATAAATAATTGTATTTAAAATCTTCGGTTACTCAGGAATCTTCCTGTACTGTTCGATGGGAGATTAATTGATTACACATGATATATATCTCTCTTATCTTCGCATTAATTTCGGATATGGGCGCAGATAAACGAATGATTCACAGTTGCATTATTGTGTAGATTGTAGATGCTCTTACTCCGTAAAACTCTTCCATAATTCAGATTTGTGTCTTTAAAACAGAAGTTCCACATAAAATATTCTTTTTCTTTTAGTGACTCTTTTCGATTTTGTTCAAACCAGTCCTATTATGAATACAAAACCAGAGTTTTCAAATCTGGCACACTATCTATTCTGTACAGCTATTGTTGTATCAAATTCTTTCTTCTTTTGTCTGTCTTAGGGAAAATATTTGTTTGACGACTGCATGACATGAAATGTCTTAAGGACATTTTGACGACTATGGTTAAGGTTTTCTAGAGTTTTTTCCTTAACACTAATGCAAATGCAGTCACCAGACAAATGAAAAAAAAAATCAATAGAAAAATAGCTAGACAGGAAAAAAATAGTATGTTAGATTTGAGAATTCTAGTTTTGTATTCATAATAGCTCCTAGTTAGCTAGTTATTAGGTAATCTGGGTAGGCTTTGCAGACAGTCAAATCTGACGATGATTTGAATATAAATCGAAACGCATCACTGAAAGAAAGACAATTTTGAAATTAGTGTGTTAGACAGACAATTTTGTATCTGTTTATCTTGCGTTATTGTTAGATTTGGTTATTAATTCAACATCAAACGGAATAATTTTATGTGCAAAAAAATAAAATAAATCTAGCATAATTACGGGACGTGAGGATCTTTTTTCAGCTTGACATTGACTATTTTTTCTGAAACTACCCTACACAAATGCTCCATGAGTACTGGACGAGGTCCAGTTTTAACAGAAACCTGAATAGCTGATTTCCCGGCTACACAGATATACATATAAGGAATAAATGACCTATCGCAAAGAGACATCAATACATACCACAGTTACACAATCGAAAAATGAGTACTCCACGACTTCACCACGGTACTACGAAAGGCGTACTTGTTTATGAATCTTACGAGTTCGCCTCTTCCGCATTTGGAATCCCGATCCAAGTCGCGGATTGTATCACGACAGCCAGCGTGACCGTTGCGGAACAACTAGCTCGCGTTCACGTCCAAACACTCTAACCATTTTGCATTCTTCATTATCTTATTAAAGCCTAATTGAGTTCTCTTTAAGTATCGGCATACCTCATGTCATGGACGGAATTGTATTTCTTGAAGTTTGAATACATTTATCCATCAGTTATTACTTCCCAGGCATGAGATTTGAGATTAATGCGTAGATATCTTGGATGGTTTATTTCGACATAATAATCTCATGCCAGAGAGGATCAAAGTTTTATCAATCATTTAATGAAACAGAGCTAAATCGTAATCTTATATATATTGTCATGTCTTGTCGGGGCGGTCGGTAGGACCTTTGACCTTGACTCAATTAGTAAATATTACTATCATTACTCATCAATATCCGTCCAATTGCTCTATAGTGAGGAAGAACCTCAAAATACTAAAATACTACATAATTATTGTGTGTGGTGTGAATGTGGTTGGCGTGAGACCCGACACAGAAATTAAGAGAGGAATAATAATAACCTTTCCTTGTTTCCAGATTCGTTTCATTTCTACTGCGAGATCTGTATATTCCGATAACTTTCCAGGATAGGTGATTTGAAAATTGTTGTCATTGGGATAGCAGTATCTATTAAATACCTAATTCTATCTGTCGGTATGGACTTGGATATACCGGTACAGTTCATATTGATTTTCTTCGAGTACGTATAGTAGTCTATATTTGTAATAAGGATTTGTGTTTTCTATTGATTTTCTATGTTGTGGCTAATGCTTGTTGTATAGCTTTTGGCTCTGTATTCAGTTCCTTTGAAGGCTTGCATGTCCTTGTAATGTGTTCAATTATTTCCTTTCGTTGGTAGCATTTTCTGCAGTTGTCATCTGTTAAGAATGGGTATTTTATTATATACTTCTTTTTGTTCGGGTCGCAATTAATTGGTATTGGATAGAAAGTACGAAACCCTCTGTTTCTGGGAAGAGGTGTCCATTCGACATGCAGTTGTAATTGTAATTGTAATTTGATTTTGTGATGTGTATGAGTTAAGAAGTTTTGTAACCTATATCTAAGTTAGTAAAATTTCTCCAATGATACAGACGTTGTTTTGTCCGGTCGTAATCGATCTAATTTTCCTGGCCTAATCCGCATGTGCCGATGCGGTAGTCGGCATAACTTCCTCCTTGAAACGAAAGACAACACTAATCAACACCACACGGTTGACAATGAAATATTGTAGGAAACATTTAAGCCCAATGAAACGAAATTGCATTTTCCGCCTATTACACCGCCGCTCTAATGTTGTATTCTATGACACTCCGGTTTGTTATTACGTCGTCTTTAGCAACATATTAGAATTCAAATAGCAGTATACTGATCAAATATTTGAGCGTACCTTTTAGGCAGAAAAAAGCTTTTATAGCCTTCATATTGCACGATGTGAGAGACTACACATTTTGAATTCTCACTAAAAACCCTGCGCTATGTACCCCATCATGGTAGTGCTTGCTGCATTTTGTCACGGTGGGAATGCACATGTCCTTTTTGATTATATGCATAGTTGATATCTTGCTGCACCATAAGCCTAAATATGAGATAAATCTCAACCTGTTTGCTTTGCTGATCTGCTGTCAGCAGTAAGCCCTTCCCAGATTTTAACAGAATAGATCCAGCCTCCCATAAACATGAGCCTAGTAGCGTGAGTCATCACCAACGACCGCATCAGTGAGATACGACGATAGATTCGCCGCGTCGGCAGACCAATCAGGCAACGGATGGGGCAGGGTGGTACACAACGGCCGACATAAGTGTTTCTGCATATGATCATCTGATAGAATTCCCGCCACTCATAAACTGTAAACATTTTTTTATGGTAGAGTGCCTAAATACAATCATTATGTGACTGTCTCTGGAAGAAAATATTTACTTAATGTAAGGAACAATGACCTGTGGAATATTGAGGTAATTCGATACACCAATGGGATGATTGCATTGTTAGTGGTGTGTTATGCATTAATCAGTGGCGCAGTAGAAAAAAATTTCAGGAGAGAGGTCAAGGATGGATAATTCCGATATTGAAGTCTGAATATGGTTCCTTTGTTGTATAAAATTTATAGACAACGTGGATGGACGTTTCAAATTTCTATTGTCTGTGAAATTTTTGAGTGCCATCTTCATCAACTTCAGGTTATTTATACTCCTCTGTCAGGCGTGTCGTTTGTGTGGCTACTTCTGATTGGTTCGGACGGTGTTCCAGTTCAGTGACGTAGTTTTTTGGTCTTTCCATGCGTTGTGAGCTATTGCGGATTTTTTCATCTCTGCTCGTTGTGTGTTTAGTCGGTGATCCTCAATTCTTACTTCTAGCGGTCTCTTCGTTTCTACAACGTATAGTTTGCTACACTCGCACGATAGTTGGTAGATGCAGTTCTTGGATTTGTAATTGAATTACTCGGAATGATTTTTTTCAGATTGCATGTTCCGGGAAAGAGGAATTGTTCCCAAAATCTTCCGTTACTACGCCAGTGGTTTTAATGTTCATTAAATAGCTATCTGATTTAATAGTTTCCTGTGCTGTTATTACGTACAGCCAGACTTAAACTACTTAAAAAATAAAGCCACTGTAACACGAGTATGTTTAGAACAGCTTATCGCATATCACTTGGACGGGTTACCATTTCTTCATGAGCAAAATATATTTTACGTTTCACAGATAAGTAGAGAAATTCGGGAATTCTTTAATCCGAGATAATGAATATCTTGGACGCTCTAGGTCACGATAAATCATGAATATATTCCTGTCAACACGCAATCTCAGTAACCACTGCATTAATTTCGATTCCATTTTGAAGCGCGGGAAATCAACCTCTCTTTTTTGCAGAAATGTTTTCAGCCACATGCTATAAATACTCTAAAATTAGATATGAATATGCGAAGTACTAGGAAATTGCTATTACCAGAATTGCAATATCACAAGTATGAATTAGATGATTCAAGAAAAAACCAATAGGAAGACGTAGGAAGAGATTTACGGTAGAGCTATTGGTTCAAATAACAATGATTAGATTTTCCTCTGTTCGGCGTGCATTAAGTGACAATAAGTTATTTTCTGGGCATAAATCATCAGTGACCAACTAATGCTAATGAAGAAATAATGTATGAACACCAAACAAGGCATTTACTGTTTGTTCAAAAATATATATGCGTATTTAAAAGATGCACTTTATTTATTATTCATTATTTAGCTCCTTTATTGCCAACAAGTAGACAGGCTGTGAAAAAGCAACGTCTGAAATGGATGCATTCACGATGCTTATAGTATAACAATCAGCATTGACGTGTATAAAGGTTGACACTACATTGTAAACTATACAGTAAAAAATACAACGTCAACCTCCTTGATGCCATTTTTTAATGTCCCTAATGTGATAAGAATCTTGAGGAATTTAGTTTGAAAACATTAAGCATTGAGCGTATGCGTAAGAATTAACTTGGTACAAATTTGCATATGCTTGTCCATGAAGATATTAAGGAAATTTAAGTACGAAAACTATGCTAACAATGCACTCAGAGTAATTTAGGTGGCAATTGAATTTAATTCTGTGTTTATAAACAATGAGAAAAGTGTAGCAAATTGACATAATGCTAATTACTAAATTATGCAGGTAAATTGGAGTAATCACCACTAGTCTATTTTTAAGACTACACACGTTAATTGTAAAACACATGTGCATGCCGTTGCAGCCTTTGAAATAGTTATAGAGGAACATTTATCTTAACTTTATTGATGAACAATTAACATCTACCCAGCAGTGTTATGAAAGCTTCGCCACCAATATAGAATGTCTGACATGTAGATCGACATACATTTTGAAATATTTTTTTGGGCTATATATATCTAGACCCATGTAACAGGAAAAGGTGGTGTATCTCCTCTTTCATCACTATCTTCATCTTCGTCTTCTTCGTGAATGATGTCCTGATAAATCGGAATTGGCGTGCTATTATATTTCGTATATTTTGTCTCCTCTTCAATTCTGCTTGTTCTATAAGCATTTCTGAGTTCCTCTTCCAGATTTTGGATATTGCCTTCCGATGCACATTCTTTATTTCCTTCACCACATTGTAAGACATCTTCCTCTGCTTCATTTTTGGAGTCTGATGGTTTGCTTGCAGTGCTTTTTTCATTGTTCTCTTCAGAAGCTAAATTGTTATACATTATTCAGTGTGAAGAAGCGGATTTATTAGAAACATAATTTTTATTATATGAAAAATATGCAAAGATTTATATTTAAATTGTAGTTTCAGGTTTTTACTAGTAACTTTTATCATCCGAGTAAGCCTTTGAAAAAGCACAGAAAAAACTGAAAAATACTTACATTTTGCTGCCAATTCAGCTGCAGAACAGAAGGGCGTTTCAACCCACTCCATCTTGTCAAATAGCTTGAAGTTAGCTTCATAGCTTTGATGCTTCTGGTTAAAAGTCAACAGGTTCACAAATTTCTGGCCCCAAAGAATTTCACACGACAGATAACTTGTTTTTGCATTCGTGCCTAGAAATGATACAAGAAGTAATGAAAATATAAAAATCAACCAAAATCTTGACCTCATCACAGTCCGAAGTATCTCAAATATTGATTAGGTATATCAAATACTCACCATCTCAATGAGATGGTCTTTTAAATGAAGAATTCCGGAAATATATCACAGACCACGCAAATCATCTCTTTTTAAGTTATCTATCTACTCCAAGTTCTATATATTTGTATGCCTCTGCCTCTTTCCATATTTGTAGACATCTAAACAATACCTTGTCCAGTGCTTTCTATCGATCCTTCCAGTGTCACCACCATTTCAAAATTTTCGTTCAACATTTGGCTAGCAGAAAGATTGTAAAAAGGGGAATTTTCATCTATTTTGTGGACGACTGTCATTGGCCAAAGCAAAAATATCTCGTTTCCCAAATCATCGCATTGAAGATCTAATGGTGTTTCAAAGTTATCGAGTCGTTCTCCTTCTTTTGTACGTTTGGTGTGGATCAGAATTGCACTAATGCTGGTACCTGCAGCAGATAATCAGCAAGATTTTGAGATTTTTTGAGGTGATAAATTCCATAATTACTGCTAAATAATGAAAATCTATGTTAACCATTTTCGTCGATCTGCCTGCAAGTGTTTTGGTTTCTCGAAATTTTCAAGCCAGGTATTCGTGATGAATACTTCAAAGCCAATTGATAACCAATCAAGAAGATAAACTTGTGTAATCTATTCTTCATGATGGAGAAGTTTCAACCAAGAATGTCTACATTCTACATGATGAAATTACTAGCAAACAAAAAAATGTATCAGCCCCAAACTTCAAGTCTTACTTTTTTTAATTTATCAATTTTTAAAGTTATGCAAAGCAATGACTTTATAACAAAATGTTTACAATAATAACAAGCTCACCACCATTTCTTTTGGTGAACACAATTCTACTATCTTCTATTCGAACATGTTTTTCTGTAGTATTTAAAAGTGCCTTTGGATTTATGACGTGTAAAGAAAAAGTGCTACCAGTGATATAAGAATCACTCATTCTAGTACAATTTTAAGATGAAAAATCATTGCATTTCTCGAGAACCTACCTATGAGTTTCCTTTTCCTCAGATCACCTACCCTAAACATCAAACAGAGCACACCATCCAAGAGACAAATAACTGCATTCCTAGTAAACATAATTGTGTTGTTGCTCATTGTTGGTCTAGTAAGTTTGGCTATCACAGCGCCAACTGTGAATGAATCGATTATTGTACCTGAAAATCAACATGAATTAATCATCTTGTTCTCCACAGGCACTTTTATTATATTCAAGAACCATTTGCCTTTCGTAGGGTTGATATGAAATCTGCATTGCTTGGTGGCGCATCATATGGATCTTTCGCTATGTACCATAAATCAGGCTGGTTCCGAAAGGATGAAAATGATTTGAAGGAATAATTATGTCATATGCTAATCCTAAAAAAAATGATCAGGTTGCATTGGATTTAAAGAAGGATTTGGCATATCGCTACCATCACACTGTAATCCAAAAATACAGCTTCTGGACAAAGCTTTCATATATCCGTTAAAAGCATGTTATATGTTATTTGTAGTGATAAATGGATATGGTACAACCATTTTGACAAGAGCTGAGGTCTCTTCGACTACAAAGAGTTATCTCCACTAGAACAGCTTAATACTACTTTACAAGATCGGAACATCTCTGGCATAACATAAATTCATAACAGTAATATACAATGCTTAGTATAAAATTTTACCATACAAAACATATACATTGACTTTCATTTTATAAATGTATGTGTACCGTGTAAGAATAAAAAATGCGAGCATTCACCATTTCTGACAAATAGTGCAATCACCATTTTTTCAACTTGAATTAAATTTGATGTCATCTGGCGTAAGACGCTGGATGAAATCTTTCAACAATTAGGTACTTACCAATGAGGCATTGAGCGCACATAAGAAATATAGCTTCGGGACATTCTTCTGTGATTGCTCGAAGACCATATCCAGTTGTATGTTGAGTTTCCAGGGAGTAGAGGAAGCAGGAAGGAAAACCGTAGATGTTCAATACACATGGCGTCCAGCCTGTGTAAAGAAATTGTGTTATTCAAATCAAGTGTGTACGAACCTTGTTTCAGGTTTCATTAACATGTCAAGATAACAATCGAAACAGAAATTCTTGAAACAATGGAAGCACGAGGAAGTTGCCTATGAATTTCAACAATGTTTTTTAATGTCAAAAAGAATAATTTATATAATTATTACTCATTTATTTGTACACCTGTTTCTCCTTGCCTAGCGGGCAAATGATCATCGTGCAGGTCCGTATGAACGAAAGCGATCAACCACCACAGAAGCGCAAAGGTCAACCAGCAGCCAAGGAAACCAATGGCCATCGCTTGGAGGTTCCATTTCCATTCCGCGTCCACTAAACTGGTGTAAGGATCCTTCAGATAGTTCCAATACCGATTCGGAAATTTGGGTTGCAGCACGTTGTACTCGCCATTTTTCAAAATGGCCCGCCGTTTGAGTTTTGTGTCCCGGATGAAGAGGCCGTAGGGCTTTCTGGAAATTGAGACACATCAACCAAACATTATGATTGTTTTTTTAATCATCTGTTCAAAATTTATTGTGTGTTATTTTTTCTCGTAATTGAATTCATTTTGGTAAGTCGATGTACATAAATATATCGGGTGACAATGAAAGAACTGTCCACGGTGGAATTTCAAAATTGTTAGGATGGAAATTTGCAAATCGCTATGTTGTTAGGCTTGAAAATTATTCACATTTATACCATAAAAAGTATTGAATATTGTTTTGCGGTTTCACCGGAAATGACCTTGACATTGTTATATATATTTATATATGGCATATATTTGAATAGCTTTATTTCAAAAACTATTGTTTTCTCTGCTCCTTTCCTTTATTGCAGAGATTCTTCATTAAGTTCTTTTTAGGGATTTGAAGACCACATTTGTTTCGTAGATTATATATATTTATAGATAAATAGTTCTTACCTGCGAAGATCCAGTGATTGGTTAGCAACCCAGGTTATTCGATCCATCAGGTTCATTCGGTATTCTTTATATGATCAGTTTTATTAATCGTAGCTTCACTGATCTACGCTTTGTTTGGAAAGTAAATATAATATCCTGTATCCTCAATTAAAGATGACAATCTTATACATACAGTTTAGAAAATTCATCAGATCATAATAGTGATTATAAAATATCGTGAAATTCATATGTTAACTATTTTGTTGTTATTAGGGATGCTTTTTTTTTCTTTTTTTTCGAATAGTTAGGGATTTTTGACATCTTGTGTATTTATCTCTTGAATGTTAACTATTTTTTAAGGATGCGCTCTGAAAAAGGATTGATCAGCTTCTTTTGTCTTATATGGAGTATAATCATATTGACAGCACAATAGAGGGTTCAGGGCAGTGCTTTGAAAGTGAGCTCGAAATTGGGATCAAATCATTCGATGTTCCACCCTCGGTTCCCCCACTTTCACGTCTTATTTCCTTTTTTTTTCTGAGCTTAGGTTTTCTCTTGACGAGACTGTACCGTGAGTGAGAGAGACAGTGTGCAGGAGTTCGTCTATTTTTGGCTAATAGTCTAGGAATCCAATTCAATTAACTCGCTATCAAAAAATGTAAACTAATCGGTATAAATCAGTAGCACAAATTACCATGTTGATGTTTTATGGATTTTCCCAGATAAACGATAGTTTGTATAACTGGTTGCCTGATGTGACTCTACACCGAATTAAATATTGGACATTAATTATCTTTTAGATAAAGATTTTAACCAAAAAAGAACGAATCCAGAACCGACATGTTTTCTCGGATGGTGGCTAAAGTCACTGATTCAGCGACTGGGGGATAGTGATCTAAAAAGTAGATTATGAACAAAACAGAAACTCTTTTTGTCTGTTTTACTTCACTGACCACTGAGTTTTGTAGCTGTGGCAATGAAAGAGCTTTAGTCTCTTCGGATCCGCGATTGAAAGACAATAGTGATGATAGTGTAAGCGCTGAATGAGAACTCATTTGACGTAAAAAGACACTAGCCGAAGTCAGGCGTTACTTTTTACGCTGAATTCTCGAATCTATAATTTGAATACGATAAGATAAGGCTGTGTAAAACAAACAATAACTATATGAGGCACTGTATTATTTAAGGGATGATGATTCTCTTGGAATTGTTGTCATAAATTTATCAAAACATTGAAAATCGCCTACACTATCATGGGCATCGACAAAGTACCAAGCATTGAAGCTACTTCATGTTCTCCGTCTCTTGGAAAATCAGTAGCATGATTTTTGCTGGCTACGACCTGGGACAAGATTTGTTTAGGATTCCAGAATTTGGTTTACTTTGTCAAGTATACCAAAATTGCAACTGAACCGTATCATAATTTTTCTTCGTATATTCATCATGTTTTCGTGAATCGTAAAAGTGGTATGAATTTTCATGATTTAGGTTAAATAAAGCATATTATATTGCATTTAAAAACCTTTTCGATGACTTTACACCACGACCCTCTCCCCTCCCCACCATTTCTATTTGGAAAGTAATGTGATGTTACTTCTGAGTCTAAAATTGTCTACTGAATCCATTCCTTGTCTGTCCTATAGTCCATTCAAACCACATAAAAAATCGAAGAACAGAGGTTTTTTGCCAAACATGAAATGTATGAGAAACAATCAATTTTGGAAATAAATTACTGATATTAAACAAATAACTGTATTCATTTTCACAGTAATTTATTTTGCAATCAAACACTTTTTTACTATTATCTATTATCAAACATCCGTCACTTTGTGATCTAAGAACAAACCATCCAAGAAACAAACACCCAAACAGTTCGTTTGGAAAAAATTGATTAGATTTTTCTCTGAGGCCTATCAATCATCACTAAACTGATTGAAAATCTATGGAGGAATGTCATAATAGTCAATAGTAGCCAATTACTCAACTTCAAAATAAAACACTGTTATCGTAAAAGCAGATAATCAATTGTCAATGTTAATTTAATATAGAAGAAATATTTTATCATTAATAGAATTTGTATTTTGACAGAAAATGCATAAAGAGCTGAAGCAGTAATAATGTTTATTTGTTAAATATACTCGTATGTATGATTTTCAATTACTGGCCAGGCAGAACGCGATGAAGTAAAATGGTGAATCGTTCCCAAAAAACCTGACCTTTTTTGTGATGTAAAATGCTGTCATAGCAATATTATCCATTTACATGTGTATATTTTCTGATGGAACACTTTCGGACAATTGCTGAAATGAGAATGGTGCCTCCTATTTTTTTTGTTGCTGCCAATTCCATGAATTCAATGCTACATTTTGTCCTAAATCCATTGTTAAAGAACTATACTGGTTAATTGCGTATGCAAAACATAATAAGCTATAAATCACTAACAACTATTGTGCGTGATGCACGTACAAAGTCTTAAACATATTTTCGCTATAGTATTGCTTACTAACACTAAGAATAGCACCTGAACCACATTTTATTTTTATTGTCCATTATATTAACCAAGGCTACTGATTTTTCTAGACATTTTAATTACTGTTGCGTTATAGAATTTTTGCATGCTTTCTTAGTTACCTATTGTAATGGATTTGGATTGGTTTCGCTGATTAATTTGCAAAGTAATCTGCAAACATACAGGGGATGCAACTAAGAGAAATTCTATAATAATTATATGTTATGTATTACACGGAATGTAACATATGTATATTATAGGAATAATTGAATGCGGATGAAGAGCAAGCAGTCCAAGAACCTAGGCTCACGTTTAACTTCAAATCAGCAATCCATTAGAGCTGGTTTCCGCCCGACTGGAAGAACACATCAAAATTGCTGGAGCCAATTTCCTTCTATGGCTTCACAAAGTCCATACATGGAATGTTCAGCAAACATCTGGAAGAGCATGGTTTGTCTAAGCAGTTGACTTGAGGTCTAGTGTATTGCTGTCAGAGACTGGAGCTCCATAAGGTCTTACCAGAATGGTGTCTTCATCATCTTGGTGTATCGTTTTAGGGTGTTTTGGAAGTAACCAATAACAACTGTCGATCATACTGAAAGGCACCTGAGATAATCGCCTCATTATATCAATATTTGATGCACTCAATTGTAAAATACGAGAGATGTGTAAGTTCATACACTCAATATATTCCTCCTCGACCAACAACAAAATACGTAGTAGGCTTTGGCCAGGCACTGTTAGTCTGTTTGGCATAGTCAACGAACTCTAGATGGTATGAGGAATAGTCGCTGCATATTGAGGGCCATCAACAGAATGCAGAAGGGAGTTGCCTTTGGTTCTATCGTCTACTCAAGGAATATTGCACTTTAGTTAATAATTATTAGACACTCAAAACGTTAGTTAAGTCTTTCTATGAATCATATGTGAATATATACAGAGGCCAAATCAATTAAAGAGGAATGAAAAAGACAACTGTATAGAAGATATAGTTACAAAGTATACTTTAAGCTATAATGTTGTTAGAGAAGTGAAAGTTTAAGAAGCAAAAACGTCAATAAGAAGAGACTTCCCTGTATTTACTGATACATAAAACCTTATTGCACAGTTCCATTGCATTGAAAATAATGATTAAGTATGAAGCATATACTTATTCATCACTGTATAATCAAACAGGCAATTTCTGATAACGACACCAAATGTGTAAACAATTTTATCCATAATTCCGCCTTGATTGTATATTGTTACGCAAGAATGGATTTTTATAGACAGTACGTTTAAAAGGTTGTAGGTACAGGAGCGCATTCAAAATCTTTAATTTCTCCATTATCCATTACTTACTCCTAATACGGCTATTCAGTTGTAACCATTACATACCTCTAGTACTCGTAACATAATATCTAGTACTTTTATCATAATTTACTAGATCACATCACCTAAAGATAAAGACCGAACAGCCAAGAATTGTTCGTTAGTAGTTGGTACCAAACCAACGATCAGGGAATTAAACCAAAAACACATCTGTGATTCCGATGAGTAAAAAGAATGTTAAGAGCTCATTCAGGCTTGTGGGAGACTAAGCTAATAAATACATTAATTGACACCAGTACGTCTTTTGCACATAAAGCCCAGTCAAATCCGTTCCTATAATACTGCTTCCATGTCCTGAGAACTCTGATTCAATTACTCTGTCAATGCTTCATGCAGTTACCGAAAATCCATCGTATGTGTATCTCAAGCCAATCCTTCTGAGCTCACCATGAAACCGCCACTTTTTGAACCTGCTAGATACAGTGTTTGGTCTGTGTTAGTATAACGAACGCAATGGTAACAATTCGTTCAAAGGTGTTAACACTGCACTCTAATGGATCTCTCACCGTTGAGTGTAATCAATCCATAATCAAGGCAGTTTTTTTGAATCCAGGTAAATGGCAGTATATAGAGATATATATGTATATAGAGAATTCCATCTTACTAACGAATGCTGCTTTGACTACAAATTCACGCACGTGGGAGTGAAGAGAGCAGCAAATCACCGATGGAAGAGCGCAGATCTGGTTTACAGCTGTTCCACTACTTTGGAGGTGAATAACATGTTGGTGTGCCAGCTGTTGAGATGGAGGTATGCCCAATAATCGAGTCAACTTGTAGTTGACATGAACAAGAACATATCCTGTTACGTCCGCTCTGCCAGCCTTTCTAGGTCGGCATCCCAGAAGCTGTCTGGAGCTTTTCGACCCAATCCAATATCAATAGGGGTCTGAAAAACTACCTTCGCAGTCACAGAATTATATAAATTGACTTAATTGATCAGAAACAGCTAATAAGCAAATGACTGATGAGGTCTCAGCTGATTCTTTTAGTCGCGATGTGTCTCAGTCAATCCACATGACTCAGCATTATATAAAACACGCCGCGTTGTATCTGCACCTACAACCTACAACACACGCCTTCCGGCCAAAGACAGAAATCCGCATCGTAAGCGGAAACAGCGAGTCCGTCACTAGCTAGAATCGCGGGTCCAAGTCGACACCAGATAACATATCTTGCTCCCAGCATTCGCCAGATAAGATTAGAAGTCCCGCGGCGGCCGTTCGACAACCCATACAAACATTTCTGCGTTTCTACATTGTCAGTAGTTTGTCTTGGTGCTGCATTCGCATTTTGGGCAATTTCGCCTGATATCACGGATCGGCTGGAATTCGAGTCAATCGCGAGTTTCATGTGAGAACAGGACTTAACGAGTCACACGTCAGGTACATAGCTTTATCCTGTGGCTTTGGATGGTGGCATGCTGGCAGGGGCGGTTCCATGATTATTGTTTTGTTTTATCATATTTCCGGAAATAATTTTTTTCAAATATATGGGAAAATCAGAAAGTAAATGAAAGTCTAGTGAATCGACTTAATACTTCCTATGCATCCACGGTTTTTATGCCAGGTAGCAACACCTATAGCCATTTTGATGGCTAAAGTATAATTGACTGTTGTAATGAAGTTGCTTGGAATTTTATGATGCTTCTTCATAAACCATCTGTCTGTTTGCTTGCTTTCTTGACATGAATTAGCTGTTGAAAAAAACACATTTTCGCATCTGTCATTGATATTTCGTTTCCCAACGTTGATTTTTAAAATTTGATCGAATATTTCTCAGATACTAAACAGTATATCTAATCTCCATTATGTTTTTAATATGACGTCAAGCAAATAGAGGAATATTTCAGTGTTAATATAAGTGAACTGGTGACAGGATATAAGGTACCTACTACACGCCAGAAATGAAATTTGAACAATTTTAAAATTCTTGTTCTTCGCTCGAAATAATTGGGAACCTGCAAAGAAACATAACAGACCGAATTTTGAGACGTTCTGATATTTTTTTGTTTTATGCTTAATTGTGGGATTTATTTAGACAAATAGGATAACAGACAGATCGATCGAAAGACAGAACGACAGACAGACCAACAGGCTGGCAGATATACCGATCCAAGTACCAACTGCGTCCGACTCGGCTTAGCTCAGGCGATCCCAGGCGATCCAAAACGTAAAATAATCATAACTACCTCAGTGTATCAAGTCTGCAAGCATAATTATTGAGTAATAAATGGTAGTAATAAAAATGTAATGGGACGTAAAAGCGGTGGAACGTTGATAAATTTGATAATACCTCCCACTTCCGGACACTCTTTCAGAAGGTTAATACATTAATCAATGCCATGACTGAGATAAACCCTGGGCAATGATATAGCGCTTGGTCTTTTCGGGTACTTTAAAATAAGTAAATAATAAGTATACCATTCCAGTTATCATTAGCATATTGTTAATGTAGTAGATTAGACTTATTCAAAATGAAATATGATACTATCGAATCATTATGTGTAATATTCTAACAAAATGCGTGGGAGGCATCGCTATTTATAGAACTGTTACAACGAGCGTGTATACAATAGGGTGTAACTGCGGTGATAACTCCCCAAAGGCGTAGACTGGATTTGGCGCAGGTGAACCACTTTGTTATTCCAACAATTCAATTTAAAACTTTCAACCTACGATGCGGCGTTGCAACAACAAATGAACTACATTCTGAATAGATTCCATACTGGTTCAACAGTTCAGCATTTGGTCGGAATTCTTGATTCTAAACTTATTTATCAAGCTATCTTACCTATACTTTTGTTACCGGAAACCACATATATTATGACTAAACATTAAACTGATTCGCTATTTGTGTAAAAGAGACTTTTAAACTCAAGAAAGAGTAATACTTAACGATATTGGTGAAATAAAACAGAAACATATATCTGTGATACGAATATCATGAGAGTGTTGTACAGCAAATAGCTTTTTTAATGAATTAGTATTATTTTACTCTGTAAATTTATGGGTTATAATGAACAATTGAAATTCTCATTCGGTTGTTAATCGTTCCTACAATCACTAGAGAAGCCCAATTGGTGCATCCTCACCAGGTCTAGTTTCCAACTCCTTGCTCGAGCCTCTTAGAAAACTCGTTCATTTGAAGATCCTTAGAATTACAAGCTGCTCGGGTGTTTGTTCCCAAATAATCACAATTTACAGTGTATTCTGATTTGTTCCCTCGCAGCGCTCCTGGGGCGCGTAGAGACACTACCTTCGCAAAAGTTATCAAGCAATTAAGAGAACGTTGATAACTCACGGAGTACAAGTTGAAACCCTTGAATTCCCAACCATGATAGACAAACAGGTTGACAGATAGAGCGGAAGACCAACAACCAGACCGACTGACAGACCTATAACTCAGGAAGTACAACCTTAACAAGCCAACACACAGATTGACAGGCAGACAAACAGGTCGACTGACAGAGAAACCAACAGCCACACCAGCTGACAGACCTATAAACAAACAGGCCGACAGACAGGCCGACAGACGACATAAAAATTTCCTCCCTTAATGCGTGCGAAGTAAAACAGGTTGTTCTTAAATTTATGTACCTCTCCACACTATACTGAAGATATGCCGGGTGAAAGACACGTCGCCAAATGTCATTAGTTTATTAATTTAAGGGCGGCCCATCATCATTGTCGAGCGGCCGGGCAGAATTCGTTGGAATAATCGATACTGACGCTCGTCAACGGTAAGCCTGACGTGGTCTTCCGAAACCGGCAGCCAATGTTCGTGTGGAGTTGCCTTCAAACAATTTTCATGTCCGGGAGTATCGGAAGTTGCAAAGTGTGTCGCGCCGGAACAGCGCCCGTGTCCCAGAGTCTGCTGTTCTACTCCGAGCCGGTCAGAGTCCAGGACGAGAGCTGGACGACGTCTTAGCAGGTAACGCATCACTTTTATTCCGTATACAGGGTGGCACTGAAATTGCGGAAAGTGTTTTGTGTATATATTCGCAGTAGCATGCATACGGTTAAGAAAAAGTTTGAGCAAATACAACAAGGCTAGCGCTGACTATTTATACATCAACGCCACTGATGTACAACGTAAGTTGTCAGCGCTCATCTGCCCTATCATTGATATACAGGGTGTAAGTACGTACAATGAATTCAACAGAAGATTCTTTGAGTGGTTTCAAGGCGAAATGTTCATATAAACTTGGGTTCGCAAATGCTTAGTTTTGGAGACACAGGCTAGTGAAGTTAAAAAAGTCCTTTTCGTAAGTATCTTAGAGATCTTTCAGCCAATTTTGTTGTAATTTGGCAGTGTTATTTGTATTGTTAAGGGGCTGATTCAGGCTTTAACTTGATCAATTCTATTAAGGCAGCAGTTATAAAGTTAATCAAGTCAGAGTCTGAATTAGCCCCTCGACACTACAAAAACACTGCAAAGGTACAATGAAATAAGGTGAATGATTTTTAAGATACGAAAAATAATTTAAAAAAAGGTTAACATCCTGTATCTCGCAAATTTATTATGCATTCTTAATTAACACCATGTATGTTGCTATCACATCCTTGCCTGAAATAATGCGGCTATAAAAGCACCATGAGAAGGTTACGTTTGCTGTTCTATTTTATAAATGTGTCACCCTGTATATATTATTTGTATTGTTCTAATAAATGATGTTTTTTATAGATTATCTATGAGAAGATAATTAATGCATGAATATCCTTTAACTGGAGTATATTATATATGAAATTATTGCATTCATAATTTATTCCGACACTTTGTCAAAACGTAATTTGTATTTTTGTTGCATATTCCTGACATTTACATAGCATAGATATGAAATACCTGGGGTGATTAGAACAATGAGCTATATTTCCAATTTTCAAACCGTCGAAATGAATTTATGCCGCTGTTTTATCCACTAAAGACAGTTTACATTGTGTTTCATGTGTTCAAGTTCAGGTTGTTACATTTTTCATACTCTTTTACTAGTTTAAAATCGTTATTCGGGTAATGTTGACTAAACACTAATATTGAATCAAAAATGCGTGAATTATCAACAAATATCCGACTTTAACCATTACTGCTACTTGGTTATAGACAAAAAATAAATCTCCAACATTAACTTGCATTTGCGCATTTTTTTCCAATACGAAAATGAACTGTATGGTGTATTGTAGAATTAGCTATAGGCTAAAGGCTATATTATTATTATTATTATTATTATTATTATTATTATTATTATTATTATTATTATTATTATTATTATTATTATTATTATTATTATTATTATTATTATTATTATTATTATTATTATTATTATTATTATTATTATTATTATTATTATTATTATTATTATTATTATTATTATTATTATTATTATTATTATTATTATTATTATTATTATTATTTAGTCCATGACACAGAAGTGTGAAGCAGACTGGTAAAAAATGTTCATCCTAATTGATTGAACAATTATATTTTTGTCATGTCAACAATGAGGCAAAATATTATTTCATAAATACGGATCTGTTTTGCTTTTTTCTACCCCAAAAGCATTTGTCTACGGAACCTTTTTGTTAATCACACTGAAAAAAGTTGTTATTGACTGGATTTTTCTATCTTCGCATTAATTATTATTTGACACTGTCTTGTGATTTAGAATGTTGTATAACCAAAGGTAAGTGTATTTTTTTATCATTATTAATTGTACTACCTATATTATGTATATAAATGTTTGAAGGCAATGCTGTTTCATATCGGTAAAATAATTTTCGACTGGTTGCAACATTTTTCTATACATGTATTACATAGTAACCCACCAAAAAAGTTATAGTAAATATATATATAAAATTCTTTTTGTTTTCGCACTCAGTACTAAATTGATGAGTACTATATAGATGGCTTTGCTACTGTTTTGATCTGTCTCTGATCTCTGCAAACTTGTCGCTCAATCATGTTCTTTGTTTCGATTGATTGCATCTGACATTGTAGGTGTTGTAACGAAGAATTGTTGTTGTTTGAAACTTGTAGACGAGGTGGATTTATGAAAAGTTTGATTTCGGACTTCCATTGTCTATAAACGACACGTCACCGGACGGGGTATAAATTGGCATGAAAGGAACGTGTTCGCCAGTTCACCTGAAGACGATTGAAGATAGCACATCAATCGAAACGTCGTGATACTCAAAATTTTATAGACAATGGAAGTCCGAAATCAAACTTTTCGAAGAATTGTTATTTTGATATATTTTGTATTAACCAAATAGAAGTGCTGTACACCAATCAAAAGAGTAAAACATCTGTCCACTTTGGGACCAAAACAAGTACCAGTTCCACTGTATCATTATTGAAATGATAGTTCGTTAATGGATATGTGAGATTATAACCAAAACGTTATTATTTATAACTAATATTACTTAGGACTTTTTGCCGACCCCGAAGACAATCCCTAGAACTATGGCAAACCTGGTAACTCCCTAGTGTTGAACCTTCCAGACCTTTTAATAAAGGTCTTGATGTCCGACCTCTCCCTGCCAAACTCTGCTGTGCCGAACACCTCAGCCCTGAGGCCGCTGTATACGACACACTTGCCCAGGAAGTGGAACGAGGTCTCGTCCTCTTCCCAGCACTTGTTACAGATTGGGTCTTTGACCACTCCTATGAGTGTCATGTTCCTGTTCAATCTGCAGTGACCCGGGAGGATCCTCACTATCAAGTGGAGTGAATCCCTCTTCTGGTTCAATAGTCATACCTCCCTACGTTTCTTAGGGCCTGCGCCACTGGATCCCATCTCTTTCGAGCGAGACCTGTTAACAAAGAAACGACAACTACCACGCAAAATCATCATAGCATTATTTTTGAAAACGTATAATATATAGGATTCGTATGGTGGATTTAAAAATGTTTGTTCTCTGACTACGACCCTCACCAATTTCCATCAACAGTTAGTGAGATTACGCGGTGGCAAAGACGATCACAGACAGACAGACCAATTTACACAAATTTGACATGAAGTTTCGTAATGTAAACATCATAAGACATTCATAAAACTTTATAATATATCTTTCAAATTCGAATTAACATAGCAGCTGATTAGCTTCAATAAATGACTGAAACCATATTTTCACATCCAAGTCAGCAATATTCAAAGATTTGAAATGAACTGGAAATAAAACTCAGAAATATACTTCAGTGCTCCGAATAGCGCTATCGTTATCTTTATTGTTATTTTGTGCATGCTTGTCACATTGCATAAATCATTTCTCGGGAAGTAATGATCGACCAATTTATGAAGAGTAATCAGCAGAATATGCATCTGAATTCCGCATACCTCAGCCAGTAGGCATTATTGTGCCATTGGGGCGAGATAAGGTGCATAAATTGGTAATCTATAAATTATTGTACCAACCCATAACAAAGATAACACGACAAGTGCCAATAGAGTTTTTCATGCGCTGAAATCAGTATAGAACTGACCGTGCGACAAGATTTCAGGTGAGCTTGAGTATAATTTCTGCATCAGTCCTTTGCCTGCCTCTGACCAATCATGTATTTTTGTGAAACGTTTTGTTATCAAAACATATATTCACCACTTTGATTAATTATTTAGTTTCATTCATTACCGTTGCGTTGGTATAAATTTAGTAAAAATTCTCGGGGTTGGTGAATGTAGCAGTTCATTTGTTCTTACGACGTTCTGATGTTTGGTTACGCTACGTTGATTTTTGAATAAATAAAAATATATTATACAAAGAGGCTTACATTTAGGAGTTATGCGAGTTTAGTCATATTTTTGCATATAAGAAGTCCAATAGTTTTTGTTGTACTTGCATTAGAGTATTTCAGGAATGTATTAAAAAACGCCGAGGGTCGAATTTTTGAAGTTTGAATAAATTGAAAATACTGCGAATCCATAGTCTTGTATAATATAAAAAATACCCGAAATTTTAAACTTTTTTGGTCCCTATGCAGTAAGGATACGGTAATCTTGTAGTAACATTTTTTTAGAAAACAAAAGGTTAAATTTATAAGAAAATAAATGGCTTACATTTGTTTGAGATATTCAAAGTATTCCAGCTATTGGAAACAATTCTATATTTGGAAGGCTAATGTGTAAGTAATCATCCATGTCCAACAAGTACAGTCGTGAACTCACGACAAACTGTAAGAATTTCTTCTCTCTAAGCCCTCGCCCCTATTAGGATCTTCTAAAAAATGAGATTATTAGGAATCTCAGAAATGCGACATCAAGAAAACACAATATCTGGAATTTCTAATGTTTCGTGTTCACAAGAGACTGCCAATATCATCAAAGCAACAGAATTTGTATTTTCCTTCCACCTTGACCAATCATAACCCTCCTTTTTATCTCAAATAAATAGTGAAATTCTCCAATGCTTACCAAAGCAGAGCCATAGGTCAATTCCAGATTTCTCTGAAACTTTTCAACTAATTATCTTGCGTTCGACCTGCCATCGACCCTCTAGACCGTTTTACGATCATTTTTCCAGTTACCACCCGCTGAAAAATCCCCATCGCCCACTTGCACTGACCTAAACTATTGAACTGTATATTTAATCTACAGATATGCGATTATACTAACATACTCATGAAAGCCTGCTTCTGTATTTGATTTGTTATATGTGATAATTTTTTTAACGGTGATTTGAATGTAGTTTGTTGGAAAAAATTATTCCTGAAAAATGACGTAATAGAGTGTCGAAACATCGTGTTGATTGGAATGTTTGCATGACTGATCCCAAGAATTTTTGCTAGTTCAGCAGTTGTTATGAGTCATTCTTAATCTGTTGATTTCGTGGCACATAATAATCCACTAGCAATAAAGACGTTTGCTTTATGCATGCGAATAAGGTTGTTTTTATAGTATCGGATGAAAATCCATGACTCGGTTGGTTTAACTAAAAAAATGGACTAGAGTAGATTGACTCAGTACTCCATACTTCATACTTTGGGTAGTAGTCAGCATCTGTAATGCTTACCATGGATTTTATGTAACGTCAACAAAATAGCCGAATTGTCTGGTTGATATGCACTTTTTGAAAAGACAAAAAGCGAAGGTACTACATATGCAAAAAAAGGAGTTTGGTAACTTTCGATTATTCAAGCTCCCTATATTTTTAAATACGCACTAAAATGATCACAAAACCATACAACGATGAAGTTTGAATTTTAAATAAATTTAAATTCTCGAAATTTCACTATCCTAAAATGAGCATTGGGAAAATATAAGGAAACAAGAATTGAGTTTTAGTATGTTCTAATATTATCATTATCCACCAATTACTCCGCTGCAAATGATTAATTTTAAAAAATATAGCAGCATTACCTACTAAAACTACAACATTTTGTTCTCCAAATTTCACCATAATAAGTGTAGCGGTTACTAAAATTACGTAGTGACAAAATAGGCGCAATAACGGCCGAGTGATAGAGGAAATATCTAAACATCCTCTACATCGTTTTCATGTTTTTTCTCTACCAAGTTATGTTTGTGCGTAGTAAGTTTTTTTCGAGGGGAAAAACTTTTTAATAAATCCTAAACTTTTTTTGTAACGTTTATCAAGTTCTAAAATACTGCCTCTCTGTCGGTTGATAATTTACATCCCCGCGTAATCACAGTGAGAGTGTTTTCGGCTAAGATAAATTAATAAAAATAACATAAATCATTGTTTTTTATGTTTCTCGAATCTTATGTTTTTTGGATACAGCCCAAAATAAGGATTATGCAGACTCAATTTTTGTACATTCTACAACTTTCTGATAATCTTAGAGCGTAGTGAAAAAATATTTACCCAACTTCAAATATGAAACCACAGATCACTTGAGACATTCATAACATATCAAATGTAATTTTTTTTGTCGATATAATTCTTCGAATCTAACGATTTTGTTCATGTCTTAAAACAGCCATGATGGACATTGTACAAGTTGGCCATATGATTCATTTCATTTTACTCAAATAATAAAACCCCAAGTCGCACCATTCAAAATTATTCCATTCAATATTTTTTTGCGGAAATTGAGTGAATCAAATGTCTTCTATTTACTCTTTAATGTATCTCGCAAACAGAGCCTTACCGAAAAAGCTCACAAAAACGAGACGAGACTTGAAGATCATAAAAACATTCTTTCCAGTCGTTTTTATCATTTGTACAGATCGATTTCTTATAGCTGAACCGGGCGAAATAATGCTTCACGCTGGTCATAAACTGAGTCCAGTGTTTGACTTGCCAACTCTAGTTTTATTGTGTTCTGCTTTCCGACAAAATGTTCATCATATCAGAACTATTTAACAAAGTATGTAACAGAAGTTTTAATCACAGTGCATTGCAAAAGTTTGATTTCGGACTTCCATTGTCTATAAAATTTTGAGTATCACGACGTTTCGATTGATGTGCTCTCTTCAATCGTCTTCAGGTGAACTGACGATTGAAGAGAGCACATCAATCGAAACGTCGTGATTCTCAAAATTTTATAGACAATAGAAGTCCGAAATCAAACTTTTGATAAATCCACCTTGTCTACAAGTTTCAAACAACAGTGCATTGCAAATTTGAACGTTTTTTGATGTTTCAAGTAAATCGTGGCAAGTCTTCAATTGACTTAGAAGAAATACCGTAAATCGATATTTACGCGTGGACATAATGACATTCTAACGAACTCTATAATACCAGATAATGATATTTTTGAACAGAAAGACTTGAAAACAAGTACTGAGTCAACATACTTGACTGCATTTTTTCTAGTGAATTCAAGAATACAATGGGTTATCAGATTTAGTGCCGGAGTAAACGTTTTTTGAGTTGAAGCTACTGAACTAATATTAAGTGTAATATCTCCACTATACATCTGACATGCTATAGACATGCATGTTTCGTCTTTAGCCTAGACTTGTCAGTATAGCCTGGCGGTCTAGCTGTAGAGAACAATCGGATGGTCCATACGTAACCCAGTTAAGGGTGTGATAGCAACATCAACTCATCTCTAAGTGTCGCTCTCTATGGGGAGTCCCATTGGCAACTTACGAAGTCAAAGGTCCTATCCACAAGGGTGAACTGCTTGACAGCAACATCCCTTGTTCTTCGTAAACACTTGGAGATGATTTGATTCTGTTATCACGTACCTATATAATATCCGATTGCTCTATATAGCTAGACCGCCAGGCTACACTGATAAGTCTAGGCTAAAGACGAAACATGCATCTCTATAGCAAGTCTGATGCATTTTAATAGCAGTTGTCAGCTTCTGCTGTGAATGATCCGAGATAACGGTACATAGTAAATAGTGTTCACAAAGAACAAGGGATGTCGCTGTAAATCAGTTCACCTGTGTGAATCCAAATCTCCCGCATGGGTAAATCTTGAATCCGCCACTGGCATGGTTTACGCTGAAACTCTGTTCTCTAAGATGTGATTATAGCATTTTTTAAATTTCAAAGAAGGAGCCATACAAGTTCCGAAGAAACCAAAGTTTGAACGACCATTCCTGGTTGTCCTTCAACTCTATTTTCAATACACTTTTGATCTGTATTTCTTAATAGTCTAAGATCCGACGACAGGGCATCCTTCAACCTTCTAATTACAAGATGAGAAGTATTTTTATGAAAAATGTCAAAACATTCTCCTGCCCAAGAATTTCTTGAGGCTTGATTTATAGAAACGCCTCACTGAAAGAAAAAGAGATTTATTTGTGAAACTGTGTGTTAATTACACGAAATTTTTATCTGCGTGATGGAAGAGTTTCACCAAGTAAGAGCATCTACAATCTACAAGGACAACTTGGGCAGATTTTTTTGGAACCCTATTTGCAAAATTCATAATGAATATTTCTCATCTGTTTATCATATTGGTGAAGGTCAGCCTAGGTCAGGATCTTGTACTATGAATTATGGCAGGTTCCTTTTAAACATTGCAAACATTTCCCCCATACAGAATGACTTGCGCCCTACGAATTGGATCGTCAAGTAAAGTTCAAGAACAAATGCTTGACATGCCTCACAAAAGATCAACATAAAGCTGCCGAAAAGTTAATGCATATACCCTCAAGAGACGTCGATATTTTTAACTGGATTGCATAAGGTTAATCAAAGAAACTGTCGACAGTGTGCAGGCTTCAAAAACATGGCAAAAGCTAGTCAAACACCTGAAGATGTTTCATACATATATGGCCACTATAGTAACATCATCGAGCAAGATGAAGTAATAATAATAAGCGACGATGAAGATGATTGTGGTATTAGTCTTTCTCATAATGTTGGTAGCTGTAACACTGATGAAGAAACTGTACAGAAAATGGGTGATATTGCCATCCGTAGGTTGCGAGAATTTGTTGAGTTCGGGGCAAACAACAGACTGACAAGGTTTGTTGGACGGCCAGAAGCAGGCAGACATGAAATCCCCATCAGCAAATATGTAAAGGAGAAAGAGCAGAAAAATTCATCCTCTACACTAACTTTTAGAGGTTCAAAGGGCCAGGTTGAAGAACCAATATTTTCAGTTGGATTGGGTCATGCTCAAACAGATCATGATGATCATGATGATGAGAGTTCTACTTACGGAACACAGCTTGAAGCTTTAGCGGATATAAATATGGTCACTAAGGACGTAATAACGGAAGAATGTAGTCCCAAGATTGAGGTGATGTCGACTGTAGCTGGTACGAAATGCAGAAGGTTTATTAAAAGCACAAAAAACTATACTCATTCGGGATTGGTTAGTGACGATGAAATTAAAAGATGTAATGTAATTACTAAAGCAACTGCATTACCGGCGGTTGAGAGACATAATAATACTTCGTTTATGATGGAGGAGAAAAAACTATCAACTGTATCTTCAAAGGAAGGAAAACATGGAGAAGAAGAGAAGGAGATCACCGGTCATCAAAAACGTTCATGCAAACAGAGAGGCAGGACGAATAGATCGAAAACAAAACCTATCAATACGTTTGCTACTGACGTACACCAAACAAGCAATACAATTCACAGGAGACAATTTGATGGAAATAAAAATAAACTGCTTCTAGAGTCTGATAGTACGCAAAGTATCCCAAATCGCCAACTTGGACGCATCAACGAGATCACTTCAGAATTATTCATCAATGTTGAAGACGAAAGGAAACATGAAACGAACCTCCCAGCACTAGAACCATTCAGTATGGAAAACCTGATGATAGATCAGCAAGATAAAATGCCTCTGCAACTGTTAGAAGATATGCAAAATGAAGACGATATGGTAGATATGTATTTCAGACTATCTCCATCAGCGCAATCAGTATGTGAAATGACAGAGACGCATTTAGAAATAATCAAAGAAGAGCAACGTTTCCTTGAATTGACTGAGAAGTCAGCTGATAAAAAACATAGTTGCAACACTGATTCAGTTCAAACTGAAGCAGAACTAACACTATACCGTCTCGAAAAGAGTGAAGATAAAAACAAATTGATATTAGTACCGAGTATTATGAAAACAACCCATTGCTCACCAAATGAAACTGATCAGGATATATCAAATGAAGAAATAATAGAAATTGAATCCGAAGATGAAAGTGACAAGAGGGCTATAGAGACAAGAGAATTGCATTCTACTGAAAGTAACAGCAAGATCGATACACTGTCTGAAGTTAGACAATTGACTGTGGATACTATAATAACAACAACTTGTTGCTCATCAAATAAAACTTATCAGAATATATCAAATGAAGAAATAATAAATATTGAATCTGAAGATGAAAGTGACAAGAGGGCTATAGAAACAATAGAATTGTATTCTACTGGAAGTAACAATAATGTTGATGCACCGTTTGAAGCTGAGCAATCTGAATTGAATCTGATTGATAGTAACCAACTAGTAGTAGATGGAACAAAATCAATGGTAACTTCAGAATATGAGCAGAACGAAAATGATAGGATCTGTTTTGGAAAACTTACAGATATACGGACAAATATAATTGGAACAAAAAAGTTTGAAACCAATAATGAAGACTCAATATCAAATGGCAGTAAGAAAAATGTATCCCAAATATTTGTAAGGAAAAGTGACGAAAAATCAACCTTGGATGAAAATTTTGCTGGAGAACTAGTTAATGCAGACTGCAGTCCTAGTAATACCGTTACTATAGTTTGTAAAGCTGATGAGAGGCAGGCTAATGCAAAAAATGACTGTTTAGCATCAGGAATTCATACAACTGTTTATCAAGAGAATACTTCAACACTAGTGAGAGATAGAGATAAGTTGAAAACATATAGTAGGACATATAAAATTGAATGTAGTTCTTGTAAAAGTGACATAACAGAAGATAGTAAAAAGTGTGCCAGAGTGGAATCTAATGACATATATTATGAAATCAGTGGAAATGAAGATAAAGTATCAGCAATGAATGGTTTTAGTTTCAAGAAGGAAGAGAACGTCCAAAGTTTAAATGTCAAAAACTCCGTAGGGCGATCTTTGGAAGCTAAATTCAATACTGACTGGGTGGTATCAGATTTAGGTCTGTGTACTGTGGATGAAAAAATATCACTTCCAGCATTCGTAATAAATAATTACAGCAATGAGGAGAAATCTGTGGAAATAAATAGTAGGAGAGATAATAACAAATACTTAGGTTCTATGAATGAACAAATTAAAATGATACTTGATGAAGTGGTTGGCCTTAACTTGAGCATATTAAGAACAATGAAAGATGAATTAATCGATAAAAAGGCTGATGACACATCAGCGACAAACCTTCGAAAGGAGCAACGTGAGGAAGGAGTAATGGAAAGTGAATTAGTACCTGTGCTTGCCAGTACCATGCCGATAAACAATAAGCTCACTAATAATATAATAGAGATGGAATGCATATCTTTAACAACCAAAACGAATGAGAAGGAGGATCTAACTGATACTGAAAATATCCCCAACCTAAAAAATCTGGATAAAGTACTACATGAAACATATGACAGTTCCAAAGCTGAGGAAATTAAATTAGATTCGAAATTCGAAAGGGTGACATCACACAATCACCTGTGCTCAGATAGGAAAAAGGAATGTGAAAAAATTAGAGATATGGTTAAACTACGATTAATTACTGATGAAACAGGTGATGCTATTCAGACAAAACCCATGCTGGGAAGCACGACATCTAATGTACGCTTGCATGAAAACACAAAGATGAAAGATACAGAGGAAGCAGCCGAAGAAGAAGAATGTCAACTCACATTACAGAATACACAACATACTGCCTCGTTACCAATTCAGGAATATGCCTTTTCACATATAACGCTGGAACGCCAATGCAGTGGAGAAAAACTGAATAGTTCCGATATTGAAAATAATGAATTACTGGCAACTGACCAAAGAGTTCCTCAAACAGTACATCAACAGAAATACGATGGTTCTGTTATTGTAACTGGAACATCACAGAGCTGCAATAACTGTAATGAAGTTAACATTGATTCCTCAATTGTTTGTGATTTGTATGATAAATTCATTACAAACGAAAATACGCCAAAGCCGGAGAAAATATTCCCAATGGAATCGGTTGGTAGATGTTTATCAAAAATAAAGAAAAAATGTTTATTTTCAAAACTGGATGGTTTACGAAACGTTGAGGGCAATGAAACATCAAATATTAACTGTGAAGGAACAACAATCGATGATATCAGTTTCATCGTGAGGCTCGACTGCCAAAATGCAGCTACTTCCAGCACTGAAACAGAAAAAAATGAGGTTGTACTTCCGCCTAAAATAATACACGAAAAAGAAAGCTATAACTTCGTATTGAATGGCAACCTGTCTACGATAAAGCCATATCAGCAGAACAATCATCAAATGACTTCGTTACCGTCTCAAAAGAAACACGATAAATATTTTTTGAAAAAGATAGAGCTAAAAGACACTAACATGGAGAATAATAAAACTGATGAAATAATCGAAATTGGTCAAATTACATGTATTAGATGTACAATATTCAACACAAATCACACATTACTTCAACCAAAATGTACTGACACTGAAAGTCAAACATCATTTGACTGCGATTGCCTTGTTCGCGATTTGTATGATAAATTCCCCGCAAATGAGGAGATCCCCAAACAAGAGAATTTAATCCCTGTCCAAATGCGATGGATTGAAAAATGTTTGCGGAATATAAAAAGGAAATGCGTTTGGCCAAATGTGGAAGAGTCCAAAAATAAATATTTATCAACGATTGGAGATAATAAAAATATTGTTAGTGTGAGATTAAAGCCTCAAGATAGAGTAACAACAAACAAGGAATTCAGAATGAGAAAAGCAAAGCAATGTTTATTTTTAACGACCCAAATTGATGTAGCAAAGAGTTGCAACTTGATATTTCACCATCGTTTTTTCCTAATAGAGCCACCTAAGGAGAACCTGAATCAATCTAGTTCGTTTGCTGTCGCAAAGCACCAGACTTATAGCTTCCACAAGTTGAGTAAGAATGCTTGTTCACCGAATGTGACTGGAGAGCATATAATTGAAGCAAAACAGAATAGTTCTATCTTGGAAATTGAAGAAACTAATACAGTAATCGACATTCGAGGTATTGCATATTCCCTATCTAAAAGACCTCATGCGATACCTCAACTAGAATACCAATATATTTATACTGATAATCATAACTGCAAGTATTGTGGTGGGTTTAGAGGTAAATGTTCGATTATTTGCGCTTTGTATGATGAACTTATTAATCTACACTACCAAAAGCGACGAATTGATGAATATATGCGAAAGATAAAAAAATGTATCTGGCTACAACTGGAAAACTCGGAAAACATCGCGATCGAAGCCATGCCGATTAATAATTATAAACCGATGATATGTGAACGTCGTCCTATTGCGAAACGAGAGTGTCATGATGTGCCGACGTGTAGTGAGATAGCAATAATGGGAACAAAAAATGAAGGATTATTTTCAACAGTCAAAATCCTTGGAAGAAACTACACATTATACATTGGATTTTCTGAAAACTCTCAAAAATTGAGAGCGATTACTTGTTCAAATGGCATGTTTGGAGGGCAAGACAGTGAGGCAAAACAGATCAGTTGTGACAGAGAATATGATAAGACTGATGAAATATGCAACGCTGATCAAAACATTGGAAGTATGCTTTCTAAGCTACTACATGTCCAAACCAAAAATGAAGCTTATAGTATGCATCCAAGCGTTCGCAGTTTATGTGTAACGTCACCTTGTTCCAACTACTGGTATGAAGTAAATGGCGAATCCTCGCAGTTTGAAAAATTAAAACCTCTTAAAGAGAAATGGTTATGTGAACGGTTGAGAGGCATGAAAAGGAAATGTCACTTGACACAACTGGAGAATGTTAAACTATTCAAAAACAATAACATGTCAACCATTCATGGTATTGAAATAAAGAGTAGTACCATTGAGAGTGCAGATTTCCATGGAACACAGACATCGAGTAAGGAGAGAAGAAAGGAAGAAAACAAGCAAAGCGTATTTTCAACGACTGAAATCAATAATGAAGAAAGTTGTCGTATACTATTACACGATAGATGTTTATTGATAAGGCCAATTGAGAAGAAATATAGAAAAGATCAAGACGTAGCGCAAGGAACTGTAAAACTAGAAGAAAGGAAAAGTCATGATACATTCATCAAACAGTTTGAAGGAAATTCTGAACAAAATGGAATGAAGTTGAAGCTGCACAACACAATAGCCAATGAGAAGGAAAAAAATGAATATGAGTTACATAATATGGATATAGAAATCCAGAAGGCTGGTAGTATTGACAATATGACAGCAAATGTAACTGAGAGAAAATTTACAATTAAATCTTCTAAGCAGAAAAGCGTGAAAATGCCACCAGATCTAATTCACAGGGATATCCTAGGACAACCAAACAGAAGTAACAACAATTTTTACAAAACAAAACAACAAAATATCACCCAGTGTAATAGTGTATTTAACATAACACGTGTGTGTACCAAAGATAAGGCTAAAATTGAATCAACTGTATTCCAGAGAGGAAAGAATTGTCAAACACAGAATGAAAAAAATTATAATAAGCTGGATGATGTAAATGTAAAACTAATAAAAACAAACAGATGTGATATGATTAAGGTACCGACTATAGATGCTGCCACTGTATTCGTTCGAAAGCTGAAAGAAAATGATAAACAGAATACGACATTAAAGGATCAATACATTAGTGAAACAAAAAACGTAGCAAAAAGTGTATCTGCTAAATGTATTGAGCAGAACAACTTTATAAAAGAAAATCCAAGGCCGCAGGAAACAAAAAAGGTAAAACATGTAGCTTTATTCCAGTTTGGGATACCAGGAAACGAATATAAAAACAACAAAACGACCTCCAAACCATGTCGTCTAGAGATCAGTCATTGTAAAAACGTTCCAAGTACTAAACAAACAACTGTTAACGAATGCAGAAGTAGCAAAGTAAGGGAAAATCAAAATAGCGTGTGCAGTAAGTCGATAAAACAAAAGTTGTGTCCGCAATCTATACGATATCCAAACGGGCCGATGAATCATAGTGGGAAAAAACTTAATAACTTGACAATAGGAGTCAAACAACATCAAAAACTTGAAGAACCTAGAAGCAAACTATTGTTTAGAGATATGAAGACACAGTTACAGGAATCAGATGCAAACCAAACAGCAGACAAAGCGTTTATAATGGTTGCTGAAAATACTGATAAATTAGTGTCAACTAGAGATTCTATCAGAGACAGAACATCTAAGCTTATAGAATCAGAAAAAGAAAGAAGACAAAAGCATCAAATTAGCTCAAACTCTCAAAACAGTGATGTCAAAGGTATTGCGTGTCAAAAAACCGGTCCGTTACGTTTAAATTTTGCAGTTAAAAAGTCTTGTGTATCCAGAGACAATGGTTTCGGTGATAGACAAACCAAAACTAATGAGATACGAAGTCTGCATTTGAAACGCAAACTTCATGGCAATAATTTCGAAAAAGGTAGCTTATATCAAACATGGATCGATAGAGAAAAGTCTGACATAGAGCTTTTGATTAGAAAAAGTAAGAGTTCAACTAGTCATTCCAGCATGCCTATAAAGAAAGAACATGGTACTGAAAGTTTCAAGCAACACAGATTAACATCAGAGGACAGTCATAACAGTAGCTTAGATATGCCATTGAAACTCAAAAGTTATTCCTTAGGTGCTCTCCCAAAAAGAAAATCGAGTAACCAGTCGTTCAGGTCTGAGATTTCAACAAGTTTAGAAGAAGGAACGTCGCAGAGTAGCTCGAGTTTAAAGAAGATTATACAGGAGAAAAGAAAAAAGAAAATCGTCAAAGGTGACATCGACAACCTTAAAAAAATTAACGACAATCTTGTTGGAAAACGTAGCAAACTTTCCGCGAGACATAGCAGTCAAGTTATTGTGGATCAGCTTGTAAAACATAGTAATCAAAAAAATCGTTTATGTGAAAGGAATATTCTCAACACAGCAGGAAAAACCCATTCAAAAAATCAGCTGAAAAGTCAATTTTTGAGACTGGGAAAATCGGAATGTAATGTAGAGGAAGAACAACTATACCGTCCGCAACCAGAAGTATACACAAATAAAATAAATTCAGGAAGAGGCATCTATCGTATTAGAAAAGACAGCAATGGTGAAATTAAAAGCTCTTTATTAAAAAAACAAGGTCAGAGAAGCTGCTCAACAAATACAACGCATTCAAATATCTCAAGCTCTAGAAGAAATCGTTCAATCATAAATTCCAATAAAATTACTTCCAAAAGAATAGCTAGCTGCTTCTCTACAAATCAAGAATATACAAGAGATGAAAAAATCGAGCTGGAACTCAGATTGGATCCAAAAAGGACAGAAATAGGTAAGGTACCAATATCATATTCTGGCAAGCAATCACACTCCACTTTATGCCAGAATATTTCAGATCAAGTCCGAAATAAAAAAGGAATTATTTATAAGGAACAAACTAAAGAAAATCGGAATTCATCGTATGAAGGTACTTCAAAAATAAAGTCGAGAAAAATCTCTAAAGAAATAATTGAACATGTAGTTATTCGTGATCAGAAACAAGACTTATTGAGAAAGAGGCAATTAGAAATCAAAAAGAGAAAGAAACGCCATAAACGTAAGTATTATATTCCAATGAAACAGAAATCTAGCGCACAATTTGTAAGTGTTGGATTTTCCAAACATCGTGACCAGAAGATTGTCAAATATAACCGGAAACAGTCCAAAAAAAAGTTCTTTGGAGAGGAGGAATTGGATGGTCATAAAATAAAGAAACCAAAGATCGATTCAAGTAATAAAAAACGAAAGCGAACTGTAACTGAGTGCTCAGAACAGAAGAGTAGGAAACGAACTCGAAAAAGAAAACGCAGCACAAATTGTGAAAGTTCGTTTTATGAATCAATACTAGGAGTTGACATAAAGAAGCGAAAGACAAGCAAACTAAAACTAAAACCTTTGGGAAGCCACGGTCAATTCGATAAACAAGGCAGCCATACTCGAGAGATATTTTCAAACAAACAGCTAGGTATAAGAATTGAACGTCTGAAATTTGTGGATAAAAAAATTGAAGAACATTGGACACCTATGACTTCGATCACAAGATCTCTCATTGGGACTAACCTACAGGAAACCACAGAGCAAAGTCAAATTAGAAAAGAACATTATCTAATCAAATCTACAGACCTCGTGCCAGATTATAAAAGGAGGGAGAATATGGTACGCAAAAAAAAGAGACGAGCATCCATTTCCCACCAACCAACATATGAATTACAAAAGACTAGATACAGTCTGAGGCGCAGGGCTAGAAGCAAGTCTTGTGGAGCATGTGCCTCAGAAGATTCGGAATCGCCTTGGAAAGGTAGGCTACGTTCCTATTTTGGCGGACAGAAAATCCACAAATATGAAGAAAACGATCAAGATTATTTGAGTGATTTCTTTGTTATGGATGAAAATAAGGGAAAAGCGTTGAAAAAGATTTTTTTTGGGAAACCTGAATTTGATCCTGTGAATAAACCAAAATTACCTGTATCCATTAACATAGACCGTATTGGCCCGTTCTTTGCAGACAGACTTCATGAATGTGTCGTGACAACTAGGAGAGATCTCCCCAAGAAACTGGATTCAGATCTAACAAAAACCAGAATCGCACCGCCTTCTCAATTTGCAGAAAATGTAGATTCTGTAAAAGAAACGAAGAATGTATCGGAAAGCAAAGAATTTCACTTAGACGCAAAACAAAAATTACCAGATAGTCGTGAAACAGCGATCTCTGAATTACCAGCAGAATCACATACCAGCGACAACTACAAAAGACTAGGAAATACCCCAGAAGAAATGATGACCGAGTTATTCAACGAAAAGGCCTTCCAGTCAAGCGAAGATTTGTTAAATGCACTGTCATCACCACTTAACAAAGATTTCGAGGCACCGGGTGACGATTTGTGCTCTGAGACTCCACCATGTAAACCTGTATTCAACCCTATTGAGACCATACTGACGGAAACAAGTGGTTCGCCTTTATATTCCAGGGATTGGCCCCCGATATCGAAAAGGATGAGTACAGAAAACCCTTGCCTTGCAGCTAAATGTGAAACCACGCTAGAACACAAAGAAACAGTAGGAAGTTGCTCCACTAAAACATATTCTGGTCAATATAAAGACACCAATGATACTTATTTTAATACATGTCCTGATGTAACGGCGTTGTGCGGAGAAGGAAAGTCGTGTACATTTACATCAACTCAAATTTCGGGAAATGAATCATCTTCATCTCAAGCCGACATAGTTCCTGAAAGCGCAGATGAACCTGGAAAATGTGTGGAAAATGTTTCGTCGTCAAAGATGTGCAGTGAAAATGATACGAAAAAATGTGGAGAGGAACCTTTCGCATTGCGAGATGCTGGAAAGGACGGTAAGTGGATCTCCCAGCCAACAGGTAAAAATTTTATGAATAAGTATCGATTTATTTTGATATTAGTCAATAGTATTTTTGGTTGATTACTTATTGTAGCTTATTATCTGTAAGATGATGCTAAGAAAATAACATCAGGATCAGAGTTCTTAGCAGAAGATATATTTAGTTTTATCCGTATACAGAATGTCCTTATGAATATCAAAATTATATTTTTAGGAGTGTCCAACCATATATCCAATAGTTTATTGGGTAGTTAGGACATCTTGTATATACTAGGTGCTAGCTACCATTTTCTTGTTTTTATAGTAGACCAAAATACTCAAAGAAGGGGTGTTCATTTGAACTTGTTTGAATTTTGTTCTGAAAAACATAATTGGTAAGTATAACGATCTAGATAAAAGCACCAATTTGCTACAAACGCAGTTAATTTTGTATACCGTGGGCTTCGAGGAGACGTTTTGGTGTTTGCTCCATGTTAATAGACTATCCCAATCAGTTTAACAGCGTTTTATGACAAATAAAGTAACTATTTTTTCACAATAGATGGAAATGGACATTTATTTTCAAAACAGTCAAAACAAAGTTTCTTCTTTGTGCCTCGTTAGCCTTAAGTTCCAGATTCACTAAAACACAAAATAACATCAAAAAAAGTTGACACTTTGTATACACAATCGCTTCGTCGTTTTTAATTCAACCACACTGACGTCAGATGTCATTGCCATGGAAGATGCGAATATGTATAGTCGACACATATCGTTTTTGTCCCTACTTCTCAGATAACCACTATCTTAACTGTTTGTATCTCAGCAGAGATAACGAAAAATCCTTTATTGTTTTTCACTCTAGATTACACTGAGCATAGATAATAATTTAGTAGTTGTGTTGATTGCCTGGTCGTGCACAGAGTTTCATTCTCAACAGCACAGGTAATATGTCTGATTTCGAAGTTGAGTTTTTCGTCCCATTAGTACAGTTTTTGGCAGCCAGAATCCAAAAATTACTAAAGTCGTCCTCAAAGGTTTCGGGAAGGGGATGAATTCCATTCCTGTGGAAGTGGTAGGGCGTTGTAAAATCAAACATATTGGAAAAAATGGCGTCAAGCAGTTGAGGATCTGAAATTCCTACGCAATGATACCATTGTAGAAATAAGGATTTAGATCATATTTTAATATTGTTCATAAATTTGAATTAAAAAAATTATGTAAAAATGAATTTTCCATAGACGAAAATAAAATAAAAATTAGGTTTTCAAAAATCTTATAAATTTCAATATTTCGAAAATTTTGTTTTAGTGGAGCAAATACTCCAAAGTCCGATCACAACTTGATAGAACTGCACAGAATGACAGACACATGGACACAGACAGACAGACAGACCGATTACAATACTTTCCATTCCATTGGCGTGAGAAGTAATTTTATTGTCAAAAGTATCGACAAAAAGTGTGAGAGATACATATTCTGATCCATACCATCATTAGGCGGTGAAATTTCTGAAATATATTTATTTAAGGTACCTCGTGTTATATAATCAATTTTCGCAGTACCAAAAACCAGAATGTTGTTAAAGACTAATTTTTGAGGGCATGGTATATTTTAAGGAGCCTTAACAACTCTGCAGCACTAGAATTGGCGTAAGAGGTGAAAATGGACTCCATGGAGCTGAAATGAAGATCCTATAAGATCATTCAATATTTTCCGTGATAGTTTAAACGCAGAATAATGGCCTGAAAAAATAGTACTGTAAACTGATAATAGTGTCAAGAATAGTAAGATGAATGCAAAATCAATTCAAAATTAAGTTATCTGAATACAAATGTATCAACTCTATAGACGATGTTTCTAAAGTTGTATACTGTAATTGCCGGGTGTCCCAATAGGTACATCGGGATTTAAATTTAGCGTCATTTTGGCTTTGTTCTGGTTCCGCCGCGAACCGTCCTAGAACTGTACTGAGGATGCGTATTAAGAATCGGGTGTTCTGGTTCTGTTCGAACTGTTTGCGAACTGTGAATCCTGCGTTCTGGTTTTTCTCGGACGGTTCTAGGATTGTCCGAGAACCGTCCGAAATCAGTACCTGCTCGGGAGCAAGAACCAGTTTTGGACCGTTTTAGGATTATAATACGCCTGCGCACTTTGTGTATTTTTTCTGTCTAATGGTTTTGCTAACACTATTAATGAGCCTCTAATGTATTCATAATATATATTTAATGTATAATATTTTAATCGGCGACATTTGTTTTGTGATGGTTAGATGTCAGTTATTTGTCACCTGTAACTGTCACTAATTGGCTGTTTTATATATATTCTGTGTGTTTTATTTGATTTTTTTTACTTATTGTGTGGTGTATATAGTTCACATATTATATTGATATGGATCTTTTAATATCAAGTTCATCATCATCTAGTGACACAGATGATGATGTAATGCCCAAGCTTCTTCCCTTAATGCTTAGACCACATCCGAAAAATGAGAATTATGTGGAAGAGACGGTACAGCTTTACTCAGATACTGAGTCCCCCCAAACCTTCTTCATTGTTTTTAAATCGTATGTACCTAATTTTGCCTTATATTTCTTGTATAAGCTTAATAGATACAAAGTTTTTTCTCTATCAAAAATAGATGCTTCGATTGTACGGTTTGATGATCCTTGTGACTGTTCTATTATTGAAAATTTGGATAAAACTTCCACTAAAAATAAATTTCGGTAAATATATTCAATTTATGAATATCCATTGTGATACTAATGGTTGTGCGCCATTCCTTGCATATGTGAAACTCAAATTTTAATATAATTATGTATACGCAGATGTTGAAATTCCTTTAGTGGATTATTTCACAGGCTTAATCTGATTTCGGTGATTTCCCGATTCATTTATGGCCACCGAATATATGAGGTCTTATGGCTGGGAACCACAAATGAGAAAACATAGCACCCAAAAGTCCATAAACCATATTATTGCGTCCGAGTCGACCAGGCGTAGAACGATCGATTCTCTGGTTCTAACGGTTCCAACTAAAAAAAGCTGTTCTGGTTCATTCATACATTGAACCGTTCTAGGACGGTAATTGAACCATTCTTGAACTGAGTTATTGCACATCTAGTTCTGCGCAGTACGCGAACTGTCCTAGAACCGTTCTGGGACTGAGAACCAGAACAAAGCTATTGTAGTGACTTAACCTAAAAATGGTATATTGCGCATCTGTCATTTAGAGACCCGGCAATTTAATTATGGATCGTTTTACGACGGAAGAACGTATCAAAATTGTGCAAACTTACTACGAAAGTTTCGTTCGTGTGTAAGAACAGTTCGTTGAGTTCGTAAGCTTCGTTTATTTTTTGAGCGCAATCATGTGCCAAGTGACATCGCAATTCGCAATCTCATTCCAAATTTGAGGCTACCGGATCAGTTCTTGATGTAAAAGTGCCAATTCGTCCACGTAGTGCTCTATCCAACGAAAATATCGCTAAAGTACGTGCACATGTAACCGATGATCCCAGAAATTCAATTCGTCATCGATCTCAACAATTGAACATAACGAAAAGCTCTCTGCACCGAATTTTGACCAAAGTTCTGGCCTTACACGCATATAAAATTCAACTGACGCAAGAGCTAAAGCCCCCAGATCACGAGCATCGCCGTGCATTCGCTAATTTTGTCTTAGAAGAGGTTAGAAGTAATGCAGAATTCTGTGATGAAATTATCTTATCTGACGAAGCTCACTTTTACCTGGGAGGTTACGTGAATAAGCAAAATTGCAGAATTTGGGGAAGTGAAAATCCTCGAGTGATTGAAGAAAAACCTTTACATCCTCTTCGAGTAACTGTGTGGTGTGCATTACCACCCCATACTCCTATACCTCTACATTTTAATAACATAAACAAGCATATTATTTATCTAATTTTATTGTGTTTATTTAAAAACAAAATCCCGAAGTACCCATTGGGACACCCGTTATTTGTAATTTATCTAAGGCAATCGGCTTTGCACAGAAAAAAGTTTTTCGTATTCACATATTTCATACGTTCTTTTTAATGAGTACAATATGGAAAAAATTAGGAATGCCTATTCTCTCAACGGAAGGTTCTGGTTATTCAGAAAAAGTATATCAGCTCAGCATTTGCAATTTGCTACACAATGGATTTATTTGTGTAAAAATGCTTTCTGAATAAATAAAAATATATCTTACGTAAATAATTCACATGAATTAAATGTATGCAATAATTTCTGAGTTAATAGAATTATTTTGAAATGGTAATAGCTACTGTTGTTCCTTAGATACTGAAGATATTAATGAAGACAACAGGAGAAGCGGACTTCAAAACATTATGGAACACTTCAAAAAGAGACTTATACATCAATGTGAAGAAGATACGACAGTTGTTGAAACCAATGGTATGTATGGATAAGTTGTATTTCCATCCTTACTCGATAAAATTGATTCTATGGATGGTACTGCCTACCTCATAAATATAGAAGTTCAAAATTTTATGATTATTTAAATGTTCTTTCCGAAAAAACGTGTCACCACTTTGCATAGATGTTTTCCTTTGACCCCTCTATTTTTGAGGAGTGCTAGTCTGATTTCGTTGAATTTTTATGGTAGGTTACTTACTTGAGCAAGGATGAAAGCTTTACAAATAGTAAAAAATACGATGTCAAGTGGATCGACTTAGTAGTTCCCACGTATTCATGTTTCTCTATAGCGCGTACTAATTCGGTATTCTGCTGACCAAACTAGACATTAGTTGGCCATGGACACAGAGATTGATCCGCCGGTTTGGAACGGCGCGGTTCAAACTGGCGAATTTATCTTTCTGTTAGTGGATTTTGCCACGCGCCAGATCTAACCGGGACAGCCCTGCCTGTCAGTCCAAACCGTCTGAAAAAACCGTTGCTGTCCAAAATGATGCAGACCAACTTGATGTCGAATTCAAAAAAACAAAACTCTCACTTATGCCTGGGACGTGACACGTTAAATTTCGTTATGTAGCTTTTCCATTATAGAGAACTGTAGGGTGTCCCAGTAGGTACTTCGGGATTTAAATTTAGCGCCATTTTGTAGTGACTTAACCTAGGAATGGTATATTGCGCATCTGTCATTTAGAGACCCGGCAATTTGATTATGGATCGTTTTACGACGGAAGAACGTATCAAAATTGTGCAAACTTATTACGAAAGTTCTCGTTCGTGTGTAAGAACAGTTCGTAAGCTTCGTTTATTTTTTGAGCGGAATCATGTGCCAAGTGACAACGCAATTCGCAATCTCATTCACAAATTTGAGGCTACCGGATGAGTTCTTGATGTAAAAGTGCCAGTTCGTCTACGTAGTGCTCGATCCAACGAAAATATCGCTACAGTACGTGCACATGTAACCGAAAATCCCAGAACTTCGATACGATATTCAGATGTTATAATATTTTGCATTTTCAGGTAAAGAAGCTGGATCCGGTGAAAAGAAAGAAATTAAAATTGCTAGAAAGAGACCAAATTGCCGTAGTAAGTTCAGGCATAAAGATTTGGAGATCTATAAATTGGGCAGCAATAGTAAGTATTTTCATGTTAGTACCTCATATTGCCAATAACTACTGTGCACATACAAAAATATGAATTTCTATAAGGTTGACAAGTGAAGAATGAATATGCTTCTGACAATATATTTCAGACTGAACAGAAAGTGGCAATACTAAGGAATCATAAGCCACTGCATATTTTTTGACTTGTATGGTATCATCATCATAAAATCTGTAATCTATTCACGTCGTCCTCTCACTCGCTATTTTCAACTGGGTGATATCAAAATTGGTAATGCCACATTATTTTAATAATCAGTGAATGGGGAAAAAATAATTAGCAGCCATCTTCGAAAATTTGAATTAATAACTATTCAACAACACCAGAAATTGACAGGATAAGTCCTTAGAACCAAACATGAATGTTTTTTTTATAGTTTTTTGCATTTTTATTCGAATGAGGTAACTGTTCAATAATATTTGATATCCACAGAAAATAAAACAAAATAATTTTAATTAAAAAAACCTCTAATCATTTATAGTCTTACAAAGTATGGATTATTACCGGGGTGAAAATTTTATAAATGATAGATTTCACTCTAACAAAATCTAAATTTATTATACGAACTTTTCCTCATTTTTGACCTTCCCCCCCCCCCCCCCCCCTTCATTTTTTGGCGATAACTCCGCCGCCGCTGAACCAATTTTTAAAAACTTCAAAGTTGTCATATTTTTAACGTAGTGTCAAAGTTCCATTAAAATACAAAAAGTACTTTTCGGATTATAAATGGGTCAAGAATAATCAGACAGAGTACAGCCAAACAGACAGACCGAGCGAAATGAGTGAATTGTTATCGTGACGTACAGTATGTGTCATGAAGCATAAAAAACACAATATCTGTTGAAATTCTTTGCGATTAAAGCAATACCCATTGGCCATTGGTGAGGGAGAAGAATTACTGTCAGATCACTACTTTCCCAATTATAGGGGGCCAAGAATTATATACCTATCGATAGACCGAGACACCGACAAATCGAAATGAACTTTTTCTTACCTCTTCATGGTGGAATACACTAGATGTCTGATAAAATTTCTATTCAACACCCTGTAACAGAGATTTTTCTGAAAAATATTTGTCAATATTGTCGCATGATATTCTCACACAGAACCAGTCAACTCCTTTATCTGTTTATCGCAAACATTATCACCTTTACAGATTTAGATACCTTATCTTCAGTATGTTTACTCTAGTTTTGTATAATTTGTGGGTATCTGCGTCGTACAATGTACCAATTAAAATTTATTTAAAATTCTAGGGTGTAAATATTAATTCTTGAGCTTAATATTAGGTTTCCTTCAATTTCACCAATCATAGGACCAGGGTATTGTAATCCTAAAAATTTTCGAATTCGAGACGCGCCTATCTCTCGATTACGAAATCCCATCAAGTTATCGTAGTTGTATAGAATGAATCAATACAACAACAAACATCTCCAGGTGCTTATTAGTCATCAAACTCTGGTGACAAAAAAGATTTTCAAATTTTAATTTACATTATCACTACGCCTTCCAGATTCCTCTGTTGAATACCAAGGCTGCTTGACAATATTTTTCAATTTATACAAATTATATAATATAAACATCACTATCATATCTTATCTTGAATATAGCACGGCTTTGTTAATCTCTTCAAATATTCTACATAACACAGCTTTTGACAGAGAACATCGTTTTAAATTTAGTTTTACAGATGTTTGCGGTATGAATGTATAACAATAGAAACAGAGAATTAGGATTTCCCGAGTTGTATCATCAACTATTTTTTCATGGAACCAAGAAGTATGAGTGTACAATTATGAATTTGTAAAAAAGTATTCCAGAGAAACATACAGCGTCAAGTAGATCGACTCAATACTTAGAACGCACGTTTTTTATAGCGGTTAGCCGTACCGTATTCTGTTGATTACTTACCCGTTATAATGAACTATGACAAGAATTTACGAAGGTTTCCTCGAATAAATTTTGTTTACTTCCTTTACATGAAATAGAGGATTAATTTTCCATTCTAGACACTCAAAATATAACTATCTCTATCTCAAACTTAATATTAACGGCTGAAACGTATGCAATATTATACATAACATTGGCTACGTTTATTTTCAGCTGCCATATTCTTAAATCCCATACTTTGCTATGTACAAAAACTCAAGCGTGCAATTGCTCACCAGCTCTCAATCTATTTGCGGAAATAATGAACTTTTTTCAATGTAAAATTCTACTTTCCAGCCATTCCAACATCTCTGTGCAAAACAAAGGAACCGTACAATGTATGCAAGGAAAAAAAGCTGCAAGAAGCCAGCGAAAATAACAACGAGGTAGATAGAGTCAATCGACAAGCCATCAAAGGAAGACACTCGTTGCCAGCTATTATAGACCGAATTCCAGAATGGCGAAAGAGTAGATCTATGCCAACAAAAATTCTGGAAGACGGCAACAACAATTTGGAAAATAGCTGCAATATCCCTGAAAACTCTAGCCAACCTTCGGAAAATTCAGGCGAATCTGCAGACAAGCCCGAAAAAGCAATAGAATGTTCTAATAGTGCTTTACTAACGAAAATAACTGAACATAACAGCCTACCTGTAGTAAACTTAAACGACTCTTCAGAAAAGCTCCAGCCAGTCGAAGAAAGCTCTGGTAATACTTTGCCAGAGAAAGAACCACAAAATTATAGTATACATTCACAAAATATAGACGACTCTGCAGAGAAGCCTCAACGCTCTGAAGAAAGTTCTATTAGTACGTCGCCAGTGGAAGCAGCCGAAAAAAATGGAACAGCTATGGAAAAACTTCAAGAAGATGTTTCGATTCAAGTGGAACAGGAAAGTCCAATTAACCTCTGTGTCAAAAAAACAAAGGTAATTTTAATTGAATATCTCGCCAGATATGAAATTTCTAAACACGCATTTAAGGTACGTACCTTGATAATTTGGAAACAGTTTAGATTTTGATAGACATCGAGTAACAGTGACTTATACCATGTTCAATGGCCATCGACGAAAGGCGGAGTCAGGATTGAAAGGTTAACGCTAGTTTTCCTAGCATTGAAATTCCAATCAGCTTAAATACGTTGCTTGTAACTTATTTCTGTGTCTAATTTAAAAGTAGCCCTCTATATTTATTCCCAGCTTTCCGAAAATACGTTTGCTTCTTTCATCTTCAAAGATGGCTCTGCGAAATCGGCTTGAATACGTTGTTATCTCTTTGCAAGTAATTCCTTTTCTATTTTAAGCTCTCCAAACACACTTTTGCATCAAAACATTTAGATCCCTGTTTAGACTGAATCTACTTCAACTAAATTACTTTACGAAATATCATAATTTCAGCCAGAAAATGAAGAAGTGGCCAAAGAACGTCCCAGGACTGTGAACGTACCAGTGACAAACAAATACCCACCGCCTGTACAGAGAAACATCCCAACGAAACCAAGTCAGAAAATAGTACCGATCAGTCCTTGTCCAGACACCTCTACAAATCAGACGTCAGGAATGAAAAATCAACAGCCACACGGCGGACACAGTTTGCAAGAAGACGTATTGCACAGTGTAGTCTCGCTGATGCAAGACAGACTCCTTTGCGCTTTCACTGCCGATACGCTGATGATCATGAACAACTGGTATAAGTATTTGCAGCAGTACCTCAGGCGGAATCATTCGACACCTTATTCCACCGTACTGGTGAATGTCTTGCGTGAAACAGAGGACTATGTGTTAAGGAACTTGTACTTACTTGGGAGTGGCCAGAATGCTTTGAAGATTGATAGCTTGTTTGCGCAAGCAATTTTGACGGTAAGCTGATTGGTTACGTATAAAAAGGTTTGAGTAACAATCACTATAAAAACGATGCCTCAATATCATTTTCAGGCTGATCTAAGTGCATACAAAGATCTCCTGCATTACCTGCTGAGCACAAACCATCGCACTGGGAACTGGTTCAACCGATTCTATGAAACACTGAAGTCTTGCATCCAACTCACGAATTCTCATAGAAATGACTTGGCTGCAGTCAATATTCCAGATGACCAACAGCTGTCAATAACTAAACCGCCTCAGTTTATGCCTGCTTTCAAAACCGCGACACCAATATGTCAAGAAGAATGTTCTGTCGGTCTACCTCAAAAAGCTATGGTAAGTCATCTTTTGAATGATCGAAACCAAAAAAGATGGTAATTTAGGTGTAATAAGTCGAACTCCATAGTCAGGAGAAGACATCAGTTTTTTATAATGTGAAGGGTCCAACAAAAAGCCGTCATGTTAGAATAAGTCATTGGCCATTGGTAACTTTAGAACCTCATCATAATGGATATGATACAAGCTCTATAAGGCGCAGTATAATAATATAATTCCTATAGTCAATATTAATTTTTGTCCACAGCAAAGTTCCATTGGGACACAACCCAATTTTCGCAACGTTACATCATCTAATCATTCTGGACTCAGAGGTACGGAAAATTTCACACATTATCTCCAATCTAATGCGATATCTCCGGAACTTCGTCAAAAAATGTACAGTCCATTAAATTATGGAAATGGAATGCCACAACAATTCACCCAGGAAATGAGGATGATGAATCCCTCGATGCTTCCTGTGAATCAATCTGACCATTTAGCAGAAAAAATTAAGCAAGACATGCATATAGCGATGATGAGGCAGATGTACAGATTCATACACCCAGTAAATCAAGGATTGCAGATTCCAATGATGGGAAATGCAAGTACACCTGGTAATGGGATGCAAATCAATCCGGAAATCCGCTGTTCAGCAGCCAATCCAGTACCTGCATCACAGCAATCGATGCAGAACTTACGTGTTCCATTTATAGATCACCCACCTCCTGTGCAAGAGATACATGTTCCTGTAAACACCAAAGCAAAACCCTCTAAACGTCGGAAAGATTCTATGCCCCAGGACATTAGGCTTGCTGTGGTGAACCACTCAGTACCACAACTGCATTCTGTACCACAGCAAGTTGCTGAAAATAGACGTACATCTCCAAAACAGGCGATTCAAGATACGCGTATTCCAGTAAATTCCACCTCACAACAACCTATGAGCGCTTTGGTATCTCCACAACAGGCCAATCCGAATTCGCATGTCGCGATGAATATAGGCCTAGAACAGCTCAGGATAAATGATACGCGGACCCCAAGAGGTCGGGCACAATCTATACAAAAAATGCGCTCTACGAATCCTGGGAGTATAGGGTCTTCTAAGCAACATGACAACGAAGTGTGCGTACCTATAAAAAGTAGATGTGAAACTAAAGAAGCACCCGGTTCCAAACATGTACCACAAGCTCAGTCTGATGAGCGAGTTCCTACCATCCACCTTCCAGAAATAGGTCGTGAAGTGCGCGTTTCCGTGATCAGCAGTACCAACCAGTCAAGACAGAGCTCAGAGCAAACCAACCCAGATGGTGTTGTTCCTGTATTACATATTCCAGAAGTGTGCCAGGGCGACCCTGCCTGGACGGATGTGCCACACCAAATAACTGTGCATGTTCCTGTGATACATCAAGTCAGCCGAGAGAGGCCACTACCAACGAACAGTGGAATGCCGCAGCCTCAGCACCGTGTTCCTCAGCAGGCCATGGACCGAATGCCTTCCACTATCTCCAGCGGGATCCCACCGAACACTCAAATTCAGGTAGGATATACAAACTTGCTCATGTGAAATTGTAGTTAGAAAGTCCAGATAATCCAAGTGTCCAGCCACTTTTATTTGATGTTTCAGACTGTAGAGGTGCTTTGTAGGCTCGAGTGCATCCACTAGGATTAGACGTATTTGTCATTTCAGATTAAGTTCATAAGCTTCAAAGAGCTCGTCCCCACACATGATAGCATTGTCCTGAGCCTTTTTTTACCGTATTTCGTTATTTATATTTCACATAATGCAATTGTTCGATTTTCAGCATCTTGATACCGCGAGTAATGTCAGGAGGAATATCAGGATGGCTGGAAAGGATAGTTGCACCACGAGTACCATTTTCGCAGGAAGATCTACTGCCGGACCAAAGTATAAGCCTTGTACCGTCACCAGTGCAACAATAACTGAGCCAAAGATAATTAGCATTAGTACTTCGCCAAGAACAGGGATTGCTCCAAATTTTGAAAAGGTAATTCTTGCATTTAATACATATCGCTTATAGTACTTCTGACCATTTCATTAAAAAATTAAATGTTGTGCTGCCGATGTACCGATGTATCTCTCGTCTGCCAGAGAACTTGGGCGTAGTAAATGGAAAATATAAAATTCAAACGTAATTAACTACACGTGAAATGTCGTAACCACATGTACGAATATGATGCTGTACAGTCATATACTCGGGTGAAACTGAGCCTTTGCTGCTAGAGATTCGGATCTGTGGTGCGGTATGCCCTCAGCCAAGTACAGCACGTTGGTCGATTCGATAGACGAACACGTGCTGCTGGGGCAACGGGCCTATTTCCAAAATGACGTACTATTCGTGTGAAAAAGCGATTCAATCTAATAGACTCCAATTTCTAGTTTTCATTTCTATTTTCAGTACCATAAAGATTATGGACCCGTTCAGTTGCCAAGTAACAGTTTTGCTTCTTCCAATACTATTGGTAGTACCTTACAATCGGAACTGCTTGGTACTACAATTAGTCCTGCCTATGTAGTCAAGACAACTACGCCTAGAACGCCTATAGTGATTATCCCTGATTCGGATAGTACTTCTGAGGGCGGCAGAGTTTCGCAAGGGTCATCTACCATTTCCACTCCTACGATTACTCAGGATATTGAAGAGGTATGCTCAACAAGTTGAATGACTGGTGCCCTTGTATTTTTCATATACAGAGTGCAAATGTATATGAAAAATAAGTGATTATAGAAATTAGAGGATCGGAGAACTCAAGGCCTATCTATCTAAGCCATCAGAATATATTTGAGCTTCAAATTTTGGGAAAATTTGAATTTTAATCTCAACTTCGCAAATAGTTAACTGAAGCTTCAATGTTTCCTTATTCAAGCTCAATAGTGGGTTCGGACTACTCCGCCATTTTGGGGTAAAACTCTAAGGAAATATAAATAAAAAATATTTTGAATCCTTTCAAACTCTCTAGTTATCCTCCACCTTCAGCAGTAGGTATTAAAAGAATCGCATAACGCGCCCCAATAGGCGCAGAAGTATTGTGATCGTCAAAAATGCATAATTTAAAACGTTTTTTTGAACGTCTAGATAACAAAAAATCGTGTTACTCAACCACCCACTTCCGCTGGCTGACGTTTCTAGTAAAACGGAAAGCCAAACATTGCTAATGTTTGTGAAACTTCAAAATTTAATGCATTTTCAAAAGGATTTTTAGTGCCCTATAATTTGGGGTAACCGAGCACATTTTAGGGGGTAGTTAAGTTAACTACAGAGTACTGCATTTTAACTGGATGACCACCTTCAGTGATTTTTTTGTTCGGTCGTTGAATCACATACCCGTTTTAAAATACGTACTATTTTTAATCGTTTCTAAAAAACTTTTATTACAATCATTGACCGACATTGTCTACTACACGACGAATAAGTCATATTTTGATTAATTATATTCATTTATAGGTCATACAAACTAACGTGATAGTAGACCCAGTGAAATCTAAAAACATAAGCAATCTTCAAAGTAGTTTACCTCACGTAGTCATCTCAAAAGATCTCTCTAGTCAAATAAATGAAAATTTGCAACTAACAGCCATACAACAAAATCATAGTAATCAACAAGTTGGCCATATTGGCGTACGTTCTCGAAGTATAACAGTACCTTCAGCTAAGGACAGTATAGGAGAGGCAGTAAAGAAAAATATAATAGATCCAAATAAATCGATGGAGGTGAATAGTTCAGAGACTGAATTGAGGCTGATAAAAGATGTTTTGAGAGATCAGTTCAAAGACACCTACCCCGAAATAGTCCGAAGGGTGTTATTAGCTAAAGGGAAACTGGAGAAAATAAAACATCGTGGCACAGGTAAGATGATTACTCAATTTATATAGTAATAATCTCAAGTTTCAACTAACAAGCAATATAACCGATAAGAAAAATCGTGGGAAACTAAAAGAATTTGCGATAATTTGTGGAAAATTATAATAGAAGTATGTAAATGTCTACTTGCAAAAACGCTCTCTGCGTTTATTTTGTACTAACGGAAAATTAAATCTCAGAAAATATTTAATTGTTAAGATAATTCAAGCACTTCCTTTTTTCCTCCTTTGGAATCGGTATAAATTTATTATTAAAATTACTAAATCCAAGGGCGCATTTGGACCTCGGTCTTGGAGGGGGGGGTGAAAGGGCATGCAGTTCGTTTATGGTTCCACCATTTTTTTAATACCTTCGTCGAGATAGATAATGAAACAGAATACAATATATGTTAATAGTAATTATGATATATATAGAAAATCGTACAAAAAATATTCAGCTGATTTATTTTTATTTTATTCTATTTATTTCTATAAAAAATACAGATTTTTCACTATATAAGCCTATTCGTAATGATTTGCTAAAAAACCGTGTTACTTTAAACAACTGATCTGCAAATTTCTATGTGCAAAGATTTAGATTTTCCAAAATTTTATCAAAAAATTATATATATATAAGGCGTGAATTGATACCTCAAAAAAATATTGGATATAAGAAGTCTGCATCCATTGAGTTACCACCACTTATTATTACTGATAAAATTTTCATAGGAGTAAATAAAGAAAAATGATTTGATGCAGACTTTTCGCGGACTGTGTATGTGCCACTCGCTACAAAGTGTGTCGCTTGAGCACGTATTTTTCATAGAGTCCGATTTTACAGAAGCCGATAGAGAGAAAACGATTTCAGTCCATTCTGATTCTACTTCTTCCATGTCACCAAAGAGAAAAACTGAGGATGAATCGGTAGCCGCAACGAAGAAGATGAAATCTAAAAATTGCGACGGAGGAAATGCCAGAAGTGGGGCGAGTGGTTCAACGTCTCACAGCAACACTCCAAAACCTTCTCTGCCCATTATAGAAGATATATCATCTGACGAAGATACGCGACCCAGTTCTGAAACTGCCAAGGTTCAGAAGCCCGATCATCAGCTGTTTAGGTAAGCTTCTTGGGCATATCTATATAGTTAAAACATCAGAAATGTAGCGAAGTTGATTGATAACTGTTTTCTCAGGAAAGGGGGGCAAAAAATTTGCAGAAAATTTTTTATACGAACAGGACTCGAACACATGTCTCCAGCATTCCGTGCTGACGCCGTAGACGCTCGATCATTGCACAAAATTGTCTTTAATCTCCCTTTTCTCCGTCATTATTGAGTCTGATAAGCAAATTTTGAAGGTTGGTTATACAATATGATCATGGCAGGTTAGCTGGTCCAACCTCACCTGACATATTAGATAAACCCACTAGACCGAAAACTTAATATGCATATTGAAGTTTGATAGATTTTTCGATCATAAAAATATCGACTACAGCCTAAAATGTAACTAACAGACTTGGTCTAATTTATGAGTCACCTAAATAACATGTTTGATGGCCAGGCAGTAGACAAGCAGCAATATAAAATTTCAATTTTTTCAGTTTAAAGCACCCAAAAGTGTTTTTCAGATCCCGATTCTAAGTAAGGGAAGATGATGAATTTTGAAACTAGGACATTACGTTACTAATAGGTGGGAAGGGATGTGTGAAAAGGAAATGCCGGTTTAGCTTGAAAATTTCGCACTTTTTATCCATCTCTCCCTGTATTTTGAAAGATTTCTAGGAGCAAAAATGCCTCCCACTAAAGAAAAACTGCAACAGTGAAAATTTTTAAAGAATATTGAAAAATCCATTATACTATGTTCCGGACAATAATGAGCATAATCCTGTACATATAATTCATAAAACATTAATAAACCTGATAGGAAACGGTTTCTAATGTGCATTTTAAGCAAGGAGCTCCTTATTCAAAGTTGAACATATTTCTAGGTTGACAAAACCCAGCGAAAATAAACTGTCTGTGCCGAACCTAGCTTTCGATCATCCAGGAAAGATACTCAGTCATCCAATGATGCAACAGTTGCAGATGCCAAATGTGCTTCCGCCTCAGCTGGTAAGATTTTGTTTTGTTTTTTGTTGTAACTTCAGACATCTAGCATTTGATCATGCAGGAAAGTAGTCAGCTGTAAAGATGAGGAAACAGCGCCTGATGCCAAGTTCACTACCACCGTATCTGGTGAGTTTTATTCAGTTACCTTTGTTACCTCAATAAACAGGCTAGTGAATATTTCAATTCTAGATGAAAGCTGCGTTAAACTCCAAGCACTCGTAAGTTTAAGTGGAAACTTGTCGACTCTAACTTTTAAACAGTAAAACCCCTGGACTTGTCGATGCAACGTGCAGTTGTAGTTGCACTTGACATTCTCGGGATGCCAGATGACTAACGCCAATTTTCTATTATTTGTTAAATAATCTCTCTTTGCAAGTAACTCCCTTCAGTGACTAACTTGGAAGTTGCCCACTATATCTATTTTGTGCTTCCTAAAAACACTCTTGCTACTTCAAGGTTGAAAAACATTTAGCTTTTCGATACTCCCCTATTTAGACTAAATCGCATGCAAAATCCAGCATCTATGTAGATGATTTTGAGACGCATTTAGACTATGCAACAAGTTCTGTTTTAAAATAAGTTCATCAAGAACAATGAAGAAATTGTTGAAAATTATTTGTTGACCCGAGAAAGGCTCAGTATGTGTAATTGTGTACGTAGACCTTCGCCTTGAATACCCAGTAAACAGCCCAGAATTGTGATGTGCGTTGTGTGACTGGGTATTTTGAAAATAAAAGTAATAATTCTATGTATTTTGAGGTATTTGTAGATATTTTAGAGTAGGTATGTACAATATCAGCCAAGAAAAATATAAAATAGAGTCGTGCTTTGACATAACCCCCCCCCCCCCTTCCTCCAAGGGGTTGATAGGGCGTTTTGAAACAATGTATACGCAGTGAAAATGAATGTAAAACAGGAAAATTGTTTCAAAAGACATCATTTGATCAGGATTTATAACTTGTACTACAACACTGTGTTGAAACATGTTGTATTAGAACTTGTTGCATAGTCTAAACGCGGCTTAAGACGCTTTTAGGTATGCATACACTTACCGTGTTGTGCTGAAAACATTTACTATAAGGAACCTCGAGCACAATTGTGCGATTATCATGTTCCACGTTTTAAACGCCCGCTATTCAATCCGAACGGTTTTTGTAGTTATAAAACATATCAGCCTGCTGCATCCTTAACACCAAAGCTTAGAACGCCTCAGAGTGAACGGAATTCTAAAAAAAAATCCAAGAAAACCGATTGAGTGTATGACCGTTGCGCTCAATTTTTTTTCAAATGGTGAAAAAAACTTGACAGCACTTGTACAAAACACAAAATCTGCTAAAAACAGAAATTTATCCAATGTGGTGGCATTGGTCACATCATAATTCTGTACTTTCTAGAATTGCAGTCAGCCTATCCAGGATGTTCAATTCTCGCTGCCTATGACTCCAGAATCTCCAAACGTTCTCCTCCCTGATGTCTGGCAAACATGGCTAGATGAGGAACGGCTGCGTGGTAATAGGTTTCTCACGCCCTTCCCAGGACGTCGACAGTCCATAGAGACTATTAGCAGTGCTGGTAGCGATTACTCGCCACGGTAAGAAATTTATTACATCGGTTATTATATTATGTGATTTGTAACGCGAATCACGCGATATCAGTATGGAACATGCCGTAACATATTTCCTATGATTCCGTTTACCGCCACTCGACCCTTTTCTACCTTACGTTATGAGGGTTTGAGGTAAAGCACTTCATTTTTCATCACTACTACAGAGATATAGGAAATTGAAAAACTATTAGTGAGTACATGATTTGGTTTATACAACAAGTATAAAAAAAGAAGACATTGCTGCTTGATATTTCTTCAGTATTCGATCTCAGGTAGTGAAGCACATTTTTGTACATACAGCAGCTCAGTTTATGTACCAATTAACATTTTAAGTGCTTTAAAACAAATAAAAGTCATTGACGACATGAGAAACAAACATAATCTTCTTCTGTGATTGCTAATTGGTTAAAACCGTAGGCTTAGTTTTCGAACGCTGAATTATTAATTTCAGACATTTTTTTCTATTCAGGAATCAAAAATTGATGACTTGCTCATTTTTATCATAGTCTAGAATTCTCTGAAGCACTCACAATTTTAATATATGGATAGTTTGAAAATAAATGCAAGTATATAAACTTGATAAGTAGACAAAAACAAGAAAACAACGCGTTTTATTTGTGAAACTTGTATCATCATATACTACATTGTGTTTTTCAGACTGTAACTACTTTTTGAAAGGTCAAACCCAGGGGTTCCGTGGACTATATAATATACAACGTAAAACATTTTTTTAGGCTGAGCACTGAGGATGTTGAAATCAAAATTGACTCAAAATGGTACCGTGTGAAGAGGAACATTTACGAGAGGATACCAAAAGGAAAATTATACTACATACATCAGAAAAATATGTTCATAAGGTAAAGGAATAAACCATGAAACGTTTATACTATATAGATTATTATTATCACACAGTTTCACTGATAAAAATCGAAACGCTTCACTAAAAGAAAGTTTTATTTGTGGAACTGTGTGATTACTACACAACTTTTTATCTAGATTATACTATAGATATTTTGAATATGCAAAAAATGTAATTTTTTGTATTTTTTTCATATGACCAGGTTGGCACGATACAAATTTTTCCTGTCCGTTTTGATGCGGAATACCTTGACATTTTCATTATTATTCTGCCCTACAGATACTTCGATGGTAATCAAATGGAACAATTCTACAGAAACATCGGCCTTCAAAATCCAAATAGAATGGACTCTGATCTCCTTAGTCATATGAAGGCACGTGTAGAACACAATGCAGAAACTTTTCTCATACCTTCCGATCCATCGCAAGTGAATGAAATTATTGAAGTCGATAAAGAGGTATGGAAAAGCATTCAATTTCTAATATTTTTCTAGTCCGTACTGGCCGGTTATGAAACCCACATACCAAAGGACTTGAAAAATCGAATTGATCAAAAGTTACATCATGGTGTCCCATGAAGCATAAACAAATAGTTGCATTTTATTTGTTCATCAAAAATCAATCTCGAATGTCGTCGTTTGGTCCTCCCTGACCACGATGAAGGCTTCGATTGAAGAAACGAAATCACATGGTAGTTCATCAGGTTTGGTTTTGGATGAACAAATGAAAATTCAACATTCTACATGCTAAATAAAACTATATATACGACCCACAATGATGGTTCCTTCAATAGATTTACTATACTTTTTCATCAGGATTGAATTGTGAATAAATATTATCATAATTCTGACTCAAAAATCACTTCTTGTCACAGGTAACATTCTCCAGGGCAGACCAGCTCCGAGAGCCCGAAATGTACGTAGAGGAGATCGAAAATGTCAGGCGGTACGTACCGAAGGACTTCTTCGGATTCTATCAGTTCGTCACAGGGTACCAAATCGTCCGCCATAACTGTCCCATCAGTTTCCATATGTTCTTGGTCTTGCACAACACGAATAGGATCAAGAAACTATTGTACGATTACGTGAATGCGTTGATGCAAGGACAGTGTATACATTAGATGATGTTCTTTAGTGAATATCGAAAAGTGGGATAAATGGCGAGCGTTTCATAGGTGGGAGCTTGAATTTCAGATTTCGCATGTTGATTCGAATGTATACGAGTAGAAAACAGTCAGTGTTGAGGCATTGTGTATGAATCGATTAAAAGTCTTGAATCACTTTTTGCAAGTTTTATTGTAATGGGAACAGTGCTTGATGTGTCACCTATTGGCGAATAACAAAAAGAGATTAATTTCATAGATCAATATTATATATGACATAATGAAGTGTTACATGAACTGTGAGAGGACAAAAGAGATCGGAGAAATTTGAGAATTGTATAATCATTATCAGGTTTAACACAACAGCTCGATCAACAATCAATGACTCGCCCTATTGTTTTTTAATTGTCAATAATAATAATCCTCGTTAACTGATATCAATTGCGTAGTAATAGATTTAATGAGAGAAGGCGAAGTTTAGCTATAATTTGATTGAATGACAGGTCTTTTACCTTCTCCCCCTACTACAAAAATTAGTAAACTTATATCAACAACAAAAGAACAATCAATTGATGAAAGTTGAATATTTTTTTATTTTCAATTCATACTCATACGCACGGATGTTACCCCATTATTAAATATTCTTGCAACAAGGAATCGTTCCTGATACATTTATCAACAGCTGGGTCCTTCATTTTGAGATCATTAATATCGATTGGCAGAATATCTATTCCCATTTCAACATGCGGAATTCCTGGCGTAATAGTATAACATCAAACATACAACAAAAACATGTTTCTTGAACTTCTTATGATGCAAAACCCCGACTATGAGTCTATAGTTTTATAGTCTGTGATGCAACAGCATCAACATAGGTTGTATATTTTCATTTGAATAGTAAACCAAGATATGTGATATTGAATTTGATAGTGTTTTGCATTAAATGCTCTTTCAGATTTGTTATAGGTTAATTTACATGTTACGTTCGGAATCGGAAGTGTGTGGATGTGTAGAAAATAAGAAACAGAAACATATCAGAACTGTTGATTTATTTTGGAGTAAATAGCTCTTTCTAGTTTAACTAGTATAGCTACGATCTGAAGTCTAACTTAGAAAATAATTTTATTTCTAAACAATCTGTCAAAAGATTGGAGAGTTGTTTCTTGTCTGTTGACCTACAAGATTACCTTTCATGGTATCGTAGATGAAGGAAAGTAACACAGTGTCAAAACGAATATATTTTGAGTTGTGTTTTTATTGGAAAAATAGCTGTAGACTCTTGTGAAATTGCATGTACCTTTCATATCAACTTCCAATCTTTTGGCGGACTTATAAAAAAATAAGAAAACATTTTTCTTGTGTACTTACTCATAATTACTGTTATACAGTGGCAATACGTACTTAATTTATGTTTTTGTATATTTTTATAAATTTTATACCAAAAGTTTGCAAAATGTGATTTTTTTGTGGGAATATAAAAGTACAAAACATTAGCACCTGTCTTCTTCGTTAAAATCGATATTCAAAGAGATAGTCACAAACTTAAAATACCCAACACATTGTCAACATTTTTGGAGCAACTTATATCCTGAGTATTATCGTGGATTTTAGTGATATAAATAGACACCATCAGAAATCCTGAAAGTTATTCTCAATTCTAAAGTTTTCTTATCGACTACAATCATTTATATATAAAAAATGGACTCGATAATACTGCAATAAAAGTATACATGACAACAACTGTCTGAAGGCGTTACTTGTATATATGAAAAAAAAACATACAAATTCAGGGTCTTGCAGTTTTTTTCTGGATTACTTTTAGCCAAGCTTCCAGCGGTTTATGCGCTTCATCGTAGAATGGTTGACACTCGCTTTTCACGTTATGTAACCATGTCTTGATTTTCGGAAAATGCTCACGGGGTTCGTAACCAGCTAATCCTGAAAAATGTGATGTTCGAATCTAATTACATGGGGTTCAACCCAACTGTGGGCTAAAAACATCACTCGTCTATACGTTAAAAATAAAATGAGGCATATTTCTTGGTGAAAGTTTTTGGCTTTTGAAAGCCTGTTCAGAAACTAGTGCTGCTTGAAGTATGAAACAGTTTGAGACATACAATACAATATAAATTAGATATATAATAATAATAATAATGACTTTATTATAACTATTTTACAATTAGTTATAAATGGCGAAGTCTAGCTTCAAGCTACTCATACTTAACCAGGATATATAGCAGAATATCATGAATTACTTACTTGGCTGTTCAATCTCACAGGCAGCTTGTAAATCAGCGAATGAAATATCTGTACCAGAAATGAAGGGTGCCTCACTGGACAAAAATATTCTTTCAAAATCTGTTAGCGATTTTTCCATGGTCTTCAAATTCTTTTCGAAAATCTCGTCTGACGGTTGTTTTCCAGTGATCATTGGATTCATCACCTAGAACAAAAATTGCTTTAATTATGCACACAAGAATTACGCAAAAGTTTAACCTCGGCTATTACTCCAATTCTTGTTCTGAGATGTCATTATATTTTGATTTTTATTACTTTCAAAATTAGTAAGTAAATTTCAAAAGCTATACCCAAAAAAACTACCTCTGACTTCTATTGGTCGGAGACTTCGCGACCCTCAGCGTTTCGATTCATGTCGCATATTCAATCATGTTCAGTTCACCTGACGAGGCCATGATGTTCCTTGAACATCTAAACAACCCAAGACCTTGATAAAGTTTATGGAAGAAGAGGAAGTCAACAAGTTTTCTATTCCTGGATATCCAGAAACACTCAAATAACAACTTCAGTATATTCGGAAAGCAGGTACGTAGCTAGGGAGTTAGGAGAGGGGTTCAAGCCCCCCCCCCCTGAAATTCTTTGGAAGGATTTTTCAAACATGATGATAAATGAAAAAAACTCGTCGCTTACTTTTGTTATCATTTCTACTGACATATTTATACCAAGAACTGTTAACATATAAGCTAGGTACCATCAAATGGGTCTATAATAACTCCAGTGAACAAACTTGACCGAACCACAAACAGCGGGAGACACCTCAGCGAAATATATGTTTATAGTCGGTGGCTAAAAAAGTATAAATAACCACTATTTCACCTGCAAACAATCACATCAATCGAAACGCTGTGATATGAACTCAAAAATTATATAGACAATGGAAGAATATATGAAACATTTCCGCCAAATTTTAATCAAGTATTGAACTGTTAAATATAAAGTGTCGATTGTATGCATGTACCTTATCAAAGAAATATTTGGCGCAGCCCAACCTTATATTCAAGTGGTTCCATTCCAAATACTCGTCAACCCGCGCTTGTGTTCTGATCTCCTTAGGGTACCAGTGTTCTTTTACGTTATATTCGCGGGCTAAGTACCTCACTATTGCTACGCTGAAACAATTTCATAAATGCATAGTTGGCACAATGCGTCGCAGAAGCTTTGTGAGGCAAAATCCCCAGTAAGGGCAAAAACGTCCTTTCGCAAACAGAACAAATGATAATTTAATTTAGGTACCTATCATTTCATTACTCGCAACGCGTGATATGAGTTTCAAAAGATTAGGATTAGGATGTTTTTTTTGGTGTCAGTTCAATACAGAATTGAGTGTTTTGGAAAATTTGTCCACGTGAGAAGAAGTAAAAAATTTGCCGAGTTGCCGATGTGTTACCCACAGCCAAAAAAACTAAAGAATCTGAGATCTGTATCACAGATAAAAAAATGTCATCAATTAAAAAATAAAGGGTCAATAATCATGGGTGACACTTTATTGCAAAATTACTTTTTTCCACCCCAACAATGCAGACATACCTATGTTAATGTCACTATAGTTTATACATTTGAATAACTGTTCAACCATCAGACATAAATGGTTTCTATTGCTATAGTATAAATAGATAGAACTTAGAAGAATGACAAACCGAAATAGGTTATTCTGTGCTAAATCCACAGACTATAAAACTGTATATATGTTTATTTTACAGCTGGAGGAAACTTACCTTTCACCAAGTCTAAAGTCATCATGATGAATGAATGGAACCTTCTGGAATTTTGAGTGTTTTTCTCTAAATTCCTCTGTAAGGTGCTCACCTACAATAAAAATAAAATTAACGAAAAGTCATGATTTGTAGCAGCAGCAGTTGAGAGACCATAACAGGGTGTAGACTTTTTAATAAATGCCTTCAATTTTGGATTCACATGACTTATTTTTTTAATATTTTTCTGACTGGTAACTATTTGGCCGATCGCCTCATCCGGCTTGATGTCGACTTCTGGGACCCCCTGTATATTACAAAAACAAAACGTTCAAAAGATAAATACTTACCTTCTCCCAAGTTAACAGCTACAGCCTCGAATGGTATTTTATTCATCTTCAAGAAAATGTACACAGCCCTGGAGGGCTGTGACAACAAATCATAATAATACTTCAACACCATTTCACACGAATCAAAATCACTCACAACTAAACTGGAGTTTCAAACAAACATAAACTTTGTACACCAGCTGATTAGAAATTAAAAAATTGTGAAGTTTTCAATACATACATATACCAGGTATGTGCAATAACAATCTTGATAACAACGGACAGCCGGAGTGTGACGTCACGTCCGCCATTTTGTTGTGGTAGGTCAGGTATCACTTTCCAAACAAAGAAAGCGCTGGTTGCTAATGCTTCAGCTGCTGTGTTTTACCTGTGTTCAGAACTATATCATTGTGATCTTAGTGAAGGGGAGATAATATTTATATAATGGTGATGTGTTTTGCTCCTGACTGCAAGCATTACAGCGAAAAGCAGGGATGCAAGTTGTTTGTGTTTCCTAAAGATCCGAACGCGAGGAAAAAATGGATTGCTTTAATTCGGTAAGTAATCAGATTAGGATCAGATTACGTATATATTTAAAACTTTGTTGCTTCCCTCCCTCAAATTTGATTTAAGTAAAAACAAAAAAGAAATTTTTCTTATGTCTTACATGCATATGTACTTTTGTCATCAATAGATTTATTATACAAACTGTTTCTTGTTTAGGAGGAAAGACAGAGAACCTTCAATGCATTCTCTGGTATGTTCATGCCATTTTAAAGAAGGAGATAGAAAAAATGGATCAACAATGTTTGAGCACAAGAAATTGAAGAGATTTTGCGATGAACCTTCAACAAGTAGTGGCATTACCAAGCAAAGGAAATTAAATTGAGTAAATTCTTTCCAAATTAGTACTGGGGTTTTCTGTTGTGTAGTGGTGGTTGTAGTTTTTTTGAATTCATCCAGGCAGTAGGCCTGGATCAGTAGGTATGTGTATGTAAGGTTTATCCTCAAAAATCTACTTGCTTAGCAAATGTAATGGATACCCTGGTAACAAGTAGAGAATGGCTTTTGAGATAAAACATATACCAGTTTAGTAGAAAATTGCAATTAAAATTTAAGATCACACCTTTCTGAAATTCCAACAGCAGTTCCTTCAAGTGCATTACCTGCTGGAGAAGACATAAATGAACCAAGTACTTCTACACAGGTTTCTGTGAATGTTACAGCAAGTACAGAGGCTGAAAGTTATTTCCTGAGGAAGAAGCTTGATGAAACCAAAGAGAAATTAAGTAAATTATCTATGAGATTTTCTTTTGATTACATCAAAGATAGTGATGCAAAGATAACAATATATACTGGACTGCCATCAAAAGAAATATTCTTGTTAGTATGAAATGATGGAGTGTTTCTTTGACATATTATCATGGCTGGACAGTAACTGAAATTCGAAAAAGTGACCAGCTGCTGTTAACTTTAATCAAATTAAAGCTTAACCTTCTGAATGAAGATTTGGCAGTTGGGTTTGATATTTCATGTAAAACAGTGGCAAATATATTTTTTACATGGTTCTATGCCCTCCATGAAATTTTGTTTAAAAAATTTATGAGTGAAATTCCAAGTAGGAATAAAAATAAACACAGGTACTGCTGAAACTGCATTGAAGGTATGGTGAAAATGTTTATAATGATGGATGACTTGATAGGTTAAATTCTATATATTTCTCACTTACCTTTGATAATACTTTCACACAAAGCAATTTTTATATATTATATAATTATATTTGCTTAGTGGATCAAAATTAATCCTTAGTTTTTGTAATGGAACATTACTGTTTTGTTGTTTGATGTTTTGTTCCTATAGGCAAGGTCTATTTCAGAGGCCTCTGCTAGTAAGCTGCTGTGTGTAAAGCAGGGTGAATCTGGGACATCCTAATATTATTCTTAAACCTTTGTAGAACACCTTATCTAATCATTTGAATAAAACACAAGCAATACCAGCATGAATGGTGCAACACAGTCTAAGCAAACGTAACTGCTGAATTGATTCTTGTCATCTATTTATTTTCTCAAGAGGAAACAGTGTTTGTGTCCTGTGCCATACAGTTTTTATGGGAAAGTAGTATCCCAATCATTAATATATTTTTTTCAGACAAATGCGATATGCTGGAGATCTATCCAGTGATGACTTCTTGACTCCCAGAAAAGCCAAAACAAATTATCGAGACACTGCAGAAGAAAGTGAAAACACTGCAAACTACTGTTGGTGATTTCAGTAAAGATTGTAGTGCTTTGTGTGGTAGATTCTCCTCCTGATCATACAGTACAAAGTATTGTCTAGGCCTTCCAGTTCTCTGAACTTTCATTTAGTTCTACAAGACAAATTATGTATGTATATGAGGATCATGTTGCATGACATTGAAGTTTGGATCTATGTTGATCTGTGGAAAGTTTTCTTAAGATCTCAATTCCTGTTTCGCTATGTTGAACTGAAATGTTTGTTCGTTATTGTTAAATTTGTATCCATAAAAGAAATCCTGTGAGTATGCAACACAATATAGACAGCTACGTAACTAGGGTTGCCTATCCTGGTAAAAGTATTCTACCTCACGATAGATGGCAACACTAGCAACTAGACGCATTTCTGAAATGTGAGTGTCCATGAGTTGACAATGTTGACATGACGCGTGTTGGTCCCAATTGCAGGGAGTAATGACCATGGACCATGGCTTTTTGTGGGCCACGGTTTTTAGTACAGGATGCTGCCAAAGGCTGGAAGTTGTTATTGTCTACGATTCACATTATTGATTGAGTGGTGTTTTGTGTGTTGACTTTTGACGTTTTTAATTATGGTTTGTTTTGTTTACCCGGTTACGGGGAGTGCGATAAGGTTAAGTTCTATTCTGTACGTTTAACTTATTTTTGCTTGATCTTTTTTTAATTTTTAGTCTGAATATTTGTACGGTTTGGTCGTTTAAGTTTTTCGCTTATCGATTATATAATAATTATATTATAGACTAGTGTCCTGACAGATTGCTCTCCAAATACTTCCTATTTAAAAAGCTAGGTTATTCAATATTTTGCATCGAAGCTCTTGACCAAACTGCTTACCACTTGATTTACCACTTAGACCACTATTGTGTAGATTATTTGAAGCCCTAATTTATTGTTTCAATTTTGTTACACTATTTTCTCATATAATATTTTCTTTATAGATTGAGAATGGAAGATTTAGCCATACCTGGCCCTTCCCGTGTTATGTGAGTATTGTGTTGACTCATGAAGTCGTATTTTCATATTTATATGAACAACTTATTCATTCATTATTATATTGTAGCTTGAGTCCTAGTCGGATAATGCCTGATGAAGCTATTGTGACTCCAGAAAATATGCTGGCATTTTCATCTTCAACTAGTATAACTGTCTCAGAGTCAGAGAATCACACAACTCCCTCAGCATTTGAATAAAACACAAGCAATACCAGCAGGAATGGTGCAACACAGTCTAAGCAAAGGTAACTGCTGAATTGATTCTTGTCAGCTATTTATTTTCTCAAGAGGTAACAGTGATTGTGTCCTGTGCCATACAGTTTTTATGGGAAAATAGTATCCTAATCATTAATATATTATTTTCATACAAAAGCAATATGCTGGAGATCTATCTAGTGATCACTTCTTGACTCCCAGAAAATCCAAAACGAATTATCCTGTCACGAAGAGCAGGCTTATGACACTGCAGAAGAAAGTAAAAACACTGCAAACTACTGTTGCCTTGAAGAGAAGAGAAAAATCACTGAATGGCTTACTGAAACTTTTGAAGCAGAAAATTATATAACAGATACAACTGAAACTGCATTGAAGGTATGGTGAAAATTTTTATAATGATCGATGATGACTTGATAGGTTAAATTCAATATATTTCTCACATACCTTTGATAATACTTCCACACAAAGCAACTTTTTTATATATTATATAAAAAAATCTGCAGCTTGGATGAATTCTTTGCTTTGAGGATCAAAATTAATCCTTAGTTTTTGTAATGTAACATTACTGTTTTGTTGTTTGATGTTTTGTTCCTATAGGCAAGGTCTATTTCAGAGGCCTTTGCCAGTAAGCTGCTGTGTGTAAAGCAGGGTGGATCTGAGACATCCTAATATTACTCTAAAACCTTTGTGGAACACCTTATCTAATATCTTTAATTTGTTTTCAGCACATGTGGTTCATGGAAGAAGTATCCAAAATACAAGTGGGATTTAATGAGGCCCATGAAAGCCATGTGGAGGAGGAGGTGGGTAGTGGTTGGATCCACCCCCCACTTGAGCTATGCCAAGAATATTTTCAGAAGTTTTATACCATGATCGGCTGTTGTTAATGTGTATGTCCCATTTTAAGTTGTTTTGTGAGATAACACCTAAGTTCATTTTTGATAGGTTGATCATTTAATTTAATGATTCTAATGGTATTTATTCTATCTTCTGGTTTTAGTAAACAGGATATATGCATACTTTTCAATTGAAAATTGGGAATTATTTTGTTCCATATACTCCCTATGTACAATTTCTAGGGTGGTGTTGATGTTGGCTTGCTTAGCTGTTATTTTTCTACCTGATGTGTATATGACTAGGTAGGTCATCAGCATAGCTTAGTAACTATATAATGTTTTCTGGGATAATATCCTATAGTTTTTGTATGTAGATGTTAAATGTTATATGGCCTGTGAGTGGTGAGCCTTTTGCGCGAATACCTGCAGATGCTTGTCTTTGACCATAAGTTTTGTGATTGCTGCTGTCAATTATGTAGAATTTCCTATTTTGAAAGATGTCTAGTATATAACATTGCAGATGCTCATTATCATAGGAATATTGAGTTCTATTTAAGATGTCAATGTTAACATGGTCATATGCTGCTTTGATATTCAGCCTAGTGTTGATTCCTTTAGCATGAAAGAAGTAGTATGGATGTAGTCAGTAGTCATCATTATGTCATCATATATGGATCAACCCTTTCTAAAACCAACCAGTTTGATACTCAGTGAAAATGTTTCTATTTTCCAGGGACCATTCATTTTATTCTTCATTAACTTTTTGAGAAGGCAAAAGCTAAGTACAAGTGGGCGGCGGTAGTTGTACGGATCATCACTCTTTGTTGGATTTGAGAACAGGTAATATGTGGGGTAATTTTTCTTTCTATTATTCTGGTATGTATCCCTTTTCTATAGAAATGTTGTATATGGAGTAAAGATTCCAGTGCTTTGTGTGGTAGATTCTCCTCCTGATCATAGAGTACAAAGTATTGTCTAGGCCTTCCAGTTCTCTGAACTTTCATTTAGTTCTACAAGACAAATTATGTATATGAGGATCATGTTCCATGAAATTAAAGTTTGGATCTATGTTGATCTGTGGAAAGTTTTCTTAAGACCTCTTAAGATTTCTGTTTCGCTATGTTGAACTGAAATGTTTGTTCGTTATTGTTAAATTTATATCCATAAAAGAAATCCTGTGAGTATGCAACACAATATAGACAGATACGTAACTAGGGTTGCCTATCCTGGTAAAAGTATTGTACCTCACGATAGATGGCAACACTAGCAACTATACGCATTTCTGAAATGTGAGTGTCCATGAGTTGACATGACGCATGTTGGTGCCAAAGGCAGGGAGTAATGACCATGGACCATGGCTTTTTATGGGCCACGGTTTTTAGTACAGGATGCTGCCAAAGGCTTGAAGTTGTTATTTTCTACGATTTACATTATTGATTGAGTGGTGTTTTGTGTGTTGAATTTTGACGATTTTTCTGTGAGACGGTTTCGTCTCAGACGCCAATCCAACGTTGCCATATCTCAAAACTGACTGAATAATGGCAAATATGAATCTTGTTAGCTTGGTAGTATTTTTGCACTGATAGAAGTTATGTTTTAGAAATGTAATTTGATTTGCTGATAATATGAACCTGAACCCGCGTGTAATTAGATATCAGAAGATTATTGCATAAATAAAACAAAGTATTGTCTTGTACAATTTCAGTCATGTAGATAAGTGGATGAGAAAAATAATCTGTCCATTTATCTTATACGAGTATATTGCTGGAGCCTGAATTGCTGCCTGTAGTGTTATGCAACTGCTTGTCTTACAATCTTTATGTATATTATCTTTTTGGTCGCCAAATAAAATAACATACGATTGACTTACGATATGCTGGCGTTTTTGCTGCCTAGGCATTCTGTATCAATATACAAAATATGAAATTCATCCATATTTTGATAGTGGCTGCGGTAGCAGCCGAAACATTATGTCAATCGTATATGATTTTAATTAATGGCTATTAGAATATATGAGATCAATCAGAGAAACAACCACATTATAAGTTTTTAAAGTTACATTGACTAACGACCTCTCAAATTAATTTAAGCTGCACATCTGGCCGGCAAGAAACTTGGCAACATAGGATTGTTATTCGATAGTGAACACACAATACACCTAGTTGTCTATCTTATAATTTTTATTCTATGTTTTGTGATCAAACCTAACGTCAAATTGTGAAACGATAAATTCAAAATACTTCAAAGCTGTCGGTGACCAAAATGCACATTCTGTGATTGCAATTATGCATCGGCATCAGCAACCTAACTTCATATATTCTGTGATTGACAATGTTACCTTCGTGTCGCATCCCCGTTCGTTTCTCGGATGTTGCTGCACTAAACGTACGCTAAAATTTAGTCATCCCGTTACTTTTAGCAGACAATCACCATTCCAGTAATACTATCATTGGGCCACGAATGTTATAGCGATTCATCGTATGAATAGCTGTACGAAATTTAAATTACTCCCGCGAAATTTCCACCACACTGTTTTTATGGTGTTACTGTTTGTACTCTCGATTGCCAGTCCGAGAAGATGGAACGCGGTATTCAGTCCAAGTTCCTCCAAGGGCTTCCAAAACGGGCACAGTTTTACTTCCTGATTCTGTTGTCGATATTGGTGGTTTTCGTTTTGGACGTCATTAGGGAAATGAGAAAGTACTCGCACACTGGTATTTCTCCCTATATAGATTTTACTATAGTAATCAGGTAATCATCACTGGCTGCCACAAACTCACGAAGGTCTATGATACACTTTTTTTAGTACATCTACGATTAGCAAGTATTAGACATTGAATCTCTATGAAGAGTTTTGTTTGATATGGACCATTGAATATTGACAAGTATATGGAATGTCTTTTTGATTGCTAAGCTCACATTATTAGATCTGGGTTGAATAAATAAAATGGCAGCTTGGTGCAGCTTAGCATTACAAATACCTTTATAGTAATATTTATATGAGCAGAGATATGATTCTATGCAGCAATTGAAAATATACAACCTCAACATGATCATACTTTGAAAAATCATCATCACTGCATGGATGTAATTCCAAAACTATGGAGAAAAATAGTTTAGTAAAAGTTATTGTTAATTACCATTTCACCACACATAACACAACTCCATAACAAAAAATAGTATTTTACAATGTATTTTTACACTAAATCTGAATTTGAAACTGTAGGTGTGTTCATGGTTTGAATTTATTATGAGTTATTGACTTCTTTGTCTCTTTTACTGATTTCATAACACATACAATGGTTCATAAGTGTATTTGTCTTTCAGTGCTGTGAAAGAGGAAAACCTGAAGAGCCATATGAATATTGGAAATTGTCAAAGGGAAACCAGTTCTGAAGAATCCCATACTGTGCCTCCGCCTTGTGAACACTGTCAGGCAGTCTGCACAACTAAGCAACAGCTAGATGGACATATAGTGAGAGAACATCCAAATTTTATTGCATCAGTTTATTCTAAGATATGTGAGTGTACAAAGTGTGATTATAAAAGAATATATCAGAGTCATTTGAATAGACATATGTCAATACATCCTGGTGCAGTTCCTAAGATACTGAAGTGCATACATTGTAATGCAAAATTCAAAAGTAAGCAACCACTGGATGACCATATTGTAAAGAAACATTGCATCTATTTCTTGTAAGATACTAAAATGTGCAAAGAGTGATTTCATAACTACAAAAAAGAGTAGTTTTAACAGTCATATGTTACTTCAATTTGGAGTTTCTAGGTTTAGCTTTTGTAAATATTGTAGTGAGTCATTCAAAAGTAAACAATCACTGGACGACCATATTGTGAGAATGCAACAATTGTTAGATGACAACATTTTAAAGAAACATCCCAAGTTCATTGCACATCAGAATCTTGAAAGATAAATGAATGTCTGCACTGTGTATACAAAACTAGATACCGTGTTATGAAACATACTGAACAAGCAGTTACTTACAAGATATGTAAATGTACAAACTGTGTTTTCAAAACTACATGTAAGAGTAGTTTCCAAAATCACATATTGATACATGAATCCTCAAATGCAACATTCAAAAATGAACAATCTAGAGATGATTTTATTGTTATTAAATAGGTAGATGCATGTATGTAAAAACTGTGATACCAAAACTACAAATAAGACTAGTTTCCACAGTCATATGTTAATACATTCTGGATTAGGTGCTAAGCTTGAAATATGCAAATATTGTAATGCAAAATGTAGAAGAAAACTATCTCTTGAAGATCATATTGTAAAAAAGATGCCAGATATATAGATTCAATAGCTAGTAAGATACATCAATGTACCAACTGTACTTTTAAATCTGCAAAGAACAGTAGTTGATGTTGATATCTTGTGATGCAATTCCTAAGTCTAACATGTGTGAATATTGCAACAGAAAATTTAAAAGTAAAAAATTACTAAATGATCATATTGTGAAGCAGCACCCCAGTTGAAAGAGGAACTGGGACTTGTAAATCCCTGATATCGACATCAGCCATTATAGATGCAACAGTGATCTGAATAAATAAGATAAATAGCTTTGTGTAGAGTTCAAAAATGTTTGGTAACATTACATCATTTAATGATGATGAAAGATAAGGAAGTTGAATTTTGTCCTAGAGATTATTCGGCTGATGGATGAGGTGTTTTTTCAAACCTTAGTTCGAAACAGTTGATCTAATGTTAAATGAACAAGTTTAGGTTGTTGGATATATATTTTGTATATTTATTAATAAAACATAAAACAAGACAGTTGTGTTTGTATATCTTATATACTATATATTAATAAAAATGGGAAATTTTAACTCCTTCAAACAAACTCATCAAAGACAGTCAGGATGATGGAAATGTTGTTTGTTTTGAGGTTTAGCTACTGTCTAATAGATGGCGCTTTACGAATCTGACTAATATCAAAATTCATTTTGTATATCTTGTATAGTATATATTAATAAAAATGGGAAATTTTGACTCCTTCAAACAAACTCATGAGACAGTCAGGATGATGGAAATGTTGTTTGTTTTGAGGTTTAGCTACTGTCTAATAGATGGCGCTTTACGAATCTGACTAATATCAAAATTCATTTTGTATATCTTGTATAGTATATATTAATAAAAATGGGAAATTTTAACTCCTTCGAACAAACTCATTAGACAGTCAGGATGATGGAAATGTTGTTTGTTTTGAGGTTTAGCTACTGTCTAATAGATGGCGCTTTACGAATCTGACTAATATCAAAATTCATTTTGTATATCTTGTATAGTATATATTAATAAAAATGGGAAATTTTAACTCCTTCGAACAAACTCATTAGACAGTCAGGATGATGGAAATGTTGTTTGTTTTGAGGTTTAGCTACTGTCTAATAGATGGCGCTTTACGAATCTGACTATTATCAAAATTCATTTAGTATACTATATATTAATTAAAATGGGAAATTTCAACCCCTTCAAACAAACTCATCAAAGACAATCAGGATGATGGAAATGTTGTGTTTTGAGGTTTAGCTACTGTCTAATAGATGGCGCTTTACGAATCTTACTAATATCAAAATTCATCTTGTATATCTTATATACTATATATTAATAAAAATGGGAATTTTTAACTCCTTCAAACAAACTCATCAAAGACGGTCAGGATGATGGAAATGTTGTTTGTTTTGAGGTTTAGCTACTGTCTAATAGATGGCGCTTTACGAATCTGACTAATATCAAAATTCATTTTGTATATCTTGTATACTATATATTAATAAAAATGGGAAATTTTAACTCCTTCAAACAAACTCGTCAAATACAGTCAGGATGATGGAAATGTTGTCTGTTTTGAGGTTTAGCTACTGTCTAATAGATGGCGCTTTACGAAAGTATCAAAATTCATCTTGTATATCTTATATACTATATATTAATAAAAATGGGAAATTTTAACCCCTTCATCAAATGAACTCATCAAAGACAGTCAGGATGATGGAAATGTTGTCTGTTTTGAGGTTTAGCTATTGTCTAATAGATGGCGCTTTACAAATCTGACTAAGCAAAATTCATCTGTATATCTTATATACTATATATTATCCTTTTGATAGTTGCATTACTACACTAGGAGAGGAATGTTGAATGAAAATACGATTGTATTTATTTATTCATTTATTTCGCTTTAACGGGACAAGCCCATGATAGAAACATTTACATCATAATTTAACAAGCATTTTCAAATTTCAACCCAAATGTGATAGTAACACACTTTTTTATGTTAAAGAGTAAACCATTTAGCACACACCATTAATATAGGCCAGTAACATCAAATTGTAATAAATATTTATCAGCCTAATTAACTTAAAATATTTCTAAATCACAATCATAAAAATAATAAACAATAATGGACCAGTTGCGTTCCTTGCCCTACATCCGATGTTACACAAATCAGTTTGAGTTTGATCAGTCAGAAACGATTTCAACCAACATAGTAAAGCACCGCTTATACCTTTATAATTAACAACTCAGCATTAACCATATTAAAGGCTCGTATCAAATCTGTCTAAATAGCATCAACAGAACAACCTTTGATAACACAACCAGTTATAAAATTTAAATAACAACTCAAATTTGTAGCAGAAGATCTACCCCTAATAAAACCATGTTGATCTGGTATAATATACTTTAATAACAAATATGATTGAAATCGTTCATGAATTAACATCAAATCTCTTCGCAACAATACTTGGCTTAGAAATAGGTCGATAATTATTTACATCTGCTTTATTGCCACCTTTGTAAAGAGGAGTAATATAGCATAATTTCCATTGACTAGAGAAACTGCCACTTGACAGAGACTCATTGTATAAAAATGTTAAAATTTTACTAAAGAAAATAGAACAGTTTTTTAATAACAATGGATGTAATAGATCTGGACCAGGTCTAGTGTTTACATTTAAGTTATTTATCGCATCAGACTTCCTTTTCAGTAAATACTATTTCATAGGAACTATTATAAAATACGAAATCCACACTAGTTGCAGATAAGTTTAGATCAGTGTACACACTACTGAACTTCTTTGCAAAAAGATTTACAATGTATTTTCCATTACTAGCATTTACATCAATATAATAAATCATAGATGGATACTCGCTTTTATTTTTAATAAATAATAGGTACGATTTTATGATTTACTTTGGTTATATGTTCAGTGCAGCTTAATTTATCATCTACAATTAGTCCAAGATATTTAATTTTACACACTTGTTCTAAAGGTGTATTGTTGATGCATATATTTACATTTTGCAATTGTTTGTTCTTCTGCTTAAATATCATATATTTTGTTTTGTTTATATTTATTTTTAATTTATTGCAGTATAACCAATCTACATAATTCTGTAGGTCACTGTTGATCTCCATACATAACTCATGCTCATTTGCACCTGTATAAACTAGTGTGGTATCATCTGCAAATGTGAAATAACGTGCTTTAAGATTAACTGTTTTTAAGCTTAAGACATATAGGGAATACAACAGCGGCCCCCGGACAGAGCCTTGCGGGACTCTATGAGTGTTTGATTTTATTTCATTTCTAACATTGTCTAGCTTCACAATTTGACTTCTACCTTCAATAAATGTTTTAATTGAGTTTAGCATTTTCCCTGTAAATCCCAAATTTTCCAGTTTGTTTATTAAAGTATCGAAACTAACTACATCAAATGCTTTTTTTAGATCCACATATACTAACTACAATAGCTAATATTTTATTATCTAATGCTTACGAAACATGATTAATAAAATCCACAGTAGTACTCAGCGTGCTGCTGTTCTTAAGGAAACCATACTGGAATTCATCTACTTGGCAAGTGTTTGCAATATATTCGTACGTTTTTTCATTAGTTTTTCTATGATCTTGGAAAATGTATTCAATACTGATATTGGTCTGTAATTATCCATCTTTTTTTACTACCTGATTTAAAAATTGGACTTATTTCACTTGTTTTCAACTCTTCTGGAAAAACTCCTGTATAAATAACATTATTTATCAACTTTGTTAAGATTTTTATCAAATTTTCCTTTAAATTAAATACATCTCTAACTGTAATCTCGTCATTGCCTGGTGATGAGCTTTTCTTCAGATCGAGTATGATTTCCTTGACCTCATTTTCATTTGTCTGCTGAATATTCATAGTACTCTGACAAACAATTTCTTCACAATTTACTATACCATTGGGTCTAGTCATAGTCCTTTTCCTAGCCACTAACAATATTGGCACCAACATTAGCAAAATGATCATTCAGGTGGTTTGCAATTTCAGCTTTATTCTTTATTTCCTGATTGCCATTAATAATGCAATCAATTTTGGTTTTGCTTATTTTATCATTCACAAATGTATTTACAAATCCCCGTTGTTTTTTGACGTTTGTACCTGCATTCTCCCATTGAATTTTGAAGTATCTGTTTTTTAGTGCTTTATTTTGTTATTGACTTGGTTTTTCAGTTTTTTAAATTCAACTTCCCAATTCGAGTTACTAGGGTCTTTAACTTTTCATTTATATATTTTATCTCGCTGTTCAATCATTTCAAGAATTTCTTGATTTTTCCAGTGATTATTATCTTTTTATAAATTCTGAATCTTTTTTACATTCAGAAATCAGCTTAATTAGATCCTGAAATGATTGAACTTCGTTGTTTTTAATTTTTTGATCAAATTTAGCAATATATTTTTTATAATCTATTATTTTACTTCTTTTTTATTTTTTATGCAAGTACTTTTATGTTGGTTTCTATAGTTATTGATAATAAATTGTGATCAGATAAACTGTTACTTTCTATTTTGATTCTACAATATTTAAGTTATTGTACCTATCATATAAAACATGATCAGTTAAGGTGTTATGAATCTTAAAGTTATTTAATGTGATTAAATTCTTAAAATTGTATATTTTTAGTTTTTTTTTAAATTATCTTTAGGTTATCTCCCTTTAGGGTTAATTTTTAACATGTCTAAAAATCATATAGCTACTACTGACTGGTACTATGCACATACAGGTATTTAGTTACCTAGGTGCATAATTCACGTTTGGGATCACATATTAAATCTATTGTTGAATATTTATATTCTGTAAGAAATTGTGAAACAAACTTACTATATATATTGGTATAACTAGCCACCTCATTATTGTTATGCAACAAATTAACATTGAAATCTCCAATGACTAGGTGTTCTCTTGGATATTCTAACACAATTTCCTCAAGTGATGTTTGAAACTCTGCATTTGACAAAGTTGGGGGCTCATAAACTACACTTATTTTTAGTCTTTGCTCACCCAAGTTCACACACACCCAGTTTATTTTACTATCAGAATCAATTCTACCTATTTCAAAAAACTGAATTGTATCTTTAACATAAATTGAGGCTCCGCCGCCTCTTTTGTCACTGCAGAAATGGACGGCATTGTAATTGCTAAGTTTGTATAAAAATGTTTCATTTACCTTTAACCAAGCTTCCATTAACAGAAGTAAATCGCAATCATTGTTCATCACAAAGCATTGTACATCTTCTAGCTTGTTCTGGAGACTCCGAATATTCATATAATAAAATGGCTTCAACATTAGACAAATGACTAAACTTGTCAAAAAAACTGTAAAGCTTTATTTAGACTCATCCAGTAGACAGGCTAGTTGGTCATTTGGATAATTGCAGAATATTATCATACTCCCTGAAATAAACATATAACTGTGCTTCAGTCAAATCTGAAAAAAGTGCTGCCATTTGCTTTCAAATGCCTCCATAGATGTATACGAGTAATGGACTGAAGTGATTGGCCACCATGTATAAACTTGAATTAATTATGTTGTTCACTACTATCAATGTGCAATATTTTCCAGTTTTTGATTTTATGCAAAAGATCTATCCAAATTTGTGAGGCGATACTTTTTATAAGGCACACAGAAATGTCCTACCTCACTGTGCTAATGTGCTATCAGAGTTGAACCATCCAACAAATCAAACAGGTGATCTATTTGACTTGCAAACTCTGCTCTTTGCAGTGCTTCAGCAGGTAAATCGCCAGAAATAACAAATGTTTCTAATGATCCTTCAATTGTTAGGCTAAGTATTTGAGCAACCATTGTAACTCATTTTCATATATGAATGTTTGGAATTAAAAAGGCTGGGAATTCACTTACATAGCTGTTTGTTGTTTGTTTTTGCTGATCAACATTGTAATATATTGAATAACCATATTTAACACCTTACTAGCGTCAAAACTTGCACCCACCGCTTATGCTTTTTCGGTTTTTTAACAAATACAAATGATGGAATGATTTCAATGAATCAAAGAACGAACAACGAAAGAAAACGAAGAAAATGAAAAACGAGGAATGTCAAGGATTATGTCAATTCTGAGTCAATGTCAGTTGTCAAGTTAGGTGAAGTGTCGCCACCTCGGTGATGATTAAGAGATGCTCGATAAAATCTCAGCGTGTACAGTTTTCTCCCAAGTTAAAAGTACAGTTCATAAGACTCGCAATAGATGTAACGCATTTTCTGCGCCATCTATACTTCAATAAATAAATTAGACCTCGGACTCTCACCTTGACAAATTTCGTCATCGAATTTTAGTTAACAGCTACCTCTATAGATGGCGGCAGGATGTGTGAGTTTCGCCATCTATACTACTGTCTGGTAACTTTCTCGTATGGACTGTTAGCTGCACAGTTTCCTCCATGTTATATTGAACGTCTAACTTTCCCTGATGTATTAAAATGCAGATGACGCCACATACACTATTTTCATTTTTCTCCTATTCTATACTAAAACAAACATGGAAACATGTTTAAGTTCAGCTATTATTTATTATTGTTTTTTTGTCCCAGTTTAATACAAGGAATATGAAACAATAATGTTTTTAAGTTTCAATTTGAAATCCAAATTAATAAACAAAACCAAATACAAAAATTATCAGAATACTTTAGAGCGTAACCTCTGTAGGGAAGTATATATTTCATCCACATTTGAGTTTTCCATTAAAAATTTAATCTGCAAACAATGATAATCTTTAGATAGATAAGTATTTGTATGATAAACATACTAATAAGTCTGGCTTGTGAATAAATTGTGGCTATATTGTGTCTAATTGAAACCGGTTTACCAATATAATAATTTTCTACAAACTGCAACATATTTCAATTTTGAAGGGTTGTCACCCTCAGCAAAGTTAGGGTTACCAAACCTTTCTAGCCAGAGTCTCTGTAGATACTCATTAGATGGAATGTAATGTCTGAAATGAAAGAATGTATCTTTAGACCGTCAAACTTCACCTTCAACACAATGTTTTGCCAAAGATAGGGAATGCTCCACACAGTACCTTTACGTTTACGTAAAATACAATAACTAATTACTCATAACAGTCGATTTTTCTGTATATGATTGGCTTCATCATCTGATGGTTTCACAAGAAACAACCTGTTAACAACGCTAACACAAAGCCATACATAGTAGTGAAAACAACATGCATTCAAATAATATATGTATTTCATGCAGAAATGATTCATCTTGTGTTAATACTAATTTTACATCACAATACGAACATGATGTTAGAAAAAGTAGTATATCAGGATTATCAGGTATAAATAGCATGAATCACTTACCTTCGAGCATCCTCATTCTTACAATTTGGAACAGCACAACGGCGTAGCCTTTTTGGACTCATTGTTGAATAAATTGAACAGATCAGATATACAACGAATAAACTCGCAAAAGCAACGTTTCCAGCAAAACAATCGAATACAAAATGGTGACCCTGCACTCAGACTCAGCACTGTATTGTTTTGACTGTCGATATTCTCAACAGAAGCTTCTTTGAACTTGTTATAAATGGACAACCTTGAGGTTTGCTTGAGATTCAAATTTGGAGAATCTATAATGAATTACAGTAATACTGAATATTACTGATTACCAACCGCGATCTCGTTAAACAAGCGAACATAACCTTGTATACCGTTGTTGTATTCGAATAAAGAATACGAAACAAGTGCCAAGTTATCCACTGACGTGTGGTAAGAGGCAGAGGTGTCATGAAACATTTATCTATCCTGGTTTCTGGAACCCTGGCATTCCAGGTACAGATTCACAGAATCCATGTGAAAGCTGCACAATCACTGTTTTATTTCTTCTTCAATCATAATTTATAGCAAAAAAGAAGAAATTAATATGAAATAATACAAAGATATTTGGATACTAGTTTATTGTAAATAGGTATCTTTAACGAAGTTCCTTGTTGTATATAAAAAAGGACGTGACTGCAATCCCAAACAAAATATTCTGCAAAAAAAAAATCCAAAAGCGCAGTCTGTCAAATAGTACTTATGCTATGAATTAAAAAAATTATGATAATTTACTATTACTCAGCCATTTAAATGTTTACAGTTTTCCTGTGCTCTTACGATGCCACAATATAATTTCTCATTTATCCAATTTTTAAGATGAAGTAGCTGAGATTATCGACAATCCCTGAATCACTGATAATGTTTGGATATCCATTTTTCAAACTAAATCATGTTTGGATTGCCACCCACGTGAATAAATTGACGCAATGCTGTGAGATCAATGTTTTAATATCAAACATAATACTAACATAATTCACCTATTCCTAACCCACATCTTAATATTTAGAAAAGGCATATGAAAATTATTTAATAATCAAATTATACAGTTTCCAATGAAATAAGTAGAACTACAATAGCTTTTCATGATACAATGTAAATTAAAAATCTTATGCTGTTCATATAGTTTGCACATTTTTGTATAAATAATTCATTGTAAATTTTTGTCTCTGTCATTATAAAAAATTTGATCATATATTTGTTGCAAATGCTTACACAGGACTAATTCTAAAATTAAACTACTAAGAAATCAACATTTCTTCAATATTTTTCTATATTAATTTGGATGTGTATTCATTCAAAGTTGTCCTAGATATACCAATGGGATGGTCAATGAACACACTGCTACCCAACATACTGTTATTTCACTGAGATTAACAAATCTGGACTCGTAAGGTTAGCACCATAATAAACAGCAACTCAAAGTTACTTCTATAAATCAAATGGTCATCAAAACAAAATGCAACTTTCCATAATTGCTTCATTTTAACATCATTTGTTGTACCACCACAAAACTGTTTGTAATGATTCAGTGCACCTTCATTTATTTCGTATGGGTACAGAATGGGGATGTCAAACACATATCAAATATATATATATATATATATATATATATATATATATATATATATATATTTATATATATACCTACAAAGGTACATAGGGTTACCAGATGTCCATTTCTAAGCAAACATGTCTGTTTGCTAAAGACACATCAGAAATTCATTAAGTCAGACTTGTGCTCATTCAAACTATAACTGCTCTAACTCTGGAGGTATGGGTATCTTATTTCTGATGGCAAATTGCTTCAAAGCCTCATATCGCTGCTCAATGCCAGCAATTTCTTCTCTAGCATGTGTGATATCATCTCTCATCATTTCCATATCTCTCCATTCATGGTTCTTCTCTGTCTCCAGCTCGTCTTTCTGCTCTATCCTCTTGATCCTGCACGACGCAGCATATCCTCTGTTTTTCAGTGTTCTCCTTCGCTGCTTCATTCTGACGATTTCGTCTCTGGTCAGTCCTCGCATCTTCAACTGTCTGTTCAAGTCTCTCACGGAAATCGTAACCAGTTCCTCGTCAGATATATCCAATAACGGGGATGGTGACAAGGGGGCCTATTGAATACAACCTTTAGCAAACGTTTACGATAAAATGAAAAGTATACGTACAAGTTTTCCGCCCTTTTTAGATTCTGGAGGCATTTTTGCGGTTTTTCTAGAACACAACAAGCAACGTCTTTGTGATACGCAGTACCTTTCTTTGTATTTATTGAAATTTTGCAAGTCATGCTTTGGCTTTCATAATTTGCTTTTGCCTCTCCCTATCCTATCACAGATACCCACGCAACATCACTTGTCCACTTGTCTATTCTGGTATAAGAAAAGTCATCACAAAAAAAATATGGCCACATAGAACTAGCTTGCTAGTTAATACACAATGAAAACATTACTACTGCATATATATATTATTTTGCGAATAACTCCGACCGCTAGGAATAGCTGATTATCCAGTCAATTTTGAAAACATTTTCTGTGGACAGCGGTTGACAATTTGTTTGTTTTCGAAATCTTGACCTTTTTGTGTTGCCGTTTTGTTTGTTTGATGTGGACCAGACAGTATAATACTAGTATAAAGATGTTATTTTAACTTTTTTCTAAAGACTAGGATTTATATAGAAACCTTAAAGCCAAAGATTAATATTCGTTCCAATTAAAAGTTGAAGTGTTTCGTTTTCTGTAAAAGTTTAAATAATCCCTTATTTTGTGTTTTGATTGTAGGCCTGCCGGTTCCTTGTAACGTCACGTGATCTTACATTTTGACTTTAATCGTTTCTTTTTGATTCTCAGATGAATTACAATCCTGACTACGTATGATTGATTATAAATCCAGCTCTATGTATTGATGGTTATATATATTCTGTTACTGTTAGCTCGTCCTATGATGTAGTAGTCGCCTATCTACCGCCTCTGTCAAGTACTTGTTGGTTTGTCGACTTGATCTGTGGTTTTGACAATGTCAAAATCATCTGTTAAATTCGTGACTCATCACTCATTGAACTTGAATTAAAAATTCTACTAAAGTAGAAAATATCAAGCAACGAATAAGAAAAAAATATATATCCTGATCAGAAACAGAATATTACACTGGGTGATTCGAAAAATACATTTGAAACATGTTTGCGCGTACGGGAAACTTCGATAAACTTCTAGGTAAGTATGGAGCTTTTTTTATAAACATTTCAATTTTGCAATGAAATTATTATGTTTTTTTAAGAGAAAGCTACTAGCCATCTATTAATGGACCCGGACTGGGTGTCTACATTGCAAATATGCGATCTAATAAGGCAAAACGATGTGCAGTAAGTGTCTAACAGTTTGTATTAATATGAAAGTTAAAAATTGTTATAGATTACTGTCAGATTCAACGCTTTTATGAATCTATTTAATTCATGATGAAATTCTGCGATTCATATACAGTGTTTCACAAATGAGAGACATTTTTTTGTGATGCTATTTGCTTTAAACTTTAAAGTTTTGTCACCAAAATCTGCATTACATTTCACAAATAAGTAACTTTTTTCAGTAAGATGTTTTTTTGTGCAGTTGGTTTTTTGGTGAAACTTTTAGTAACATGATTTTCATATTCAATAAATAAAATCAACTATTCAACCAAAGAATACTATTTGATTTACCATTTTATCAAAAATTATGTTCCAATTACATTATTGGTAACTGTATGAATAATTATTCTAATGTCTAGGCCAAGATATGCATTAGCTGGATTGAAGAAGAAACTGAACAGTCCTAATCCACATTCAGCATACTATGCTCTTCTCGTTCTTGAGAGTATGGTCAAAAATTGTGGTGAGTTCCACCCAAATATTCAGGAACAGTGTTCAACTTGAGTCTTTTGCTTTTAGGTCCTGTAGTTCATGAAGAATTAACAACAAAGGCTTTTTGTGATTTTCTGCATGATTTAGCAAAAACAACCGTTCATGAAAATGTTCGCACCAAACTGTTGGAACTCATACAAGCCTGGAATTTTGCTTTCAGAAAAAATCCAAAGCATGGGGCCTTAAAGGTAAGATTTATTAATTTGATTTTCGAGGAAGGGGATTTATGGGATGTGCTAAATTGTCTATAACAATCATTAAAAAAGTACCAATTCATATAAGAGAGTTTCCAAAAAGATTTTTTCTATGGTGAGTTCTTGATAATCTTTTATTGTTTTATATATTTGATAACTCAATCAAATATTATCATGTAAATAGTACCATGCAGTCTTATAGTTGGTCTTGGTGTAAGATGATATATTTGTTGAAAATTGACATATTGTGATCTAATTTCTAGATTTTAATGAACAAAAAAGCATAAAAACCTGATTTTTTTGCCTTCACCTAAAATGCATTTTTTTTAAAATTTAATTAAATGCAATCACAAATTATATCTAAACTGTTAACAGTGAATAGTGGGTGGATTGTTCACATTGTTATTATTATAAAATAACCACAGTTTTTAGAATGAGGCATCACTATTTAAATATGGAAACAACTTGATAATTGGATTAGCAACAAATCCAGACAATGTGGTGAGACAATGATTTAAAAAAATTTAAGTGATAGGAATTACCTATTTTCAGTAGTGTAAAAGAATAACATTCAGACCTACTATTATTATCTACCACAAGATGTCTCTGTCAAATGATTTGTCATATTGTGTAGAACAAAGAGTAAGCAGAAGTTCATTATTCATTAGTAACAACTCATAGCAAATTATAACAGCAAATTGATTCAGTTAAAAGCGTGAGTATGTTTGATTATAGTTCAACAAATATTTACCTTGAAGAAATAATGATTTTACTACTCGTATCATCAGTATTCATTACCAGTAGAACTGTTACAAATATTACAGCAATGACTCCTAGAGGTTATATTATGATATAAATATACTTTTACTAAGTATTGTCTATTCTGTAAATAATGCAATCAACAAGCCACATACTTGAAATGGAGGTTATTGATTTTATACCTGTTTTTATATAATTCAATTAATGCAATTCATCCTTGAAATTGTGTATGATTCATATTGAAACACTTAAATAATCATATCACATAAACAATATCCAACACCTCACAACCTATTTGTTTTAATCAACAGATTCTATTTCCAGTGTGTTTGCAAATAGGCATGAATTGCAGTTCTACATTCTTAGAATTCTGTGAGCTTCAAGTGAAAACTATCAGAAATGGTGTGGATATCTCATTATTAATTACTGAACCCATTTGATATGTCAAAACAATAAGCTCTTATTTTTTCGTTGGACTCATGAAAATGGCATCAAGTAGGTCAAGTCTGAATTTCGTGTGCAGTGACAACAATTTGAGACTGTCACTTGACATGCTGGCAAGAGATAATCGTGTGGAAGATTGCACATACTCTATTCATGGACACACCATGGAGACGCGCCCATTTGCACATCCAATTTAGTCAACTTGTCATAGGTACTGCAAGATACAAGATCCATTTATTTTTGATTTTTCTCATTGTACATGTGATAATGCCCTTTACAAAGTAGTGTGAGCTCCTCTGTTTGCGGAAGACTGGCTGCTTCATTTCCCTTATTCCGGGCTATCCTACCAAGAGTTTCTTTGCCGTTCTTCCTGCTTATAATCTTTGCTAGCTGCAAACCCATACTGCACCACTATTTGAAATTTCAGGATCTAATGGCAGCCATGAAAGCCGAAGGGTACAAATTTCCCGTTCTACGTGAATCAGACGCTATGTTTTCCGCTGATACGGCCCCAGAATGGGCAGATGGCGACGTTTGTCATCGCTGCAGGGTGCAGTTCACTATCATCCAGCGCAAACACCACTGCAGGGCCTGCGGACAGGTGTTCTGTGGACAGTGCACATCAAGGAGTACTACTTTACCAAAATACGGGATTGAAAAGGAGGTGAGAGATACATCATAGAATATCTATCGCTTGCTGACCAGTGGATCAGCAAATAATGTGTTATTGCATGTCTATTGGCGAATACTCAGTCGTCACCAAAGCTGAGCAGAAAACATTTGATTGAAAATTAATGAAGTTACCAGAATTGCTTGAAGTTAGTCAGGCTGATGACTTGTTGAAGGGTCTTCAGTCTTCACCTGTTCGCATTCATAATTTTTCACAAAAACTGCGAGACTTAGGGTGTATTTCTTCCAGGTTCGAGTTTGCGATTCCTGTTTTGAACAAGCTACAAAGCCATCTACCAAGCCACTGAAAACTGATACTGAACTGCCTCCAGAGTACTTGAAAAGTTCTTTAGCACAGCAAAGTCAGGTAAATAATGATTATAAAGTTATATTTTTTGTTAAGGGACCAGTTCTCGAGCAGTGTTTCCATATATATTTATATGTAGTATTTCACATATTTTATGCATAGAGCAGTTTAACAAGAACACATGTATATAGGAACCCCCAAAGAAAAGTGAAGAAGAGTTGAGGGAGGAAGAAGAGCTACAACTGGCTCTGGCTTTGAGTCAGTCAGAGGCTGAGGCCAAAGAAAAAGAAAAGTATAAAGGGCCCAGCAGCATACTTACATACAAAGGTAATATATACATATTTTTACACGTTACGTAAATATCTTTTTTATAATGTAATTTCCCTTCTGAATATTAGACTAAACGCAGTCTGTTTATTATATACAATCACTAAATTCAAGGCAATGTTTTTCTAGCGACCACCGAAACTGTAACAGATCGTCCAGCTACACCTCGAGAGGAGGCTACGGCGAACAGCAACCCTGAACTAGATCGATATTTGAACAGATCGTACTGGGAATCACTACATTCTAGCGGCGTTGGAGGTATCTCGGAAGATCAGAAGGGTACACCTACAAGTCCTTCAGCTCCAATGGCGGCGAACGAGGTAAATAAACATACATCTGCTGAGTATTGTATATCAGCTTCTTCATGAAATTATGAGGTTAATGCATCAAGGTAAAAATTGTAATTTTAAATTTTTAGCATTATAGGCTGAATTCTGTCTATATTTCTATCTGTATGCTTCTTCATGAGTGTTCTGGATGCGGTTACTTCTGATTCTGTCCACTACTGGGGTCTTCAGTATTCTGCGTTCAGTTCTTATATTTAGTTGTGACTTGGATTCAACTTCAAAAACATTCTCAGGAATCATAGGCTTTACAGTTAGACATTTTAGGGTGAAACAACAAAAAAGTTCTTGCAGTATTCGATAATAGAATTGATTATGCTTTTTCAGATAAATACTAAGGTGAGAGAGAATGATGTGGCTGGCGCACAGTCGATAGCTGATGTCGACTTGGAGGAATTCATCAAGACACTCAAGAGCCAGGTAGAGATTTTTATAAATCGGATGAAGAGCGATTCTAGCAGAGGGAGGTTAGTGGTAATTTTAGCCAAGATATAAGGAATTCTGTATTAAAATTTCGACTGGAAAGAATGAAACCACTGTATCATATGCAACTATTTTTTGATGAATGATACATAATGTACAGATGGAATCAAGGAGATCGACGCAATACTTCAACTTGGAAAGATCATTACCTGGTGTGAATAATGACATTTAGAATTTTATGATAGCACCTCAAACCACGGTTCTCTGTTTTTTGCCGTTTTTCCGACTCTGTTGAAAAAAATGACTTTTCATTCATTTCAGAAGTAGAAATTAAAAAAAACATTACCTCCAATTCGAAAATGTTACAATACTTGGCTTGCTGAAGTAATGATGGGACTGTGCCATCATGTAGTTTTATTTCTACTGTAGATTTTAGACTTGATAGAATTTTCTATAATAAATTTGTTTCGAGAGTTATGAAAATGATTTATCCGCAGCTATTTCTCATTTCAGATCTATTGCTAATGATACAAGTGTGCAGACCCTATTCATGACAATCACAGCAATGCATTCACGTTTGCTGACACATATTCATGAACACGATGATGCTAGAGTGCATTTTGAAAGACTGCAAGATAAACTTACACAGGTAACTTTGCAACTTAAATTTCAACATTTATCGGTTCTGAGGCACTGTATGTCGAAAACAAGAAAGATTAAGCGTCAATTTTACATATATAAATGACTTTGCAATGGAAAACAATATACAGTCAAATAGGCTGAAATTGTATTAGGCTGTACGTTATGACATCCGGATTAAAATTTTTCATGGCTGAAATATGGTGTTTGTTAGTGGCAGAATATCAATTTTTATACCATACCTTCTAATTATTTAAGGTAAAAGATGCAAGGGCAGCTTTGGATGCCTTAAGAGAAGAACATAGAGAGAAATTGAGAAGAGAAGCTGAGGAGGCCGAGCGACAAAGACAGATGCAAATGGCGCACAAATTGGAAGTGATGAGAAAGAAGAAGCAAGAGTATTTACAGGTTAGGAAACCGATACGAAACAAAATCCCAGTCAAGTAGATTGACTCGGTACATTCCAGGCTGAAATCATATGGTTTTCGGCTACGGAATGTAATTTGAATTAAACTGATCTGATTGAAAATGTTTTGATGATAATTCCACTTTTATAAACGAAGAAATTAAAGTCTGTCTTGTATTTTCTTATTGCAGTACCAAAGACAGCTGGCCCTGCAACGCATCCAAGAGCAGGAGCGGGAGATGCAGATGCGACAGGAGCAGCAAAAACAACAGTACTACCTGCCAGCGGGGCCCGTGACGGCCGCGGCGCAATACGGTTCCTACATGGGATCGCCGGTCCACGGTGGAACTGCGCCCCAACAGCAGTTCGCGCCGCCGAATAGCGCCCCACCCGTGGGTCCCGGCTATCACTCTTTCCCCTATTCACAGCACATGATGCAGCCGCCGCAGAGCGCACCTCCACAGATGGGCGGACAACCAGGTAAATAGGCCGCTTGTTGTTGAATATCAAAATTAATATTTTGCTTGTCTCAGCGTTGTCCCATCAATGAAACGTCTGCAAGATCTGATAGACGCAAAAAATGGATGAGAAATTCATATATATTCCTATTATTTGGCGCCAAATTCATTTTCTCGAAAAATATGCTTCTTGACAGAAGGTTATCTGTACCACTGTACCCTTTAGTAATAATGAATATAATGAAAAAATGTCTACCTATTCTAATTCTCCTGTAGGTTCTTTGAACTCCCAGTCACTGCCCCACCAGATGCCGGGAGCACCACCTGGCTTCCCCCAGGGATCTTCGCATGCGCAGCTGCCCTCCAACCCGCAATTCCAGCAGGCCATGATGGGACAAGTGCCCATGCCACCTGGAAGCCAACACGGCATGGCGCCTTCTGGAGTTCAGCGTGGTATGCCCCCGCCCGGTAGCCAACACGGAATGCCCCCACCTGGTAGCCATCACGGGATGCCCCCACCTGGTAGTCAGCATCAAATGCCCCCGGGTCAGGGTATGCCGTCTAGTCAACAGGTAAGGTCCAAAATTACTAGGAATTTAGGTCATACTTTTTAAATTAACATCGCTGATTATAATAATATTCGTCCAATGTAGACCATTCTATTATCGACGGCCATTGTTTGTCCAGTCATTCTATTCGTGGAGATTTGTCGACGTGGTGTCGATCCATGCATTTCGATTTCAGGTAATCGTGTTTACGCAAGGATATGAGTTTGTACGATATTACGGATTATAAATGCATGTAATTAGGTATACCTGGACATATTCACAACCTATTGAATTGTTCTTGGATTTGATGTGATTTTTGGTTAACAGGCTATGCCACAGGGAATCCCCCAGATGGCGCAAGGTCCCCCGACGATGGGGATTCCTCCACAAGGGGGGATTCCGCAACCACAGACAGTGCCTCAGGGCCAAATCCCCGGACAGATCCCGGGACATTTCCAGCAGCCTGGGCCCCCTCAACCTAAAGAAGAGGCACAGACGGCAGAGCTGATTAGTTTTGATTAAGGTGATTGTTTTCGAGTCAGTGTATGTTATAGATGATGAACAATGTAGAGATGATTCAAAGTTGAGGTAGTTAAAATATTTAAATAAATTTCATATAGCACATGACGTTACAGAAACTTACTTGATTTCAATTATTTCCAATGAAATTTGTAAGCATTCCACAGATCCTTGTTTCAAATGGTTACAATCCAAACTCTTTAATTTTTTAAATTTTATACCAAATGCCAGGTGGTGAGGTAGGCAGGGGGATGGATTATAGGTACAAATAAATGCGTTGTTGAATTACTGGAAAAGGCACCTGATCTTCCTGCCCTCTTTACTTGTTGTAAATTTATATGGGTTTATCAAGTGGTATCATGAATTTTCAAAAAGAACTTTGCCAAATAACTGAAAAAATATGTTTTATTAAGGCAATCTTAGTGGTGAATGACGAGACCATCATCCATAGAAAGCTATTTTGAGAAAATATATTTTGTTGGATTATCTTTCGATCATGATGTGGATTTTATTTTGATTTAAAGATTGAGACATTTTGAATACTCGTGATTTCAGGAAGACTACTTTATGTAAAAATCGGTTATGATATGATTATGTAATGTATTTTTCTTTATATATAGATATATAATCATCTATGAATAACAATAACAAAAATAATCCACAATTAAATGTTAAGCTTTGCTTTATGCGTTATTTTGTCTCATTCCAGAATAATATTTGTTTTCAATAAATGCAGAGAATTGCTAACTGCGTCAGGCAGATCATCGCTTCTCTATGCTATCGATAATAAGTAATGGCTTGTAAATTTATAAATATCTGTATTTTTCTTCAGTGAAATCTTTAAGGAGTCATGGTCATCCTAAACATATTCTAGTAAAAGAAGCATGACTAATGTTTCTTTGACGATATCAATGCATTCTATAGCAAACGCGTGACGTAAATCGCAACTCTATGCGTTCAAACAAAAATTGAAGAAAAAATCTAACAAAAGGTTAAATGTGTCTCAAAGGTAAATTTGTATTCTTTTCTCTCAAGCTTTTGTTTAACCATCTCATTTAATAAAGAGCTGAATATGGATGTAATTTTTTCATCAAATACATAAATATAAATGTAAAATAATCCTTGTTCAATATATCTATATTAGCATTGACCTAGTGGTATATTTTTTGCTAAGCAGAAGCCAGGATCATCTTCAACGTCAGTGTTGAAAGCTGACAGAAATTAATTTGAAAAGTACATGAAATGTTTTTACTCTGGAGTTTTGTAATGAATGCTTGTATTGTATAAGTATGTGTATACTCTGAATGGTAATTGAGAAAATCAGTAATAATATGTATGCCCCTATAAAATGTATTATATTCCAAATTATAGCATTATTGTGAGAAATTATCAACAGAACTGTTAATAAATATATACTTTATGCTTTCATAAGACTTTTATAAGCATGATTAACTCAGAGCCTAACTGTATCAATATTCATTTTTGATAATAAACAGCATTTAAAAATGCCATATACTAATCATTTTTTAACAAGATGATTATTCAGATGAGATGATTTCTCCCATCCACGAAATTGATAATACAAATATATATATAATTGAAAGATAAAACTCACTTTCTACATGTCAGCCATTATTTTGGTATTTGAAGCTGCAATGTGAGTCAGTCTTTCTGTAAGACTTATTGTAAAACTTATTTTTTGAATTGATTTTTTTGAATGTTTCTTATTGGAGACAGTTATGCTCTGAGTTCAGAACCGACCAAAGAAATCAACCACCCTTTTTCATCCCTTGACATTTAAGTCCATCTGGACTGACTGCCATATAACAAAAGACTCCACCACCTGGAACTTGTTTTGCGGAGATGTAAGCTCTTCCATCAGGAGACTTGTGTTGTAGTATAGGACTGATGGGGCCCATTCTAGGCAGGTAGGGAATCTGGAAGAAGGAACTAAATGAGTTTGGCAGTCAAGGATACTTGGATTGCTCCCTCAAAACAAAAATAAAAGATAGGTAGTTATCTATCTTGAAGATGGAAATGTGTGGCATATAATCTGTATTATATACAGATAAAATTTTAGTGTTATTAGAAACTACAACAAATAGAATGATTAAAAAAGATGCAATTGGCAATTTATATATCACAGTAAATAACATAATAAGTATGCAAATATATAGGAAAAGCATTTTAGGCATGATCCATTTTCTATATATTAGAGTCACTAATCTAATTAAGACCTACCTGATTTGCCATCAAATTCCCCAGACACTCGGCTAGGTTCACCAGTTTTCCATTCTCTGGGGGTGGGTTTACAAATGGACCATGCAAGAATTGGTTGCGTACTTGGATACGCATCAGCTGAATGTATTCGTTTTTTCGTTTGCATGATTCTAGATCGTCGTCAGGTAAGCCGCCTAGCATTCTACACCACTCAACGCATCTTACTCTGTCTGAAAATTGATATGTCCAGGTATACATTCAAATATGTAATACATATTCTACTCTGATCCGGTCTTAGCATGCTTTAAAATTACGTCAACTTACCGAATGGACTTTCTAAGCTGTGTGAGTGATTTGCAATATCTTTGAGCGCGTTTCTGAATTCGATGGTCTCTTTGGTCCCCATTTATTCCAGAATCTTATTGGAAATTTCGACGTTTTACAGAAATTTGGATCTTTAAATGGAAAACTCAAATTCAAATTTGACACCTACCTACTAAAAAAGGAGCGATAACTCATTCGAACTACTGCCGTTTCCTTAATTTTGAACTATTACCACCACAGTCTTATTACATTTTATCTGTCAACGGCAAGTCAACGGTTACACCAAGGTATGAAGTGACGTATGGAGGATAGACCATAATGAAATTATAAGCACAGAACATATATAGGGTTTGCTTTTCTATTTTTGCTGTGAATGTGTTCGTGTTCCATGACGAGAGACGTAAATTACATTACAGTGTATCTGTTCCGTTCTGTCATCAACTCACAGAATTAGGTATTACGTCATTTCCCAATTAAGGTAAGTCAATATGGATTCCTAATGTTGATTACCTCCTTAATCACCCAATATTACATGGAAGTGTCCCTTTAAATTTCTCGAAGACTTTCGAAAATGTTGCGCCAGAGGCTAAGCGGGCGATACGGTATCGGGAGCCCTTACGGAACCCCGAAAAGCAAATATAACCTCTACGATCAAGAAGAACAACCAGTGATAAATGAACAAAAATTGGCTTTACTGGGATTACTGATTTCTGCTGTTGTGATTTTTAGCAAAATTATCACCAACTACAGTAAGTCGATATTATTTAGTTATATGTATTTTCTTAAATAAGCGGTGCCAGTGTGTGCTTGATTTTCAGTCTTGTACACCAAAATATCTTTCCTACCCTAGAAAATATGTAATTTTTATTTATGTATGTTTCAGGAGAAACTATCGCTAAAGCAGTATTAGAACACAAACTGGTCACTTATGGGATCTTGAATGATGATGGGAATGAAATGTTAGTTCATTCTTGGAAGACTATCTTGAAGTACAGTAATATTTGGTTACCTGCATTTTTTGGTTTTCTGAGCAGCTATTTTACATGGATGATGGTCTATCTGGACTCTGAAGTACCTGGAGTACAACCCCCAAGTCCACTGTCACCTAAGAGATACAAGTAGGTTTATAATTAAATTTCATAAATCTATATTTGTAGTGGAATTATACATCAGCTATTTGAATATCTACTTGCAATATACATTCACATGCATTATTTGTTATATATTGTACCAGGGATATATCAGAAATTGAAACATACACTGCAGTAGTGATTGTTCATTGCAAGAGAGTTAATGCTATATACATGTAAATAGGCATGTTCATACCATGCTGTTTATTCTAATCTTAAGCCTAAAAATACAGATACATAAGAAGTGAGTTGATACCACTTGCATTGCTATATGTAGATGATAGCAATTAATGTTGGTAAAATTATTATGAAAAATTTAATTGTTTATAGTTCTTCCTTCTCTGGTTCATCATGAAGCTAATAATTTCTCTTTTTTTAGGGAGCAGTCTGGACATACTTTTCATCTTAATTATGTATTTGCCATAATTGTGGGAATACTGGTATTTTCCTATATGTACCTTAAAGGAGTTTCTATTGAATATGAAGGGTGAAATGTAAATACTAATAAAGTACTAAGATGACACACTAGTCATGATAGTTTTGGACATTGACATTTATAGGTATTGAAATATGCTTATCTTTTGCTGGTCAGAATGTAATATGTTTCAATAACATTAACTTTAATGACTAGTGTTTGGAAATTGAATGAAGTATTTGTAAAAATCCATGGCAACTTATTTTCAAAGTATTACTAAGCTACTTTGTATAAAAAAACACAGTCATATATTTCAAACATAGACATATTTATATATTTTTTAAGAGATAACTTTATATTTACATTATTTATACATGAATTTTATGTAGAGATATAAAAATTGATTGTGGAAATTCAAATCAAATATTATATATTTTTCTTATATATCAGAAATATTGTTTGATTATTATTATATACATATTTTTTTTTAACTATATGATTCACTGACCACTGTATTGGTATTGAGAGTGAGCACTCAATATGTAATTTTACATATATTTTTCAAGAATAAAGTAATTTACATTTAAAAATGTTATTTATTTTAAGATTATATATTATATTTTACCTACCAATTTATAAAGCATGAGTGACTGTCTATTGTCTCTAAAATCATAAATCATGTTTTTATGAGGATATCACAAGTTCATACAGATGAGCATTGCACCAGTTGGAGTCTAACCTGTATACCAGGTTCACTACAATTTATGAATTTCTTTATGGTTGCATCCATGAATCTAATGTTGAACTGACCATCTTATGTGCTGCACATTAGTGAAAAAATTCATGGTTTTTATGACAGTACCTGGAGTTGTTAACATTTTGTTTTCAGAAACTGTGGATTAAATATGTTGATCTTGACATTCTCAAAGTTGGCAAAACTCAGATTCAATAGATTTTATACAAAATTTTGATGTCTGTAGATTTTTATTAAATTATCATGTACAATATTTTACATACTTGCTACATGAATTATATTTCAAGGTTGACACCACCAAATTAGATGTAGATTGTAGATGCTCATACTTGGCGAAACTCATCCATCATGTAGATAAAAAGTTGTGTAATTATTTGTGAAATTGTGTGTTAATTACACAACTTTTTATCTACCAAATTAGATGCTCAAAATTAGAGCAGGCAAGAGACTTGCCAATCTTTTTGATTTGAACTTAATCCATAAATAAATCCATGCATTCATTGTCAATGTGAAATCAGTATAATAATTAATTGAATGATATTTAATTTTTCTAATTTCAACTCCATATTTTATTGATTTGGGGATGCTGTTTGCTGTAAATACCAAAATTACATTCCTACCTAAATCTCTTTCATGTATATGAAAAAAAGTAAATTAAATTTGATTTTCTATGCATTACCTGAAAGCATGTAATGTAAATGAAAATAATTGTTTCTAAAAGTTATATTTCCTGCCACAAGCCTACCATTTGATATGGCAAAATTTCTCCATTGTTTACCTTGACTTTATAGAGAATAATATTGTTCAACTATTGAAATTGACATATTTTTTTCAGATCTGCCCAGATTTATAGTTCAGAATGGAAAGCATAAAAGTTTTCACGGAAAAATTCCACGAAATTATCAAAGAACCCTTACGGCTAGTTCTTTTGGAGTCAACAAAAAAAGGAGGTGATATGTTTTTATGTATTATATTTAAATATACAGGAGACCATTTATCATTGTAATTTACAATTAACAAGTTTTGTAAACCTATATATATCAATGTAAATAATTATTACAGTACAATTTATCACTTTTTATCGAATTGTGGAATCATCTTTTATGTTTACTTGAGAAAATATGACAATGCTTCCATAAAGTATCACGTCTAATTGTTCTTATCATATTACATGTTTCTTTGTCTAACAACCAATCGAATTTCAACTAACTTTTTTTGGTGTTGATTGTATTTACAGTTCGTCAGTCCTATAAATGAGGTTTATTATTCATGATTTGTCTTCAGTTTGAGTACCTATATGCTGACTTCAAAATTGTATTTTAATTTCACAGAAAAATGCGAAGGAGCTAAATCTACAGAAGATCCTTCCAACACGGAGAGAAACTCTTGTTCTTATTGTCAAATTCAGTTTTCTGACCTGCAAATGCAGAGAGAACATTACAAGCTAGACTGGCATAGGTACAACTTGAAGCAATCTATACTCTCGAAACCACCCCTCACTGAAGAGGAATTCAATGAAATGACTACTAATGGTTTGTATTCAATCCAATACATAAAATGAGTTTCTTTTGCATTATCGATATGTTCGTTTTTGTGGGCAAAATAAATTCTTGAAACTCATACTTATAAACCAGGATTTTTGAGATATGGATGTATTTTTGGAAAACAAGAATCTAAAATAATTACACTATGAGCCAACCAAGGACCACAATGTTGCTGTACACTTCTTCAATTCATCTCCAACTCCTTAGATTAGATGTGTGACACAATTTATGTCCACATATATGTGTTAGAATATATGCAAATATTTGAGCTTGAACCAATTGATAATGTTCATAAGATTTCTTTCACCCCAAGTTCCAAGACTAATAACCTATTAATGTTTATAGATGATATGTCAAGTATATCTGGTTCAGACTCTGACAAGGAAGATACATTGGATACTTTAGCTGTAGCGCAAGGAAGATTATTTATACAAAATTCTCACAAGACGACATTCTCAATCTACAAATGTATCGTTTTTGATAGAAAGGTATGTTGTTTCCATCGAAATTTCGAGGTATTAATTATTTTCGAGGAATGCACACGATTTTGAGCACACTGAAAATATAAGAATAGAACGGATTAAGATTATACAATATCGATTTACAGAATCATGAATATACTTTCAAAGAGATTTTTAGCCTTTAATATTCAGAGGTTCGAGCCAATTTTACTGACACTGACGTATCTCTTTTATTAGGATCTCAGAGTTCCTAATGATGATATTTTATTTTGGAACACTCTTAATTTATTGGAGAAGTTTTGATACTGATTAATCTGCTTATATATTTCATAGACTTAATATTAACTCTTCGATTATGTACGACTAAATAACACCATCTCCAAATTGAACACTGATTACAAAAATTTCTTGCGTAGGAGGATATTTCGGACGACCTGTTATCTCCTCGATTGAACAGGTGCACCTTACAAAATCCTCAGTGGACGCTTTTGATGCTTGGAGGAGGTCATTTCGCAGGTGCAATATTCAAAGGCGATGAACCTTTCATGCACAAGACATTCCATTGTTATACGGTGCGTGCTGGCCAGGGAACTGGACAAACTACGAGGGACAATAGAGGTCAAGGGGGTAAAGGAGGACCAAAAAGTGCCGGTGCATCGTTGAGGAGGTACAATGAGCAAGGGATGGTTCAGGTAAAACTAGGTTATTTCCTTAACTATTTTTATCGTAATGTCTACATGAATTCATTTCAGCACGTAAGAGATATAGTAGAACATTGGAAAAACGAAATAGAAAAGAGCTCGCTGATAATATACAGGGCAGCAGGTCCTTATAACAGGTCCATTTTGTTTGGAGGCTCGAACCCACTGTTAGATCGTACTAGCAAAAAATTGAGAACAATACCTTTTTCAACAAGGAGAGCCACTTTCACGGAATTGAAAAGAGTGCATGGACTGTTGACAACTGCCGAAATATATGGTGAGTTTTGAGTTATTTCATTTCATACTTGTTTTCAGGGTTTTTAGGTAAAACGTTCTTTTGGCCATTTCATAATGCTTATATCACGCAAACTCGTGCCATTCATTTCCGTCGGTCTGTCTGTCCATTGTTATCTGTTGGTCCATTCCATCGTTAATTTTAAAGACTAGGGACCGAATTTACTGACATTTAGAGAGTGATTTTATATGAGATTACAAAAGGTAATGCTGATATATATTCAAAAAATCGATATTTACCCGGAAGTCTTTGATTTTGTAAGTTTTTCGATTCCTGGCGGAATATTTGCCGTAGAAAAAAGTTTTCGGAAGGGAGGTGTCGTGAATAGGAAAAATCTAATTTTTTTGTACTCGTAGATGGATGCCATATTGAGCACCTAATAATTTATAACTTAAAGTAACATTCAGTAGCGTATTTTCCAAACCTCCTTACCCGTATTATATATAACGTAGAAAATACCGCATACTATTTCCTTCACTTTTGATTTTAGATTCATTAGAAACTGCTACAAAAAAGTACGCATTACAAAAATCGCCGGAAACAGATTTAAAACGAAACAAAACCAGGACATCTTGTGTGAATAGAGCAAAATCTAGAGAACTCGTTGAGAGACCACTACCATCAACTTTGACCAGCTCCAGTAGCTCTGAGGAAGATTTGGATGAAGCAATTAAAGATCTGCATGGAGAACCCCAAGGTAAGCACATACTTCCAATGAATAACCTTACACCTATCTTCATAGCTATTGTAGAAACATCATACAAGGTTTTTGAAATACGCATTTAACGCATTTCCATTTTGAAACCTTTAGTTGAACGTTTACACAATTCAATCTTAATAATTTTTCATCGTTATGTGATTATTAACTATTCCAATGGCGAATAATTGTAATAAGATGTAGGACCTCAAGAGGAACAACCTAAACAAAGGCAAGATGCAACCTTAGAAATAGCGGACGAAAGCATTTATTGCATTGATGATCTACAAGAATTTGGCGATTCCTTGACGGCTGAGCAAAGGAAGAAGCATGCTAAGAAGAGAAGTAAACCAAAGAAGAGTAAATCGAAGAAACTGAAAGAGCACGAAGAAGCTAGAAGAAAAGAGTTGGTGAATGTGATATCTAGAGGAGACGTCACTGGACTTGAGAGGCTATTAGCGGATCATTTGAATTCTGTGGAAGAAAGCGGAAATAAGGAAGAGGCTAAAGTGAGTTTCTTTAATCAGGTGTTAGATGAAAACTTGAATACTATGCTCCACGAAGCTGCGCTGAACGAGCAAAACGAAATGCTCAGGTATGTACAAAAATGAAATTGTTAGCTATTTGGTTAAAGGTCCATCGATATGTCGTGCTTTAACTGAATTAAATTAAAACCACCTATGATGATGGATCAAGGTTTTTTAACTGACCTTTTGGCTGCCTCACCAGCAACATTTTTAAAGCATAAAATCGAGACTAATTAAATTTTGAAAACTATAAAATTACATTAATTGATCACTTAATTCCTTGTAGATTTCTACTGGAAAACTCTGCCGACCCTTGCTTAAAAAACAAGACACAGCATACGGCCTATACCTGCACCCAAAGCCGAGAGATCAGGAAATCACTGAAGCAATTCGCCAAAGAGAATCCAGAAAAGTTCAACTATAACAAGGCGCAAATTCCAGCGAACGCTTTGACTGAAGAGGAATTGGCTGAAAAGAGAAAAGTGCTGAGGAAGGTTAAGAAGGAGAAAGAGAAAGAGAAGAAGAAAGAGAATGACCTGAAGAGGAAGGAACATGAAGAGAGACAGCGGTTTCTCAATTTGAGTGATAGGGAAAAGGTAATTATAGTGTTTGCGTAAATTTTAACACCATTTTCAATGAAAATTGTATTGGCATGCAAAGTGCTTATGTGTATATCCATTGTATTTATGAAGGGAGTTCTGTTTGTGCTCAAAATAAATTGCGGTGTCATTACAAGCTTGAGACGAGACAGAAATATTAATTATCGAAGCTATGTGATTATCAGACTGAAACCAAAATACATATTACCATTAGTAGTCATATAAATGTTTCTTATATAATCAAATGCCTATTTAAAAACCATGTAATACGAGCTATGTAAATGGCAAGATGTGGACTACTATGCCTACCTCTTTAATTCTCTCTGAAATTCTGAAATATTTTTCAGTTTTTTCCACTTAGGATGAATTTGGGATTAATTGAAACTTTCTTATAGAATATATGAATTTTGATTTGTTCGCAGAGAGCATTGGCTGCAGAGAAGAGGATAAGAGACTTGTCAGGCAAAGTGATAACGAGGTGTTTTAACTGTGCAGCAGACATAACTGGAAAGGTGCCATTCGAATATATGGGGAATGTTTTTTGTTCCATAGATTGTCTAAAAGCCCACAGACTGAAAGGACCGATTGTATTGTCTTAGGAGGGCGAAAGAAGGACTTTAAATTAATATAATATTTTGTACAGCCACTTGTGAATGTCTCTTGGCGAGGTTCTATCGGCTAGGAACCTTAGAAACCTCATTAATGTTACTTTTACTGCAAGTGTAACTGGTTTACTTTTTATTTTTAGAGCTTTATTTTCCATGTTGAAGTTGGGTTTTATCATTGAAAGGTATTATTTATTCTACTTGTATTTGAATAGCAACAATAAAAATTTTAAATCATGATTCAAGTGTTTAATATCATGTAGATTTATGCACAGCTCTAGGAAACGAATGTATAGGCCATACCTACTGTTGAAGACAATATTGCTGAGATATAGTTGCCAATATTGTAGCCACATATTGCAGTAAATATGTTGCCTGTAATTCATTATGCAGTAATGTGGTGATGCAACATTCTAAGAAATATTTCAGATAAAACATTTATAACAATAACTGAATAACTTTTTAAGATGCTATCAGTGAAAATTGTACAAAAACAGAATAATCCACTTGCTTCATTTAGCATTGTCAATTCTCACATAAGGGCAACTGGGGCTAACTGATATCAAAATCGCAACTCATTGATTAATTAATTAATTAATTAGAAGTAGGGTAATGATAATTAATATAATTATAGTGGCAGAACTAATGACTCCATGTTCCTACCACGATTTTCTTCAATTCTTTATTCATATTTTATATGAGTTTTTTTGTCGTTAATTTTTAGTATTTCTAATTTTGACATACGTACAGCTTTTTAAAAAAATATTTCCAAAACCTAGTTTAATTAAAATTATTGCTTTTCTCCAAGGATGTTTTTTTTCCTAAAACCAAGCAAGCCGGCAACACACATTACGACGCAGTCCATCTAGTCGGCTGAATTTCCCATTCATTTGTTTATATTTTGTTTCTGGAAAACCTAACCTCCATTCTGTGTGTAGTGCTTACAATTTTCGTGATTTTCGTGCGGTTTAATTTCGCGTTTGGGACTTGAAGCAACCTACAGTTTTCCCTTTCTCCACTAAATCGCATAAAGAAAAACTGATTTAAATCCCCCTTTCAATGTACTAAACAATTTTCGCTCACTGCTGAAAGCTCCCTAAAGACAAATCAACTCTCTTTTTGCTCGTCTGGGGACTTCTGCAGAGTCATTCTAGGTCTTGAAAATGAGCCGAAGAAAGAAGCAAAAGGTGAGACACTTTATGTAGGATGAGATTTCAGTGTTAAACTGTAAAGCCGAAAGTGAGGTTATTTCATATGATTCCAGTTGTAAAATAGTGGTAGGAAATTGGGGCAGCGAAATTTCCATGCTCTAAATTTATATGGCCACTGACAATGATTTTAGATTAGGGCTTTGCTTGATAAAAAGACAAAGTGCATTTACAGTGTCAGACCGAAATCTGAGAACAACCACACATATTCGCCTCATTCTATTTGTAGTTTGTAGATGCTCTTACTCGGTGAAATTCTGCCATTACTACATATACAATATTATAGTAATAGTAGTACAATATCATTTTTGCCTGTCAACTAAAAGACCTGTATATTATTTCCATCAGACGTTATATGCAAGCCATGGCCTATAAATTAAATTGAGAGTAATTCCAGAAAAATTTTGCATTGATTTGAACATAGTACTATTTAAAATTATGGAAACATTGCCGATATGAGCTGTCTAGTTTAGATATTTAAATTCAAGCAATGTGATGTGACTGGCAAGTGTGTGGATCTTGATTAATAAATGCACAAGTCAAACAGTCTTTGTATTTACAATCAAATTAGTAATAGAGTTTGAGTGGTTTGATCAGATAAAAGACAACGAAAATCATTAGGAAAATCACAAACACCCTTCAGATGATTCCAAGAAGTATATATGTTAATCTAGATGAAAATACTTCTCTACTTCTGATTCATAAGACACATTTTACTAATATGTTAAATACATTTCTCGTTCATATTAGACTGCCTTCAATCCTATCATAAATATTAATTCTTACTACTGTAATCTGACATTTTGTTTATTATATATAGCTTGACTTCAAAGACACTGAGGAAAAACCTGCAATTAAAGAAGAAGATGAAGATGTTCAGGAAACACCTGAAAAGCCCAAAATGCAAGGAAGCGACAAAAAATCAAGTCCTGGAGCTGGTTCTAAAACAACTAAGAAGGAACCAAAGAAAGAAGAGATAAAGAAAGAAGATGTCCCACAGGTAAAATTAGTAGTCACCACTTAGCTTTCTGTGAGGATGGTGGCTAGAAATTAGTTCATGATTTCTGTATATGGCATTCAAGATCCAAAAATATCACATAATATATCTTTACTTTTGTGGACACATTCAATCATCAAAATTCTAATTCATCCTATTCCATACTTAATTTGAAAATGTTGTTGAATTAAATACATATTCAATATTCAATATCTCTCCTGCTACATTTTAGCATATATTCTGTGTTGTGACAGGCAACTTGGAGCAAAGACAAGAAAAAGGAAGATGCCGACTCTGAAATCGATGACCCTGTTATCAAAGACCTTTTTTCTGGTCTGGAAGGGGCTGCTTTTCAGAGCAGAATGCCCTTTGATAAGCTGACATCAACTGAAGCTGCCTGCTTTCCTGATATTGCCAATGCAGCATTGCAAACTGTCAAGGTGTACCTCAACATCAGGAACAGAATTCTACAGGTATAGTATAATATCCATTCATTAACCTCATGAATGTTGTGGGAAGAAGAGAAAAGTTCAACTATAATGGATACTTTGAGAGAACGAAACTTTCAAAAGCATATGGTGTTCTCTGTGTTATTTTGTAGTCTAGTAATTTATTAATCTCTAGATGTGGCTGGAGAACCCAAAACAACAGCTGATCCTGGAACACGCCATCGAGCGCATGGAGTCGCCATACAACAGCGATCTGCAGCTGTTGAACCGCGTCCACTCCTTTCTGGAGCGCAACGGCTTCATCAACTACGGGATCTTCAAGCGGCTGAAACCCATTCCGGCCAAGAAGTACGGGAAAGTGATCGTTATCGGTGCCGGGATCGCGGGTCTGGCAGCTGCCCAACAGCTACAGCAGTTTGGATTGGAGGTGATCGTCCTGGAGTCCAGAGACAGGGTCGGTGGAAGGATTGCGACATTTAGGAAAGGTGAGGCTGTTACTTCCCATGTCAATAGGCGTAGGAAGTAATGCAATCGCAGAAAATCGATTGATGCAGTACTTTCCTCGCTGTAAGGATAGTTTTACAACGATCAGTTCAAGAATAACGATGTTCCTTTCGATGCAGGCAACTACATAGCAGATCTGGGCGCCATGGTTGTAACGGGTCTCGGTGGCAATCCGGTGACCACTCTCAGCAAACAGATTGACATGGAGTTGCATAGGATCCGTCAAAAATGCCCATTGTACCAGTCCACAGGTGTTACGGTGGACAAAGATAAGGACGAGATGGTGGAAAGAGAGTTCAATAGACTTTTGGAAGCTACATCATACCTATCACACCAACTTGATTTTAACTATGCCGGAAACAAACCTGTCAGCCTAGGGCAGGCGCTGGAGTGGGTCATCAAGTTGCAGGTGAGCTTTTGAGTCAGAAGAAATAATAAATGTGATCATATTATTTAGATGTTTGATGCAGTCTAATCAAATCTCTGGGTTCATAGTTCCAATTTTTGCTAATGAGATATGGAATAATTATCGGTGGTAATAGTGATATAAAAGAACAATAATCATGTTGTTGTTCTTTCTAGGACAAACACGTTAAAGAAAAGCAAATCCTCCACCTGAAATCCTATATCGCCCTTCAAGAGAAACTAAAAGTTAACCAATGCAATTTGATCAACGTTAAAGAGCGTATGGTAGAGATCAACGCCAGAGTTAAAGAGCTGCAGACGCTGGATAAGAGAGATATTGAGGAAGAGTTTGCTCTCAGAAGTGGGATCAAAGATCTGAAAACTTTGGCTGACGAATGGGATCAGCTCCAGGAGCAGGCTAAGGAGATTGAGGGAAAACTGGAGGAGTTGGATAATACGAAACCAAGGTAAATTGTTTGTGGTGAAAAAGGTGTTCTTAAATCACCATGTCTATCGCCAACGATTAGCATTATTTTATAACACAGTAATATGTTTCCTTCCAGTGATGTGTACCTGTCATCCAAAGATCGCCAGATCTTGGATTGGCATTTCGCGAATCTGGAATTCGCCAACGCTACGCCACTGTCCAACCTTTCATTGAAGCACTGGGATCAGGACGACGACTTTGAGTTCACCGGGAATCATCTAACAGGTAGGTGAACATTCCTCGTAGTGATTATTTCATTTTAACACGTTTTTTATTAGCCTCACGTGTATGTATGTTTGTAACGGAATCTTCGAACGCTATTTTCATCCACTTCCAAGCGTCATATTAATTTCCGATTTTGCACACTTATCAATGACCGGTGACAATACAATAGTTTAATCATATTTTCTCATTATTCATTTTTATAAATCAATACGGTTAGAATTATTCATACGAAATAAAATTATAATGAAATTTTTCACCAGTTCTTGAAGCAATAATATCTTTAAAAGGTAATAATACGAATGACATTTAATAGTCCTTCTCAATATACTTTTATTTGTTTGACCTGACAGACAGAATCCTTGAAACATAATGATACCGGACGACCGATTTGAGGCGCTGTAAATGGAGATAATACCCTTCAGACCCGTTAATTATGAGCCATTGAAGAGCAAGTCTAATTCCAGCAGCCACGTCATTGCGGCTCGAAATATCAAAGTACAAAGACGAATTCATCAATGAATCAATGATACTTTGAAAAACTAAAAAAATACACGCTTTTATAGTAAATCGACCTAAAAAGTGAAAAAAAGTAATTCTTAATATGTATATAAATAAAATGATAAACAAGAAAATTGTTATATCAATTGTTATACTTTCTTACTAGTTCTATGCTAAAATGCAGAGTTATTGTAAATATATAATTTAAAGTAAAAAAAAAAAACGGTTTCAAACTCAAGCTTTTATTTAAATGCGTAAAAAAGAATAAGATAAACTTTTCCTTTGAGCCTTTTACTATAAACTTATAACGTCATTTCACAATTTATATGATATAAAAGCTTGTCGCAAGATTTGGATACTCGTATTTACTTAGTTTGAATATTTTAATAATTAAAATAATCGGATCAAGTTATTTCATTACTTGTTTATCTAAACAGGTGAATCTCGCGACAAGCTTTTATATCATATAAATTGTGAAATGACGTTATAACTTGATAGTAGAAGTTTTAAAGGAAAAGTGTGTCTTACTATTTTTAGCGCATTTGACTAAAAGCTTGTTTTCAAATAAAGTTTTGGTCCTTTTTTATTTTTTTATAATTTATTTACCGCACTTTATAATGTCAATTCCATTACTCCCTATCGCAGTAGATTCATATCCAGTTCCTTGTAGCAGTCTTTTCTGATCTTATTCTATAGTTTAATTGTTAAAATGTTAAAATATTCCTCGCGATCGACCACCGCAAATCATCTTCGGTTCCGTTCAGATCGGCCGTTGCCGTGCTGGCCGTCTGGCGATGATGTTCTGATCGTCCGAGACCGAACCACCGGAGATTGAAACCTTTTTTACGAAATTACTAAATTATCACTCGACCATTCTGGTTGTCAACATATTATTATCGGTCATCATCCGACGTTTCGGACTTATTTATTAGAGAATGCTCCTATAAATATGAGATGGTATACAAACGGCGCTGAAACTGGGAATACAGGGGTAAAAATGGAGTCAAGTGAATCGACCCAAGTACTTATGTTTGTTTATTACGCGTAGCCATGCAATATTTTGGTACCATATTTTGCACAGCTTCTACAGTTTCCGGAGTAACAGCAGTGCGCGGTCGACCTGTGCGAGGTTCATCATCGATTGAGACCCGGCCACTTTAAAACTGTAGCCCTAGAAGGGGCGACTACCCGGTTCCATTTTCATGTTAAAATTCGGCCAACACTTCGATAGCTGCGTGCTCAAACTTGTTTAAACTTGTATGGATTATGAATATCTAAAGACATTCAGCGTGACCCTCGTAATGGTCCAGGCCGAAATTGGTACTTCAAGTATTTCGATCTGGGCCTGGCCTTCTTTAACTTCAAACGTCCCTAGACCGACCATAACAATAACCCAGTTCACGTGACTAACGCTATTACACTGAATCGTCGTAACGGAAAGAATGCAATCGGCAGTCTCTTTTCGATTCGTGTCTGGGTACGTCGATGTTATCTTTGCCAAATCGAATGGAGATCGATCAATCGATCGGTCGTTTGATCACGGCTGGTTCCTTTGTCTCTGTGTGACCCACATCGAGATTCCTCATCAGCCGTTCGTTCTGTTGTATTGCGCTGACTCACTCGCCCTGTCGTTGTTGTAGATATATTTACGGTCTAATTGCTGCTTAGGCTACTGTGAGCTGTAGACTGGATGCCTATTGTTAGCGTTTATCAATTTTTGGAAGATTGTATTGATGTTTAGTCGTGTACGTCACAAACGTGCCCTATACGCCTAAACATCATTTTTCGACATTTCCGAGGCTCTGATAATATTTCAATTTGACTGGAGATGACAACAACTTTTTCGGTGTTTTGCATTCGAACCACAAAAATGATAGGCTTTTATTGTTTGATAGCATTGGTATTTCGAGGTCAGTCTGTATAATGCCCTTCAGGACTGCTGTGTAACGTAAAACATCATCACAACACTTCTCCCGCTCATGCCTAGCAAGTAATACGAAGTTTAGACATACTCTGCTGATTTATTTGTTTTTTCTAATTATGACGCTCAAAAGCAACAATATTAATTTTTATTAGCCCATTATCCTTACCATCAAAGCAGATCAACTGCTAAACTGGCAAAAAATTGAACAATTTTTTGATGTATGATATCTTTGACTATACTGACTCCTCAAAAATAGTGTTTACACTGAAGCTGTTGAATTCATGTTGTCATTTATATTATTATATTTTTTAACACTAAGCTGCTAGTTATAAAAATATAAATAGCATGAACAATTTGTGATTTATTTTTCTTTGATGATTTCCATTCTCCTGGATGGTCTTCACTTCGGTGGATGTTGCACAGCCGGGCATTTGGCACAATCCTCTTTTCCTAGCATACAGTTTTTCGTGCAGGTGATCCATTTTACGTAAGCTGGAACGTTTGCATACACTCCGTAATAGCCTGGCTGGCCGCATTTCTTTCCCCATAATACCAAACCCACTACAGAGAATGCTTTGGTAGCTGCGTCAGGACACACCAAAGGAGAACCTCCATCTTGCTATAAAAACAGTGATTTACTCATTGCCAAACTGGGTAGTTAAAAGTTTATTTTTATGATTATCACTAAATGATAGTTGATTAATTCTGTCTATAAATTCATAGGATACATGGAAATATATATCGGAGACACTATAGCGGACACAATTGACCTTCCTGGTTTATCAATCTTAGGATCTTTTATTACTGTTGGGTTTGAATTTCGTAGCCTCCTTTTTCGAGGAAAAGTAACTATGTTTTTACAGCTATTTCTTGTTGCCTTGTTCGATTTCACTATAAGGACCATTTTTAATGAGATTTTCCACTCGATTGAAGTATTCCTCTTTATGATATCCTTAGACGCTTTCAGGTAAAAAAAACTGCTCTCTCAAACATACCATTATTTCTCTGTTATTCGACATGTAAGTTTGATTGTTAGAAATGTTATTACTAAGTTGAATCCTTACTCCTTCTTCGGAGGTGCTGAACAGCCGACTCAACACTCAATATATCAATACGTTTTCATACCAAATATACGAACAGCCTTGATAATATATTTCAAGGGTCTGAGATTCAGGACCGTATACGAGTCAGGTACAAAACTATTAGGAAACTCAAAGAAAAAAAAACGATAAACCTGATTGGTGTGGATTATACGGCATTAATTGTAGTGGATGGATTCTCACAAGTCTTTGCTTACCGTGCAAGCATCTAGCTGATCTACACCACCCGCGCACAACTCAAATTTCAGGTCCAACAAATCACTGGCTTTTGGCCCTAAATTCTTTACGTATGATGCTTCGCAATCCTTCTTCGTGTCAACGATGGGGAGATGTACTTGCTTCAAAAATGGAGTCGGTGCATTGTAATCTGTGAACTCTTGTTGACCATAACCTGTGACTAAACAGCCTGTTCTGAAAGTATAACGGATCTTAAAATACTTTTTGCATATTCACAATTTCTTGATGACAAAATGGTGACTATTTTCCAAAAAAAACGGAGCAGGTATCAGAAAGTAACAAAATTTTGTTTCTTTGGATTTTTTGTGGTCGATTATCTAGGGTTTGGTATCAAATTTATTGATCAATAATAGCTAAATAATTTACTTTGTATTCTGGTAATCCTTGTCAGCCGGTGGCATACAAACCAGATTGATATTTCCTCCCATATTGACGTTCGTTTCTAATCGAAGGAGGGCAATGTCGTCCTTCAACGTTGCTTCCTTGTAGTTTTTGTGCACATACATCGTAGTCACCTTGAATTTTTGGCATTTGTCTAGTTCTGCTTTCGTGGTTTGATGTGCACCTAAAATGACGTTGACAGCTGTTCTGGAATTATATTAAAATCCTTATTGAACTCAACCATTGGCGAGGATATTGATTGGACTATTGAATAATTGGTAATAATACATTTTCCTTAGTGTCGAAACTTTCAAACCTTCTAAAATAGGTCATGATGTCCGACCAGTCCGCTGAGTAGCTCTCTCTTCTTTATCGAACTTTGCTGTGCCTAACACCTCAGCCGTAAAGCCTCTGTACATGGCACACTCTCCCAGGAAGCGGAACGAGGTCTTGTTCTCCTCTCAGCACTTCTGACAGATTGGGTCTATGAGTGACAGGTGCTTGTTCAATCTACAGTGACCTGTGAGGATCCCTACCAACTAGTGGAATGAATCCCTCCTCATGTTCATAAGCTTCCTAATGTTTGTTGGGGCCTGCTATGTACCTCTTGGACAGTATGCAGCCACCCTGAGCCACCCTGAGTGAGGAAATGGTTGCTTTCCTCTTTCTCCTCAATCCTGGCTTGCCCCACCAATTGAGCTGACGCAATTCACGAACTCCTTCCTAAAGTGCTAAGTGCCGTTGCACCTGAACTAAGCTTGAAACTAGGTACTTCGGCACTTTGAGAGCAAGGTGTTTACATGATGTGGCAGTTATTCACATGCAAATCCGCAAGATGATAACATTGCTAACAACAAGCTAGGAGATGTGTCTAAATTTGTACATCTATTTCCACCGTCCGGATTTGTAGGTATATATGAATGTAGGTGCTATTGAACTCACATATTCTTGATCTTGTGCGCGGCAGTGAGCACAAACTCCTGATCTATCAGCACCCCGCCTCCCGCATATCCGTTGGCGTTGTTCGTATTGGCAGCGTCGTTTTGTAGGAATGCGTGCCACGGAAAGGCTCCCTTTGTGGCCTCGCCGTCTTTGGCGTCGGGCTGTACGTTCCCGGTTGCCACCCCGCATTTCGGTTTCAGGCAGATCAAGTAGCCAGTCGGGCAACTGGCTGGGGGCTGGAAAACATTCGAGCATCGAGCATGTTGAGCTTTTAGTGGATGAAGGAGGAATTGGCTTGGTTCGTTTAACTATAAAAGTTATTTTTTTACTTTTTTTAACCTATAATTTCTTTTTGAGTTTTGTATACAAATTACACAATTTTCATCTGAATTGGCATTTCATGCATTCTGACTGTATGTCTTACACAAAACAACATTTGTTTTTAGTGTTACGTTCACTATTTTACCTCGATTTAAAGACTATTGACTATTTATGATACTACTAATATTTTTGGAATATTTCCTGATTTTACCTTGGTTGGTGTCTCTATCCTCGGATCGACTTGGATTCCATCATCACAAAAGTCTGGGGTGGTGCAGTGATAAGCTCTTTGCGTGCAAACTGAAACGAAACATTGATCGGTAATTGATGTGAGAAGCTGTAAAATTTCTTTGAAAATTATTATTAGCAGGGATGTTCTTTGAGATTGTGTACGCTATATAAAAAGCTTCAGTATTTCTCAAGCAGAATGAACTATAGATTGATCCATTTTTGAATTGGAGGTGGTTCATATTTATGACTGAGATAATCAATTTTGGACTTCGTACTCGTAAGCGAGGATAGACTGCGAACCTTTTCGAACTTGAGATAATAAGCTTTATGGCTGTTACATCAAAATTAGCGTCACTCATTTGCTACGGTCACGTTTTTCCATCGCGTTATCTCAGTAACCGATCTGTTTTGATGACATTTGAGGAACACAATGATATGGGATCGTGGAACGTTATGATATATTTTCACAAATCTGTGCATTGGAGGAGTAATCAGCAAAAAAAAATAAAAAATCCACAAAACTTATTTTTTTTGTTTTTGAATTAAAGGACAGTTTCAATTAATTTTTTTAAATTATTAAAAAAACAAACGTGCTTTTTATCCATTTTTTAGGCGGAAAATGTATCGTTACCGACTGGCACGTAGTGAGTCTACTTGACTCAATTTTATTTTAATTTATGAACTAATGACATATGAGTAATGTTAAACTTCAATCTTACCATGTCTTATAAAAATAATTGTCACAATACCTCTGACGGTGAACATATTTTAGTCGTTAGATTAGCGAATCGGGAAATACTGAGAAAGGTTGAACAACTACATTGCGACTATATTATTCATTAAAAATGGGTTAACATGGAAATTTCGTGACGATACTGCGGATATATTATGCAATGTGATTTTATTATAGGGTGCTGCAGGTATCCATATATCAGTTTATAGGATTATCACTTCTGTAATCTACAATAAGTTAATATCACCATATATTGAAAAATATTTAAAAATTAACGAAACGCCTTAGCGAATATCAAAATATTTTTTCATATAGATTGTAGATGCTCTTACTTGGTAAAACTCTTCCATTATTCATATAAAAAATTGTGTGTTTAATAAAGAAGTTTCACAAATAAAATTCTTTTTTTTACAGTGACGCGTTCCGATTTATATTCAAATCATCGTCGGATTGTCAGTTTTGACTGTTTGCGAAGACTACCCAGGTTACCTGTCAACTAAATGACTAGGTTCTGTCACGAATACAAAACTAGAGTTCTCAAATCTTGCATACTATTTATACTGTCTAGCTAGTTTTCTATTAATTATATTTTCCATTTTTCTGTTCCCTAAAAAAACCATGCAATAGCTTAAATAATAGAATATAATCAAATATCTCAAGGACATTATGAAGGTTATGGTTGAGGTTTCCTAGGGGTCTTCCTTTAACACTAGTGCAAATACAGTCGCCAAGAAATATTCTTCCTAAGACAGACAAAAAAAAGCATTTAACAGAACATATAACACGCACACACACATAGAACACTAGTTTTGTATTAAAAAAGGACCTAGTTAGTTAGTTGCCAAGTAACCTGGACATAGATGGTCTGATCTGAGCCTAACAATTGTTCTGGCGAATAACATTTTCTGGATCGGAACAGAACCCCAACTTTTCATCCTATATTTTCCATACATTCACAGGACAAATTATACATGGTCCTATCCAGTATTTCAAGAGAATTTGACAGAATTTAGTAATAGATGTATCACCTTATAGATTAAATCATTCATTGCAAAATATGTAACAACATGTATGTTTGCAAGTTTTCAATGAAATGGCAATGAATTTCCGTTTTGTATGTTGTGTTCAGAATTACCCACCTTATTAAAAAATTATATTCAATCTGTTGACATTTTCATTTCCCACGTCAATAGTATGAGAATCGCGAAAAAATTCAAATGTCAGTATTAATTTTTTAATTTATGATTTATCACATTTACATCCTTGCATTCCTGCGTGTACTTCGCGATACCGATCATGCTGATATATCAGTTGAAAATATAGACCATTTCAAACTCATTTACTCACATTTATCCCTTTTAGCTGAATCAATCAGCGAAACATGCATAAACATATTTCGAGATGACCTTTCAGATAAGTCATAGAATGTATTAAAAATAATAAAATAGCTTTAGGAATAGCATATCTTGAAACATGAAATACTTTTGCTAAAAAATAGTTCACCCAAGACAGACACAATATGAAATAATTTCAATAGTTAAACAGGATAAATAGTATGCTAGATTCGAGTTTTTTTATCCATGATAGGACCTAGTTAGCTAGTTGACGAGTAACCTGGTTAACAGTCAATCCAGTTTTTTTTTATCTGGATGATGAATGAGTTTCACCAAATAAGAGCATATACAATGTACATGTCAAAAATGCGAACATTTCTTTGGAGGAAGCGACTCTCGCAAGTCTATGGATGATTCCACATGATATCCATAAACCGAAAGAAATGACAGTCTCTCGCCATTATGTCGCTTTTTCTAAACATCCTTTCCTACATAAATAATGAAGTCATTATATTTTCCAGCAGTTTGCCTTTTAGTAAAAACTCACAAATCCCGCCCTACTCGAACATTAAGTCGTTTGCAAACTGACAATTTTCTAAGTAAATACCCATAATTAAGAGATATCCACACTAATGGACGTTCCTATCAAATCCAGATCTTGCACCAAAAAAAAAAATACTTCCGGTCCTCTGTCGACTTCATTACTCCGTCATCAACGAAAAAATGATATAAGAGGTCGCGTATCAAGACATTAAATCATCAAAGCTATGAAAACAGGACAATTAATTAAAGAGTAACTATCGCTTTCGAGAAAACCCGGATCATCAAGGAAGTCGGTAAACCGTTTATCTTTGTCTTGTAATCTGTATTTTGAGTTACTTCAAATATCTGCATTTTGGCTGTCTTTATAGGTTTGGATGAGTTAGGGTTGATATCGCAGCGAAATTGTTAAATTAAAAAATGATAATGGTATACACTTCACTTACGAAGGTCAGTTAGGTTAGTATGTATCAGAAAGCTATGAAAAAATCCCATTACTTACAGACTGTCTTAAGCAGGAAAAAGAACTTTGTTTTGGGCAGCCATCAATATTCCTGCGTTATCAGGGGACCTCGTAATTATCAGTGGCTTCATTATATCGCACAACAATATTTCACCAGTAGGAAACTGCATTGACATCGCTATGATAAAACGTGAAGCGTGAGTAGTTGACGCGGCTCAGTAATCAGAAAGATAAAGGTTACTGAGAAAGCTGAATGTTTAGTGAAGCTATTTAGCCAATCATATGTGGATTTGAATTCACAGATTGATTAATGGTCTCAGAAGATACGGCGTTACAAGTCATTCCACCTAATGCAATGATCAAAATTTGAAAACCTTCACCGTTACAATAAAACCATGTACTCATTTATTCATTCATTTATTTATAATGTAGATCCTACCACCTGCCTACGCATGAATGCATATCCAAATGTGACCTAAACTGTCTCAGAACCTGTATGAAGACCCTGCCTCGGGCATATACAAAAGAACGGCCCCGTATCAACCCGAATCTGTTTGAAATTTGATAGTGATGCCACTTAACTGGAAGGGTGGCTTTATACGTAACCCCCTATTAGGCACTTTAATCAGATACACCCCATATCACCCTGTAACATGATCCGCTAAGAACCCATGCCGAACCCAACCCGGGGCTGTCCGATGGGAATATTTTTTTTTCCAAAGGTGAAAGCGCGTTTAATAAGGGTGAAGGATGCAATGTTTTGTCAAGGATTTGTTTATTTCGTTGTGCACAAAATGGTATGAATAAACCGAAGAGGAATTTCATAAGAAATTCATAGTATATTGGTGTTCAACATAAGTGAAACAAACACTGTCAAATAAGATAAACTTTGAATTTTTTTGAATTTTGGAATATTCGGTCGATTAAAATTTCGAATAGAGTTTCAAAATGAACTGCAAATGTACATCGTCTCATTTTTTCACTGTAACATTATTGGCGACATGATTGGTGTGATTCTCCATCTTCAAGTTGATTTCTACTTCTCACGCTAATAGCCGGGGAGGTATTGCAATTATGAGAAGTTTTGAATTATTTTTTCTACTCGATGGTATTATCTTTTTTACTTGATGTTGCATGACAATCACAAAAATCAAGTCTTTAATTTCTGTTAGCATGTCTGTCGTCTGTCCGATAATCTTCGGCTCCTGTATAACTCAAAAATTATTTCTCGAATTTTTGACTAGCTTACTACTGTGACGAGGACAAACACGCTTTAAGTTTTTGAAATTCGGTTCAGTGACGGCGTCAAAAAACAAAAATAAAATGCTCAAACTTCGTTTTTTGACATTTTCGAGGCCTCTGAGAATTTTCAAAAGCCTTTATGGGAGGGTCAAACTTTGGGCTTGGGAGGGGGTGGGTAGTGAGGGACAAATATAAAAAAAATAGGTTTTGGTAGAGGAAATTCGATCGTCTCGAGCAGAGTAATACTGTTTGTTGTTCATTCAAAAATCAATAAAGTGACGGTGTAGCCATCATCCTCGCCAATGCAACGATTTCGAAAAAAAATCAAGAGACAATTACCTACTGCGTGCCCACATTGAGAAGGGAGTGAATCGTCTAGACATGAATGAACCATCAAAGACGGCGAGTCGCTTTCGGCAGTACCAGACCCGGTCGCATTTCGCGGCACTGACACAGGGTAAAAGGGTACCGCCACAGAAAGGGCGCAAGCGGCGAAGTACTGAAGAGGGAGACCGTGATTGCAGGGTATAAGTTTCGTAAAGGAACGGAAGCGTTTTATATCAAAGCGGGCGATCGAACGGATAGCATCGGATACCAAAAAGACCTACCGAATGGTCGTTTATTTATGGGAACGACTGGGGATATAATTATGGTACTATCCATGGTACTACAGCTACAGCTTTTCTGAAAGGCGTGAAAGTTATCATGAACTGTATATTGGAGATTTTAGCGAGTACAAAACAGCATGACTATTTCGGATATCTTTATAGGTGTTGGATGAATTCGAAGTGAAAAAAACGCCCAAACACATGAAAATAAATTCTCAGACGAAGAATATGTGCTTTCAAGTATACCATATCTTTCCATATGTTTGAAGCTATAATAATCTTGAAGTAAGAATACTGTATTTTTTGATCATACGGAGTTAATTTAGTAAATATTTTCAATCCAAACCAAAAGTCTTGGGAGTGAGAATATGAACCAACATCCAAAGTTGAGCATATTATCATTAATCTTGACACAAAACAGATAAAATTTACCCTATAAGAATACTATAGTTATGACTGAAGCATTTCATAATCTTGGCGCAAATTGTTCAACTTCATTATATAATTTATTATTAGTATAAAAATTTCGTTACTTTGACTTGCTGTTATCAAACCTACTGTTGGTTCCTCAACCTTATATAAGAGAACCAAAGACGTGATAAAACTGTACCAATGTGACTTCATTCTTACCTTTATCTGTCTCTTGTAGTATTTCTCCTAATTCAAGTATGATAGGTATTGTACAGATTAACAGAATATAAAATAATATTAATAGAAATTATTCACAATTTAGATATCACACATATCACATAAACACCTGTACATAACAGTCACAACCTCAACTTTTTGACACGACTTAGAGGGGGTTGATAAAAATTAAATCCAATGGAAAATAACGGGGCGCAAAAACAGACACACGCGAACCGCTGAAATGTCGTTGACGGAGATGGCGATGAGAAATAAGTAAATGACTTATTAGGAGCGAACCGCAAGATGTTCGTATTCTTGATTGAAGTAAATGGGTTTCTCTTGGAAAATATGATAACCTCACAAAACAATATGGAATATTTGTTAGAAAAGCATTGGAATTATATTCTTCTTGAGAGTATATTTCTTTAGAATGAGTATTGAATTTGAAAATATCCATTTCTTGGTTCAAATTAATAATAATTTTTTTATGAAGTAAATTGTCTTAGAGTGGTATCAGATGTTCTTGTCGTGAGTATATCTTTACAAGAATATCGCAATTTTTGAACTGTGAATTTCTTTTTATGTATGCACAGGGTAGAGGCAATAAAATATGGTGATACCTTCTTATTGCTTGTTTTCATATATGGAACATCAGAATAAGCACGGATTACATGTGAAGCAATCAAAATTTTTTACGTCTGAATATGCAAACTTTGGGTCGAAAAGTGATGAAATTCTGATATGTCGCCCTCCGTGGCCTGTCCTTCCAGATATTGAGAAGATGCTTACGGCGCGGCGGGCAGCCAATAAACAAAAAAAACACCAAAAAAGTTTATTAATCCCTTCCTGAAAGTACTATAATTAAACAGACGGTTTAACGTGATTATCTGCGTTCGACCTTACTGCAAAAACAATAGCGAATATCGAATGATTATTCTAATTTATGATGATATCTCGACGAGAGCCGAGTGATAATTTATTCACCCATGATATTTGATACTGTGCTTATGGCGTGCTAATGACTAGAAATTATGAATACGTTATTGAGGTGTATCATTAATAATGCTTCATTCGCTCTGACGTACAGATAGAACCGAAGGATCTTATCACCGGATAAATGAATATTAGCTGAAACGATGATCCATTGTAAAGTAGTCCAAGTCTTGTTGTAAATTTAAGCAGCATGATATGAAGTGGATCATTTCGGCGCATTTTCTTCTGGTTGGTGGCTATCACTTGTTTTGTCACGTAGCTCGACTCAATGGCTCCTCCAATGAATACCTTGTTGATGTGCACAGAGAAAAATGAAACATAGAAAAATGAAGTTTGGTATGACGAACTGTAGACTTTTAAAACATCTTAGAGACGCTTTGATCATGCCATGAAATTATAAAGGAAGTTTGGCTTATTCCGTGTTTTGAGCACTGGTTAAGAATTAGCAATTTGATTGTTGCATACTGTCTGAGGTTTCAACGAAACTGATACTAAACATAATTTAGTGTACTATGTGCATAGTAGATGATAGCTGATTTTATGGTATTCTGTATTTCGAGCCAACGGACCTAAAAACGGAACTTTGCTAAAATGCTAACTATTTTTATATGCAAAATATGATGTTTTAATGCATTTTTCGAATCTGAAAGGAATAGAAATATATATTTTTATATCCACCAAGACTTCAGTTGACGTTCCATTATAGACCAAGCAAGTATATCAGTTTTTGTTAACATTTTTTGCCATAGAAAGGTTATGATACAGCGTTGCACAATAATCCATTGTATATCTTAATATTGTGCATTTTTTTGGTCAGCTGAAAGTCGAGGTAGTCAAAAATGGTTTTCAGATTATCATATATATTCTGTTGGTTTTTACAGAAACAATGCGCATATAAAAAACAAGACTTTATTAAAGTCACTAAAATACAAAAAATATGTCGTATGCTGAAACGTGAAAGAAGAATCTGGGGCATGTCTCTAATAAATGTAAATAGAACTACTACAAAAAAATGATAGTTCGATTGTGTTCTTCTGCTACTTCTAGAATAAGTTTTCTTCTTGTTTCGGCACATGTTCAGCCCATCGTACCCAAGTTACTCTGGATGAAGTTAAGATAATACGGTGCGCTCACGTAAACGCCATAAACTCCTGGCATTCCACAGTTCTTACCCCATATGACTAAGCCAGCCAAGCTGTAGGTTCCTGTACTACCAGGACAAACTAGCGGTGAACCTCCGTCTTGCTACAAAATTTCAAAGTTTGAGGTTAGTACACATCAGTATCTCCAAAGGCGTATTATGATTTTTGCTTATAATGATTCAATTGTGTAGAAGTAACCACCTCCCACTATATAGCAATAAACCGCCAAACACATGAAGAGCAAAAAAGAGCTCTTCCCTAAAACTGTCTGTGGTCTGCATCCGGACCGCGTTCCGCCATTTGGTGACACCTGGCCTATAACATCTAAGCTGGCAAGTGATTATGGATTGCTTACCGTACAGGCATCCTTCATACTTTCTCCTCCAGCGCATATCTCGCCGTTAGGATCTAGATATCGATCCACGTTAGTTCCTAGAAGGTTGGCAGCACTGAAGGACGTCCTGCAAGTGCTGTACGGCACTATGGTAACCGTCACTTGTTTCTGGGGATTCGTCGGGGCATCAAAACTTGTGAAGGCTGTTTGGCCCCAACCAGACACCAGACACCTGAAATTGGTTGGATAGATGTATGGCAAGTTGTGGCCTGGCCCAAACAGTTTCTGTAGTCACGCACATGTACAAAAGATCTTCAGTAAAACAAATTAGAACAGTATAACAAAAGACCCGTTTCTTGAATCTGTGAAGAAGCCTCAAACTAGATAACGATGGTGTTTAGGCTTTGCTTTTGATAGCTGCTCAGTCATGAAAAGTGTGAATATTGTAGTGATTACCTCTGTCCAACGTACGATGTCGATGTCGCTCCTGCAGCTGGTTGACATATAGTGTTGATATTGGCATACAACCCCAACACTATGGGTTGTGTGAGAGTCAATATGGCGATGTCGTTGGTCAACAAGGCTGCGTTGAAATTGTTGTGGATGGTGATGCTGGCCACCGTGCTAGATTGCACGTTGACCAAATTGCTCGGGTTCCATACTCCCATGTAGACGGTGATGGCTTGCGGATTTCCTCTACAAAAACGTCAAAACAAACAAAACATTGTAGGGAGCCATTTTTTCCGAAGATTTTCTTAATTCGTGGAATAACAATAAATGTAATCACACTTTTCAAACTTATTTATATGATATATAAAGTCACATATAAAGTGACAACAATCATAATGTGTGGATAAGTTATGTAGTCACAAATTTGAAATCGATGTATTTAGTCTGCCTGACGTGTCCTTCTGACAGGGCACACACGTTCATAAATGGCATCCACGGTTCTTAGAAAATAACAGGTATATGAGATAATAATTATAATCCTTCAACTTTAATCTTCCCCTGGATGCTGTGAAGTAGTAAGAAAAACACGTATCTGGTTTTAATACAAGTGGTTCGGCGAGTGGTAAAACTGTTTAGTATTTGTGGTTGCTGTGCCAAAGGATCCAGCATCACATAAACATACTTACTGATTACGATAGACTTTATGAGCAGCCGTAAGTACGTGGAACGCGTCCAGCAGTACTCCGCTCCCCGCGAATGCGTGAGTGGTGTTGCGGAGGTACGCCTGCCAAGGGTACGCACCGAAGTCCGACATTCCGTCGGCTGTGTTGGTGACGTTCACAAACCTGGTACCACATGGAACGTTTCGGCCGTAGCATGGGAAAGTACCTGTAGGACATGCCGTGTTGGTCTGAAATCGGAATACATTAAAAGACAATGAATAGTATGTTCGTCGAAGCTCATCAATCGTTCCAGAACTATGTTACATATAGTGAAAAAGTACGGACCCCCGTTCCTCCAGTAGGTGTGACAATCCTGGGATCGATGATATTTCCCCCAGTGGAACCGCTTGTCGGACAAGTCGTACCACTTGCTAGACACAGGTACGTTTGGCCAGTAGACATTATACCGGATACCGTTTGACACAAGCTGTGACCTGGAAAAAGGAGAAATCTTTAAGACACAATGATAGTATTGCTACCTTCTAGTGTGTTTGTACAAAGCCTGGATGTAATACATATTTACAAAACTTGAAATAGGAATTCTTTTGCCAGCCCTAGAAGCTCATCGGACACTCGAGAAACATGAAGAGTTGGGAGTTTGGACATGTTTTTCTTATAGATGTATATGTTTATTTTGTCAAATAGGAAAGGCTACAGCTTATATGAAATATGCAATAATGGCACAATACAATTTTTATTCCTACGTTCATGTACGAACATTTTATAATTTACTGTTTTTGTTATATGCAACCAATTTAACAACAATAAAGTATTATAAATTTGGCTAATATTATATTGTAACGTGAAGTGTCTTCGAAATATTATTCAAATACATTCAATATAAGGTAAAGAGAGAAATTGATAAGATAGGAAAATTATCGATACCCTGAAATATCGTATCTTCCCACCCATCCCTACATCGAGTCGAGGGGACCCAGAACTTGATATCACAGCCAACAAACGCTTGGAAAATTATCAGTCATTATTTCGCTTTAAATATATTTGTTTCCGGCCTAGCGGAGAAAAGAAACAGTTCAGTTATTGTGGTTAACCGAACTGAAGAACTATTCGCCATTGTGTACAACAATGAAGTATGAAACGCTTGGTCTCAACGCAGTTGAAATAATATCATTTGAAAAGATTCGGTGTTTCTAGGACGATGCACTTTTTCCTATCTAGACAGTACCGTTTTGTTATTATTTTATTTTCTTTTTCTCACGTTAAACGGTGTCTAAAATAGAACGGAGGTAAATAGTGTATAGGTAGAAAAGTTTGGTATTACGCTGTCAACAAGTATGAATTCGGAATGAAGTGGTGCTTGAGGATTTATGCCCAGGCTGCCGAAACATTAGTAAAGTGTGCTATTTAGATGCATGTGGTTTCAATTATTGGACACTTGCAATACTATGACTTAGACAGATAACCATATATGTAGTAGGAATAGTAGTAGTAGTGAGGAGGCGAGGCTTCGCAAGTAGGCCACTTTTTGCCGACTCTGAGAACCAACACTGGTTTTGCCAGTTCGTTGTATGACCCATCATCTAACCTGACCTTTGCTAATACCCAGCATGGGTTCGGGGATCTTTGGAGTTTGCTTCCCTGTCTTTTTGCTTTTAAGGTACAGCATTAGCATGCAAAGGTCATTAAAGTCACTAGGCTATCTGTGTTCACACAGAGATAGGCTTCTGAAAATGACTCTTTAGTTGTCTCTCTGAAAGCTTTACTAACGTTCCTGCTGTTTCGACAAAATACGGAACATGAAAAATTTTAATTTCAAATGCCATCATAATTAAACATTCTGAAAGATATCCACTTACCCACAGAGCAAAGAATCACTGCCAAAATAAATAACCGCCACATGTTACTTAGTGCTGCAAACTGTTACAGAAATGAAATAGGACTAGCGGTGACCTAACAAAAACGTCATTTAAATATATCAGTTCTTTGGAATTTCCATCGAGACAAAAGGTTTTTGATGACATTGGCTTCTGGATAAATACCTTAAAAAACGGAAGTGCTAAATCATACAAATTGCTCTTTCGTATAAGTGAATAAAACTAATTCGATTTATGATCCAGTCGTTTTAGAGGAAAATGCATGGAACATATCGATTTGGAAACAGGCAAAATGTATTGCTTCTGGTTTCACAGCTGTTTAATTTACCTTCATGAACATGTATTCCTATTTATATAACTTACATTAAATTGAAACTGCTTGAATTTTCGAGACTCGCAAGAAGCGAGCCGAGAGCTTAAGCAGATGCAAAACAACTGCTGAAGATTCATGTTTGGTCCCCGGAAATAAAGTCATGTCTCCAATACAATTAAAGAGCTGGAGTGACTGGATATTGAACAACAATTTGAATACCTATACTTTCAAGGTACTTGTGCATAGAATAGTATGTACAAGTGAGCTACCTTACTTGTTTAATAAATTAGTAACTCGAGGAATTCTTAATCTAAGAGATCAAAGGCATAATGACAATGTGACCATGACAGTTCACTACACTGCCTTATTTCAAAAATGCCTCACTTTCAACGCAGTCAGGCTATACAACATACAACTCAATCGCCCCTATTTGGAGAAACAGAAGTACAGACAGACACATTAAAAAAACGTCTCTCTATTGAATGATAATTTAAAAAATTCATCACCTGATATTGTTCCACACGGTTGTCAAATCAATTTATAGGTTACGTATTAATCATAATTCTATTTTTTTTGTATTGAATTTTTACTCGCAGAATAAGGTTGGGTGTAAGAGAAGCCATCAGGCTAAACTTCGCTTCATTGTTGTGATTTAATAAAGGCATTTATTATTATTACTATTCTGATTTTCATTTAGGTACTGTGTCTGAAATAATTTGACTCTGCTGAACATTGAAAAATGAAGCTTCTTATATTTGTTTGAATATCTCTGGAATGAATGGGAATTTGAGGAATGGAAAAAAATAATTTTTGTCGATTTTTGTTATTTTTGCCCATATAATTGTTTCAAAAAGATACTATCAAAATACAATGAATAAATATTTGTTCACATTTTTATTGTTTTTAATAAACCCCAAATCCTACAATTTTAATATGGTGTTATCAGGCGTGAATGATCTGCTGGGAATTTTGTCTCAAAATGTGTGTGAATATATGGGACTGACTCCCATGAACATGTTTGCCTTTCAATAATTTCACAACGCTTGATACGGATCTTGAAATAACGGAAAAAATGCACAAATTATACAAATACCGGACTATTAAGGATTTATGCAATTTTTGTACAGCCATTAATAGTAGTATTTTTTATTTATTATTATCGAAGGGCAATAAGTAATTATGTGCGGTTGACAAAAGTGACAATTTGTTCGACTAACCCATATACACGGTATTTCGCAAGTTTAATGTAGTTCCCGGTGTTGTAATGACACAAATTAGTGTTGACTGAATGTCACCAAGGCCGCAACCTCGCTAACAAAAAACGTAATCGGTTCAGGACAACAATTTGCAATCCTTAATGAGAAGCTACGAAACATTATCTAAATTGAACAATCCTCAAACTCGAAATGTTTCCAACTGTTATAAAGTTTTTATTTTCCACCGTTTTACATCCAAGATAATCATAACTTTAAGTTAACATGCTGGAAAAAATGTAACCCTGTAATTTCGTAATTAGCCTCCACATCAATAGAAGTTGATAAAATAAAATAAAAATCTGAATAAACATTTTATAAAATTTATGAGAGTGAGGAGGTAAATCTTTGTAGGAATCAAAGATTCTTATTTATTTTTATTGTAGTTAAGATGTATTGCCTTATTTTATATATTACTTCACGATTTTTGATCCAATCACGTAACATCATGGCGATAAAATTCCAGTCTCATGCGCAATAAAATAGACTATTCGTCATAGTACCTCATTATTTTTACGTTTGCGTTTCAATGGTTTGATGGCTTTATAGTAATGGTTATTTAAAGCATTTTATCTTTTGATCTTTCAGATTAATGATGTTCGAATTGCAGAAATCCTGAGAATTTTGATTTGACATTTCGAATAAAAATAGCCTTTGTGTCTTCATGGCCATACAGTGAATTGGCATGATTTTGCTAACTCATGCATTTAGTACTCGATAAGCGATATTTTAATGAAATATCCTTTGGAAATTACACATTTTCACTTAAAAAAAGAGGATTCCAATGAATTCCTTGAGTAAATTCACGCGTCTCGCAGGAATACGACGAGTTTAAGCAGTAGGTTACCTGAGAATATGCAAAACTTTCCATTCACTTTCTCCACAACATCAGATCTGCTGTGCATGTTTCGTCTTTAGCCTAGACTCGTCAGTATAGCCTGTAGAGAGCAATAGAAACATAATATATCATATTGATGAGGTAGGGTGCAGTGTACCAGCTTTTTGTCACATTATTACAGATTTGAGAAAAGACATCAAAATAATATGAAAAAATATATTCCCAATCACGAGGAATTGAGTCAACCGCTGTATTTATTCCTTTGTTTGCAGGTGAGAGAGAATATTGGTGTGTGGTAAGTGTGTGCTAATTAAGAGTTCTATAGTAGTGCAAATCTCTCATTATGTCATTATATCGTGTAACACTGACATTTTTCCATACAAGGTCGCGTTAATAACGACATCATTCTACTATGTCCTACTTTTTCCTTTCTTTGCCAAAATCGAGATTCATTATGTTTGATTATAGAGCGCACGGAATGGGATTTAATTTTTTTTTTGGTCACACGGATCCTTTGCGCAGTTTTGATGGACGTATACTGCAAGACAATTGATGTGGAAAGGATATAGTCAGTTAGTAGCATCAGATAGTTGAGAAGGAGTTTGTATATTCACAGATATACAACTCGAACATCGAGATGAGTTGATTTCGAAACGTTTCTCCTGATTGACGGTTTCACGTTTATCGGGAAATGGTTTGATTACTGAAAGAAATGTCATTCAGAACTTGTAACATTTCCAGTTGAACAATGATATCGTATTACAATATATGGTGCGCAATTTTTCAGAACGATACTTTACCTAGGTCTGATTTCGAAACAATTAAATTTCGGTGATGTTGAAGTTTCATCAAAACAATGAAAAATTAGAGAATATTTAAAAAAACAGTGCCGAGACCGAAACTGAAACTTCCAAGCGTTTAGAGAAATCTAACTTTCTTATGTTTTCAACAAACTGTAGGGAATATCAAAACATTCCATAAGCAAACACATATCGAGATTTAATTGGATCGAATTTGAATAATATTTGTTGTACCGTTGCTAGTATCTTATATATGAGCTGGTTCTAATTAGTTATTTCACATATAACGTCGACTGGCATGCAACGTTCACTATATATAGTAGTGTTTTTATTCTGAAGAAAATGCTTCCAGGCTCATTCCCATGAAGCTCTAGTAGCAAACTATTTCAATATATCAGGTTAACGGATGCAAAAATTCAATGCCTTGTATTTTTTGCATAAAAGAAAAACATATGGTTAGCGCAATAATATTTCAATACTAGATCACAGGCTTCATGTTTTTGACAAAATATATCTATAGTATATATAGTTGGATTTATTTCATGTGTCTTGTGGTATATATCAAACTTACATATGACCATGTGTACATACTAGGCTGCAATCATACCTGGAATTTCTAGAAAACGGAAGGTCCTTGATAGTTATACTTACAAAAAAGCGCGAGCCTTCAAAAAATTGTTTATTCAACTTATTAATTTTCAATAGGTGCACATTATTAGATTATTATCGGTGTGGCTATTTTTCTACGGTACTCGGGTTTTTTATGCTAACGGATACGTTGAAAGTAACCTTCGATACTTGAGATATGTTGGGCAATATTTTTTTAAGGAAATTACTCATATACAAAAGATGTTTTTGGTGATGAATGTTATTCCTTATTAATTGAGTCATTATGTTTAATGGCGAATATTTTTAATTTTAAATTGGCTGCACTTAACCATGTGTACAGTGGAAGGTTTTCAAGCTATGCTACTTTGCTGAAGACTATCAAAGCATACGTTTCAGATGTTACATCCATCTTTGCCGTGTTAATAATCGTTTATCCGAAATTTGACGTTAATTGCACTCGCAGTCTGAACGTCAGCTTTGAATGATTTACAACAATAATAAAATTGTACTCAGGAACAAATCAAGTTGTCTCCCACTTGTACACGCCGCGGTACTACTAGCAATAATTATCGTCGGGTTATAAACAAATAAACTGGAAGCTGTAATTACCGAGCAACATAATAAATAAACTTTAATATAGTGTAGGTAATTGGTAATAGCGTACCGAATGCCGCAAATCGCTAGGTCTGGTAGTACATAGAAATTTTAGTGTAAGATTTTATCGTTGTTAGGGAAATAGATTGGCGTGTACTCTACATGTTTTTTTTATATTAATGGAAACATTTTTAAATGATGATTCACTTGAACTTCATTAAGTCCAATGGCAATTGTCAAAAATCATTTAAATAACACAATTACGAATGGATAAAGTCTATGGCAAATGCCAATCTTTCGAATTGTTGTTTTATTTTGTTTGTTAAAAAAGCAGATCCTTAATGATCACAGTTTTTCGTGCAGGCGACCAGCCAAGAATCACGAACTGTTTCCATTGGAGGCATACGAGTATATCGCCGTTCAATCTCAAACTAACAACATATTGACTTCATTCCTCACATCTGGCACATACACGTTTTTTCAAACGATTTGTAAAACAAACTCGAACGACTGCATCGTATGTTTGTAAGCGTATTCTTATCTTAATCATTACGTAAATATCCACCGTTCTAAGCGTTCTTTGACGTACAACTCAACTCCAACATGCACACTGATCGATCAATCAGAAGAGTAAATGTTAATTAACAATTATTCATTGATGTTACGTAACTGACCTCACTAGCGACAGCGGCACTTTCGTTACCTTCATTGAATCCATTTTAGCTGCTGATTGGCGACTGCAAACAGGCCACCACGGTTTCGCTCAGTGCTCGAATTCGAACTAATTCCGGAACTATACATTTTTCGGACTGGCGAAAGTTTCATTCATAAACTATCATCTAATGAAGTTTATGATTGCTATTTTTTGTTAAGCGGAATGAATCTGTTTGGTAATTATTGATTCAGCATTCGAGTGAATATTTTAAGTAGCGCATGTGCTCAAAGTTGACATCCAGTTTAGTAGCTTTTCAGTTCTAACTTTATAAAAAAAATTAAAAAGGCTTTTTCTGACAACTATTGCATACCATTTTTGAGCTTAGTCGATGTATTGGAAACCCTTGTTCATAGATTTTATGGTAATGAATCTAAACTTAGAGTGGCAGCAAAATAATTATTAAAAAAATGATTGATTCTTGGCCCTTCTAAAACTGAGTAATTTGTTCATGTTGGCATGTTCATGATTGGTCACCACCCGCGTATTGACGAAAAAGTTATCAAATTTCATTTACAGAGTTTGATATATTGGCGTATCAGATTATGAAAAACGTTGCATCAAGTAGGTGAAATATGATCTCCTTCGCAGTGGTATCACTTTAAAAATAAAAATCATTTAAAATCTTTCCAAGACCCTTACTATCTTCAATCAGACTGTAACTGATGCCACTACTAGAAAAGCTCAAAGTCAAACTACTTGACGCCAGTTTTTTCCGCATAGTGAGTGAGCCAACACCCGATAAGGTGCAGAATGTGTCATGATAAGCGGTATGTGTGGTAAGGTCAATTTGTCGCACAGCAGTACCAGTACTGCCAGTGTCCGGTCTCTGCTTGTTTCAGACAATGACATGCTCTTGATTAGGATCTAGACGGCTTACGTAACGTGGACTGACTGCAATGTTCTGTGGCTGAAACAGTAGCTGCAAACTGGGGTGTGGGTTTTTTGCGCTTTTTTATGCATACCTTACAAGAGTTGAACGAGGTCGTTTTCGGTGCTTAAAAACTCGTTGTGCTATGTTATTTCCTCATTTTGCCGGGTGGAAGAAATTTAGTCAAGTAGACCCGTCACTGAGAGAAAAAGAGTTTTATTTGTGGAACTATGTGTTAATTACTCGATCTTTTTATCTGCATGATGGAAGAGTTCCACCGAGTAAGAGCATCTACAATCTACATGACTATAATTTGTATCATGCAGTTTTCAACTAAGATATTTGTATAGATTTGTGACATAGGCCTTTAATCTTTCAATTAAGATTCTTTAGAGACTACGTAACGTCGGTTAGAGATATTGTATGATGTTACAAAAGCATGATATAAACATTGGTCTATACTTATCGACGAAAAAGAAGAGTAAGTATGCATAAAAAATTGTTTTGAATAAATGTTTCGAACCGCGAATATTAGTTCGGCTGCATTTGCTCGTGGGGCACTGTGGACAAATGTATCCAGGCTTCAAGACGAAAACCTGGAGCTGTAGCTGCGATTACCGCCGGTATTTCCAACAGCACAAGAAAAATGTTTCATTTTCGGTGACCCATTCACCCTATTTTTAAATTCAGAAGCTTCTCGCCTGTGCGCCCGTAGATATATCTCCACGTATTTTATATGGAGAAAAAACCCATTAGATACTTACATCAAATGTGTATTAATGTAGATCGTGTCATTTTACCGATATGTCTTTGCATTTCATTTGGCCAATTCAGCAAAGTCATGGCCCTTCAAACTCAAGGTAGCCCGTTGGTTAGCGAGAGTATACAAACAAGAATTGGGCGGCGACTGTAAAATATTTACAATCGGTCCGATTGCTATAATCAAAGAAGCGCTTGTTTATTGCCCAGGAGAGTGATTAATGGTGAGTAATAATACTTCATTGATTTACGCTCTATAGACTGCCAGTGGTGGTTCGTTGGTACGTTTCTTAGTTTTATTACATCGGAATATTTCGATGCAAGGGATATTCTAGAGCTGCTAAATATATCTTAAGATTTCTCACATATGTCGAACACTTATCTACTCCATAAGTTAATGAGACTCATAAAGATTTATTAAAAGATTTAAGATTAATGATGCGTCACACCTTTTACATATACGTTTGTTTTATTCATGTTTTGCTTTGAACCAGAAGATTTAGAAGAAAGATCCTCACAGATTATCAATAACACACCAGAACGGATCCGCGTGGAACTCCCACATACTTTTGATGAACACAATAAATATGTATGTAGAATTGCAATCTTCCAGGTTTTAAGGTCACTTGGGATAGAAAGTAAAATTTAATCAGATATTTGATTCGCAACAATAATATTGAGGTCCATTGAAATTTGTTTTTGAGGTCTATTCCAAACTCAATTAGCAAGGGAAAATCGGATGGCACATGTTGCCCTTAATAGTCATCAATCAAACTGTCTTGCGGCTCTCGTGTAAAAAGATATAATGAATTTAATTTTCCATGAACAATATAAGATAAATTTGAATTTTCAAAGATAAAAGTGATTAATATGATTTGAAATGATTATCATAGCAAAGAAGAATATTTCAATCGTGTGTGTTTCAATATTATCATCTTGGTTTTTATACACGACGATATACTCTGTATAGAAAAATGATTATCATTTTCCAGAAATCACTACTACAATATCATCGTTTAATGGAGATACAGTATCGCATTTTTGTGATTGAATTCCATTCCACATTTTGCACTTTGACCAAAATTATGGAATTGTTGAGGCATTCGAAAAGTTGGTATACTTAGTTTTTCCTCAAAAAATGTGAGTCGTTGAGTGTCGTCTGGATAAAGTGCGATGAAAATATCAAGTCATTTAATTCCATTAAGAATAATTTATGAATTCGTTTCGCCCATATAAAACAAAATATAGGGATCTCATTTTACAAATCATTTTGACAGGAGTACATCTCTCATTCTATATTGGAATTCTAGTAATACCGTGCGCCTATGGGTCCATACACTGAAGTCGATATACTCGACTGTTAAGTGGAATGGCCACCTATTTTGATGACTGGCGTTTCAGACGAGTTACTGCTAATTAGTACATCAGCATTTTCAATTAAAATGTACAAATACTGCTTATAAACTCATTCATAGTATACAATATATCATAATATTTTGGAAAATTCAAAACTATCTACGCATTTTTTTGTTTATATTGGGCAAGGCAAGAAAAAGTTAGTCATATAAAAAGTTACATCTTCACTTACATCAAAACGATGTTGAAATTGGAGATTGCTTATCTTTTAAAATATCATCAAAAAATTTAAACCCAGTAATATGTTTACATCAAAAAAATTACATAATAAGTAATCCAAAAAAACCGCCACAAGAATTTGAGATATTAAAAAATATATTTTTTTTAAACTGTGACACTGTATTTTGAAAACCAGATTGTTTAGAGTTACAATTTATGCAGTTTTGAGGTCATTGTGCATAGACATTTTCGTTTCGCAGCTTTTCAGTATTGCGATAGGTTATCGAAAGAAAAGACGAAGCTTAGGTTCACTAGCATTTTTCTGTTTGCCGCTAATACTCCGCTCTTGATGTACAGATTTAAAAAAAATAATGTAATAAGAGAAAAGAAAATGTTGATACAAAAAACATGTTTGACATACATATCTTTGAATTTTAGTACAATCTACATTTTCCAAAAATCTACGTGGGTATTAAGCGGACATTTACAAACAAAAGCTGTTTCGGTGGGTGTGTGTGAACCCAAAACCGCCATATTTATTGTCTTGTATACGAATATTAAAAAAGGACTATCCGACACCATCTACATGGCATTCGGAATTTACCTCCATGCGACATTGTCAGATTTATTAAAAATACAGGTAGCTAGTGATGAAAAAGTAGGAATAGTTTGAGTGCAATTGCACAAAAAAATAATTCAACTGTCCCGCGCTAGTTGGAGTTGATTTCAAACCCAGAAATATTCGAATTTGAGATACGTTTTTCTGATGTGTTCATTGTGTCTTCATAACGGAGCTCGATGTCATCCATTACACACATTAAAATAAATTCTCAGATCAAGAATATGTGCTTTCATTCAAGTATACCCAGCATATTCTCCTGTATGCGCAAAGCTATGATAATCTCAAAGTAAGAATACTGTATTTTTGGTCATATAGAGTGAATTTAATTGAATACTTGTATATTCTTCGTATATAATTTATTATTGGTATAAATATTCTGTAATTTTGATCGCTCTTACTCCAACCGTTCACCCATCCAGAGGACACGACAACCATACTGAACCCCCCTCTGGGTACGTGCCTGTCTTGGACAATAGTATTATGATGATTCTGAGATCGAGTGCTCGTGTTTGTTTTGACGCGGTGTAAATGCAATTTGAACAGGGTATAGTCACTTTTTAGTCATTGAAGCGATCACGTACCCCCGCTGTGCTTTGTCGTGCGATTGCACTACTTGAAAGACCGTTACGGTGAGTGAAGATCCGCATACTGCGCGATGTGGCAACGTCGCGTCCGCTATATGCATTCGTACTTGAGCTGTTGGCAATTTTATTAAATATCAGTGTATTATACTACAGAGGTTTTTTTTATCGAGAGGCGCATCTGTATGTTTGTGCGTTTCGAAAATTTACTGGGAATCGTTAAACTGCGTTTAACGGCTCGTAAATCAAACACTTTATTAGATTGTAAAATGACGGACCGGTGTGTTGAACGGGTTGCAAAGTTGAATTGCTGATGGAAAATACACGTCTGCCTGGTCATGTTTGTTTTTTCTTCTTCACTCGGTCCAGAATTTATTTATTGGAAATATCTTCCGTCTGTGATACTTGCAGCGTGAGCATCCACGATGTTTTTTTAATAATATTTGGTTTGGATGATGTACTCTTAATCAACCAAAGCAGCCTCATGGAGAGCAGACAATGCTTCAAAGGTGAAAATACGGAATATAATGATTTTTTTTCTGGTTTGATTATATTGGGGATGGAGTTAAGACGTCATGTGGCTTTAGTACATAATATATGAGTTTGCATCCAAACACGCCATAGTGATAAACACTGTTGTTTTGAAAGAATCCAAAAAGTATCTTATTGGAAAACGAAACGCGTCACAAAGTAGAAGCAATTTTATTTGCGATACTTTGTATCAGATTCCAATTCACTCGAAGCATCCTGTATGCCGTTTGAAGGTGGATTCAATTAGCCGACACAGAGCGAGTGATTTGGCATTAATAAAATCCCCAGCGAGTCTGTCATGAAACGATAATTGAAAATGAGCATTGTGCGCGTAGTCGACGTGGTTCGCTATTGCGCGGTTGCAGCTCAGCCACAATATCGAGTGATCTATTGTGCGACCGGCCAATGAATTTAATTATAAATGAGCGGGGTGCATGCGGGGCCACACAGATGTACGCTGACAGACGATTGGGGAAAGAGATATAGGGATAGGGTTGGGAAGGAGGCCCAGTGAAGGACACGTGGACGACCTGACCTTACAAAATTTTCACTGATACATAAATTCGCATTTAGAAATCCGAAAAGAAGACCCAGTGCGGGATTCGAACCTGCATCTTCCGATTTCATGTCGGACGCTCTGACGAACTGAACCGACTGGGTAGCTGGTCAGTCGTTACAGTTACAGCTTTTCTTGGAGTACTACATCATTTTCAATAGATAAAAGATATCAAAATCATGCTGCTGCAAATACATTTTTTTCCATAGGACGGATCATTATCAATCATTGATAGCAATATTTATAAATTAGTGCATTCTGAATGTTCCATTTATTATTGGCCGCCCGATCTTCTCTCCACTATTTGCAAAACCATACACACCGAAATATTGCTCAGCACTAGAGTGCCATTCTGTATGATTTCAAAAACCCTTGATTACTCAACACAAAAATCTTAATGTATATTATGTATATCTTCATGACCTTGATTTTTTTCATGAAACTCTTATAAAATGAAAAAAGCTAGATTAAAAAGGTGTGGAGACGAATTTGTAGAATAAAACAGTTGATGTAAGTATGCACATATTTCATACTAATTTGATCTAATAATATATCATTAAAATAGTAACTGGAGGTGATACTTTCAATTCTGTATCAAGAATAACATATACTTAATTAATATCTGTTCAATGCTATTTGCTTGTAACGTATAATCTTATTTACCATAACGTGATTAGAAGTGAGGACTATAGAGCTTAAAACCTCATTTAATCGTGTTATTTCTTCAATTCATATTTCGCGATTGTACACACACAAAGGATTTTAAAATGGGGGCACGTTAGTTTACTTGTCGCACATCTATTCAAGATAAATTAGTGCTTGAATTGAGTGTCTGTTTTGTTGCACTTAAGTGAACGCATATATGATCAATTCATAATTTGCAAGAATTTTCCTCACTAAAATGTTTTACTATTATAGTAATTCGAAAATATCAAACGGTTTATGTTATAAATTTTTGCAACATACTTTCATTAAATCGACGGCTACTGCATTTTCATAACAAATTGATCCGTAGACATGCCCTCTGCAAGGTAGCGTCCTTCATACCTGTAACAAGAGCTCATTGGCCTACATTTCTACCGTTTCGAAAACGAAAAGCGGCCCCAGCTCGATACGGATCTTCAGTGTGCCGTCTTACTTACAAATAATGACTTGCTACCATTCAGTATCAGCGAGTATCGATATCTTTATCTCTGTCTTTCTCTTCGATCTGGATGGTAATTAGCAACTCGATAACAACCCGATCGATCCAAAGCGAAACTTATAGACGTTTTGGGATCGACAAGGTGAAATTTTGCTTCTTGCTGGCAATATGGTGTTTTGGTTGTATGTTATGAAACATTTTAGCAAAGCTGATTGAATTATGAGGGGGTGGTGACTCACACTACTAGACGACTGATGCGTATGCGTGACTGACTATTCCGTTCACATCGATATTGCTTATTATTGGACGTCATACAGGTTTGATTTCCACACTAGGTCTGTCACCCACGTTGATGTTGTTAGCGCTGGAAGAAGCCTTCTTGAACTTTCGGCGATATCGATTTGGCTCTGTGTATATTAGCGTCGCCTCAAGCATACAGATGCGAAACATCTAAAAATGAAATTTGGATATTTTGGTACTTAACGCATTACTACGGGCGTATATCATCTGCTTTCATGAATAAAAATCAGTGCAGCGAGCAGCGTTTACTGAGGTTACGTAGTGACAAAAACGACAACGGACTGATTACCGACAGACTTAAATCAGTGACATCTATTTTCGTAATCAGTAGAGCGCCAAGAACACGTATTACGTCGTAATTTAATTTTTTTCGGTCACAATAACTGGAAAAAATAACGACCTTCATTTTGTTCAATTAAAGAACAATTAGAGACAATGCCGATCTTCAATTACTTTCTACTTATACTGGCTGCATCTTATAACTTTACTTTTCGTGTAAATCGATTGGTTGAGAATGCTGTAGTTATTCAATTTTTATACATAAAACGTAATTTCTCGGAATCATACTTTGTCATTCGAAATATGGCCATAAAACTAATAACGATGAAATTAATTGTATGGACCGAGAACGTTTTCTTAGAACATCCATAACGTATATCTTATATTGCGTAATAAATCAGATGGCATCGCTGATAAAGATACAAACGTAGCATTTTTGACGGGATGGCTGTTTTTGACCCAAAGTTCATTTGCTCCAATCGACAAAAGCTCCAGCCCGACGTCACCCGAAGCGAACTGTTTGTTTACTCCAATGTTTATCTCGGTTATCTGTCGTTTATATCTATGTTCTGTGGTTTATTTGTGCTGGGCGTATTGAGCGATCTCATCATCCAAGTCAAGTTTTCAAAATATCGATGACCGACAAAACCCGACCGAAGACGTCCGATCGCGCTTCGGCTGATTGGAGCAAATGCACTTTGGGCCATTTGTGGCTCTCCCTTTTTTTGACAGGCCACCGGAAATACCACGAAAGAATCCCACAAGTATCTGCTAGTTGGTTGATATGCAGCCTAGGATTACAATTACTACGTGAATAATGGGATTGTATTAAGTAGTCTGTTAGTGAGGTGGTGAAGTAGAAAAAGATATAATAGTTTACTGTTTAAATGGTGATTGATATATAGCGTACACTTGTTAATTGAATGTACCGCATCGGTGAATAAATATCATATTCTGTTCAATACTCACTAGTTTTACTTCCCACGCATAAACGAGGGAAGTATGTGAAATTTGTTGAATTTGAGGTAATCTATTCACTGGATTTATCGTGATCACGAAAATATATGGTACTCATTTGTTTATGCCTGCCTGAGCTTTTTTGTCATCGCGTATTCTCAGTAACCGATGCACGCGTTTTGATAAAATTTGGGGAGCTGTTCAGTCATAGTAGGTGATCCAGCAGTATTCTTGAAACTCGAAGTACTGGCGGTAAAATTATTAGCAAAACAAGAAAAAATTAAGACATATGTCTTTCGAATCCCTGATTATTTTAGGGCGTAGTTAAATTCAGCGGGTACATTGTCGAAAACTAAACTCTTTCAGTTCGATTTGAGGATCTACGAGGAGGCATCTTGAAACTTCACCGAGTGATCTTTAAGAATGAAGATTGTAGATGCTTTTACTTGATGAAATTCTTCCATCGTTCAGATAAAATTGTATAATTTAAACACTCTGTTCTTGTGATACCGTCCGTTTAAGTTACACCATTTTATATGATCTTAATCATGATTAAATCAATATACTTGATTCCATTTTTCACTCTATTACTGACCGTTAATGATCTTGATTCTATTTACCAATATGCAAGATTTTGAACTTTAGGTTACATTTTTCCATTTCAGGGTGAGTATATTTTTAAAAAATCCGTGTTCCTTATTTCCCTCAATTTGTAATCAGACTTGTTTCTTTTTTTACATTCCTAAAGATGAGGTTATATAAAGTTTTGGGTCGATCAAGTTGATGAATTTTATGACCTAGTAACATTCACTTTTAAGACACAGAAATCTTCTAGTAAACTACATAGAAAAAGGAAAAATGAGATCCTCCATTAGTGCACAATCGGCAGCAGAACTGAGAAAAAGCTCCACGGACAACAAAAAAGACAATTAAATCTAACCAGTCACCATGTAGTTGAAAAAGGCCACAAGCAATTAAGAGGAAATGCGAGAAGAGATCGAGCAGTCATCCCGGGAGTGACCTTTTTCTCCACATCTCGCTTACCATTAAAATTCTTACGTAAAAGTGTAACACGCACCGGGAATTTTTTCCAAGTACGCTCTCTCCTGCTCTCTGGTCAGCTACATGACACCAAATATTTTTCATAAGCCTTCTACGGATGCTGGCAGTTGACAATCCTCGCAAAATGCTCTTTTATGCGCGTATGAGCATGCTGTTATTATTGTGCGACTATGTTTTGTTACTTCCTTTGTTTGGTTCTGTCGCTGGTTATCTCTTTTTAATAGAATTCGAACAAGGAGAGGCGTAATCGATTCGTCCCGTAATCATGTAATATAATTGGAAAAGCAAAATATTAATATATATTTTAGTTATTGTTATCCGTCGTGTCTAAATTCAGGCAAAGCCACAGCTTCTTGCCCTCAGCGAGATGGGGTCATTTTATCAACCTCAAAACAGTTCACACCAGTAGTAAAAGTTGATTCCTAGGGGAACTGAGGTCTTGTTAACATCCACGAGACCCGATTTGTCCCTACCAGATTTCTTTTCGTTCAAAGATGCTGCTTCAATTGAAATCGATAAAAGATGTCTGCAGAGTTTTCGGAAATCTCCGCAACCATTTCGATGATGGTAGAGTCGAGGTGGTGGTCATTTATATGATAGAGATTTAACTATATAAATCCTGCGAATTAGCTATATTGTTGATCAATGATTTTTCGACCATTGTCTATAAAATTTTGAGTATCACGACGTTTCGATTGATGTGCTATCTTCAATCGTCTTCAGGTGAACTGTGACGTGTCGTTGTGCGCGGTCTGTTCTGATTGGTTCCCGATGCGCGGTATTCCGGTCTGCTGACGTGGCTGTTTGTCGGTCATTGTTTGTTGTCAGATTGGTTTAATGTCTACGCTGGGTTTGCTGTACACTTTGCTGTTGTTGGTGATGGATGCCGCCTCCTTGAATTTCCTTCGATACCAATGCGGTTCCTTGGCAATAACCTTAGCGTCGTTCCAAGCTATTTTATGGTGCTCCGTCCATGCGTGGTCAGCTATTCCAGATTTTCTTGTCTCTGCTCGCTGGGTGTTGAGACGATGTTCTTTGATTCTTACTTCCAGTGGCCTCATTGTTTCTCTAACATAGATTTTACCACATTGACATGGTATCTGGTAGATGCAGTCCTTTGTCTCTTGAGATTCATTCCTGGGCTTAGTTTTTGTTAGGATACTTCTGAGGGTGGCAGTCCTAGAGAATCTCGTTTGGATCTTGTATCGCTGACCTATTCTTTTGATTCCATCTGATATTCCTTTGACGTAAGGCAGAATGAGTAAGTGCTGAGATTCTTCGTGTTTAATTCTTCTACTGTTGGTATTTTCCTGTATTGTTACTTCCACTAGCTTCTTTGGGTATCCGTTGTTTAATAGATCTTGTTTAATGATATTGAGCTCTCTTTGTAGTCCCTCTTGTGTGTTACAAATATTCCTAGCTTGGTCGACTAAAGTCTGGATGACGCCTTTCTTCGTGGCTGTTGGGTGGTTTGAAGTGTAATGTAAGTATTGCAATTTTATAGACAATGGAAGTCCGAAATCAAACTTTTGATAAATCCACCTTGTCTACAAGTTTCAAACAACATTTTTCGACCAGTCTATATATAATACTCAGTCTTGATCAACTGATGTTTTTCGGAAGCAGGTTTTCCACATCCTGTGTGACAGGTCAAGTGAAACCGCCATTGGATAACAATGGCCACCGCCCAATATAAATGAGATCTAAAAATCCCGGGGTCTGCACAGGGCATAAGTACAACAGTAGTCGCCATGCTTTTAGATCTTTTTCACTCCGTTAACAGTTTAAATTTAGTTCCTCGTCACGATCTCGAAGCGCACCATATGTAGCAGTTTAAATTTAATTGTTTTACAATCACGACCCGGAATGCGCAGTTTTTCCTTTGGGTTGGATAGTAAGTAGTTCGGGTTTATGTGTACCAACGAGGTCTAAACGCCAGACCGGTGGGTCTAACAAAAGGAGTTACTTACATTTTTTCATATTGGTTTATGGATATAGTATACTGTTGGTTAAAATATTATTCTGTGGTATATTTTAGTTAAATAGAATTTCGTAAGATTCCCTCGTAGCCTTCGTTTCCTTTTTTACGTGGAATAGTAGGTATAAAATTGGATGTGTTTGTTTGTTGTCTATCATTGATGTTTTAATAGGTCCATGTAATGTTCATTAGGAGGAAGTAATGTGACGTCAACTAAGTAGCAACTAAGCAGCGCAATTTGAGTATTCGCACCTCGTAGTTTATAAGATAAGAGGAAGAACTGCCACATCAAAAATGAAATTTAATATTATAATATTTGATACTTATTTTCAAAAAATATTTCAAAAACTTTAGTTTTAGTACTTTGTTCATCTTCCAGTAAACATTTCTTTGATTGGGGACCATGCAAAAAATTGAATCATTTCCTTTTCGAAAATTCTAGTTAACAGAACCTCTTTGGTCGAGAGCTTATGTACACCTTGTACTGGAGAGACAAAGAGAATTTATAACTTGGACTGTTTTTATTAGAAAGTGTCTCTAAAAAGAGCCTCTTTAATTGGCACAAGTTGCTTTTTCAGGAACATTCAGCAGTTGTTCACTTCCTACTCAAATTGATGGCGGTTCTTAACTGAAAGTTTGTTTATGGTAGTTCTTACAATTATTCCTAGTCGGTTATGGACAATGTTGGCCGATGGGAGCCTGAGAATTAGAGGCGTAATGTTTACTCCGTATGTGCTTATTTCATCTCAAAGAGTCGATTTCAAAAAAAAATTATATGGTCATTAGTTTTACCGAAATTTCATTTTGAATTTGCAGCCTCTTAAAATGGGCGCTTGAGTGATTGGAAATCAGCATGATTCATTATTTCCACATTTCGTACATTAAAATTACACCTAAAAAATGCAAATCTATCAGGTTTTTTTTTCAATTTTGTGATGGCGAGACAGAATACCTCAAAGTCTGGTATTATTCATGTTTCCTTGCTATTCAACTTATATTTAGGTTATGAGTGAGGGATCTTTTGTAGCGTCCAATTCCACAGATAGAGAATCTTACGGGGGTGGGAGGGGGGGGGGTAAACTTAATGGTGTGTATTGTTTTATATTAATTAATGGAACATGTTATCATTCAGGGAACTATGCCTGTGATCAGGGGTGATGGCATTTTGAAGGCAAAGCTTCAGACATGAATATTTTAAATACATTGATTTTGTAAAACTCCCTATAATCGTTTTTAAATAGGAACAGAATTTTCCAACGTACGTCGGCCATTTTGTGAAAACCATTCCGTTTTTAGCTATTTTGGCTACGAATTTGGTTTCTTTGACCCCTCTACAACTATTTAAAAAAATGCTGCTCTAATTTTTTCATATTTTTTTGACCATTTTGCCTAAACATTGGTTGTTTTTGAGCATTTGGACCTGAAATTCAAATTCGGCAACCCCCAAGACATAGCGGTATACATTGTCGAGGAGATTCGGCTACTATAATCATATATATAATAATTCTGGACAGCTTCAATGGCGATTTCAACCGCTGTGGCAAAATATTAAAACATTAAACATTAAAACTATCTATTATTTGGTACGTTATTTTACATCATTTCCAACGAAAACACTGCTTCACTTCGCGGAACAGCCATCGACTATGCGTTCAAGTAAAAATGAGGCTGGCATAGCCGGAAAAGTTTCGTTACATAATATTATACGCCAACCTGCTAATCTTCTCACTTACACATTGTGCAAAACCGGAACAAATCCGATTGGTCGCGATATTTTCGCAGGTTGTTCTTCCTCTTACGTACATGTAGTTACACATCTACCGAGCGCGTTCCATGTTTGGTTACGGTAAAATTACAGTCACGTCCCGTAGAAAGTCTCATCGTAGATTCAACCGAGCTCTCTGAGAATAATCCTGTTGGTGCACACAATAGCGCGGTACACATCGAAGACATTACGGATACTTTTTATGCGTGTTATGCCTTCGCGGCCTAATAAGGTCAAAATGGAACGCATCACTGTGCTGTGCTGTACCATACAGCCTGTTTTTAGGCTCGACACGTTGACGATATAGTCTTAATGAGCTTTGTTACCAAAAAAAATCTGGTGAAATTTCCTTTTCGTGTCGTATATATATCGTACTTTATGTCTTTCATTTATATTTTTTTAAGGATTTTATTAGCTTCTCTTATAAGCAACTAATTAAGGTTTTTGTTTGCTGATTCTATGGTAAATTTGCAAAAAAGTAAAATGTATGCTTTAGACTTTAGACCAATAGTAGCTATCGTCCTTTACCGTTTCCGCAGTGCTTACACTGGTAATGTGCAAACTTTTCCAATTCTTATATCAGTGAGGTGTTTGTCTAACCGAATGGAAGATAAGGCGAGTGCAAAACATCCCTAAACACGTCCAGCAACTACAGACCCCTGGTTAGGTGTCAAATTCCTCAAGGCTAGGATTTTACAGATATTGCATAATGAAGACGTTGTATGTTATTATTATTATGTTCTCTGCATCATGTCGGAGGTTATTAACGTACGTCTTCCGGAGTATCTGGGCAAAAATATCATTAACGATCGCTAGTATGGAAACAATCCACGGGAGATTTTCTGGACTGTGTCGCCCACATACATGGAGAGTCTTGAGTCATCGAACTCGATATATCGACGGTTTCTCGTAGCGTATGGCATGAGACACTTCTAATCAATCATGTAGATTGCAGATGCTCTCACTTGGTGACACTCTTCCATCATGTAGATAGAATACTTGTGTATTTAAGACACAATTTCACAAATAAAAATATGTTTCTTCCAGTAACCATGATTTGAATATAAATTGAAACGCACCACTGAAAGAAAAAGAGTTGTATTCGTGAAACTGTGTATGAAGTACACACTTCATCACACGTCTTACGATGTGACGAAACAAGTCACATGTATTGCTTCAAATATATTTTTTACATGAACCCGTGTTGTATTGTACAGTATTGTCTTAGTGGTCACAAAGATTGAGATGACTAGATAGAAAGCAGATGTGTGATTTTGGTTTGTGTATCCTCAGACTTACTTCTTAATTCGTACCGAGAAAAATGTTATAGTCTAAACCTAATTAATCTAAACAAAACATCTGCACTTCCAATCATATCCTCAAACACCTTTCACACACCTAATTTGCATACGCTTACTCATTCCAGTTAGAAGGCCAGTTTCCTTTTCGTCGCTCCAATCTATTCTCACAGATTAAGTTATTATATTTTACCGTTATAATCCGTGGATTTTTTCGGGCCGCCTCGAGAATTTATTCATACGCTGATAGGACGATAAATTATTTAGCATCAATTACAAAAATAAATATTTGAGGATTTGTCTGTTCTTATAAGCCGCACGAAGAGATATTTAACAGTTGGATAATAATTTTTCCGTAGAAATTTATGGTAGTCGCCTAGTTCGGAAAGGATTGAGATATTTGGAAGGTAGGTAGCGACCAGCACATTTGGTGGATTGACTTCCTACCGGAAAACATCTGCATCATATATAAATAATGATATAATTAAGAAATGTGTCTCTTAGCACCATCTATTATGATTACTAATCGGCATGTGCACAAGATCGTTGATGGTGTGAACGAGAGCGTACCTTACAACATACCAGCTGTTTTGTTCGTAATATTGGGAATGGGGCTCGAGTTGCAACAAACATTTTCTGTTCTATTCTCGCTCAAAGGTGTGTAGTTTATCACACTTCTCAAATACCTGTTTTTTCCTGTGGTCCCTTCAATAAACAGAGAATTACTGGACTGAGTAGTAGCGTGTTCTCCAAATCGATGCGCGGTTGGAGTAAGGGCGATTTAGATACAAGACACTTGTGAATAGACATATATTCTCTCGCAGCGTTTATTGAACGCCCTTGCGTGAGGGTATATATGAAAAAATCGGGTCGTGACTGTATGAAATTTTCTCAGTTGGTCTAAAAGCTTTTCTTCTTGCTGGGTACGTTGTACGGTACTACCTACCTAGCGAAGACTCCTCGATCGTGATTCCTCTCGTTGCTTACAGTTCTAATCTGCCGAATGGCATCGTATTATTCGTCGAATTGTCTGCGAAGAGCGGCCGCTCACTTGCGAAATATCTCGAAGTGCAAATTAATTAGTTTATTGCACCTAGGCGACGATACCATCTTCATTCGCGCCCCACAAACACCTCCATTGTAAGACAAGCCACAGCCGGGAGACACCAACACGGATCTTTCCTCTTAGTATGGTCGATTAGTTTTGAAATATCTCTTTATCCTGTAGTTTAGTAGAATTAGCTTAAGAGTTACGAGAACCAAATTCAGGTGCCATCGTATGGGAAAAATATCAGGAATCCCAAACCGACTTGTTGAAAATATCTATATGCGACAAAAATTTGAATGAATTGGAGGTCAAATAACTAAGAATAGTCATGGCCTTGAAAATGCCTGTTGATTTGGAGGTTGAAATTAAACTTACTCCAGTTTTTTTTATTCATTGCTTCGGACAATCAATTCAAAGCACTATTTTCAATTACTCAACTTCACACCTCAATCTTTTCCGTCATGTTATCGCCAATCTGTCAAAATGAATACATCTTCGATAAACACAGCAGGTTGCTTACTGTGTCACTCCATTTGGTATGTTAGCAATAATAACTAATTGGTGCGGTCTCTATTATACGCGAAAAGCTGCATCAGTTTGTGACTGTTGAATTGTCAGATTGACGTAGTTAGCAGCTCGTTGTGATGCCAAAGCTTTAGCCACCATGATTGACCGACACGTGCTGCTGGGCGATTATCTACAGGGGCACTGGACACGCCGTATCCGTGGACACGCTCATAGAATCACTGAGTTGAATTTTGTCACGAATGAGACTATCCGGAATAAGAATCCATGAATATAACGAGTTATTTGGGGTTAGAAATTATGGTTTTTGAATCTATACTGATATAAAACTTGTACATTTCTCCTTATCAATGCCCTTTATATTCAGTTGACTAGACTATTCTCACAACAAACACATGCCGTTTCTCACTATACTCCGAACCCATAGACATAACTTCTCACTTGAGATGTATCAAATTTGTAGCGTTTCATTTGTCGGTGCAGTATTGAGTCGTGACGAAACGAAACAGCAACACGGACAGGATTGAACTACGGATAAGTAACTGATGAGATCAGTGCACTTGTTTATTAACCAATCATTCACCAAAGTGGTCACCGTTGGATGTAGTCTTTTGATTAGTGCAGAACTTCGTTCTGTGTGACCTGTCGTTTTCCAGAATCAAGTATCTTCTCGCATAAAGTAACAGCACTGGCCACTCTTTCAGCTTATATAAAGTTCAATAATTACTGAAATTTCAGTTACTCAGTCAACTGTGACTGAGATGGGTCATATTTATGTTATTATAATATTAACATTTCCTCATGGATTGTCGTTTTATTATGTCGTTAACTTGGATACGATTGAAATAATAGCTAAATATAAGTTATCACATGATCTCCACATAACGCCGTCATTAAATCAAGAGAAAATTTACGGCTACGAAACTGCATATAAATCTTCAAATGTTAGCGAAACGTAGCATGAAACAATCATGTGATCACGATCGACCATGATCCCGCGTGATCGTCTTGATGTCTGCTTAGGACCGTGTTGGCTGACAATGCGCCGCCAACCTGATCAAGAGAAAACAAATGTTCATGGCACCTTCGCAATCGCGGCGTGGCGTTACGCAACTGTTTTCGTTTACGTAAGGGAACAATGCTGGTTGTCGATGGTGTGTTGATTTCTCGCGCACAGAAAGAACGCCGCCAGCGTGGTCGCGTTTATGGATTTCGTTATGCCACGATTTGCCATTGCCAGCTATTTAGTGCAGGGAGAACGCCGGCAAAAATTATTTAGTGGTATTGTGTTATCATAGATACTAGATGTGTGTCCCCAGATGAATTTACTCAGACCTCATGCGTGATATTTATGTATTTTTGATAAATATCATCATAACTCCATGGTTTTCAAGCTACCTACAAAAACATAGTTTACAAAATTTTCTTGTACTCTAAATGTGATTCCTTTTTATTTACTATGATAACTTAATTCCATTGTAACATCTGTGTATCCACTTTGTTCCTTGAAAGACCAATGTAGAGTGATGAAGATTATTTCGGTTTTCTTTTCATGTTGTGTGATGATAATTTCACTAGGCTATTCATCATGCCACGACTTACCTTTATCGGCCCCCGTCTGTAAAGCCGAACTGCATTAACCTTTAAGGGAACGTTTGACGTTGCGTAACAACGGTGGCTGCACAGATTGTGCAGATTCTGGAAATTCGTGATAATAAATTGCGCGATTGCACATCGGCTACGATACTTCGAGATTTGTCGAATGCAAATTTGGTTTGAAGCAAGCTAGATGTTTTCGAATAAGGATACTGAAGGAGTGGTTTGAAATGCTATCAGAACTCCAATTCCAGAAAATTCGTATTGATTTCATATCTAAACTGAAGTTCCATCATACGGGAAAAGTTGTGCCGGAGGGAAAATATAGATTGATCCTCTCATTTCCTTCTTTTCAACATCTAGAATGTATAATGGTGAACGCTTCGTAAATTGTGAAATTAAAAAACGCCCGTTTTATGTGCCCATTTGATGTAACGCTGCATTTTACGACCTACGTGTCAAGCATTACATGTTATTAATAGTCACAAATTACTATAATGTAAAGCCATTGTTTGCATATTATGTTACCTAGGCATACAGGGAAACAATTTAACAGCTATAAACATTCATTTTAATAACGACAAATTGATTGTTACAGCTTTGTTTCTGTGTGAAACAAAAACTGGGATAGGAAAAGTTTGATTGTGAGTATATTGAGCAACATTTCTGTATTGAGATTTATGTCTTCAAGGCTTTTAAAACGATGTGTTGCATTGTTAATCCGGATATGAAGCAAACACAAATCTGTTGTCTCATGGTAATGTAAATTGTATATTTATAGTTTTATATCATTTTAAGAAATCCAGCATCAATAATATTGGATAATAATGTATCTGTTATTTGCTGCGGTTTCATAGCTAGTATAACTGTTTAATGAGGAGAAACGTCGTATCAGTAGCTTTTACTAGTGAGCGATGCTTGATATTTCACGGATATAGAGTGAGCACGAAGAAACTTTAGAGTGGGACATTAAGTAAAATAAAACATCAAGTCCAAGTGTCGCCTTCTATAGGGACGCCCATTGGCCTTCACGAAGTCAAAGTTCCTAACATCTGGACTGCCTAGAAGCGGCGTTGACTTCGTAAGTTGCCAATGGGCGTCCCCATAGACCCATAGAGGGCGACACAGGAGATGAGTTGATGTTGCTATCACATCCTTGACTGGGTTACGTATGTACCACCCGATTGCTCTCTACAGGTAGAGCGCCAGGCTATACTGATGAGTCTAGGCCAAAGACGAAACATGCATCTATATAGCAGGTCCGATGCATAGTGGAGCATGAATAAATATAACATTTATTGTGAATTGGCGTTTTTCAAGACCCTGTTATAAGCAGATATTTTGTAAACTCATGACTTCCAAGATCGCCTGCTTCTAATCCAGTGGATTACTGGCTGTGTGATTATTTAAAAACAAATAAGTGCTTGGAACGCGACCAGCGACGCTGAAAGAATTGAAATGCATACATAGGGACTTATGGAGTAAATTGTTGCATTTCAAGTAGAAATAATAGTAATTGAGACGTTTTGATATGAATTTCTTTTAAATTCTGTTGTTAATTCAATTTGTAAAAAATACATAGTAAGATGAAATAAAGTGTTTTTGAGAGAAAAATATTACGTTCCGAAAGTACACTATTTTAACTGATAATCCGGAGGCTATTGTTCATTTATTTATCAGACCTAGTCTTCAATCGAAAAATATGAACATACTTCAAGAATGACTGTCCATGTGGCGCGTAATGTCTTGTGGTACCTACGTGATTGCAGACCTCTTGTTAACCGATGCTGTTAAACAATTTCTAAAATTCTAAAATTATTGTAGTACCTGTACCGCGCTTCTCACGTGTACGCCGGCCTTTACAGCTATGCCACATTCAACCATCATCGCAGGTATGGACTGGCATACAAACTGGATATATAATGTTGCATATTCAGAGAGATAATATTGATACGTCAGTTACAAGCAGCACCAAATTGACAAATGGTCGGGGCATTTCTCTTACTTGGCGGATGGAAGAAGGAAGGAGTAGTACCGTTGACATTTAAATATGGTGCAGCTTCGAACAGGTCGGCGGCGACGGCGTCGCGGAGAACGCGCCTCGTTCGCTGACTGTACGAATGTTCATAAATTATTCATCAAAGATGCCGATAATTTTGTTGTATTATATTATATTGTATTATGGAGTCTTAGAGCAGTCAGTCCATGGATGGATAGTTTAATACATCAGGGTTCACGAAATGGTGGTCGGTGGACCGGATGCGGACCGCCGATCTAATTTGACCGCGGACTTTTTGCTCATCAGGTGTTCAACAAAATCTTAGGGAAGAGGTTCGTCATTTTTGCACTCCAAATTTGTTGGACAGAATGAATGCCCGATATAGTAGGAGATTTTGGCGCATGCATTTGCACTAGTGTTACGAAAAAACCCTAGAAAACCTTAACCATCGCCGTCAAAATGTCCATTTGATATTTCATGTGATAAAATATTTTATTGCTCAAGATATTTTAGGTTTTGAGTATATTCTATAACTGTTTCATTTTTTAAATAAATTCCATGACTTAAGAAGAGGCTGATGAAATTATTTTGTGGAGCTTTTTGATTGACATGAGGTATAAGAGTTATTCTCCATATGAAAAGCATGCATCAATTTATTTGTGTTTTTGTCATTGTGACGAGTGACTAAATGATCTATTTTAATCTCCACCCATTTTCACCAGGAGTATTTGTTATGAATTGAAACCATGACATTTCACAAGAATTCCTATATGCATATCTGAAACGACTATAAAGGTAGGTATGTCACACATGAACTAATCCATTATGATCACGTACAGTCCACACTTCAGCTGGCATTTCGTCGTGTACACATTTCGTGTACGCATACTCTTGACGTGATCATAACGATACTGTCCCACTTATTGCGTAACAAAATATTAATCTCGTTGTATTTCGTACGTAATGTTAAAAAATAACTGGCTACGAAGTCAACACCTGGTTTATCATTATGGTACAGTTGATGTTTCCTTTGTCGTTGTCAGCTTTATGTAGACGTTGCAAACAATTAAGATCGCTTCTGGAATGGGGTTCACTCGTGTATGCAGAATATGGATATATGAAATATATGTAATAAACCATGCTTCATAAGCGCTCCGAGAGGATTGAGGTCTCTGCACATTGACCTCAAAACGATGCGGAAGAAAGTCGCCGATAGCTCATTCCACAGCGCTGAGGTTCTACAGAAGAAAGAGACTCGCTTGAGGCATTGTAAGCTCGACCTAGTGAGGATGCGGTCATTGGGATCTTCGAGGAAATAAATAATAAAAAAAATCAACTTATAAGGTCAGCATAAACAGACAGTAGAATTGAACGTGCGTCGATTTATTGATGAAATTCTGTGTGAATACAGTAAAGCATGAATTTGTCAGAGTAAAAGTTCATTTTAACTGTTCTATTTAGAAAACTCGCAAAGATATATCTACATGTAGCGTAGGAGCGACATTATTATTAGTTGTTAGGTAGTCAAATTACGTAACTATATGCGATAAATAAAATAGATAAAGCGACAAAATCTCGGTTGAAACAAAAGGGAGCAATTAATAAAAATGGATCATGAAAGTGCACGCCTTGGGCCGAGACATTAATGTACAACGTTGCCAAATTTTGTTCATCGCTAATGACAATAATAACAGAGTTCAATACAAATTATTCGTATACGCTTCATCAATGATGTTTTTATTTATGTGGGCGGCATTGTTGAGTTACTATCGTAGAAGTTGTGAGCTCTATTCACCAGAAAAACTACTCTACAAGGCTCAGAATACTTCTTGCATGTGTGGGGATGCGTTCCGAAGAAAGTTTTGAAGCTTCTGAACGCAATCCAGGAAAGAGCAATACATTTACTGGAAGAGTCTGACATTACAAATGACCTTCGTAGCCCACAACATCGAAAACTATGAGATCGACAGCCATCAGTACAACGAATACAGTAGGTTACCACCAGGTTACCTACGAGTATATAAAAAAATCGTCCTTTGCTGGTTTTTCATTAGTTTTCGATCCCTTTGTTGTTTATGGTGTATACTTTTTAAAAACCCAAAGCAAGGATAAGCACCCTTTAATTTTTTTGACAGTCGATCAAGTGGCTAAGTAATGCAAAATATGTGAAAATCAAAATAACAAAACGATAAAGCTTCGTGTTTATGTTTTCTGACACCTTTCTAATAATTTTAGCAGGACATATCGGAGATGGCGTGTTAGGATCCTCCTATATTTTGTATGGAAAAAATGTTCATTGCTGTATAAAAATATTCCCTAGGAAATCATTATATGTACTTTCCGAACCTAGTAACTGATTTCTTTTGACAGCTATAACTTGTAAACTACTGCTAAGATTATAATGAAGATTGTTTGGCGCGGTGCAAGGGTTAACGTGCCACAACAGGCACAAACATTACACAATTTTAGTACTAGTCACACCAAATATTTTCACACTTGACATGTCACCTCAGGAAAAAATCGGAATTGGGGATTCTAACATAGAAAAACCTGTTGGCTGTGAAAAATCGGTTTGACGAGTTGCGAAATTCTGTAGTGTTTGTCCATTACCATCACTTCGGCAACACCGGTATACGATCACAATGATTCCAGACAACAATTAGTATTTCAGCAATGACGATTAATTATAAACAAAAGCCAAGGCGGCAGGCATATGTGAGATGCCGGTAAGATAAAGGAAATTAATAACTAACGGCAGCCAACCTCGACGTTTCACTGGGATGGAGTCTGAGAAAGCGCGTGACAATTTTTTTAGAGCTGGTGTGCCTGATATCTTGTCTTATCCACGATGAGTGTATACCATTGTTCGGGATAGAGATGAGCAATACATTAATATTCAAATATGTATTCGGAAATTCGGAATAAACGTGCCCAAACGCGGGATTCGAAGCTCCACATCTTCTGTTTGCCGTACCGACGCTCTATCAATTGAGCTATGAAGGCACGTGTGGGGCGAATAGCAAAAGGATGTGTTCATTGAACTGTATTGCACGGACACCGTACCAGGTTCTTACTTCACTCAACAGTTTCTTCAGTACTGCGTCCTTAGCCTCTAGTGTATTTTATATTCGTAGTATCAATATTTTATCACAAAAGATACGAAAAGGACGTTAGTATAGGCAATACACACATTCAGGAAGAATCAGGAAGATAAAATATCTGTAAATAGCAAATTATTTGTCTATTTATTTGAGTGGAAGTATGCCTGAGACCACGATAGCAATAAGCAATGCGTGATAAATCACAGTGACCTTTTCAAGCTTTGAGTGCCCATCGCTACCCGACATTCCACTGAAAGCGATTTTAGGAGTCGCATCAGATGGCGATCATGTTCGATCAACTGTAAACTTATTAAATTGTTCAGTGGAAGAGACACAAAAACCGGATATTTTGAAATTCTCATGATTTATGCAGTTAATGAACTATGAAGAATGCGCCTCTTCTAATAGGTTTTTTCTTGGCTATGTTTGATTATCTATGGTTGATTTTATTCGTCCGGTATATCAATGCACATTAAATATAGTCAAAGCGGTCTCCTTCGTTACTATCTTCGACAAAGAAAATTGGCTGCAGGAATCAACTTTTTGAATAACGTATACGTATTCGTATCATTTTTTTAATATGTTGTGCATAATTAATTTATATGTTAGTTTTTGATTTATTACGATGAATACTTGACACTTACGTAATTCTGTCTGAAATACACCCTTTAGTTACCTAATCTTTTATTTTCATTTTCAGGTAAATCACTCACGAGATGCTACACTGTGTACGTAGGGTAAAAATCGCATGGTTTTTAAAAATATATCCTAATATCATTACAATACCAAATTTCAGAGAAATAAATTAAAATATCGGTGTAATAGTTCCATATACGAATAAATTAAGTCTGATATGACTGGAATAATGGAATTCAAGAATTGTTAACTAGAAGTTGAGCTATTTATAAAATTGCTTAACATCGTCAAATTTCATTGACTGTCTAAAACTGATCATCAACTTCTTCCATACAACCAAGTCACTTTCTACTATTCGATGATACTGATAATTTGCCTATTTTTCCTTTAAGTCATAGTACATTCTCTCTTTCTTATATTGATAGGATCTTGTTCTAAATGGAAACGTTTTTTCTCTACATTCAGTTTATAGTAATTGGATTCATTCGGCTGCCTAGCAGTTTTGTCACTTATCTAGTATACGAATCTAATTTACACCACGTTCTAATTGATTTAGATAATATGTCGATTTATGCTATTATATATAATATTATATAACATGCTGATTGGAATGCATAGATCTATTATGAAAGGAATTACAACCAGGAGGCGTATGAACATGACTTTATCATACATCATTTTTGTCATTCGGTTACATAATCTAGATTCTAGAACTGGTGAATATATCTGGCAAATCAATTCCTGGTCCGATAAAGAAATTGGTGTTTTTTTGTTCAGATTACTGCAAAATTAACCTTGACGTAGTAGTTGTGAGTACCACGTCATCATATATTCTTAATCTATTATAAACATTTTTTGAGGTTTCTTTTATAGAATAGGTAGAAATCCTATAAGATATACTCATGACAATAATATCTGATCTGACTCTTAAGACAATTTATTTAACGAGAAAATTATTATTAATTTGAACCAAGGAAAGTACATTTTCGAATTTGATACTCATTGTAAAGAAATATACTCTTGAGAAAAATCTCATCTCTAATAATTATTTCATATTTTTTGTACGATTATCTTATTTTCCAACGCATACGAACATCTTGGGATTCACTCCAAGTAATTCATATATTTCGCAAACACTCAAATCACAGCTCTGAAAATACTTCTGTGTGTTTTGTTTCTTACAGGCTTTTAAAACGAATTATAAATATCTCAAAGCCTATGCGATTCTTTAAGGAAACTGGACTATCGATAAACAGTTTCAGCTACATTGTTGTTAAAATCTACCGTAAACAATAACTATTTATACTTAAGAATGCAAAAATAAATATACCAAAAAAAAACATTCTACAATTCAGAGGGTGGTTATAAGTTCTAGAGAATAGCAACCAGTACTCTAGTTGAATTTTATTATTGTAGTACTTTCACTCATCAAATACAAGTTAAAAATATCCTTTAAACTACTGACATCCAGAAGGTACAGTTGCATAAGAATAAATAAGCATTGCCAATTAACTATTTCATGTTTTTTTAATTGATAGATAAATCGGATAGATAAAAAATCGTTTCAGTTCCTAACAAGTGCAAGTAGGCCAATCCCGACAAGTATGGGTTAAAAATGACTCAATTTCAACGAAGGCTGATTCGGAATGATTTCGCTGGAGAAAATTATATAGCTAGTCAAAATATTGTGTACATCTACTTTGTTATATTTTGAAGTTTTCATTCAACTTAATTATATGTATATAACTTGAGACAGCCGTATAGTTAGTGATGACTTCTATTTTCGACATTGACAGCATTTTCAAGTTTTTTCTTCAATGTCAACCATATTTTTTATGGCATATATTTTTCATTGCAGAATCTCACTCTACCAGAAAAATCAATATCTTTTGATCACAAAATTTTGAAATCCGATTGCAACTGAACTAGATAAAACTTCGTCTTTAGCCTAGACTCGTCAGTATAGCCTGGCACTCCAGCTATAGAGAGCAATCGGGTGGTATATACGTAACTCAGTCAAGGGTGTGATAGCAACATCAAGTCATCTCCAAGTGTCGCTCTCTATGTTACGACCTTTGACTTAAGTTGCCAATGCACGTCCTCATGGAGGTGAATTAATTATCTAAACTTATGATACTGAATATATGTTTTATTGAAGTACAATGTAAATGAAATAAGGTGTTTTGATTTGTTTCTACTCACCAACCTCTACGCGAAATCAATCGGTATCCTTAGGCGATCAATATCGGGCAATGTTAAAACATCCTGTTCACAAGAGCCGTTGACTGGCTGCTATCCCGATAAGGTAAACAATCTAAGCATTCCCAAGCGGTGCGAGGTTGAAAGCGCGGCAAATAGCAAACCACTTGACTTTCACATTGAAGTTTTAAGTTTTAAATTACACGGCAATTCATTGCCGTCAACATTATTGACCTATGCTCTGCGGCCGGCCAGCGTAGCTTGGTCGAGCAAGTGCATCTTTAATTTGCAGTGGACTTTTTACGGTGTTCGTTGTACAGATTAGATGTGTATGTAATCTAATGTTGAACTTTTTGAGTACTCATCTTTAGGTAGAAGTTGAAGCACTTGCCGAACAAACCTTTCCTTCATCCTTTCTCCATCCGCTCCAGGCTCGATTGGGCCAGATTGGTGACATTCGGTAATTTTGATGAGCTGTTACCAAAGGCACTGTTGAAGAACAAAAAAAATGTCAAAACTGTGCCAATGTGAGTTAGAGTCACAATCCCAACTTTGAAGCAGTTCATTCATCCTGAGTTAGGCTCGGAAACAGACAGACGCGTACCGCCGTTGACGAGGATGGCGATCCGGAATAAATGAATTACTTGTAGCGAATCCCAAGATGTTTTTATTCTTGAAAGAAGTAAACGGGTTTCTGTTGGGAAATATGATAACCTTACTGATGAAATATGAAATCTTATTCCAACGTTTTCTCATTAAGTTAATTGTCTTAGAGAATTACCTTTGTGTAATGCCACCATGGATACTTGTCCGTCCTGCTCGAATGTCGGGCTCTTGGACTTACTCCAAGATATAGTGGAATGAGCATTGGATATGGAGATACTCCCATTTGCACATCCGATTTCGTCTGATTTTCGTACTTAGCGCAAGATACGAGACAGTAATCTTAGTAAAGCATATATATTGCTAGGGTACCATTTTATGTATCAATCGAAATTCCATTACTCTGTAAGGTATCCTTTCACCGAGTGATTACGATGGCAGCCCTGGTGGTGTACGGATGGCATTTCGCGCAACAATTTCTAATGAAGTAGAAACATGAAGTAATGGTGTATCAAGTGTAAGTGGAAAGACATATCGGTGGCGGTGTGGTCTCCCAAGAAACGTTTACACACACACAGGAACGAACAGACAAAGACATGCCGCCGTTTAACTCGTATAACGGTGTTCCGGTACTACTGCGGTGCCACTGCGACCGGTCCCCAGTACCACCAGTACTATGCCGATGCCTTGCCGCTAATATTCAATTACGTACACATGTTCGCTGATATAAAGTAGGAAGTGCACGGACCGTTGCGGCAAAAAGACTTTGTTTAATTTACGGTGCGTTTTTTGGATATGGGAGGAGGTTGTTTCATTCCGCTAACAGCCACTTAGTATATGTTGCTTCGTTAACTGTATGTCTAGTGATTTATGAGGTTTTAGGTTAAGTTAGTTATGTTGGTTGTTTCCATCATCGATGTCCAACTTCGCAGGGTCAACAATATTTGCACTTCCGGTTATTGGCCGAAATGTAGGATTAACGTACCGTCCTTGGATGCATGTAGTAAACGTATACATATAATGATATTTATAGTCATTTACTCTTGAATATTCTGAAAATTATGAATAATGCCAATGTAGCGAAATCCAGTATACAAGAAGAAAGCATTAAACGATATAGAAAAAACCGATTAATGTAACACAGCTCTCGGAATATTTTGACATTTTTTTGGTGTCAAAATTTTTTCAAAATCTGTCCTGCTATAGAGGAACCAACGATCACTGGACAGAGCACAGACAGACCGACAGATGGACAGACCGACGTAAATGGGTGCCATGACTTCTCGTGATGGATATTTCATTCAATATCAAGAACTCATGGTCCCAGATCGGTTACAAAATAACGCGATCAGCATACATGCATAGCGTAGAACGAATGGTTCTGGTATACTTTTATGTACAACCACAACAAAGCTAATGTGATACCTCGGAACGCATCCACCAAAATCCGACTTTACGCGGTCCACAATCTCAAGGTCGTACCCGTACGGTACTAAGGAACTACTTCTAACGCACTGCTGTCGAGCTAGTTAGACGATGTTACGGTGATCTGAGAAGGCGAACGCGCGCGGGAGATGTCGGGTTGGTTTTTTAAGTTTAACAGTTTGACTGATCGGACCTGTCCACGAAACTAACATGCGCGACCACAACAACGTGAGAAGCTGACGTATGGCCGGAATTATTTCGTAGACGGCACCGGAAACGGTCGTTAATTTATACACTTAAGACTGTTGTTTTTTATGTATCTAATGGGAGTGAATACCAGCTGATATAGAAGAAGATTAATTGCTACTAGATTCGATCTCAAGATTTTTTTATTGTTTTCAGATTCAGGACAAAGGGCATGTGTGATACCAGATAAAAATAAAATAATATGAATAGTATGCTAGATTGCGGACAATAGTTTTTTACTCATCATAAATCGAAACGTGTCACTGAAAGAAGGAGAGTTTTATTAGTGAAACTTTGTGTTAAACACATAATTTTTTATCTGGATTACGCACTTTTATAGTGACTGTGATAAGTTGCGATAAAGCGGTGTAGTGGAATTAGTTAAAACGTTGGTACTGATTACTGGACACCTGGGTACGAATTTACCCAACGCAGTGTTTTTCCGGCCTCCGTTTCCGATCCAGACCTGAAGGGGTGTGAGGTCGTTGAGCTCCAGGAGACCTTGGGACTGTTTTGTTGATTGTACCCAGGTGCGTCACATTGGAGTTTCACTCTCCAAATGGACACCTGGCGGCTCGTTTGCCTCTAAATACCTTTTGCTTTGTTGGTTTGTCAACGTGATTTACTTCTCACTCCTTGCAGACTCTGTATGTCATTCTATGGACAGCAGTTACTAGTCAAACATCTGACATTCTAATAGAAATAGAGTTTTTTTTCAAAGCAAACAACCTAATATAATAGTTTACAAGAGAAAATAATCTTGAATGAGAGATGGCACAGATGCTAGTAGTAGTAGTAGTAGCTAATTCATCATGAATTCTACGCTGGTCCACAAATATACTTTTTGGTCGCCATACAGGTTGTTAATCACCTTATAACCCTGTCTCAAATCACTTTCCTGTGGACACCCAACATAACCTATAAATTTGTGCGTGACGATGCGCAACACCCTGTAAAAATATTTTTATAAAAATTTGCTGTACCTACTCCTACTACACTCCGTGTGGTAAAACCAGTAAGAAGAAGAGAAGCCTCACTAGTTTGAGTTGTAAGAAGCAAATAAAATGATTCTCCATCGTCCTAAAAGCAATTTAAATATGCAAATTAGGCCGTGAATCATCTAACACTGTACCACTACAGGCCTGCTGGACTGTGCATGGTTGGACGCTGAATATTCTCTCTCTTATGTGGTTTAGTCGCGAAATGAGACATCCTGTACTGGTCACACATATGTTAATACACGGGAATCTCGCATATTGGATGATATACTGTATTGTAATCACGGAACATTTGGAAATTGAGATATGTTTTCTTGATGTTTCATGACATATACATAATAAAAAACTATTTCACCTATCATTTTTTGTTTGTTTGTCCGGTAATTCTTGGCCTTGGACTTGGAGAGTATTTTGAAGAAATTTGGAACTACATTACTGCAATGGCAATGACGAAAAAGCCTTGTAGCTTTTAAAAAAATGCTGTATTAGTGGCAAAAAACAAATGATATATAATTGAATTTTTCTCCTCCTATAATTTTCGCCACCGAAAGGCATCTGAAAAATATACACACATACAACTAGTAAGATAAATTATTTCTTAGTAAATTACAGAAATTCTTATTTAAAAAATCATTCAACCGAATTTCAGTTCACCATCAAGCTTTAAAACTATTTAATTATCGTTTTTGCAAAGTCTGTGTAATTCTTCTGATCTTTGATTCTATCTACGAAATTCTGTGTATTCTTTGACATAATTTGATCCTAATTAAATATAATATCATCTTCCCGAATTGATATGACAACCATCAAATAGTATCCAAACGCCACGGTATCCCCGGAGTGACGGATCGTCAGGAATTTGTCATCATTATTCAAATGTGGAATCGCATAATAAAGTGAGAGAGAGAGAGGCTAGATCCTATCCAGTTGATTCGTCTGATGTCCATAAATCAATTCCACGCCATCGATCATGCCGTGGTGGGCATCCCATCGAGTCGGAGTCTGCTGATCCATGGGCGCCATCTTGACCTTCCGGCAACGTCGTCCACCGGAATTTAAAAAGGCGCACGACGCGTTACCGCCGGGTCAAACATGCGTTTAATGACCGTATCTCGTATGATGTAAGGATTCGTGATGTCTTCCTGGACATCAAACATGTTAGGTTGAACGAATTTGACCAAGCAGATTTTTTGATCATTTTCATCATAAGATTGAGAGTTGTCGAAGAAGTTAGATAGAGTTTAGAAATGTTGACGAAATCTCTTCATGGATTGTTCCTCCAAGTAGGCTCTTAGAGCAGTGGATTCATGGTAGAAAGCTCTGAACAGATATATCAGAGAAAAAGTATGAGGTTCTGACTATTTGTCGATGGGCATCTACAATCTACAACATCAAATTATTTGTATAATTTTAATTTTGGCTGTAGCTTGAAGATTGAGCAAAAGCTTTTTAGAGTATATCGTGTGTATATTTTATTCAGAAAGAAAAACACTGTATTATATTCTAGGAAGAAATGGCCTTACGACCAGGTGGCGTGTGGTTGTATTTCTTGCTTTTCCAATACAAAAATTACCTTCATCGGTCACTGGCTCACGAGCTATGTAGGTTGTCGATTTTTCCCTCGAGATAGCACTTGTTTCAACGATTCAACGGAATAAATAGGAGGCCTTCAAGATATTGGTGTGATTACAGTAATCCGACTGTCTGCACTACTTTTGTGCCAAGTTTATGCCCGTGGGTCGTATTTATTTTGACGACCGACCAATACACAGCTTGTTATTTACATTCGCGTACGCAGGAATCGAGAATAAAAAAGGCCACTGCTACCGGCTATCAGTAACGTAGCATTGTTGGATCATGGATTAAATTCTCTGCATATTCCGAAATGTATAATTCAAATATCGTTAAGGACAAAGCCGTGCACCTGCTAACCATCGGTCACGTGATCATCATGCTCCGAGTGTCTTTTGTTCCACTAGCATATCTTGGATGTGAATTCAGTCCACCAATCAAAATGTGCTGGTTCTATTTTCGGCAAACGACATCCGACAGCGGACGGAAGTTTGGCCCTGGTTAACAACAGGTGTGCGATGGAGAGCAACCCAGCTAATCCACACCTCCGTCATTCTATTTTCGTTCATCACCAGACCGGACCAGACCAGGCGAGACCAGACCGACGGCGAAGCGACGGTGAAGATGGAGCCGGAATCCATCTCATCCGGCGATCCCCTCGATGGTAATTTTAAATTTTTGAAACGTATAATTTAGACGTAGTTATCTCGATAACAAGGATGAAAGTTGGCTATGAGAAATGTGTTGGATGCATATAGTGCAGTTCTGTTAGATTTTCATACCGCGGCACAGTGGGCTGAAACCTCGACTTCCTGGGCGAAACAAAGTTTCTCGTGTGAATCTTATAGTTTTTGAGTTCGCTACTTTCAGACATGGCGGACTCAAAATGGGAAAAAGGTGTTTTGAGGAATTTTGTTAAACGTTACAGTTGGTAGTACAAGATGTACTATAGTTAACTTGTGATAATTACAAGTTAGCGCACTGAATACAAAATAATTATTCTGTAAATCGTGTCCTCACCAATAACCTTGCGATCTTCGAACATCCCAAGAACTTCGATATTTAGATTTGATCAAGCTTTATGAAGATCATTATAAATAAACTGTGTATTTTAGGCCTAACTTAACTGGACTAGAAATTGTATTAGTTTAAAGCTATCGTTTTTACTTTTGATATTTATGTTACCTCATCAAGACTTTTTTTTTGTTCAACTGCGTATATTCGCAGACGTGATTAGGATTCGGAAGAAAGGAAAAACACTTGATGGTGTATATCATCATAATTACATCTTTCTACTCATGATTTAGTAGTTACATTTCTGACAATGTGATTTGTAATGTGATCCGGACGGAAAATGAATCCGTACTCGCAGCTTGTGATAGCTTGATGATTATGCTGAGACGAATACTGATTTCGAAATGGCAAAAACAAAGCAATTGGAACCTTATTTGCAGACCACGTTGAAAAACCAGAAGAGAATTTCTCCAGATTCGATTTCGATATGCGTAAATCTCAATATAATTATCACTTTCACTTGTTATTGTTGCTCTCGATTGTTGATGCAGCACAGTCGCCGCGAACACATTAGAATAAACATGAGGTGCGTTTGTTGCGAGATATAATTTGAAAGTGAAATGACTATAATCGATTGTTAGTAGCGCATAAAAGGCACTTCTTACGGTGGATAAGAGGACACTCGGAATTGTTTATAATACGTAATGACGCAAAAAGGCTCTTAACAATGACGGCGGACTGAATGGATGTGATTGTGCGGCTTCCAGAGTAGGAGGAATACATCAATATATTGACAATGGCTCAGCATGATTTCTGCAAAAGTTTTCAAACGATCTGGTGAAAGCACAAACTGAGACCCTTACATTATCCATTTTTGGACAAATGGATCCCGGTGGATTACTTGTTAATCCCCACGCATTGCCTTGAAAAATATTGAAGTATCTAGCTCAGTAAAAAATGGCGTCAAGTAGTTGGCGTTGTGATACCCACGCAATTTTATGAATTTAGAAATCAAACTAGGTTTGAAAATGTTAATAGGTAGTAGGAAAATATTAAATAAAATTTAAGAGTAACTATCAAAATAGTTTATATCATTTCTAGTGCAATGAAAGTTTTAACGACTTGTTTGATTTATTGAACCTTTAATTATCCTTTGCATGTGTATCTTTCAATAAAAAAGTATATTTTATTATTTCATTTGAATCATGTGCTATATCTGTATCTTTCTAATAAAATGTATTGTATATTTTGGATAAGATAGTATTACCATAAAATCTAAGAGTTATCCCATACATATATTTATGGTAATACATAATCAATCGATTGATAATATACATATGTTGAATGTAGTCCACAGCTTGCCCGCAAGTCAGATAGTACCTATAAATTGAAACGCTGAAGGCATCATACGTAACTACTAGCGGACATGATTACCTTTTATGACCCCAAACATACCAATATTACTTAAACGTTCACCGTAACCACTCTATCATTCTAACGAGTCCGCCGCAAATGTCATTATAACCGAGACTAGACTCGGCTTATGCCCATTTACATGCCAATTCTCATGATTTCGAATCGTTACATGATGTTCCTCTTTTGTATTTTCTTTGCACTTGCTTACATACACGAAACGGCCTCACTTAACGTAATATTAGCGTGTTTCTACGTATGACTCTGTAAAGAGTCTTGCGATGCTTTCCGAGAGGTAATTTCAATGATTGTACAACTGCTAGAATACAGAGTCGAATTCGAAATTTAGTATGTTAACGCCTTATTTTAGGAAGCCAAATAGCACTTTTTGCATTATTTATCATCCTTATTCAGTTAGAATTCAATATTCTATAGTAGTAGTAGTAGTTGCTAGAATGGAAGTGGGACTAATTAGGCTTCTAATGTTTGACTTATGTCAAAAACATGTCAGTTTTAGCCAAGAAATTAGAGAGACGACAAGATGTAAAATAATTATATCGCAATATGTCCGATTCTGTTTTTTTTCGAGATTTGAATACTTTCCTCGGTATAATATACCTGTATTTCGCTCCACCATTGACATAGGTCATTATAGAGTTTTGATTGTCAGCTATTATAATATTTCAAATAAGACGAAAGGAACAACGTAAAATATAGCGCGGATTCCTTGAAGTACTTATATCGTTTTTTAGACTGGATCATGCTATTCTGCTCCACTCAATTTACCCAACAAACCGTCATATCATGTAAATTCGATATGAATAAAAAAACTTGTCACAATGCCTGTTCCACCCGGGTGGATTTCATTTGAATATATACTGAGTATTCTCAGAAATTTACATACATCCCTCTCGATCTGATACGGTCGTACTGGTACTCCACAAATTATCTTACCACCCGATAATTTACCGTTTCCTTTACACGGGTTTCTACGAAAATTCCAATTTCTTTGTTAAAACGAACAGTCTTGTTGTACGTTGTACCCACTGTTTTTTCCCATAACTGGTGATACGTACATTGTTGCCACAGTACCACTAATTGACTATTATCAATCGTTGTGCGAATAGTAATTGTATGACTAATCATGCCTTAGTTACTATTGGTTACTTTGATATTATTTGATTTGTTAAATTGGGGTAAATAAAAGTCGATAAGTAATATGTGAATTTAGAAATATTATAAAATTCGTAGCTTCCAAAATGTTTTCATTGTCTTGTGGTATTTTTGTTTTACTATCCACGCCATAGATTCTGCTTGCAATAAATTTGGGCTGATGTAAATCTTTATAAGTTAAACTTCTATACCACTGAATTGAAATTGTATTGCAAATTTTCAAGTTTCAAGATTTCTGTAAAAAAAAATTATATAATAATTTTGTCCGATGTCCTCATTTATACGGGTATGTAGGGTCTCCTGATTTGTAATCGAGAACATTTCAAGGATTCTAAACCGAAGAAATGTATTATCTATGATTATATGTTTATTAGAGACACAAAATACTGAAATATCTGCAGTTTTTTTTCTGTAAAGAAGAAGAAACACCCCCGACCTATTTTTGCTGGTTACTTTGTTAAAAATTTATCGATTTTGAAAAGTAAAGACGCGTCACATATTATGCGTCCACATAACACATATATTTTAATGAAAATTGAATAAGACGACTACTGAGACCACGTGAATACAAAAGTTCCAAAATGGTTTGTATATAAATCTTTTAAATTTATCTTATATCATGTAGATATATTTACATGTTAAACTAGTTATAAATTTTAAGAAAAACCCGGACGTCTGGCGTCACTGCATCGCGATATAATTTTCGACACGCATCGTGAGTAATTAATAATGCAGTATTGCCTCCTAGTTACGTTTTGATTTATAGAGCAAATGCTCAACGGATTTAACGCCATAACGACTAATTTTAAAATGTATAATTTGCATATGCACTCAGCCAACTGGAAAATAGGTTAGGATGCAACTTTAAGATTAATTAAGTTCCAGTTGCACGTATTTCTCATGACTCAGCGAGTGACTACAACTTTTTAGGAATCCCAGATAATCGACTCTTACTACTCTTGCAAAGTGTTATGATTGCAGAAATTTTATATGAATTGAAAATTCCCAAAATACTCGTGTTTTCGGAGATACCCATAGTTTCCAGTATTTCATAGATCTAAGTGGATCAACAGCTCTTAAATCTGATCATAATGTTTAATAATAATGAAATATTTGGCACATTTTTCAACAGTATAAAATGAATAGTACTTTTGTAATTATGATGTAATATTTGCTAGAAAAATTCGCAACCTTTGTTTTGAGCATTCGGAATGTGTGTGATATTTGAAAATATTTAAAATTCATTATCCTTTCTGTATTTTAACGGGCAAACGTGTTAACACATTACCTTAGTATTATCAAGTATGATTTCAAAAGACATATCAAAGAGGTTACTTAGAATTTAGAGCAGTACGAAGTCCTAACTATTTTCTAACCAGAAAGAAATGAATGTTTTAGTTCCAGAAGGTAACGCCTTCTTTTTTGGCCATTTTTGATTAAAACTTTAATTTCTATCGAATAAGTCATCATCGAGTTGTCAGAGGCCTCTGTCAGGCCAACAGGTGGGCAGCCACAAGCAACGCGTGACACTTTTTATCATCTATTTACTTGTGTTCTTTGCTCGGCTTAATTAAAATGAGAAAGCATCCAGTCTCGTTATTTGCACAGTATAACTAAACACCATAAAACATACGAAATGAACGCGACCTAATTGAATTGCCAATTACGAAATGCACTGCGACTGCAACGTTCCACCGAGCTGTGACAGGAAAAGTCGCACTACAGATGTTGTCCAATTTAAGGGAGATATTGTATTAATTAACAATACACTTGCGCCTGTTTTGGATTTCCAGGTTAACGGCAGTTACTATGCAGTAAACCATGGCTGAGGAAGGTACTTTCGCCACCACATACTCAGTGGTGGATTGGTAGATTCATTGGAGCAAACAATAGAGGGCGTTCGTATCGAATCAAGAATCATATCGACTATGTTATGATTTCAATCACAATAATGAAATAAATGAAAACAAACACATACATACTACATATTCATGACTTTAAAAAAGAGTACCTACCTAATTTATGTTCCTAGTCCTACCGAGATTTCCGTTCCAACTAATCTGTTTACAATCATAGTCAGACTGAAACTTCATCGCGTGAAAAGGTCTCTTCAGAAGGAATACGAAAAACAAACAAACCGAACGACAGCAAAAAAGCATCTATCAGGCGTCTGGCACATTCGAGAAATAAACTGGTCGTATTTCATCGGTAGAATCGACATTCGCGAGTTGTTTAAATGATGGAATTATACAATAGTTTCGTAAAATATCTATTTACTTGCAACAGCCACCACTGCATTTACATATAAATGCTGCTTTTATTGGCAATTCTTTTCTGACACCATAACAGAACACAACTGGCAGTCCGTCAGAAGATCGTGCGCTATCAATGGCGTAGCATGAGGTAAACAAAGAACAATATCTTCGAAATGGAATAATAGATAAGATACTTACACCTGTCTCTCCATAGTAATTTGATCAACATTTTACTTGGGGTCAATTACATTACAGCGCCCATGTATTCGGAAAATCCACTTCTTGTTAAACATTTTTAACATCCTGCAACTAACAGAGTGGTCGTACATCGCAAATGCTTCGATTTCGGAACCTTTAAAGCAAGTCGCTTCGACCAGTCGTTTTACGAGCATTATAAGTGCAATTGAACTTTCTTTCCTGTCCACTGACCGACCAGTGCACCAACTTGTACTTGTATCAACGCAAACGACACGACCAACACAAAAAGACCGAATGAGCCTACTCAACAAACCTGTGGAGCTCAGCAGTCAATTTGTGTTGTCAAAATCTGTAGTGTCTGTTATTGATAAGACGGGTCAAGGTATTGTAGTTGGTTGGTTGGTTGTAGTTGGTTTCATTGATTTTATAAGTGAATGGTTTGTGCCATTGTAGGCTCATCTTGTTGTGTAGCCTTTGAATGGATAATCTATATCCATAAATACTTAACCAGAATAGTGGTGTCGTATTTTTACTGTGTCCATGGGCGTGACCTTGGACGTGGCCTGCTCAGTTCTCAAGCACGCCCAACAGCACGTGGTGGCCAAGTATCCATGGCGTTGACTAAGGCAGCATCTTGTACATGTATTTGGGTACTTTTTTCCCGGGAAGATATCCCGCTATCCACGCCTACACCTCTGTCTCGGCAAAACAATTTACTTTACCACTTTCCACGCTAACATTCGCTTTTAATAAGGCGATTCTCCGTGCAATGCGGTGCGCGCTAGTGTTCCATGCAAAACAAACTCTGAATAATACAACAATGACAGTCAATTTAGCGGCTGTAAGATACAACACGGACGAGGAAACAAACACAACGCTCTACGGCATAGAGCGAGTGATCTTACCTTTCACGATCTGCATCTCGTGTGTTTACAACGAAAGATATATCGGTCATATGGATATGGAGATAGATTCTCCGTCCGATCGAAATGGCAAATGGTGACTCCGTTTCGTTGTGTAATAGACATGCAGAATATTGAATAATTTTGTAACAGGTGTGCCGTGGTTTTTCTGTGTGATGATACAGCTTGCAATGGGTATAGCGAATTGGACTTCAGCATCATCTTTAACAGAAAGAGGTCTCGTAGGGCGCTATGGTTAGTGAACCGGAGGAGGTATTCACTCCACTTGTTAGTAGGGATCCTCACAGATCACTGCAGATTGAACAGGCACCTGACACTCATAGGAGTGGTCAAAGACCCAATCTGTCAGAAGTGCTGGAAGGAGGACGAGACCTCGTTCACTTTGAACTCAATCCAACAGACCTGTATCCATTGCTGGAATCAACAGTATCATGTCAAGAGCATGGGGGGTCTTCAACGATATTACAGGCTCAATTATTAGATGTAATTTCTTAGTATTTACGTTCACATATTTCTGTCAGATTCGGTATTCACTGCAAACACAATTTGCGGATACGCTCACACGGTGTATAATTGTAACTGAAAATCAGCGATTTCTCGCAATGGGAATGCTCGGTGATGCACAATGCACAATGGGCGTATTATGCACGCGTATTGCTCTTTCTGCAAACAGTGTTAATTTTACGTTTTGCAGAAGCTGCCGCTTGTAAAACGCGCGAGATGGTATTGTTCCAAAGACAAATTCTAACCATAAGTCCCGAAGAATGGCTCATAACAATTATAGTACAGGTATGCTAGATATCGATGCCTCTGTAGGGGACCTTAAGAGGGATCTCTATTTAGGATAAAAGATATTTGGCACGAATATTTCGTTTCAAGCGTTCATTTTCAAAGATAATGAAATTATTTTTCTTGAAAATGATAGAGTAAGGTTTCAGATATTGTCACATGAATATTGTCATTTTTTCACTAATTTTTTTAACCTTTTGGTAACCGAAATATCAAGAAAAGGGCTTCGTAGGGGCATAGTGCCGTTACTACTCCATGATTTGCATAAAAAATATTTTCAATATGTTTAGAATCAAGCGCTTGAAACGAAATATTGTTGCACCGTACATGAGCATATTTTCACCGCTCAAACGATCGCCCTCGCGACAATATTTGAGAATTTGTATAAAAAATAGAAAAAACGGCTTCGCACCAGCACAGAACTAACCTTTATCTATGATTTGCGGAAGAAATCGTTCCATTATCTTGAAAAACGAGCGCTGTAAACGAATTATTGGAAACCCATGCAAAACGCCTTTCATTCTAGGTAATGTCAAAACTATATGATTAATATTCTAGAGTAAATTGATGATTTTAAAAACATATTTGGGCTCCAAATGAGTAAATTTTGAGCTTGTATTTTGAGTTCATCTTATACCTAAAACGTTATCTAATAATTGTCCGATTTTTCTTGCCATGTGAGTGTGAAAAAATGGGACACATTGTATTTTAACAGAAACGTTAAAAATTACATACAATGAAATTTATCTATTATCATCAAATCTTAATAAATTAAACAGTTAAAAATTATTGGACTAGGTCAAAAACTATTAGAAAGCAAAGAATACCGGAGGTTAAATCCATTTTGACCATACTAACATAAATCCTGCAGAGTAGTTCATAACCATTATGCTTCAATGGTGAGTCGGAGAATCGCAAGACTTAATTAATCCATAACTTACTGTCGCAAACGCTGTAATTAGTAACGATAATTTATTTACTGCCAGTGTAAAAGTCATGTTAATTTTGAATTCCATACGAGTTCTTCATACGTCCTGTATGTACTGCATTGCCAGGTAATCATTGTCTGTGTAGTCGGTTTTCGTTTTGTTCTTATAGGATCGATTGCTTCAAAGTATGAAAACTGAATATTCCATTGTCTATAGATTTTTATACATATCGATATTTGATGATTTTTTTGGGGTGCTGAAGGTTTGTGCCAAATCTCGCTGTTCCTTTTTGAGCATGCTCCTCAAAGTTCTAATGTTTGTTTTAGAATGCAACTTGTATATATTTTATTCAATGTCAGCAATATGTGTACTAGTAAAAATTCATTCGACTGACCGATACCGACTTGGATAGTCATCAACATTGTCTAAAAAAAAGTCGATAAAAAGTAGTATATTACCGCTGTTGACGATTATCTTTTCTGTCTTAATCTGCTCGCAAAGTGTCCGTATCTCATTTTGTTTTTGACGAATTCTTGTTGGTCTCGAAAATGTATTCGCATCATTAAAATATCGACCGCTCTTCCTTTCTGCTACTCTTCTATCAACTTCCATCCATTCTCCGTTTTTTGTCCAGACACATTTCGATATCGAAGCGTGGCAAATTATTGAGTTGCCTGCTTGCGGTGTTGCCAAGTAAAGCATTTTGAGAGTATATTCGGAATAGTAGTTGTTTTCATTAAGGCTGAATAATATTGGAGATTTAGTCAACTTTTGTAGGTTGCACTATGTGCTATAGAATTCTTTACCAGAACGACTACAATATTATGTGTGTATATAGTATTTCAATCTACTAATTCAAATCGTTATGCGATTAGTTGCCTTTTCCATCAAATTTAATTTCGATTATATTTTCAAAACCATGCATAGGGCTTGACGAATAGATTCATCTTATGGTAAGGCATTTATGCAAAATCTACGGATACGATGAAAGATTCACTGATAGGGCTGAGGAGGAGAAAATGAAATGATTGGGACTCTGAACCCTTTAGCAACAAGTTTATCGACTTCAGGGAGGAAAAAATGTCAATAGGTATGAACCAAAATTGGGGAACTTGCCCTCTATACCACAGTCTCTAGCTGAAGATACTGAAGGCGAAACAGTTTAAAGATCTTGGGCTATCTGGAAGAAAAAAATCTCAAATTGGGCTCTACCTGGACAATCTGGCAATACTGTCCCGATGTATTGTTCGTTCGAATTTAGCATACATGTCTATCAGGCTCTATCTCTTCGCTTACGTAACTTTTGATTTATACGAATAGCCAGGTACGTAAGTTGTGGGTTCCCAGAACCACCCGCAAATTGCGGTGTTTGGTCGTACCGTTAAAGGGGATTTATGAATGTGGGGCGTCGTGGTACTTGGGAATGTTATTTATGAGGTTATTTTTGACAAATTTCCTGCTCGTAAAATGAGTTGGCCGTCAGCCGAACAGGTCCATTTGTGGGGTCGTCGTGCCATAATTTCCTGAAACAAATGTTATTAGCTGTGAATAGATTACGCTATTTGTTTGAGTTAGACAGGTTATGGTGTTTTCTCACGCGATATCGCAATTTTATCGAGATCAGTTTATCATTTTAAGTAACTTATAAAATCCTAATATTTGATAGGTGATAAATTGAGGTTGGTTGAAGATATCTATATGTTGTATAACATAACTTACCGGTGAGGAAAGGTAGTTGCTACTCTAGAAAATCTGAAAAATTTTTCATACTTTCCACGCCAATAGGAGGATATTGTAATTAAAAAAATTAAATTGGAGATATTGTGTTTTAAAACGCGATAAACAGTGTCATTCATCACCGTCGGTCTGTCTATTGAGTGATTGCATTGTGCATCATTTTTGAAGAAATGTGGGTAATAAGCTAACCTACGACTGTAATTCTACCACGTATCTTCCGCTTGCTGGACAGGCACTCTACCAATTGAGCTACATAGGCACGTCACCCAATCAGTCGGAGTGTATTTTTTAGTTAAACTTCCGAATATGAGCCTTCCCCCAATTGAATTTTCCCATGTAGAGAGCCAGTATTGTGGAATGATCATTAGTATTGCAGCTCGGGGTTAAAGTTGGTAATACATCTACACCTCTTTAGCCTTGAGCTGCAGGCGCGGTGAATTTCACTTGAGACGCATATGATGATATAATGATAGTACCGATTAATAGAATGCAAATAGTGACTACAACCAGTCCAATTTCATGCCGGCGAAAACGCTGTTTGGCACAATCATTTACATATTTACACTGTCATTTTCAACGGTGGAATGCCGCGTAATTGATAAACCGAGATCGTTATTAAATCGCGAGCTCGTAACTTTCGCAGACGACTGTATTTTTGTGGGTACTGTCTTTCGTAACCCGTTGCATTGTTTCCATTATGGGAAACCGCCTTTTTGTTCCGATCAAACCAGATTCTGAAGTGTAATTATATGGCTTTTATCGATAGCACTAATCTAATCACTATTTGCGTAGGTTGAGGTTTAAAGTAGTGAGTCGTAATTGGACTCTATACCGCGACTCTCTGACGTTTTGGAGAGAACCTCTCACGAAGGCAGACTTCGTATAACATTCCGGATGCGCAGTGAGACGATGAATGTCTGTTAACATTGAACTTGATCAAAACGCTGTACATTATAACTACCGGGGAATAAAGTTCCTTACAGCTCACCCCGTAATGGTACCTTCGCAGAAAGAATTACCTTTGGAAGGCGCTGGTTTGAGATATCAGAGGTTCAACTTGGTGAGGGTGAGGACGTCTCTAGTTTTCGTTATATCATTAATACATCATCAGGCGAACTGCTTTTTTCTGGATTGAGATTTGAAGCTACATGGTTTGCTTCGTAGCGCGTTTTAATACATGCTAGTAATATCCTAATGATGGACTTATCTGAGCCTTGTGGTATTAGTTCTTGTTGTTCTGGTGAATATAACTTTCTACGTCTGCAGATATGTTATTGTTGAGATTAACTCCAGAAGCTTGATCGAAGATAATCAGTGTATTTAAGATACCGATGTATTAACGAAATCTATTATTTTGAGCTTCCTTCCTTAGTGCTGCCGCTCTATAAGCCTACTTGATGTACTCTTCAGACTGTTGTAAACATCTGTTGCAATCACGGTACTTTGCTATTAAGGTTTCGTCTCTGTTGCTAATATTAGATATAAAAAGCATGTTTTCATTCGAGAAATATTGGAATATAAATTAACTAACTCAAAAAGGAAAGTATCAAATACTTAGAATATCACAGGGTAAGGTTGATCGGTTTCAAATGTTAATTAATTAACTTTTTCTATAGTTGACACTGTTATTGCCATGAATATGTATACCTTACCTTGATAATTCATTTCTTACTTCATTGTACTGGTTTGGTAGCGCGCTCACGTGTAACGGAAATTAATCGAATTAGTGACAAAAAACAACAAAGTAAATACCGAATATCATGAAAAAGAAATTTAGGTATATCACATATATACCGGAGGAGAATGTAAATACATTGTTTGAATGCTTTGGTGCTGGTGTTAGAAACAACTAAAAATGCCAGTAGATTTACTAAATCACATTTACTGACGAAAATGCTGAGGCAAACCACCACTACATCGCGCTTCAAACAACGTAATAGCAAGTTGTATGAGTATCCATATCCAATAAATTTATGGTGGATATTAAAAATGACAGTATTGTGGGGATACCATGCCAAAGACGTATTAATATTATACCATTCAGTGATATTGATTTAAAACAGGAAGTGTGGGTAATTGAATGCAGAATTATAGTAACAATCTCTTGGATCCATATACCACTTGGTAACGCCCCGGATAGCCGGATATGTGGGTTCGAATCCCACTACTACCGGATTTTTGTATAGGTTTTTTCTGATTGTGAGTTTGTATTTACGAGATATCTTTCTTTTACGGATGAGAGTATACTCGGAATAGTACTTGTTTTCACTAAGGCTGCATAATATTGGAGATTGAGTCAACTTTTTCAGGCTGAACTATGTGCTATAGAATTGTTCACCAGGACGACCTCAATATTATGTGTGTATATAGTACTTCAATCTACACATTAAAATCGTTATGCGATTGATTGCGTTGAAACATTTTATTTTTCGGCAATACTGTGCCATCAAATTTAATTTCGATTATAATTTCAAAACCATGCATAGGGCTTGACGAAGAAAATCATCCTATGGTAAGGCATTTATGCAAAATCTACGGATACGGTAAAAGATTCACTGATAGGGCTGAGTAGAAGAAAATGAAATGATTGGGACTCTGAACCCTTTAGCAACAAGCTTATCGACTTCAGGGAGGAAGAAATGTCAATAGGTATGAACCAAAATTGACCAAAATTCATAGCTGCAGTGAAGTATCCAAGGATTACCCACTCACCTTAAATCTATTTAAGATTGCTCTACCATATAAAGCAGACTGTGATCTTGCTAGAACCTCCAAATAACATAATAAATCGCCCAAATATTCAGAACGTATATAAAACAAGCAAAATATCCGCCTTTACGTTAATTACAATGAACCAGACTAATGCAGAAACTAAAGCTGTCAGCATCTCGTCACTGAGCGACTTGAGTGCTAAATTTGAGCACATTTTTTTTCACAAAATTTTCAGCATAGCATAATTGGCGAAACGCCGCCGCTATGTCCAAAAAGTACAACCTCCAATTAACTCAAATTGCCCCTTGAACAAATATAATCACTAGAGCAGTATATGTATGCTCCATCGGCGCGGACTGTAATTATGTAAGTACCAGCTAACAAATTTGAAATAAAACCTAAGATAGCAAGACTGAAAAAATTCTGTAGATTGTAGATGCTCTCATTTGGAGAAACTGTATGTTAATTACACAACTTTTCATCTGCATGATGAAATTCTGTATAACTGCGTTGTTGTCGAATCTATTGAAAATACTCCTTTGTGAGTTTAAGCAGTTGAGTAACGACATGCTTTTTGTATTGCACACTGAACATCTTTTCAAGAAGTTGAGAAGGTATGTATTGGAAGTAATGCCTAGCTGTAAAACTTTCAGTTGATTAAAAAAAATGATTTAAATACATTATTTTAAATAGATATACCATATTTCCAGGGTCAAATTACACATTCACAGAGTTTATGACTACCCTAAAAAATACGATAAACAGGAAATATAGATTCAAAAAAATATGTCAACTAGATTGATCTGCAGATTGTAGATGCTCTTACTTGGTGAAACTCTTCCATCATGCCGATAAAAAGATTGTGTAATTAACACATAATTTCATAAAAAATATTTGTGAAACTTTGTGTTAATTACACAATCTTTTTATCTGTAGATTGATCTGCATTTTCCACCCGCCGAATATTCTCATATATGTATTCTGTACTGGTTGGGACGTCATCAGTCTCTCGATTGAAAAATCTGGCTTTCTATATCCTTCGCTTCTAATCTAAAATACATATCACTATTTACTCACTTTTACGTAACTTCACACTTAAAATAACATCAGCTCTACCATGTCAAAAAAATAAATATACAACTCATATCATGCCTCCACAACAACAATAGGTGTAACACTTAATTATAAATTGACATTGGGTGCACTGACACGTTGAAATTGGAACTGAATCGAGGATCCACTTCCCATATCGCATTCAATTCAACACATTACTTTTTATATAAATTCATCAGCTTTCAAATAGTATGACTTTCACCTTTCCTTTTTTGCGCGTCGACGGAAACGACCAGTACTTCACAAAAAATCCACTATAGAGGAAAACCACTAGTACTCCTTTGTATGTTTCTGATTTGATGTTAACAGCCATTTATTCGCACTGAATTATGCCTTAAACTGAACCGTCCTACTCAAACCAAGCTTCCTGAATTAAAAGGTGCTTCTTTTTCAGAAGGAAGTTAATGATTGCCTGCGTTTTCTCGGACATTAGTGATGATCTTTTTCACAATACTTCTAAGAATATGATGAGTAATACGGAAGTAATTTTGAAAGTCTGAACATTCCTTTAATACTGACACACTAATGATTCATTGATGATTTTTATGGACGATCAAAGCCGATTTCAAAATAATGGGCTAAGCCGATGGTGATTTTATAGGAAACATTAAATTTTGTCCTCATTTTTCAACTGGAATGGAGTTCAACGTTGTGCAAGGTGTGATGGAATGTCTTATCACAACGCAAAGCGATATCAAGGATGCTCAAGGTCAGGAGTAACCTTTTTAAACTACAAACATATTTGCGATATTGTACGAATGTGAAATGTTAAGATTATGTTTCTGCATGAAATATCGAAAAGAAAATATTGTAAATCTAATCAGAAAAGGTGAGATTTTTTTAAAGATTCAACTTTAGGAGATCATGAAATGATTGTCCTTTTTTTTGCTTGTTCCTTTTTATTCACATCATTTGGCTCTTGCAGTGTTCAGCAAGGAGCTGACATGGTCCCAGTGTGCCTATCTGTCGATCATTTCGTTGAAATCTGTGATCACTGTCATAATCCATGTTCCATGGTTACTTATCTGCCACTTTTTTGTCTCTTCTCCAAAAGTTAAAGACGAAATACTCCTATTGCTTTAACCATCTAACGTTTTGTGTGCTCAGTAACATTCCACGATTCATGTCGATATACTTTTAATGATACCATATACTAGAAGATGTTCTAGACCTCTCCTTGGTCGTCACGACCATCAGTGGCTCGTATTTCCTTCAAGTGAATATCTGATAGCCTTTCCAGGTTTTGAACTCCATATTGAAATACGTTCCAAAGTAATGACTCCAAAAATTCCTGTGGAACGTGCTCTATGACGATGTATTTTCACATAATTAGCCATGGTTGTGCATAGTTTTTTCCGGGACTTCTTAATGGATTTTCCTTCATTTGAGCTCATATATTATATAGAAAAGAGTTTCAACGTAATCTCTCAAGCTGCCGTTTATCAGTCGTCCTAAAAGCTTTTCCAGGAAGCTTTTACAAAATCTTAGTTTTTACATATTTTATTAAACATATGGGAGTTTAATGTCACATTACATTTTGTTGGGATATATTTATCATTGTCTAATCTTCAAATCTCTGAGTGGTTATACTTATAAATTTAAATGCTGGGTGCGTCACTATGGTGCATTTGCGGATTCGCGTGCAGTGTTAACAATTATAAATATTTTTTCAGAATGTTGTCGACGAAAATGAGCGTGTGAAGATGGCAGGCTGGAGAAAAGCAAGGAAAGACGATCAGCCGGGTCGCGCCAAACAACTTTTTAAATTAAATAAACGTGTTATCGAAGGCATCGCCTCGCCATACGACACCGGACTCACGCTGATTTTATCTTTTCTGTCTTCCACCAACGATGTTTACCATAGATCTGTACGTTAACTAGAATGGCAGTCTCGAAAATTCATTTTAGTGCCTTATAATTTCGTAAAAATTGGCATCTTATACCCTGTGGAACGCATCTTCACACATGCGTGCAGTATACTGTAGCTGGTTTGGGCCTTGTAGAGTAGCAGTGGCTGTTCCATAGAATACAATTTCCATGCTACTTGATGGGAGATGATTAAAATAATTTGCATGTGAAGATGTGGATAGGATTGAATGTTATTTCCAACAGTTCGTTGAAGTTTATACAATTGAAATTGGGTAACATTTCATTGGCTGTGACATTATGACGCTTGAACAATATTCCATCAATCTAGAGTATTTTTTCAGTGTCTGTGGCTGGTTAAGATGGTGTCAGTCGAGAGTTCGCGTCGTGATGATGAGGTGACGCTCGGCTACTGATCAGTCAGAGGGAATTGCCGAATTGAACGCCCACTGAGCCGCTTAATGGACATTCCGCCGTTCGAGTCACGCAGGACCTTATCTCTTTCTGCCGTGAAAACCGCTCAAATCGAAACAACTCTTTTCATTAAAAGATATTCCACCGAGTGTCTCGTTTATATTTTAAGTATGTTATTGTTATTGGTTTGCGGAGCTGAAAAAGGAGGAAGCCATATGGTAATCAAGATATCGACTGCACCCCACGAGGTTTACCAGGATTAATTGAAATGACGTTTTGTCGATGAGCCTTATACCGTTGTTTTCTCTGTTATTCTGATTTCAAGATGGGTGATTTCATTTCTAGTAAGTGTCGATAACCACTTCGGCATTGTGAAATGAGCTATCGGGAAGTTTTAAGGTCATTGGGAATAGACGTTTACCCTTTCGTTGCGATTATGAAGCGAGATATACCTTTGCGGGAGGCTATCTATAAGGAAAAGTATGCTTATTATTATATGCTCAGACACCTCTAGTGGTGGTTTGGATCAGCCAAGTCACCGATCGCGTATTCACCTCAAGTCTCTGATTGGCCACCCGTTAGAAGTACTACCGAAACTCTTGTAAAACTTACAGAAGCCTGGGGACGTAGGTTCGACCCTCCACCGATGTCGTTTTCTGTCCTGAGCTTTTTTTGTAGCTAACCTATCACAATGCAATCGCAGAAACACAGCCACAAATGAGGATCGATTCCTGAGGAAACTATCCAGTCATTGGCATGGGACCAGTGGCAGCAAGCTTGATTTCTCTCCTGATACACTCTATCAAAAGCCTTCCCATATATAGAATGAGATTCTCCATGAAGTTCAATTGCTCTACTCCACATGTGGATGAGGTGGCCGCCGCTCTATGTTTGCAGAAGCCGTACTGGCGATAATTGTTGAATCTGCCTCTGTCCAGGTACTTCAGATCTGATACTGATGCACATTTGACTCCTTTGATTTTGTAGTGAATGAAAGAAAACTACCTAGGAAATTTCTATCTTCAACTACCGATGATGATCGACGGTTCGATAGAATTGCCTCACTTTTTCGCCGACCACTTCCGTGTATAAAAATCATGTTTCCTGAACAAAAACCGCATGCAATAACTAACTGTAACGTGTAGTTACACAGCGAGAGATTGTTACAAAACACACGTTGCGACTGGTTGTACGCCGTAGACATCAACATAATCTATTCGCTTTTTACCGTTGAAACGTCCGATAGATATTCAATCAAAAACATTTAAAATTTCTCTTTGGCACTCGGTATTTTCGTTTCCAGTCTATTGGGTTTATGTGCATCGGAGCCGGTGATAGTGCAGTGGAAGCATGTTTGGATTAGGTGATATGATCAATCACAGTAACGTATTTGGGCTTCATAATAATGGAAATGGGTTTTTTGCACAGATCATGGGGGATGTGCAGAATAGAGCGGGTTAGAAACGAAGAAACAGGAAGAGGAATATACAGTATTTATTCCATGGCAGATAGGATTGCCATTTTTCTTCAACCTCGCGTGTTGTTTCGAGGTTCAGTGTTGGGTCGGTAAATATCTCTGACCGTAGTCACTGATAGACCACTGCATTCAACTACGTAGGAAATTAACCGTGAAAATTATTTAATCGATAATTCATATGATTGAAGCCGGTATATAAACCGATAGGAACTCGGAAAAAACCTGGCCCATTGTCGGACACACCTTCTGATTGCCGGTCAGACGTTTCAGCCAGCTGAGTCACTCCTGTTCATATAAAAAAGAACATCCTTATATATCAGTCAACTATATAACTAACTTTACTGTACTATCTTGTTTTTATATGTATCAAAGCTTATAAATCCAGATATCAACACGACTGACTCCGTGTATTACAACATTCTTGGATGCAGTCAGGTGCGGTTTTTTCAGCCACCAATAAAATATCTTTATGGCGAAACTTTGCGGAATATTAAAATTTGTATTCTCATAGGGTCACGTTGAATAACAATTCCCGATAAGACTTTCTGCACGATTCCGTTATTGCCGATTCTCAGTAAAGTAATTGTCATATCGGTCATCGAATGAAATGCCTATCGAAATCGAATTCTCATAGTAAGAATATACGGAGGATACGTTTTTGCGATTCTACTTTGTGGCAAATACATTGCGTTTTCCATCTGGTGCACAAGCTTAACGGATATATGTTGATTAAACAGGATTTTTTATTTATATTTTATCATGAAATAATAATAATAATAATTTAATAATAATTTCATTAGCCACTGAATGCATATATACATTTTTGGCAAGTCAGGTAATTAATTGCAACCATAACGTTGTCGAACATAGAGAGAGTGTGGAAATTACAGAAATATTGAGTATAATGACTAGCAATGATAATACATTTACGAAACTGGGATTACAAAACTCAAAACTCACATCAATGTAAAATAGTACAGAATCTACCCTAAATCGCTTACATATATATACAAATACAAATAAACACATACACAGATTAGAAATGACAGAATACAGTATTCAGCTGTAGAGGGATATATTGTCTTTGAGATGACATTTAAAATCATTAATACTGTAAGGTGCTAGTTGCTTTAATATAGTTTTGATTTTTCTTCCAAATAAGTTCATTGGTAGATCAGTTATACTAAGTGGGAGCAAGTTGTAAAGTTCAATTCCTAATATTTTTGTTTTATCAATTCTTCCTCGAGGCTGCACTAGTTTGTTTTTACCTCTGGTGTCATGACTATAAAACTCAAAGCATGACTGATGCATACACTTATGCCTTTTAATGTACCTCAAATTTTCGTAGATGATAACCGCAAAGACAGTCATCACACCCAACTTTTGAAATATTGATTGACACTGTTCAATACGTTTAGCTTTTACAATACCTCGGATTGCAGCTTTTTGGACTAAGAATACTTTTTGTATGTGAATATGCGATGCTCTGCCCCAACTTAGTATACCATAGCGCATAACTGAGTGAAACAGTCCATAAAATGTTGTTAGAGCAGCATCACTGTCTACACTGAAAGCAATTTTTTTAACTGCATATACGGTTCTAGATAACCTAGTACATAGATGTTCAATATGTTGTAACCAAGATAGACATGTATCAAAGTATACTCCTAAAAACTTCACATGATGTGACTGAGTATCATTTATTAATAAAAAACGTATGTTTCAGTTTTATTCCTATTCAAATGCAACTCATTTGAATCAAACCAATCTTTGGAGTGATCTATAACGTTACTGATATGAGATTCGCGGAGTTCAAGATTATCGCGATTTAATTCAATTTTAAAGATAGTGTGATCTGCATACATGACTGTCGTTATCTTATTATCAAGGAATGCCATATGATTAGAAAGGTCATTTATATAGATAATGAATAAAAAGGGCCCTAATATTGAGCCTTGAGGTACACCTCTACAAACTGTAAGCGCTCGGCTGATATTATCTTCTAAATGGACCCGTTGTGTCCTGTTCGTAAGGTATGACCTAATCAATTTATTTACAGTTCCTCTAACGCCATAGCATTCAAGTTTTGATAGTAGGATATGATGGTTAATGCAATCAAATGCTTTGGATAAATCTGTAAGGACAGTTACCAGAGTATGTCGATTTTCAAATGCTTGCTGTATATTGTCAACTAATTTGATTATTGCGTCAACTGTACCTTTACCTGGCTGAAATCCGAACTGATTGTCGTTCAAAATGTTTTTATTTTTTATATATGCAGCCAATTGATCAAGAATTGCATATTCTATAACTTTGGCTAAACTTGGAGTTATGTGAATTTGCCTAAAGTTGTCAACAATGTTAGGGTCCCCCTTTTTGTAAATTGGCAGCACCTTAGATATTTTGCAGGCAGATGGAAAACATCCTTCCAAGAAACACGTATTAATAAGATCCGTAATGGGTTCTGCTATGTAATACTGTGTCCTTTAGATTTTGGTCAACTCTTAATTTAAACGATTCCGTCTGGCTGTTTTTCCATTTTCCAAGTGCTTCTATCTCTATATCCCTCCCAGGAAATTTGTCTTTAAGGTATTGCTTCATACCCTCAACCCCTGTGCCTGGGGTAATTCTCCCAATATATACCCACATTTTTTGTGAAACTGCGGCAATTAATGAAGAATCTTGACCGGTACCAAACACTGCATGTTTTCCGTTTTTGTGTGATTCACCTCGTTGTTTATAGTCATGTTTTTTTCGTGTTATGAATTCCTCTTTATTATTCCTTTTCATATCAGACGTTATTTTCGTGTATGTCTCCATATTACGTTGATGGTTTTGCTTACTCTCGGCTGGACTGTTTGTGTTTTGTTCAATAACAGCACTGCTAAATAATAATAATAAAACTTTTATATAACTCGACTTGTAAATGAAAAAATAAAAATGATGTGGTTTGTATTACAAAAATTTGTATAATTTTGTGCATGTGTCCAAAAATGACCAAAATTTCCAATATTTGCTCGACTTCATAGTGGGAAAATGACAGCTGCTATAGTTCATTAACCCTCCTAACACCGTGTTTTGATGAATGACTGTTTCATACGTTTACCTTCGCCAAAAAGCCATTAGTGAAAATAAAATGACCATCTGCTTATAATGGCCAAATTTGTGTACTTTTTAAATTGCTATTTGATGGCGTAGGATTAGATAATGATAGAGTATTGTTATTTTTATGTTGAGAAAATATTATCAAGCATACCTCATGCTCAAATTGAGTAATTTTGTTGGAAATCCGGCTTTAACTTTGAGGAATTTTTGACTGAAACGGAAAACATTGTATCATGATGTTCAAAACAGTGAAACAGATGGGTTTATCTAGTTTAGAAGGCTAGAAGTGCTCAAAGTAAAGTCGTTTATTGAAATAAAAAAGTATCTTTTATGTATGGTTTTCACACCCTGTATATGAATAGAAAAACCATACAGATACTTTTCAATTCATAGTGTGAATTTCTCTTTCTCTCGATTATGGGCGCTGATTTCTATAAAATGCAGTTCGATGGAATTGTGTTGTGTACTACAGTTAAAATCAAAGACTACAGGTAACATAAAATATATTTCGTGGTGATGAAGTACTTTCGGAAACAAATGTTCTTAGAAATAGTTTCATTTGCGGATTGTGGGTAAAATCAGATTTTATCGGGTCGCTGATCTTGCTTGCACTCAGCCTTGGCGTGATTACAAATTGTATTAACGCTACTAATTAAATCAATAATTACAATTGTTGTCTACATTTGAATGGATATCATTGAAATACCACTTATAAAATACCACTCTGCAATATTTTTCTGCGAATGGAATAGTTTTTACTTTCATATTTTAACAAATAAGTAATTATACGATTTGTTTTTTCAAATACTAATTATATTCAAGGAGAGATCATCCGAAATTCGAACAGAAAGTGGGATACTATGAGAGTAACGAGACATACAAATTCACTCGCCTTTGTTAGGCTCAAATCCTGCAGTAGAACAAGTTTTTTTTACACGATTACGTAGACTGAAGAAATAGACAATATTTGATCTCATAGAATTATAGGTAACTTCATTATGATTGACAATGATATTTTAGCCCGCAGAATACAGTATCGCTACCATATAAAGACGCATGAATATTATGTGGGAGGTATTTTTTTAGTTAGGGGAAAGTTTTTATAGTCCTTCTCGGGCGAAGAAACTTGCTGGATATATTTTTTTCTTCTTTTCCTGAGTCGGAGGTTGGCAACCATCCTGGCTTTTTTTAGTTTGGAAGCGTCCACCGTAAAAATTTGGTTACAAGCACATCCGAACCACTCTCTCAGGTTCCGCGACCATAATATTCTTCTTCTGCCCATATAGTGCGTTTTCCTTGGTGTTTACCTTGGATAATCAGCAATGATACACTATATTCATTTGCCATTTGTCATTTGCTGGATATAGATTCCATATATTCACCAGCTTCCTTAGCCCGAAGTGTGAGACTCTCCGAAAGTATCGCCTCGGTATTCCTATACTATTTGTGTCTCTAGGTATCCAGCAGTCTATTTTTTACCAAAAAAATCAGCAGAATCAGCGGTAAGTCTTTCACCGAGCCTCAAAATGTCTGGTGGGTAAATCGCTCCCGAGGTGTAAAGGTACCTTTGCAGCTCTTTTGACGCGTGGGAAGCACCTACCCGGTAGATCCCGAGTTCTTAAGTATATTTTCCCGTAGCAATCAAATAGCAGGATTGGTTGGTATGAACCGTTATTTATCTTGTATCGTCGAATGAAATAAAAAAATTAGAAAACGTTAAAAGTAATTGCCCGTTTTGGAACCGGGCAGTTTTTGTGTAAAAGTAGAACGCGACTGTTTTGAATGAAATGTAATTTAAAGGAATCTGAACGAAAACATTATTAATTTAAAGAAATTAGTTTAGGGTAAAAACGATCGGAAGAAATCTGCAGTAATGGATTTCTTGTTTTACCGGTGCTCGGAAAGAGATGGGAATGGCAATCGGAACGAATTCAAACCTGTTAAAAAATTTACTGTTCCGTGAGCTTATAATGACATTTTAATTTACGAGGTAATAGTATTACAAATTTCAATTTGTATGTGAACGCTTATTGTCATCTTTTTACGCTTCTCAATTTCTGAGATTATAAATGTGTTTATATGTTTTATTGAGAAAATTTCTTACTTTCGCCAAGAAATTGGATAACATTCCTTCATCTTGTGACAAATGATTACTTTAAATTTTTTCGAAAGTTCCGGAGTTGACCTGCTGAGTTCCAGAGAGAAGCTTGTAGAACATTACCCGTTAAACAAAAAAGCTCATTTCAAACAGTATTCTATTTTATCACATGGTAAAACTATATAAACTTGTATTCTGTTCTTGCTTATGGCGAGTAAGCCATTGAATCAGTCCCAAGGCTCTCACACACTATAATGCTCGAATACAGTACGAATGAGGTACTAACAATTGGACATAGCGGTGTTTTCAAAATCTGCAGCATTCATCTGAGGCGGGTTCACAGTTGGAATTCCCGATGAGGCAGTACGGCGGTACATATTCAAAGTAGGCCATGTTTTATGGCGCGCATTGTTCGCCGTTGTGCTTCTATGCATTAAAATGTATCATTTTACCATCAAAATGGTGAGTCTTCGGGTCGTGAACGCGAACGCGCCCGGGCATTGATTACACGCACGACTGGGCACCGTTGCCGCCGTCGCATGGCTCAGTTCGGTCGAGATACACACGTAAAAAGAAATTCACAATTCTTGAATTCTTGGGAAAATTATTATTAATTTTCTCCACATTTTCATTGCTTTTCTAACAGTATACCATATTTTTCAGTAAGGTTATAATTTTTCAGTGGAGCCCCGTTTACTTTGATCAAGAATTCAAACATCTTGGGATTCGCTCCAAGTAATTCATTTATTTTGTATCGTCATGTTAGAATTTCAGCGGTACGCGTGTGTCGGTTTTAATGTTTAACCGTATACTACTTTGGTATAATAAATTGTACTTGTATGGTCGCTGCTTCTCTGGTGATTACTATACGGCATATGGCTGTCGATTCCAGTATTTTCAGGCCCTAATTACTCACCGCAATGATACTTTTCATACATAATCGTCCCAATGCCCCTATAGCAAAAGAGGTCAATGAGCCATTGGTGAATTTTCTGGAATTTCTTTAGGCTGCATGGTGCGCAAACAACAAATTTGCGTTTGAAAGAGCCGCGGTGGGTGTAATAGTTTACAAACTCCTAAGCGTAATGATTGCTCGACATTATATTTTAACAATGTCTGCAACAATGTCTGCGACTTGGAATATGCTTAGGAAAAGGACATATCATTTGTTATCTGCAAGCTCAAGGACCGACGACTTGAGAATAAGAAGCTTAACAGATGAAAATTGTCAAAAGTTTGATTGCAGACTTCCATTGTCTATAAAGTTTTGAGTTTCAGTTCACCTGGAGAAGATTGAAGATAGCACATCAATCGAAACGTTGTGACACTCAAAACTTTATAGACAATGGAAGTCCGCAATCAAACTTTTGATACATCCACCTTGTCTACAAGTTTCAAACAACAGATGAAAATTGTATATAAAAAATTGAGTCAAATGAGGTTGACTCGGTAATTTGCAAAATATTACCAAATGCTAGATGTATAAAATGTTCTGAACAGATTGAATTTACTGCTTATGTCTATGAAGCATTTTCTATTCCTCCTATATCATATGCAATTACAGCAAGTGGTTGTGGGTAACCATCCTGTCTAATTTTTCTACTTATTAGATATTCAATTAACTTTGTACGTATTTCAATCGCGAAAAATGTTGTATTCCACATATTATGTTTTTTATATTTCATGGCATATCACGAAAAGCTACGAGACTCATTTCCGTCGGTCTGTCGGTATCTTTGTCTCTCCGTATCTTCGTGTCTCCGTCTGTCCGTATCTTTGTTTTTCCGTTTGTCCGTCTGTCCGTTTGTCCGTCTCTCCGTCTCTACCTCTGTCCGTCTCTCTAAATTAAAACGATTTTCTGAATTATATCGAAACTACGACATATACAAACCGATATAACAAGAGGAACCAGTTACATGATTTCTCCGTTATACACTTTCTGAAACATAAAAAATATATATATTTTGAATCTAAATTCCTTGCGATCATAATACATCCTCTGCCTATTCAAGTGACTTCATTCATTCAAAACTTCATGTCTGTCAAACCTGTGTGTTACATTTAAAAAAACTTTGGAGATGCCGGGGATCGAACCCGGGGCCTTTCACATGCAAAGCGAACGCTCTACCACTGAGCTACATCCCCGTGATACAGTATTGATTCTTTCACCGCCAACGCTTCGAGATCGTACAAGGCGTGATGGCATAGAAAATGAATCATTACTCGCCGATCGAAATAAATCGACGTTTGATCTTATACTTTTTCATAGCCCTGTTCAAATCAGATCTTTCAGAAGCAAAAGTTTGATTTCGGTCTTCCATTGTCTATTAAATTTTGAGTATCACAACGGTTCGATTGATATGCTATCTTCAATCGTCTTCAGGTGAACTTCAGAACTCAAAATTTAATAGACAATCAAACTTTTGAAAAATCTACCTTGTCAACAAGTTTCAAGCAACAGTCTTTTAGAAGTCTTGTACGTCATACTCATTCATGAAAAAATCACTAAAATCTATTCTCAACATAATAAAGCATAAGTAGTATTAGATAAGTAATAATAGTGGAACTTGCGAAATAAATATGTAGCCTTTTATATTTTGATAGTAAGTCTGTGCAAAATACATAAACAAATAGAGCTGGAGTGTTGCATTTTTGTGTTAAAAAAATTCTGGAGATGCCGGGGATCGAACCCGGGGCCTTTCACATGCAAAGCGAACGCTCTACCACTGAGCTACATCCCCGCGGTACCACCTGACTGCAGTAACCAATTTGCAATTTCACCTATGCAGTGAATATTTATTTTAAAATGAGATTAGTCACGTTTCATTGATAGCAAAATAAGTAAACGTATATACGTTGAAATAGTATAATTATTTTGATTATAAAAAATAGGATTGAATAGCTAGACTTGGTATTTTCGGATTTTTTCTATCTCACTCATCAACCACTACGTTATAATAATCTTCAGATTATCACTCCATAAATATGAGAGATGAACCTCTCAGTTTTTATGGTTTTAACCACCTCTGGGTGACAGACATCGCCAGCACAAATCAATACAACTAGATGGTATGTCCTACATCAGTGGTTTACATACAATACAAAATTACCGTGAATTACAAAGCCCACGAGCAATGAATGAATTGGAGGTGAGCCTAACCATTCTGAGCTGTGAAACAACGGGCACAACTCTCAACAATGATAATTCAATTAGGGAAGTCGGGTTGCGAGGCACCTGGCGGTCAAATAGACACGCTGCCCTATAATTCAGAGTTAACTTGCTCTCTCGAAAGGCCTTTTTTCAATTGCTGAAACCTCTAGGCATCGTTTGTAACAGTAACGATTCTGTGCAATTGTACATGTGTTAGAAGGTGGTTATGCATCTATCGACTTTATATTTTTGTTTTTGGTGTTGTTTCAAAGTGGATATTATCATGTATCGTTCCGGTACTCCAGATGTAACGGTTCATTGGTCAATGATCTTGCCCAATATATTAAACATGCTGTCTGTGTATGAAACATTGATAATTTAGAGAATGGGACGTCGTACCATTCAAGCTTGACCATATAATTACTAGACCAAACTATTTAAGGGTGGCTTCATATATTTGTACATTCTACGAAAACCCCCTTAAATGAAACTTGTCTCAGAACATCGTAGAATCAGCCCCATCCTGCCATCTGATCGGTACTGTATCGTCCTACCTAGAGTACGGCCAGTACTGCTGCAGCCGGGGGTTCCGTATAAATCCGGCAATAATCACAATATTGTCAGGCTCATTGTTGCCGGGTAATTGCTGATGAGAGATAGTGACCGACGAACGCTACAACTCGGTTTGATCTCGGCACTCGGCATCTCCGCAACTCCTATTTACGACTCACCTGCCTCCATTTACATACGCGCGCCGGCAGTACTACACATAAGTACCACCGAGCTGGACACGGAAAGAAACCACTTGCGCACAGCGATACATCGGCAGAGTGTGAGATTGTACACCAGATGCCAGATGGTTGCGTTGCCGACACTATCAATTAAAGTCAGGCCTTCCAGAGTAATTATTTCAGGATACAATTGCCTTTTAAAGGATATTTTGCCAGATTTAGACTGACATTCTTACCACAGAGAGTAATTATTCCTTATGGCAACAGAACAGAAAGGGCAGATTGTATACAACCAAAATCTTTATTTTTTTGTGCAAAATCAATGCTGGAATGTCACGCGTCAACTTTCAACTTACGATGCAAATGCATAGACAATTGAAGTTCACGGTAGTACTTGTTAAATAAGCTTGTGTCTAGCAATTTCACACGCAGGTGGACACAAGCCGTAAGAAAAAGGACCACCGTGTAATGAGGCTGCTTTGTTTCATTCGAGTCCTCATTCCCTGAGTTGTTATAATGGTACGGCGGCGTCGAGGCCACTTACCATACGGACGTGTTGAGTGGAATTGGGCGGACTGAACTCGTGATCGCTTACGTGTAATTATCAGAAGAGAAACCTAAAACAAACAAGTGCCTTGCGCTTGTTGACTCGATGACCCTCCTTGGGCCCCGAAATGAGAAACATTGAAAACCCGATACGGTGAGGCATCGGCGTCGACGATGGTCCCCCCTAAGTATTACTTTGTTAGAAGGTTTTCTTAAACGGTTCACACTCAACATTGGTGGAATGATTTTATAATCCTGCAGTTCCCACTCAACATGTAATACATTGGTAGAAAGCTTTCATACATCTAAGGTTGACACTCTACCTGACTGTATTATATTGGACAACATTTCTTATGGGATTTCGACGATTTAATTAATTGGTGCACCTCCTTTGAGATGAGGTAAACACAATCAATAAATTACATGAAAAAAAGTGGATGATATGCATTTGATAGATTCTACCGTGGTAGATCTTGAATAATAACATTAGGAGCTATGAGTATAAAGAACACTAGAAAGGGCCGAACAGGCTCATCGTCACCACGTCGAATGCGTTGTCATTTTGTCTGCCATGAAGCTTACTTCTTATTTTCTAGTCAGATAACGCTTCCGGAACGTGATAGGCTATCTATGAAGAAGCTATGTACATCTCGAGCGTTAACGTTTCCATCGTATCTTCAAAATTTAACATTCAAAATATTGTCATCGACAGATATATGGAATACTTGAATTATCAAAAGTTTGATTTCGGACTTCCATTGTCTATAAAATTTTGAATATCACGACGTTTCGATTGATATGCTATCTTCAATCGTCTTCAGTTCACCTGAAGACGATTGATATTAAAAATTTTATAGACAATGGAAGTCCGAAATCAAACATTTGATAAATCCACCTTCTCTACAAGTTTCAAACTACTTGAATTATGTATTATTGTACGTTGTTCAGATTACATGAAGCGTCGCAGGCTTCAATCATCGGTCCTATTTGAACTTTAGATATCCGCCACTGACTTCAGGAGATTTAAACAGCGTCGGTATTTCAAACCGATAATTTTCTTGGCAATTTCGTGATTTTCTTAAATAACGAAGCCGTTTCTCTCAAGACTGGAAACGTCGGACGTCATGATCTGTTGCCTCGTTCCGCTCAGGTTTTGAACCCTTGCGAGCACTCCCAAGTTTACTCATTGGGCGTTTTACCAGAGTTGTGTTCACGCGCAAAGAAAAAACTATCGTTAAAGTTGCGTAATTCGTTAGACTACAATTACACTATCCAATTATTAGAACAACATTCTTTAAAAAGCATAGATGGCATTTCGGATACCACTGGAACATTGACAAAGTACAACTAACTATGAAAATACTACTCATAACTGCCCTGTGTTGGCATTCTAAAGTATAACTAGTGTGGTGCAAAAGACTTGGAGGCATGCAACGAACTGGCGAAAGTATGGCTGGAGAGAGATGACTGCAGATAAGCCAAGAGGTTAGCAGTCCCTGGCAAATGTCAAAAGCTGTGGCTACAAGATCAAGAACAAGGAATCACTCCACCTGTTGGTAGTGATCCTCACGGGCCACTGCATATCGAACAGGCACCTGCCACTCATAGGAGTGGAAGAAGATCCTGTCTATAAATGCTGGGAGAAGGGCTACTACTACTACTACTACTACAACATAATAAGAACTCACTATTAGGCCTATGAGCGTTCACACAGTTGACATGAATCAAGAGAATATCAAGAGCAATCAGGGAATCACATATATTGATAGGCAATACGGAAAAAATGTATAGTACTAAAATCACACTAACTTGTTTCATTATCAAAGATAAGTCACTTAAACTAAACTACGTGCAACAGAAATGCTACGATATTGCTGATTGAGTGAGACAGCTGGATTGTGTTTGGGATCACGAAAATGTTGCACAACCATATAGCCAGTATGAGGGAAGCAGTCTCACAATGTTAATATTGACAGTATTGTCCATTGAAGTAGGATATCACAGCTATAACAAGCCAGATGATTACGGATAATCAACTTAAACTTAATGGATTATGAGGCGTTACTAGGTACATACAGAGTGTTCAAACGTGGGAGGCCATGAATATTAAACACGTGCATAAGAAGACTAGTTTAGTGGACGATCATGAGGTATATTTTCTTTTTTATCGTGAACTTTCTTTGCTTGAGACAACGAGGCTTAATCGCAGGAAACGCTAATGAAACTGCTTATATCGTTGGATTGATTAAATCTGCAGCATCGTCAACTTTTATGGCTGGCTCAGATTACGACCTGATAGATACATAACATTTATTATTTGCATATCCCGTGATTGGACTAGTTTTTCAGATTTTATAGGGGTTTGCATCTGGCCTTTATCTACCAGCGCGTTATTTTAACGTAGAAATGCTGGGTGTGTCATTAGGCATAAATACCCGAGGTAAAAAAGTTTTGTACATATCTTAGTGATTTTAATCTAATTGATACGCTGGCATTCTCACGATAGCATATATTAAATTCCGTGATTTTATTTACGCCACATAACTGTCATGATGAAGGGGACAAAGGTGAGCAGTTTTTAGGAAGATCAATTCAGTTGCATTTTAATGAAACTCGATATCTCCAAAACACACAAAAATGTTATAGCTTAGGCGTTGTAGTACTGACTACATGACCACATTTTACTTCTTACGCCTGTCGGCGTGCAGATTACTACATTTTTTATGAATAAGAATGTGTTAGATATCGTGTTCAACAAAGATCGAAAGATCCAAAACGCGGTCCAAATTATTATTTCTAAATCGATGTCATTGTGTACCGCGTCAACTAATTTGAAGCCATTACTTATAAACTGTGCGAACATGACTCAAAGTTTACTGAGTTTTCGAGAGCATCGTGTCCAATAAAGCGAAACGCATCAGACATATAATGCATTTGTATTTGTGAATCTTTGTGCAACATGTATACCGTTCATTGTTAATTTTGATCTAGTTATAGAACAGCATCTGGAACACCTGTTGAGATTTATATTGCGCGGTCCATAAAACTTTCGTGTAAGCCCAGCAGCCATCGCAGTTATGGTTCCTGGTAAAGTGGACCGAATTAACGGAACTGGTGGAACAATAAAACCGAACGCGAAAACAGAAAACTACCTTTGAGCTCACTGTCCGACGTTTAACTGGTCGCATTTATGGCCATTTTAATGACCTGATCCGAATTACGGTAGTCATGGCTTTCTTTCGAATGTCTTCGACGTGTATTTCATTTTTTATTTCGAAGAGGAGCTTGTACAGTTAAGTGTGAATGTGTCCAAGACTAGATTACAATTTTTTGGCATCAGCGATGATGTACGAAAATGCCTATAGGCTAATCATAGAGCGAGGGGTAGTTCAAAAAATAATCGAAATCTAGTTGCTTCATCTGTATTCTCCGGAACAGCTATTGCTACTTTACAAGACCCAGATCAGACAATCACTAAACTACTGCTCATATGTGTGGAGATGCGCTCAGAAGCAGTCCCTTCCCTGGACATCCTCCAAAGCTGAGTCGATGGAGGTAGTCCACAGCTGGAACTAGTTAGAGGCTTGTATTCAGGACTTTGTTACTCACCCTCGTCGGAAACATCTGCGTCGGGATATCATCATCCCCAGCACCTTTGAGCTCTCTCTTTCAAAAGGCCACACCTCCAGTACAACATCCCGAAGCCACGCAGTACTCTTAAAGAAGGTTATAGATAGATGGAAAGTAATACGTACGCCTCGAGGATGTGGTTTTCTAAGGGCTGCAGTTGTGCTAGGCTCATTGCTTTGGGCGAACAGCCTTCATGGCAATGGTCATTTTGGCATCTTCTAATTTGGCTTTTTCGCTGTGCTGTTTGGCGCTGAGTTTGTGTATCGCCTTTTGATGCTACGTCGGAAATTGGTTTTCTAATTGAAGTTAGAGCATATACGAGCTATCGCGATATAATTTTGAACGAACTCGTTCAACTTATTAACCTATTGTGCGGAAAGACTGCAATTAGTACTGATAATTCATGAGTATATGGATTGTAAAACGATCATGCAGATTTGAAATTCCTGTGGCATTTTTCACGGCGTTGTACAAATCACCGCGGTGCAATAATGCCAGTCATTTGGCGCACTTATCTATCGATCTATCTCAAACAAAATTATATTGTCTAACGACCATATCGGTTGCCGCAGCGGCGATGCATTCGCGTTGCGCTCTGAGAATACTAATTGCACAGATATAATCAGTACATCGGTTTCACGAGATTTGAGGTTTTCATTAAGAGTCGTTTCAATAAACGATCACCAATTCTCGCGCGTATTACAGGGTTATTCCCCATTCTTTTCAATCGATGCTTTTGTATCACAAGCTTTGCTTCGGATATACATCGTTCATTCATTTTGTGTTTCGCAACGTTTCGGTTGATATGATATCTTCAATCGTCTTCAGGTGTTGCTCATCTGAACCTTCATTGTCTTTAATGACATCATTGAAGGGGGTATGTCGTATGTTTGATGTAGCTGAGGAGGTGAAATATTTAAATGTAAGGTCAAGACCATGTGCTGTGTATGCACCTTTAGTTAATCAATTAATTTGTCTAATCATCCAGTTATCGAAAACCAGGATCCTATTGTCATCTGAAAGAAGGAACAGAAAATCCCGTTCTACTAGGGAATTTCTACGTCAATCGCGGTTTATGAATTGCCCTGTTGCCGATAGCAAATCAGATGGCTGATTATATCATACCTCGGAAACTTCGTCTTCATTAAATCTTCGACTATAAATTACTGATCTCGTTAAGTAATTAGACAATTTTCTATGATAAATTATAATGAAATTAGAATTTAAGATATAAGAATATACGCATTAAGTGATAGCATCTTTTACCTAATCACTCATCTACCCGAGGACAGCTTGTCAGCAGAATTTGTTTATATTAGTTTCATTGTCGTCACCTGCGTGAAGAATTACAGGGACCGTATTGCATTTGAGCAAAAAAATGGCGTCAAGTAGGTTTACTTTAAAGTTTTTGAGTGGTGAGGTTTGTTTGAATATAATGATTTTGATAGGATATTTGAGGTCATGAATATTTTCAAATCTTATTTCAACAGGATAAACTCGGGAAATTCATTCATTGATATGACATTTTTTTTGGCCGAGCATTACACTAAAAATACTCAGCACACTCGAGTATCTACAGCACCCAATTTCAAATCCTAGTAGCGTCTCTGCCATGGAAACGTGTCTAAATATTGTATCGGTCACATCGGACGAAGTACCTCTGCTGGTTTCCTCCAATCTGCCGTGGTTTTAGGTCAAGACGTAACCCTTTCCAAAAAAACTGTTATAAGAATACCACAATTTTCTCCAAAAGATCCAGGTTATTGATCTTTGACACCTGCCAGCCGGCACGGTATTGCGTATTTCCCGATTCGAAACGTAGCAGCTTCCAGCTGAGCACAAGGCGACGCCCACGTCGCTTGGACCGCGTAATATCTTACCAGTAAGCGTTTTTAAAGGAAATCGGATTTATATCATGCAGGTACCGGCCACTGGGATGCCATAAATTGCGTCGATGGTGTACACAGCGGAGTTGAGAAAAAATGTCGGGTTGTAAATTCAGAGTCGTTGAAGTTTGACATACGAGAACCGCGAGGGCATACATATAGCCAAGGAGATGGCGACGCTTTTAATGGAATCAGTTTGCGGAGGCCAGATTTTGTTTGTAAATAAATCAGATAATACCGATAAAAAAATCACCAGTTCATACTTTTTGACAGATATCATAAGGGTCGCAGCTCCAAGGCAGTCCCAAGTGCAGCAACTATGATTGTTCGGTATATGGATCTGTCATTGAAACGTACGTTTTCAGATATCTTCACTGTTCAGACACTAAACGCTATCTCTATATACGGACAGCGTTTTTGGGGAGTTTAAAAGCTCCATTCAAACTGATTGGGGGACGTACCGACATTACTCAATCAGTAAGAGTGTCTGTCCAGCAAGCGGAAGGTACGTGGATGGTCTGAATGCGAATTCGAGGTATTTACCACGTATTGCCGATTGAAAAATGTCACATATTCTCCATATATAACTTCAAAGGGCTTATTGCAAATATATAGCAGGATGGTTCTACTTTCTTCTCAACTGTATAACAGTCATTCCGCATTCTATATAGAGGCGCTCAATTCAACCCGACCACAAAAATGTGATTTCTACGTCAGACCTTTTATATTCGCACGGTCACACAAATGGCAAATATCAGTCCCATTTATTGGGTAATAGGACACGATGTGGCTGTTACTAATATTCCGTCGTGAGAGATATCTAGTCGTGCACCTACAATAGTCGCAAGGTTAATTGTACTAGTATTTAGTGGTACCAGTGCGGTGGTACCTTTCTTCCGAGATGCAACTTTCCCTTATGCTCTCTAGTGAACTAGGATCGGTTCGCACATCCTTGATCAAGAATGCGGCCTAGACTTCATTCGTATATGCGCGGATCCAGGATGTAGCTGTTGGTAATTTCTGCATACAATAGAATCAGTAAATGTCAAGATTTAGCTTCGAATATGCTTGCGATGATTGTTTCTAGGAATGTGAAACTTGGTTGAATAACTTTATATACGAGAGATGGTATGTATAAGTATTCCATATAAAAGATCAGATATTGACCTACCCCCGAGTCACTAACATAATATTATTTGTATTTGTGATTCACTATAGCCTTAGACAATAAGCGTATTTGGCCGTGACGCCAAATGCCGGATTGGCCTGCAAATATGTGGAGCAAGTAGTATTGTAACTGTTGGCAATCGGCCCTGTAATCTTAGTTTATGGTGTTCGCTCTCGATGGCGGCGGCACAAGAATTATGGTGCAACTCCGCACGACGCGTCTGAATGCTACGCCGTCTAGGTAGCCTGATAGAGATGGGAATATTCGGATATTCAGTATTGTATTTGGTACAGAATTTTTCACTCACATAGTTTTAGATTTAGTTCGTCAAATTTCTAGGGAATGATCAAATGAAGTGTTCTCGCCGATCGCCTATTTCTTATACATGATACGAAATTATATCATACAAAATTTTTTGACCGCGAAGAACAACTGCCCCACGTGAGAGTGAAACAAGATTTGTTTGTCCCATGTGCGGGATGGAGACGAAAATTCGTTCCAATTCCCAAGCAAAAATGATGTGTGAGGGTGTAAGTTTCTGGCATGGTGGTGTTTAACATACAAGAAATATACTCAGCGGGAGGGTCGAAAATCATGACCTTTATTATCAGGTTTGCCAGGTTCGACTATAAGAAACTGCCATGTTAGATTTAGTGTTGGTACCCGGGGTTACAATCTTACTTCGAATGTAGACGGATATTTGGGCTAGAATGCTCTCATCACTAACAGGTGGTGTTGGTGGTATATTCGCTACTAATTGGAACTGGATCATGATATCTGCGCCGACAGTTGCGACACAGCGCACATATGCTGCAGGCATGACTCAGAAATTCGATGGCTGCCAACGGGCTGTCAGCGCCTCGATGGAATGCGAGTTAGGCAAGAACACAATTTGTCCGTTGTTCAGTAATTGTTCAAATATTTATTGCAATATATCATAGGTTGCCTTCACTCCTAGATAGCAACATCAGATATATTTGTCGCGAAGATAGTATCTTTATCTAGATTCAGAATTTTCGCTCTGGTGAACCGAGTTTCATTGACGTATTCTCATAATTCATATAGGGAATCGAAATAGGCATCAGGAGAGGATGCAATAACGCATTACCTGTCCAATTCTCTATCCTTGTTAGACATTTATTATTATAGATTCATTTTCATCAGCAGCTTCAACTGAAACTTTACAGTAAATACGATTTATGAACATGGTAAGTTGAATCACTACACTCAAGGAGTGTGGATAGCCTGTGATGGAAGGCGTCGAGGCAAACTCAAGCGCACTAATATGAATAGTGAGTGCATATCCGTTGTGACGTCACGCGGAATGAGATCAATCGCTTCGGATGCGGATCGGCATACCAGATCAGCCGGTTTTACGATGTCGACAAAGGGGACTTGGTCAAACGAGCCAAGCAGGTGGCAAGCTACGAAATTGCCCAGATCGGACGGAGAGTGAAGATTGCACTGCATAGAAACCAGTATTGGTTGCTCATTTTCAGCCGGCAAAACCCGACACGAGATAACAGGCCCTTTTGCAACGCGTTCCAGTGCCATCGAACCCATGTAATGACACTTTTTATGTTCACATTTAATATCGGCGAGCGTTTAATGATTGATGATCCATTGGCTTCAGAGAAGTACTATTTGTAATTTGCCACAATCACGTCTGCCGCGGCGGTTTCCCAGAACCGAACTCCTCGCTCAATTGTTTTGCGTGTTCTATTGTTTCTTTCATGGATTTTTACGCTTGCTACGCTCTTTTAATTATTTATTTCTCTGCGAAAGGAGACGCTCGCGAATCCATACTTTTTGCCTAATACACCCTTGACTAATACACCCGTGGAAACGTTATGACCGTATGCTTTTATTATGTGACAAGACTTACATGATTTATGATTTTTATACCGGAATTTTGTTCATCATAGTGGCATTAAATTGATATTCAGACTAGGTATACTGGATAAGATTGGAATAAAACAGTTTGGAGTTAAGTTTAGTTTGGTATATCTGATATATTCTTCAAAATACCTCATTTTTTTTCTTCATAAGATCCACCTAATACTTGTCTCATTCAATCAGGTGTAAGCTCCGCAAAATTTCCGCTAAGCTACGTACGTGGCTAGGTGGATGCAGTGTGCGACACGCCATTGTGGCAGTACACTTATATTTGAAGGCTAGACTTCAACTAGCCAGTCCTCAGATCCAAGTTCTAATGAATAGTTTCTTGAATCAGGTGCTAACCTGGCATTTTCGCTCAGCATATCTATACTTTGTACAAAGGCTCCTAATTCTTATGCATTATAGCTAATCGGAAACGCAACAGAGTGAAAATTAATGAGTGTTTATCGACCGGTACGATGATGGATAATACCACGCAATAAGTTTACTTTAAGCGTAATAGTAAAATAGTATCTCGTCTCACATAATCTTGAAGAGATCTATCCAGCGGCGTAGATGGTATCGTATGGATACATACAACATAATCATTCCTTTGCTGTGCCTTCAAACATGTAAATCATTCATGCCAGTACGTCTGAATTTGTAAGTTTATGCTTCCGATATGATTAGCATAGATGCGGGGGACCCTCAGGGATCTGTACTTTCTCCAACGCTCAACGAACATCAACTGTTGGGAGGAACAACTAAGCCTATATACAGCTAGATCGTTGAGTACTGTTTGCATGTGTGGGGATGTGCTTTGAGGCACTCCCTAGAGCTTCTGGACACAATCTAGAAAGGAGCAATATGTCTAGTGGATGAGCCTGACCTTACAAAGGCCGCCCGTAGGCTAGAACATAGGAGCAGGGTGGCTGAAAAAACGCATTTGTTTACTTATGCTAATCCAAAGTAGCTCCTGCATATGGCATAGTGATTCATGCTGGGCTATTCTTCTATTTTACGCCTATGATACCACTAGTTCACGTAATTTGTAAATTATAGTAAAATCAATGATATCGTCAAGTTATCCACTGGAGTCGGTTGTTATAGAGCCTCTACAGAAAATTATAAATGGGCTTTCAGCAAGGAAAGTTATAATGAGGAGGTGTACATAAGTTAGAAGCTGTAAGTGTGTAACTGGATATTATAATGAACATGCTGTGTTCTAGTTTATTCAGGATGATGTGTGGTTAGCAGCATCAATAATGCCGGACTACAGGATGCATGTAGGTATGGTGATCCTTTTACTCGTGTACCGTACATATTCATTTAGTCTCTCTTGTTTGACGTAGTAACATCTGGAACCGTTATATCGGTACAATTTTCATTTCAAATTCAGGATCTCAACATAAAATCATGTGTTCAGGATTATTGGATCATCTAGAATGGATTATATTTTATTAGGACTGTAGTGCAGTTTGCAAGTACTTGAACTTAGCAATGTATAAAATAGCATTAATCATCAAAAGGGTGCTTGTGATAGATGTATTTTTTTCTACAAAGCCAGGGAGGTATAGTCCTCTCTTGACCCTCCTACGGGCATTCAAAGGGGGCATCAATCTAATACTATCGCAATATATGATATCAGATCAAATCTGCGGCTCATTTAAATTTTGTCTGACTGGGAAAAATAAGATCGGAAACGAGGAAGAACTAATATATTCAGCAAAATGGGGTTCTAATTTGTATTAACAGAAGGATCCAGTTCCGGACTGGCATCAGAAGCTTTCAATTATACATGGGAGGAAATCAATGAGACATATTTGTTTTCATTTGAACAGTATGATTGTACTTACATGGTAGTAAATAAGAAGCATATCTAAAGATCGTATAATGAAACTTCGGAATGCAGTAGTAATAAAAGCCAACTTTTGTTGATCGATCTAAAGATTTTTTACTGAGAGTACTCATACAGTTCCAACATTGTAGAGCGAGAACTCTTTCATCGACCCTTGTATGGCCATTCAGTGGTATCACAATACGTATTGTTGCTCCTAATTAAAAAAAATCTTTGTCGGAGAGGGTTTGTATACATATACACATAACACACAAACGAATAACGGTATGAATAACGCGCATGTAACTGTATAAGTGACTCTTCGTTTAACCTACGGGTTATGCCTTATGTTTTGATTTTTATTCTTCTGTCTCGTTACTGGGTCTGCATGCGAGTATTTGTAATGAGAATCAACTGCCTGATATAGCAAGGAATCGATAGATATGCAATATTGATAAGTGTTCATTAGAAATTTGTTTTGCACTCACCCTCCTTATTTGCGAGACACACACATTTCAGATATTCATAATATATTTATAGTGTGCTAATATGAATTCAGAAAATATACGGTAATCAAGTGTTTCTTCACTATGAATTTCATACTTGTGACATATATAAAGATACCTTTAGGCATTTTCTGAAAAAAACACTCGTGTTAAAATTGATATAATAGATGATAGAATTAAGTATAAAGTTGTATTCAAGAATATCCCTGAACTTAATGTCACTTTCGTTCTCTTACATAAAAGTATCACGGCATGGACAATAATCCGTATCATTAAAAAAAAATTGTGCTACATTTCTACTATACGCACGCTAGATGTGGGTGAAACAGTCGATAAAATAACAGATAAACATTTTTCTCGAGTCACAAACGATTTTGATAGGTTACTATATTATCTACCTACGTCACTAAAGTCTACTATCGTATATAACAACCTCAATAGACCAGATACTATAGGTCTACGTCTTTGGGATTATCCGGACTCGAATAAAATATTGATATTGTTCAAGTGTAATGTCTAATACTGTTTTATATCTATTCCTGTGGAATGGGGAGTAGTTGATATGTCATACTATTGTGTAGACAAAGATGGATTGCTCATGATATTGAAACTTACGAAAACAAATGCCCTAAATATGGCTTCATTCATTCCCTACTTAGTTCGAGGAGAAATAGTATAACGTTCTTGAAACAATTCATTTTACTCTCGTTACACTGCCCGTTTCTTAGCGATGTTTCTCTTGGAACGCAACCTGTTCATCCTGGCTGTACCGACAGCTAGCACCATTCTGGCTGCGAGACATCTTCTTGAAATGGCATGAGACTGTCTTCTCCACCGGAGCTCGGTTTGCCCTTGGACTGAAGCTCCACACTAGGATCTCTGTGTTTGCTTCCTTGAAGATCACCTCCAACATATTTCTGACCATTCTTCAGTCTAAACCATGGCGATTGCAATCTAACTTGGGCATGGCCACCTTCTTGACGCCGTGTTCAAGGGCTTGAAGCTTCAAACGACATAGCGTTTTGCATAGGTCCATATTTGGTTGGGGTTGTTCTTCGTCACCGGGTGGAACCGATGTGTCTTTTGACAATTGCTCCCATGTTCTGGATGATTTATATACAGGGTGAATTTCCTAGCTGCAACCGGTTTTCTCTTTACAAGAGGCATTATTCAAAACTTTCGCTTTATTCTAAAATGTCTGGATTATAATATGCAAAATAATGAACAGTGCTGCTTACCTAATACACTAGACAAAATAATTATTCATGCCGTAGAAACAAGAAACCATATGTAAATTTTCTCATTGATTAATGATTGTTTTATATATCGTATGTAGTATATGCACGCCCTGTGAATGGACTAAGCTGTAATTTGCATTAATTTTCTAATTGCCAGCTTCCATCGGACAAGTATAGTTATTAGAGGAAGGGAGAATGTTGTCTAAACTAGCGTAATCTCCCATAAACAGGTGAGTATAGGTGGTCCACTTCAATCCGGTGTTTTACCTGGTGCTTTGACGTGTTCCTTCTCAAGCCTATGACCAAAAAATACTGTTTGACTAAAATTTTATATTTGCAATATAGCTATTTTAAAGGAATCAATTTAAATAAAATAATATATAAGTGACCACCACCTTGACGCAGACATTCTTCTAAATTACTGCAAACATTTTTGAAAACTCTTCGGCGAAGACATCTCGTCTCAAATTCACGATTTCAATTGAAGTGGCGTCTTTGGCTTACTTTTGTACACACTAAATGTGTCTAAATAACCCCATGAAAGTAATTCTGGTGGAGACAAATGGGGACTTCTGGGTGTTCACGAAATATCGCCTCTCATGGAAATCTGCTTTTCCGGAAACATTTCTTTAACTACCGGTTTGGACTCGTTTCAGATATGATGACATGTAGTCATCAATTTTAGTAGCTGTGGCGCCAGTAACTGCCGTAAAATGTTTACATACTGGGTAGAATTCACAATGAATTTGTAAATCGGACCATAATAAAAGAATTTGCCGAAGCATGTTACATTCTTTTAGCTTTCCTTCTCGTGAAACTTTGTGTTAAGATAGAATTATTCAATCGTGATGACGGAAGTCGTAAATCCAAATCAAAGAAAATACCACTACAGTTAACACATGCCATCGACACTACCATAATCTGAGAGTCAAACCAAAAGGCTGGAAACTTTTTACAAAGCTTACGCGAAACAGCTATTTTGTATACCACTGTCATTTGTATATACATAATGCAGTGGTTAGTATACCGTTTCGCCATAAATCGTTATCCAATAATAGGTGGTACCTGTCTCTTTTATTCCATTATAAAGTAGTACTTACAACAACGATACGTAAATTCTCAATGCCTCAACTGTCCCAAGTTTACGCTACGATAGCTACAATGTACTAAAGATAGCAATATAAGACTCGGCGGAAGCTTAACTGTACTTTTTCACTAATATTTGTCGATGATACCTATAATAAAGATATTAAAATGACCATTATGGATATCTATCCTTTTATTTCCCAAAGGTAGGTGCTAATTTTTTTGCCATGCCAGATGCCTTTGTGAAATACAGTAGACATTTTATCGATGAAGCCTTTTCTGGACGAGCTAAAATCCAGCAGCTGTTGCGATTGATGAGAGATGTCATATCAGATGCCTTTTTGGCAGTTTGCTTAAGCATCAGAAGTAGAAGAACGTTTGGGCGCCGCTATTTGACATAGGAGCTATATTATTGAGTTTTAGAAACAGTTAATAGCACCATGTTCCTAAATAGTGACGACCAGCATGAGACTGTTTCGTCAGAGTTGTTGTCTGAGTCTTCAATGGGCTCAACTTGACTCCATTTGTATGCAGAGCAGAGTCACATGGCTATAGTAGCTGGGACCTTCTGGTAAATGCTACTGAAAGCTCACCCCTGTCTAATAAAGTACTCGATTTCATTTTGCTGGACCCAAGCCCATAGTATCTGCGGCAACAGCGTCGGAGGTCATTTACTCCGGTTAGCAGGGAGCAGCCTGTGCCGCCGTGCCGCCGGCGGCACATCACTATGCCTCGCGCGGTCGGTACTGCCTCTCCGATACATGTAACGCAGTACCGTGTTTTGCATTTCATTCAAGGGTTTAGAATATAATGCGCGGAGCGGCGGTTCGACGAGCGAACGGCCGACTGGTGCTCACAAGTAGGTGTTATTATTCGGTGTGTATAACACACACACAACCCGCTCACCGTACGCGAGCTAAAAGAATCCCCGGCAGAAACCATGTGTGTGTGTGTGTGAATGCCTAGCGCGAAGAGTGAATCATACATTTGAATACACACGCGAATAAATTTCAGTACTGTGGTTGGAAAACAATCGGAGACCATATGGGTTTTGAATTAAGATGTTCCCGAGGTCGAGACGAAATATAGGGGTGATACAAGGATGTTAATTTTTTTATTTGATTCTTATACTTTACATGTTTGTTGTTTTAGCGGAAGGAGGACCACAGAGTATAGAATATCTAGGGACGACCAATGAACCACGTTGTCATTGAAAAATTCCACAATGTGGGTGTTTCGATAACATTGCTTCGAACTTCCATTTTCTTGAGAACTTTTGCGTTTTACAACGTTTCGATCAATATGGTATCTTCAATAATTGTGCTTTCAGCTGAAGGCAATTAAAGATGCGTCAATCGAAACGTGAATTGCAACAAGCAGTTTTTTCACGGAAGCGGCTTTCATAGCTAGCAACAGCAACTTGTATAGCAGACCTAGTAGTGAAATGAAAATTATACAGCAGCCAATAAAAAGTAAAATTGGTGGGCTTTTCTATTTTGGTCACTTCTCAATGAGGCCGAAAATCTATTCCATTCCTCAGCAGCTCATTTCACAACGCTGAAGTTTTATGAAGCAATGACTTTGAGGAGAGGTTCCTTCGAGGTGTTGGTGAGACAGTTTGGTGGAACATTTTACACGACTCGAAACTTGACGAGATCCTATGGCTACGCCTACATGCGATTGAAGTCGTAAAGAAGCCTGAATATCCCCCACATAGCCATATAGCCATGCTTCCAAAAGTTATACTGTACTTGGATAGGTTCATTCGTGGGTGGAACTCATCGTCATAGTGGAAATATTTTGAGAATTCTCAAAATTTTCAAGATTGAAAATTAAAATAAATCAAAGTGATATCACTGCGCGGGAATTCCAGAATCCTACTACTACTTGACGCCATTTTCGTGTGTAAAGGGGCTATTGTCATTACGAGGAATGCATTTGTACTAGGGTTCAGAGATGCCCTAGCAAATCGGACCAGTCTCTTTTTTACTATAATTTTAATTTGAAGTTGCACACTCATTATTCAGAATATCTATATTACCATATTCAGATCACTACTGCACGCTAATCATTTCACACTCTACGAGCATTAACATTCCAATCTGTAGCTATTAGAATTCAGGCAGATATGAGCCGAAGTGTCATTTGGCTTGGTAAAATCTCAAAATAATTGCCATACGTAGAACAGCTGTTCTTAGTAATCAACCTTTTGGTATTCAAGGCTCATAACTATTTATTCATCGATATTTATCGAGCTTAATACATGTGAGATTCTCATGTTGCGAGTGTATTGCTCCCATAAATGTATGTAACAATTGAATGACAGCATTGATATTCTTGGAGAACTGGATTTGAATACTAAATTGACAGTGTTGGTGGTCGAAACCCGAAATAACAATATTGTAGATCGAGGAAGCTAAACCACTCTGGAGTAGCTAAACATTTGAAACGCGAAATTATTCCCACTGACCACTGGAACGGTAATTTTCTGATAGCATATTTCAGTGTGATCAACCGATGATTTGATGGTGCTCAATGTATGTTACATGATTGGTCCATCCTACATTCGAATAGAGATTTGAGTCATAGGGAGCAGCAAAAAAAAGCAAAACTCGATATGATATCTTAAGATAAAGTTTAATGATATAAACCTCATCTGTTTGATGGTATTATTATTGGCCACTGCAAACTAAATAGATGATGCCACCTATTTTCGAAATTCTGTCTGTTGTCAATTTTATTACAGCTCATTTCAGTGACAACGTCATACACTTTGATGAAAAAAAAAAGTAAAAAATGAGAAATAATCTCAGTTATAATAAAATTAATTGATTGATTGTCTCCAGGATAACATTTTTGCTTAGGGGATGTTCGAATGCCGACTGGTCCATTTGTGCGTCTTGGAGTGACATCGATCGATAGCTATCATAGACTGAATGATGTTATAACATCATAAATTCACTAACTAGTGAGCGGAAAACTTGTTTGTTTTTATATATATTTCAGTTTTTCCAGCTTTCCACGTATCAAATTTTAATGATTCCGGACCCAGATTCCTATTAGGAGAGATAACCCAAAAGCGTCTGCACTAAGCGGATTGAATACAAAAAATAAATTGTTAAATGATTACAGGAAAACTAACAATAATTCCATCTTAAGAGCAGCCATGCTTCCAAGGACGCATTGTCCTCTACAATTAACGTCACAGCATCTTGTAAGTTAACATCTAAGTTCAAAACGAAAGCAAAACCTCCATAACCCATCATTAAATATATTAATCTGATTACAGTGCTTACAAGGCAGATTGACATTTAACAACAATCTCAGCGAATAACATTTAAGTATCTGGAATTCCTAAATCGTTAATCTTTTATTAAACAAACTATAGGTATTTATTTCTTTGCTGGAAAAAAGTGAAAAGTAATTGTAGTATTTGTCTCGTTGTTACTTTCGTAAACGAGCGCCCGAAGTGAAGTTAATTTTAGTATTCCGTGACGAGCCGGAATAACTTTTTCGTGATTTATACACATTTTAAATGCGAAGGAGCCAAATTATAATTTAGACATATTTTAACGACTTGATGATAATTTTCGTCAGTAAATATTCGTGAACGTTTACGGTTATGTGGCAACCAGCTGTTCTAGACGGGCGATGAAGCAATTGATTTTAATAAAATTGAGGATTGTGACTTACGAAATGTGTGCTGTGGTGCTTGAGCCTTCAGTCAGTAATCGTTTATGACTTTATTCACTTTGATCTGTAGACAAGTTCATTTAAGATGTTTCAGATCTTTTCATTGAAATTAATGTGAAATTAAACAGTACCTGGATGCAAGAGAGGAAATTATCTTCTATGGACAGCATTCCAATATTTCAAACTGCAAACTTGACATACTTCTATTAGCTTCACGTCTTTCCATGTATGTACAAGAGGTAGAGAAATGAGAACAAAGTATATGATTCTCTGAAGTGCACCTGAAATATGTTGTCGTCATACGGATCTTCAGTTTTGATCTAATTCCAGCTCCATTACATGAGGGCTACAAATCAGTACCACTTGGTGCATAGCAACCTATGAAATATCCATATTTTAAGTGAACTATGTAAATGTATCTGCCTAAGAGAGTATTCCGTGGAAACAAGATAATACCATATCAGTAGTATGACATATTGTTGGGAAGGTAGCGGATGCAAAACAGTAACATTCGACATTCGTGAATTAGTAGTATTCGGGTTTTGAATTCCGTTTGGCGAAGATATTATTCGAAGCTAGACAAAGCATTATTATACATTGAATAACTCCATGCGAAATGACCGCAAAAACAATGGCCTTAACAGCACGCTGGCTTCGGTAAGCGGGATCACCCGGACAACTCGATACAGTGGCGGTAGTTGCAGACTATTTAGCAGTGATTAGCAGGATTTTTTAAGCTCATGTTTGTATTCATGTATGATTTGTCCGAGATTATCCCGAAAACTACTGAAAATCATAATACATAAAAAAATTGCGGAGGAAAACTTCGTTCTCTGGGTTACTCAAGAGTTTTGTTCTAGAATCCTTTCCCCGTTTGCAACACGAAACTAACGAAGGTCTCGGATTTTTTATCCTTTAAATAGAACGAACATTTGTTTCTTTATCAATTGAGATGAGCTGATAATGAGCTAACAGTTTCGTCTTGTATCTAAGGAGAGCATGGAAGAGGAGGCCATTGAGTGCATGCACTCCACTATGCTAGGTGTATGCTCTTCACTATTCATAAGACCTGCTATCGACATGTATGTTTCGTCTTTAGCCTAGACTCGTCTGTATAGCCTGGTGGTCTTACTGTATAGAGCAATTGGATGGTATATACGTAAGCCAGTCGAGGGTGCGCTAGAAACATCAAGCCTCATCTCCTAGCGTCGCGCACTATGGCGCTGCTCATTGGTAACTTACAAATTCAAAGGTCCTTACATCTGTATAGTGCCATAATGCGCGACGCTTGGAGATTGGTGTTGATGTTGCTATCACACCCTTGACTGGGTACGTATATACAGTTAGACCGCCAAGATGTACTGACGAGTCTAGGCTAAAGACGAAACGTGCATGTCTATAGCAGGTCTGATGCATGTCAAATCCAAAATTTTCTTCCTCGGTTTTAAACGTGTTATGTGTTGGTGCAGTGGGAACCGCCACTGACTAAACAGGCAGAGTGTGCCGTGCGCGTTTTCTTTCTTATCGCTGTCCAATATAGAACCCCCATTATAATTGCAAAAAACGAGCATCGAGAATAATGCAATTTTAGTATTTACATAGGACGCGGATACATTATGGCACAGATAATATTCTATGGGAATAGAAAACTGGGCGCTACAAACGAGTTTTCGTCTCCGTGCGCCGTGCGCCGGTCCGTTGGCGCTGGTGCTGCCCTGAGATCTTGCCTTCCGTTGCTCCTGCTCGATTCGATGTACGAACACAGTTGCCGGATACGTATTCTTCCTAATCTTCCATTAATTTTACATTTAAAGACGTTCGGCGAAGTATTAGGCGGTGAAAGGCGGTAGTCTCCAATAAATGTCATAATAAAAAAACTATAATTTCGAATATTGAATAAATTCAGATCAAATTCTTCAATAAAGTGATAGAACCGCACGCGAAGTACACAGTCAACCTACTTGACGCCATTTTTTGAACGGTAAATAGCGCTATCGTCATGATTCATTATCGCTCTGTAGTAAAATTTGCTTAAACAGGAACGGAACAAACCGGCTTACTACGCCTTGAAACATCCTACATGAAAAACATTAAAATATGTTTCAAACGTTCGAAAATTGAAAATTAAATATGTTTACTAGCCGAATTCATTGTAAAGTTCATAGCTATTGATCAAATTCTATCTCTTATATGTTTGAGAGGCAAAGTTGAAAATAATTATCAATGTCTAACAAGTATCTAGTAAAATGTATAGATGATAAGATGTCTTCTATCATCACCAATAAAGATTTGGGATCTCTCCCAATCCCTTCCCCACCTCAGAACCGATTTTCAAAAACTTCGACGTCCCTGTCACAGAATAGTTACTTTCACAATGTGTAAAACTATCATTGAAATCCAATATGTACGTTCCAAGTTATAGGGGGGGCTCGGACTACCGGATAGGGTACAGACATGTAGACAGACGATCAGAACGGTGTCGGCATTTTCCGTGATTGTAACACTTCCACCGCCTATTGGCGTGGGAAGCAAAATTACGAATATGCAATGTCGATTTGGAATCGACGTATCCATTACCAGTACGACCAGAACCGAACACTGTATAAGGCTGTCTTTTATTAACAAGCTATCGCCATTGTTGGCGACACCAAAATTAGGAGTTTAGAATACATAGGGATATGGGAGGCGATATGTTCCATGTACAGTGTTTAGGGCGTAATTGGTAGATGCCCACTATAGCTTTATAATGGGACATTGGTCGACTATCAAGAGAAATGGCTGACGGTACGATGTACTGCTTCTAATGGCCTTGAAAGCTTCTACTGATGTTTCCTGTAGTTCGGAGGCGTGCTGCTGTAAAATATCCGAAGGGAACTGCAACAACTACTTACTGATTTAAATAAAATTTCCTGTTAAACATCATATCAATAAATGAATACATGAAATGTGATTTGAGGAGTAACAAAGCCAATTTACTCATTTTTCAGATCTGTTCAAGTTCTTTTGGAAAGCCTTGTAACTGAATGAATGCATATGGTTCTGAGCATTGCCTTTCATCGCCTCATTCAGTGAGTCAACAGTATCCACCGTGAAATATAATACATGAGGCTTAAGCGTGTACGCACCTCAGAGGATCGGAATATAATACGCCATTAAGCGTAAAAACGGCACAGTTGGCTGTGCTCCTGACTGCCGCTTTTCAGCGAAAGCGGGATACGCTAGAGGTATGTCGGTGGGTCATGCGATGGCTGACGTCACCTTCATGGGAATGCTCCTCAGGCCTTAAGATTTCGGATTTAAAGATCCTCGGCCTAACATCTAGAGGCTCATATTTTGTACTAACCATGTAGGTGCGAATGTAGGTCGCAAAATTTTTGTATTTTTTCATTTTTTATCATGTCTATATCACGAGGAGATCTGTGTCACCTTTTTCCGTTGGCGTTTTTGTCACCGCGTGATTTTAGTAACCGATGTATTGATATTTTGTAAAAAACGAGTGTTATATTGTCTCATAGTAGGTTTGATTAGATTGATTGCCTTCATTGGTGCCGGCTAATGGCCTATACCTACTATTGCAGCCAAGCAATATATTGTAGATTCTACAACAACTATTCGTGGATCTAAATCTCTAACAAGACTATTCAGCTTTGACACAGAGCTTCCCATATCACCTTCTGCTTCTGGATTTATATTACCAAATACATGATAACTCTATTACCTTAGACTCAGAAAGCATGGTTGGAGAGAGACGACTGCAGACAATTCAAGAGTTCTTAGCAGGTCCCAACAAACAAAATGTGCTATGGATAATGAACAGGAGGAGGGATTCAATTCACTTGTTAGTAGGAATCCTGACAGGTCACTGCAGATTGAACAGGTACCTGTCACTCGTAGGAGTGGTCAAAGACTCAATCTGTCAGAAGTATTGGGAGGAGGATGAGACCTCGTTCCATTTCCTGAGAGAGTGTGCGGCCTTCAGCACAGCAGAGTGTGACAAGGAAAGTGTGTCTTCCCGTGTTGCCGATCACTTTAGGGCTTAGTAAAATTCCTTGAAGGGTTAGAAATCTTTGATATTTGTCAAACATTTTTTGTGCATGTGGTAAGAAGACATGTCGATCACCAAAATACGAAAAGGTAAAATTTTTCAGACGCTCGTTTGTAAGTAAAAAATTACCTGATAATATTATTAGTAACTCCATTATCACGGCTGATAATAATACTTTAGGTAGACTCGATACTAAGTCGACCTACTTGACTGCATTTTTTACGCGTATGTTAATATCAATTGCCTTACAAAGTCGCAAGTTTCACAACAATAATGAGTGACCTGAGAACTTGAAACATCGAAAATCACGACCCTGATCAATTAGCATTAGCTAATAGCCTTCTAGATCGCTACTTGAAAGTATTTGATTATACAGCGCATGACGGCTTACTAGACTTTTAGATTTTTCTCATATCCGTGATTCCCAATACCTACCACTAGGATTGAGCAGTACGTATCCTTTGTAGCACGAAAATCGTGCGAGTCGAGCATTGTGAAGGCATCTTGGATGTTTCTCACAGGACAGAATTGACGGTAGCATTGTCTCGTCTATACAGTGAAATAAGCAGATACACCGAGAAAAAAGTATGGCCTTCACTTGCATTTCAGAAAATGGAATGATTCGAAATTGCATATTGGTCTCCATCTTGGAAATTAGTAGGTAAATAATTGTCACGTGGCATAGTGGTACTATGATTGTTCGATGCAGGGGTCTGTTGTTAGTAATCACCGGCATTCTAGACCTAGTGAGCCTATTTTACTCAGTTGGCAGATAGTCTGATGGGAATTCATCAGATGTGTTGTCCAAATTCTGCAGTATGCAAGGGTTTTTACGAGTTTTTAAAATATGAATCTCTATATCGACTTCAATCATGCGGATAAGTGAGTAAATTATTGTCAAACTCATGATCTTTGTAGTGATGTACATACTAAATATCACTAGGCAATCTTTTTCCAGTGTATGGAGAGGTAGTGCATGTCGATGGTCGTTTTTCAAATGCTGCTCAGTGATCGTGGTTATGTGTCTCTATCCTGGATGATACGTGAAGGTACCCAAACGGCCCACATTCTATGTCGTGGCCTGTCCCGATTGGATGGATTTAATTTAACGTCCTTGAACAGAAAGCACAGTCATAGTGGATACAGGGTCATAATGCACTCATTCATTACTAACAGTATACGACACTTAATCATAAAATGCTGTGTAAAGATTTATTTTGGCTTCAATTTTATATACTATACTACTATATAGAGCCATTGGATGGTATATACGTAACCCAGTCAAGGCTGTGATAGCAACATCAACACGTTACGTATATACCACCCAATTGCTCTCTGCCAGGCTATACTGACGAGTCTAGGCTAAAGACGAAACACGTATGTCTACAGCAGGTCTGATGCTTAGTGGAGAGCATACACTCAATATAAGTTGTCAGCTTCTGACGTGAATCAGCCGAGATAACGCTACATGGTAGATAGTTTTTACGTAGAACAAGAGATGTCCTTGTAAATCAGTTCACGCTCATTGACAGATGTCGAAGGAGACATCTGACATCGTAAGTTGCCAATGGGCAGCGCCACCGTGCGTGACGGTTGGAAATGAGGTTGCATATGATTTGTGTGTGGATTTCATTGTATGGCTCTAATTATAATGTTACAGGCACCACTATTACCACTACGTTAGTCATATCTTACTCATGCCTACTGCACAATCCGGCCATCGCAAATCAACAGGTCGTTTTTTCAATGTTCGCTACAACCGCATTATTGTTATTATTGTTCAGATCTCCATATATCAACGTTACGAGCGCCACGTTCGGTACATGCAAAGTTTTCGTATCGCGGGGTGTGCAAAAATTTTAATAACAATGTAAAAGTCGGTAAATCAAAATGATTTAAAGTTGACGGCGTACCACAGTCGGAGTTTGCCAACCCAGTCTGGCTTTGAAAGAGGCGAATCGGGATTTTTTATAATGGCCAGTTTACGATTCGAGGTGGCTGGGGAGAGAAAAATCAGGACAGTATTCAGAATTTTTGAAAATTCCCTTTCTGGTTCATCTTATATTCTTCTATTGTACGATAATTGAACCACGTATTATTGACTGAATAGCTTTCCTAACGTTTCTGCTGCCTTGACAGTCTCTGTCTAAGTACAAAATATCAAAAATATGTTTTGAAATTATTCAGGCGAACAGTGTTGTTTTCAAACAAAAACATGGTATGAACTATTATTTGAGGCTTGGATATAAATGATGCATTTGCATTGTTGATAAATGCAAACAAGGAACATTGTGTATTGACACACCAGAAACACATCGCTGCCTATCGCATGAGATGATACGAAAATAACTGCAGTCTGATTCCAATACAACAACAAACCATACGTAAATATGGAAACACAAAGTAGACAACAATTCTAATTAATCTACCTCTGTAAAGTTGAATGATAATTGTACTTTTATTTTCTTAGTAGAATCTGGCCTAGTTTGATTAAATATTCTTCAGCGAAATATCTTATCAGTGTTTTCTAAACCTCGAGATCGACCCTAGTGGCTGAGCTCACAGCAGGAAAAACGCATTTACTTATTTCAGGTTCGCCAAACACTCTGTTATGTTGTTTATTTCGAAGTTTTTTTCTCTTAATGCTACGTAAGCCAAAAAAAGGTTGCCACTTCTTATCGGTGCCTGTCGATAAAAAAGAGATAAAAAACACCCAACTAACGGACCAACGAATGTAATATGATGATAGAGAGATATAGAATCTTTTGTTCAGTTTCGTTCGAAATAGTTGTATGATTGGATACGTCTTGTTATGGATTTTCGATATAGTTATTTTTGGGCATTCTTGTGTGCATGTTTCATTCTACATCAGAAATGTGATAGACTCACGTGAAATATGGGAAAAAGAAGCCGTCGCCGTCGGAGCTCGTCAAGTCCTTCGAGTTCATCTAGTGATCAAGTCGCTAATATCTATTTACCACCCAGCTAATGAAAATATATCTATAACAGACTGGATTTACACAGTAGAACAAATTAGTGCAATTTATAATTAATTACTCTAGACTTAGCGGAAATGCGATAAAGTTACAAACATTTCCTTGTAGAATAAAGTTCGTCAAATTATTTGTAGAAGCTGCAAATTATGTACATTTACCGAATCAAAAATTAAGCGATTATTGTTTTGAGAAGTTAGCATGGCTAAGAAAGTAAGTGCGTGTTTCACTATACTAATTTGGAAGTTACCTTGTTATGAATTGAATTAATGATAATGTATTTATACCAAAATGATATGTGGCTTTATTTGTCTAAGTTGATTATCACATCAATTTATTACTTGTATTATGTAACAGTATCTTCCAAAAAAGTGTTGAAGAGAGCGTCTAGTAATATATCACGTTCCCTTTCAGCACTTATTATTAATGGCAAATGATGTCAGGCTATAGTGGATTTTCTGCGTTTTCACTTTTTATTATAAATTCAGTTTCTAACGGACTGATAAATGATTCCTCCTAATTTTGCTACTGAATAAATAATGTATGCCAGTTTGACTCATTCAATATTGTTTCATAATATTCATAATTATCAAATTAATACAGTACGTAGTAAACATTTTTGCGTATTAACCACTTTCACTACCATATCAGTCATAAGCGAAAAACGACCTTAGTCAGGAAAAAACACTGATTCACTGTACTTTGCTTTTGAAAATTAGTAAAAGTGCTTCATACATTATCAGAATTATCAGTAAAATCAGCTTTGCGAACGGAATATTTTTTATTTAATTGATTTTCACATAAACAATTTTGGTGTTTTCGACAATCATCAATTATAAACAGAATAAACATGTTTGTCGGTCTGTCTTTTCGTTGGCTGTTTTGTTACTGTGTAATCTTAGTAGCCGATGCATTTAATTTGATGGAAGGGGTGTACTGTTAGGTTATTTTATGTTTTAATTTTCAAAGCTAGTACAATAATATCCATGTAATTAACAAAATACTGCGAGGACTCCCCTTTATTTAGATTTCTCCATATGGTATATTTTGAAAATGGGTTGCAATAATTTCATTGCAAAGTTCGAGTAATTTTATTTGGCTGCTGCTCTCCATTGACATTCGAAAGATGTTTAATTTTTAATTTTTTAATTTGTCAACACACCACAATTCGGTACCTGTTTTCTGAGAGTTATCACAAAAAGGTACCAGCTGGTCTCGTCCTCCATATTGAATTTACAGTAACGTGTTTCACCCTCACGATATATCGTAAATTCAAATTCTATTGTTCCGAAACGTGTTGTTTTGACTTTACTTCACCGCCTACGACTCATTTAATTAATTCTATGATTCGCCCCAGAGTCATGGGACGAATTTTATAAATCACTATTAAACTGATAGAAATTTAAATCCGATCCTGTATCTTTCCAGCAATCCGTTCTATACATATGGATTCAAACATTTTTATAATAACAAATAATTATGCACAAAATTGTTAGTTATAATTTATGTGACCATTAAAATGCCTCGCTAATCGGTATGCAGAAAATCGTGTAAAACATGAAATACAACCGAAGAAGAAACGAAGACCGTATCATATTTTACTGTGTATTTTTTCGTCCATAAAAATGAACTACTGTGGAAACACGATCTATAAATTGTCTGTCCACGCCTTCCTTGGTAGCTAGACATTCAAGAGGCGTTCGCACTAGGTAGCCGACAAGGATTTTGTAGGCGGTGATCAACAACTTTACCACAATATCATTTGGAGTTTGCTTCAAACTTCCAGTCTGGTCCTGAGGTATAAGCAGCTCGAAGCTTATAAAATAGTACAACGAGATCAGCGCTAGTAGCTAGGAAAAGATCATCCTGTATGTAAATCATCCAAAACATAATTATGAGCAGTTGAACATGACCTTTCAAAATTGGCAAGTTTTTGGCTAAGGAACATTCGATAGGGCAAGAACCAGAATTGGAATAAATTAGTATTTTAAGAAGATTACGATAGCTTATTCATCTATAAGAAGCGTTTAACTAATTACTTGATAATTAAATAATCTATTTTACGGAATATACTATTGATTTTTTCAATTAGTTCATGTTCACACGTTTCATGATATTTTCTCCGCCATTACTTGATCAAAAATTCCGAAGTTTCCATAAACATATTCTTTATGAATCGTCCTAAAAACGTATTACTGATTTTCTAACTTGTCGTTATTTTAGAGCGTAGCAAAACTTGTTTTAGGGAGTTCATAAACTGAAAAAACATTGAAATTGAATTATAACAAGTTTTTCGAGTCCCTGTAGAAATGCGATTATTTGAATGCGTTTTCTGTTTGCTTTGATTACTCGTCTGTATACTGGAACTAGAATTTTTATTATTATGGGTGTTCTAAATCGAGTGAGTGGAAGTGCCTGCATAGCTAAGCTGGCTAAAGAATCTGATCAACAATCAGAAGTCTTGGTTCGAATCCTACAGTAGGCAGGTCTTTTCAGCTTTTATAAATGCAAACTTGTATATTTCCCTCGTAGATCCAGAATTTATTGTTTTTTTCGTCCTTTTTTGGGAGTTCAAGGTTGAATGGAATACCCAGACGTTATTTAGCCCTTGTACCTACTGGACTCAGAAATAGTAAGGACTTGAATGCTAGTGCGCTGCTAACTGGATCAGATTATTACTGAAACACCGAAGCCGTCTAAATTATATCGTTATAATGTTTCCAAAATTTTGATTATGAACTCCAAAAATTTGTTCACTATGCCTCAAATTTGGGGCGCAAACGCCACTTCCCCAAATGCCATCAAAATTGGCAAAGCGGTTACTGAGGTTACGCAGACCGACCGATCAATAGACAGACCGAGAGATAATTTTCATGGTCTTTCTTACACGGTGAAGCAAAATCCACCTATTGCTTCAAAAAATGAAACGCGAGACCTGATCTTATATGCCTACTCAAATCTCAAAATCTGTATTCTTATATTTCTCATTCCTTTCTATTGTCAGAAGCCACCGTTGTGTACTTCTGTTTGCACTCGATATTTCTTCGCACACAAATCGTGTACAAGAGTTCATCGCAATTGCCACCACGCTACAGCGACGGCATATAATAAAGCAGAATTTTATCTGGTACCTCGTTAACCTAGTCTTCGTTATTTGTTCCTTTAAGCTGTTAGTGTATATGTGTGTGTGTATCGGTGAAAAATATCTGAGAGAAAGAGCTTCACTCCGCCTAGCCCAACATGTTGCTCTGCTGGTTCTATCATCATTATAAACATCCTCGCGTTATACGGTAGTAGAGTACAGTTAGTTAGAGAAGAGGACGTATTCACAGAAGGGCAAGGACAATTAATTGAGCAAAATTAATAGATTATCGTGGCATCTCCAGGTTATCATGGTTCGCGTCTCTATGCAGGGGGAGCATTTTAATTTCAGATAATATTTTGAAGAGTAAAAATGTCATTCAGCCATTTATGTCAGCAGCCCTTCGTTTATGACATGGATTTACTTATATGTGATATTAGATAGAGCTACTACAAACCTTACACTCGACAAACCACTTTTTAAAACTAACACATTAAAAAAATGGACATCTTTCATATGATACAATGTAAAGTAAGAAGTTTTTTGTCTACGTGATCATCTGCTCCGTGTAGTAAAACTTCTATCACATACGTCCAAATGAGTTTATATCCAAATTTTAGCCAAAGACTGATTGCGAAAAGTGCATTCACTCAAAGTTCACAGTGATGCATTCTCTTCAGAAGGTTGTTTCTATTTTTCATAGCTGCGATATGAATTGATTGCTTTTTTTTGGAAACGTCCTATGGAGGTGTGTTCTCAAAATGCGCGTACTCTAGCAGCAGCACATGTTTATCTCCATGCAGGTCAGGCCCGGCGTTGTTTCCGAGAAAAACCGGGAATTTAATCGAGGAAATCTATTTCATTTTTAGTGTAATGCAGTAGTAGTGCCATTAAATGCGCAGTTCTATCTCGAGTCACGAACATGATTAGACTCGTATTTAGTGGTATGAAACGTATGGACAAGGATAAACAGAGACAAAGATGCAGGATATATTCTCTTACTACGGTCAATCGAAGGTTTGCTGATAATGCAATTTACCTTTTCAAATGATTCAAAAAGGAGCTTCTTTCTCACGATACGTGCTTGTGTGCTTTGCGTATCTGTCAGTATGGAAAATTCATTCATTTTACTGTTAATTTCCAAATAACAAAAAGTCTGAAAACAGCTGCAATCGATTAAAATAGTGTTAGTTGGTAATCAAACTGAAGTGAACTGTTTTATATATTTTCTTCAACTTAACCAGTTGTTTAGGCCCGTAAACTTATGTTGTTATCACCATGATTCTTAACTTCCAAACCATCTAACTCCTGAAACCAAATGTAAAATGAAAAAAAATTTGATTAGCGTTTTAACCCCCGGTAGCGTTTATCATAGTATTAAAATGATAATCAAATCATGTGTTTTCTCCAGGTTTGCTCATAGTTTATTCTCCCAAAAGAGATTTTGGCATCTCTGAATACATGACATGGAATATATTTGAGCTTGGTACAGCTGTAGGACTGCGAACATAAAAGGAAATTATCAATTCAAGAAATTTGATATTCTTGTAAAGATATTCTCAAGACAAGAACATCTGATCTTACTCTAAGACAATTTACTTGATAAGAAAATATAGCTACTATGAAGAAAAATATAATTTCCTTCACAACTAAGATTTCAATGCTTCCATATTTTTTTCTGTAAGGTTATCATATTTTCCAACGGAGCTTCGTTTGCTACAATCAAGAATACGAACATTTTGCGATTCTCTCCAAGTAATTCATTCACTTGTTTGACATCGCCATATTCGTCAGCGGCAATTCTATTGGATTTAATTTTTACCAATAACCTCTCAGGATGAATGTGTTGTTAAAAGCAACAAAAGGATGCAGTATGAATGGCTCTTAGGATACAAAAATAATATCCACACAGAAAATAAGTGAAATGGAATGACTCAAAAACATGTAGATGAGTTTCGCTCTTCGCTGTGTGTGGAATACACAAATTCAAAGTCTGCTCCGTTACTGAATGCTGTGTGGCATGTGTGTGGCTCTGCTCACCAATCGTCAATATCCGTACAGGAACTGTTTACACGGCAAAATAAAATAGACTGCTATCAAGATCATTCCTTTCTCTCTCTTGTGTTTTTTATTAGTTTTAATCAGGAATATCGTTCTCAGTATTGCCCATGAGTGGAAGTTTTTCTGCAAAGACAGTGGCGTTACGAGTTAGGTCTAGACAAGATAGTATTTCTCTGTCTTGAATGAAGCTGCCGAATATCCTTGTAATCGTATAGATTCAGTTGAATCTTGCTGCAAAATGCTATTTTGAAGGATATTTTTTTGCTCTTTTATATAGTTATGCAAAAAATCGACAAATAAATGTGTTTCATGAAACTAATCTTATAATAATAATTATCTTTAAACTTGCAATTTGCGGTATCTAGATCTTAAAGCGGATAAGACTACATTATATTATGTTATACTGGGTCACGAAAGTATGTATCTTTCTTCCTACTGGTTATTGTAGATGATGCACTATCCAGTAATTTACAAGATTTATTTCTAGATCCCAATAGGCCTATATACATTTTGAGACCAATAGAAATATTGCAATAATAATAATAAATTAATACAACCTAATTGCTCTATACTGTCAGATCGCCGAGCTAATCGGTCTAGGCTAAATACGAAACATACATTTCTATAGCAAGTCACATATATAGTAGAGAGCATACACTTAGAAAAATGGTTGATTTATTTGTATCATCTTTGCATGGCCAACTGAAATAAAAAACAATCATGCCATTAGCTTGGAATATTTTGTTGTTCAGTTTTATTCACATTCTCTACGAAAATATCTTTAATATTTTTTTGGCATACGTCACAGTATATGACTGATATTTTTTTTCTGTTTCAGGTAAGCTGAAATTGGAGATATTGCAAAGGTAACGATATGATGTTTACCTCATCTTGTTACTTCTATCAAATATCTCAAATATCGTCGGTTTGAAAATGATCATTTCAAAAATTTTTATTGCCTTAATATTTAGCGTGATTTTCCTAGTTTTTATGGACTTACATAGGTACATTTTTGTTGGATGATACTATATGGATGGATGCTAACAACACCTTTCAAAATTGATACTAATCTAATTTAAAGTACCCCAGAAATTACGCCTTTAACTCCAGATGTACCCTGAACTCTACACTACTGCATTTGGGGGTTCAGCTATTCTTCTTCTCTTTCTGCGTCTCGTTATCGTCGTAGCTGGGTCTTGACTCGCGTGCAGACCATTGTTGGCTGGATATGAATTTCTATATTTGCAAGAGGCTCTGTCACGACACGGTGCAGTGTGTTCGGTATGCGAACCCGTGTGTTTTCCATCGTGTCCCGGACCGGTGCTGGTGGTACCGGGCAACCGACCGCGGTCGTTCCGACAGTCGTAGGCCATGGTATGCATAATGTACCGTTTTTTGTCATATGTGTGTCGCCAGATCACGTTCTCTGGTCTCTGTATGCTGCCACTGCAGATAGAGTCGTCACCACTCTGTGTGGATCTTCAGCTTCCACAAGCTTTCGTCTCCAGAAAATTCTTTGATTTCGGATCGGAACTAGATGGATGGAGCATTTGGAAGAAGTTCTCAGTATACAGTATGCATTAAATTAGATTTTTGCCGTATTTGCCGTCTGTCTGTCCAGTTCGTCATGGCCTAACAGTAAAGGCGCCTGCCATGAATGCAGGATGTTGCGGGTTCGATACCCGCTGGCCACATGGGATGCTCAGGAAAGAGTGTAGCGCTGACTACTTGGGTTGAGTGCCTAAGCATACTGGAGCTTGTTATAATGAGTTAGCTCTCCTAGGAGCAAGAACAATATCACTCATACTGATGGTAGTACCGAAAATCTGTAGCATTCACCTTCTGAAACGATGGGCACTCCAAACTGGTTATAAACGGGAGCCGAAAGAAAAGGCGCCGAGGCTATTTAACGGTCTGAATCGAAACTGAAAGCATAAGACACTCGGCACCAGGTTGGTCGCGTCGGCGAGCGTTATCGTTAAAAGTGAAATTAATGAAATGTCGGCAATTATCGCAATCTGAAGGGGCCAAAACGGGCCGAAACTCACGGCTCTCATTTAGTACGGTGAGCCTGTCTATTGAAAAGGTTGAGTGGTGTCCAATATTCTCGTTGTTTTGGGTAGTAATTGATAGTTAAATGAATCTAATTGCTCGATCCACTGTGATTATTTTCGGTTCAATCATGGGAAGTGTTTTTCATAGGAAAATATACTTGATGAAGGTTCTTTTAGGTGATATATTTGAAAACGCGTGATAGTTTTGGAAAGTAGGTTTTAGTCTTCGCAACTAGTTCCTAGCGAATAATAATATATTTTGCAACCAATTAGGTAAACTTCGTTTACAATCAAGTTACACAACTATCGAGCAAGTATAAGAGATAAAAATATTGATCACTTAATGCTATTGATTGATCAGCGAATATCACAAACGTTAAATAAAAAGAAATATGCAACTGGTAACATAAACTGCTGTTTTAGGACAAACAAATGTTCATGCAGCATGCCATGTCAAAGGGCTTTGACTATCAGCTAAAATTGATTACGGACTGGATGTTTTTGAAATATTCGGTTGAAAAATACTTTTTTTAAAGCGAATTAGCTACTCCCAAGAAAAATATATCAAAACCGTCTAGAAGAGAAGGAAGGGGAAATTCCTCAACTCTAATGTCAAGCTTCTCTCAATACTGCTTCATGATTGACGCAGATAATGTCCATTAGGTATTTTTTCCGTCACAAAACGATAAATTTACTGTATCAATAATTTGTGGCGATGGCGTTTAACCGGGATCATTTAAATAATACGCGCATAAGCCGGTGATAATGATAATATCGCCACCAACACCTCGCGATGCCAGCTCAACTTACTTTGGTTTATTAATCAACCCGGCTTCGTCTGCTGAGACCGCCAAGGTTTTCAACTGTCGGGAGATAATGTTTATCCATGTTTATGCTGTGATTAGTTCTCTAGGCTTCCTAAAGCCATTTTGTATTGAATCCAATCGTATACGAAGATGTACAAATGTTTATTCCTCCATTTCATCGGGTGACGGAAAATTCCTTTCGAGTGTTTCCGCTGGAGAAGTGCTATGAATGCTCAGAACAAGGAAAAGTGAAAAAAGAACGAAAAAGTGTCATACCTAGAGCGAAACAGGACAAATACCGCTGGTATGAACATCACCGCTACCCACCATGACGAAATGCAGCGAGCGCTACCGCGTTGGCGGTGGATTGACGTGTTTTAATGTATATTCCGAATCTTCGGAGAATTTAAACTTGGGGGAGGGTAATGGAACAATTCCATCGAGCTTTTTCGACAAATAAGTTTAAAAGAAGTTTATTCCTGCCTACAATAAGACCAGTGCAGCTTGCAGTGTTAATTAAGTTACAGACAATCTTAAGCGATGCGCATTTATATCTCCGGGTGGACACAAAAGCGGCCGACGCTCGCCGAAGTGGCGTCCGGCCACCTCGCGCTCCAGATTTGATACCATCTATGCAAATGAGCTGCTGACGCGATAACGCTGCGCGGTGGTGCCGGTGGTGAGAGGGAGATAGATGAGAACGACTTCGATGAAGATTTTGTCATTAGGCCGAAGAGAATGAAGATGGTTTGAGAAACTCTGTGTTTCCGTGTATACGAAAATGACGTTTTTGAATAAGAGAGAGAATTTTGTGGATGCAAATATACATTATAAAGAAAGGAATTATGTATCGGTGTGGATCGAGCACACATATTTAGGTTTCAGACATGAGTTTTTTTGTAAACGTAGCCAGACAGCATTCGGCTAGCCGGATTTTTTAACTTTTCGTATGATCATCTGATATAATAACCTTTAGGCTTATTTTGCTTATTCTATTGCCTACAGGACCCAGTCTATCAGTCTTGAACCCGCTACGAGTTTGTTGAATTTCCTTGCTGGTACTGTCCTGAACTCTATCGATTCTAGCCTAGGCTTCCCGAAGGGCGTTTTTTCTTGTGATATAGTGCATGGCACTCACATAGGATTTGGAGGGTGGATTCTGTACCTTTCCCGCATTGTCTCCATGATAAATCCATGGTTTGTACAGGTGCTCCTTCAGGACACAGTGTCTTGTGAAGAGTCCAGTATCCATACGGAACTATCACCTGTTCAAAGGAATTACTTCCCTAGCTCTCTTTGATCATGATGCTTTAATAAATCACTTCCCATGCCTGCATCCAGTCAAGAAGTTCCAGTTCCTTGTGTTGAAATCTCACCCATTCCTTGACTTTGTTCCTCACTGTGTTTTTCGGGACCACCAAGGCTCGCTCAAGTTGTTTGATGAAGATGGTTCCGTCCCAGTTTCCTTATGCTGTTTATTTTTCATGCTCAGATGCTAACATATATTTTATTTAGAGTTCAACTAGTCCAAAATTGATGATTAAAATACATATTTGGGATAACGAAATCTGACAATATTTCGTTATAAGTTGAAGGGCCTACAATGGTTGAACATAAAACATCGTTTAGACCTTTCTTAGTACTAAATTTCTACCTCAGTATTTTTGTAAGCACATCTTCGCCATGTTGTTACCAAATAGTAATGTTTCCGCTCAAAACAAAACATTTCTGTTTCGTTTCATAGAACATCAATCTTGAAACTTTGTTGCACTTACGTCATTTACAATTCTATCCCCTAACAAATTGAAAATATTAATTGTGCATTGAAAAAAGCAGCGAAAACGTTTTCATGACTCATATGTGGTTTGATCCTTTATATCAGTCACTGTGCTTTTAGTATTGGGTATTTAGCTGTTAAAACATACTACACAGTACTTTATTAGCTCCATTAGCGGCCTCATGATTTATGTTCATCACGAATTACATATTCATACATATATGTAAATGATTCGTAGCAAGTTGAGTCGTTCCGTGACGCCATCGTCGGAGCGTACACTTGTTCCACAAATATAACTGTATGTCGGCAATTATCCGTCGAGAGTATTCCCATCATCGGAACGAGATCTCGTTCTCGTTTCGAACACGTTCCATGATTTAATTTGTCCGCTGCTCGCACGTCAAACCTACTCACGAAAACGCTTCCTTATCGATCGGCGATACGAGGGAACGTTTTTTTTTTCGTATTCCTGGACTGGGTCCTTGGCCATCGAGTGCAATGTTTGCTTCCCACACCAACGGGGGGAGATGGTGAGTGTCTTCCGAGTGTCGCATGAAATTTATATTTATCAGAAAAATAAAAGTAAAAAAGAATTAACTTTTACGATCAATTTGTATTGTCATTACACATTTTATATGAAATTAAAGCTTGTTGTGAGACTTAAGTACTCGTATTTACTTAGTTTGAGAATTTTAAGAATTAAATTTATTAAAATTAAGTTATTTAATTTACTTGTTTATTTGGACACGTACATCTCGCGATGAGCTTTCATATCATATGAATGGAGTAATGAAGTTATAAGTTGATAGTTGAAGTTTAAAATGAAAATTTTATTTTATTCTTTTTAGCGCATTTAAATAAAAGCTTCTTTTCAAAAAAATTTCATACTTTGAATTTACTCACTATATTTATTAGTTGTATTACTACTGTTAACTGAGGTTGTATCATTCTTGTCGCCTTGTTTATGGTTGGGAATTATAAGATTCTCCTGTATACACTTATACAAATTTCTCATTTGTGTGGATAGATAGCGAGTATGTACACCAACAGAAATATTCAAACTGATCTCAGAAGAGTTCATTAATCCAGTCCAAAGCATGGGGCATACGAATGTAGTTATTCGCATTGCAACGTTTCGACTGTTAGCATGACAGGAAGTCTGTTTACAAACCCACACTGCGCCGTAATAATATATTTATTTTCCTCATTGCATAATTACGGATATACGTATACGTTGCGTATACCAGTTTGGCGAGATACCAATGCAAAATAGAAAAACGGCTGCAAATATCTCGTCTGGGTTGCCACTATTCCAGCTATTGCTCGGTACGACTGAGGTTCGCATTGACATTGAACTTACCGTGGGTACGACGATATCAGAAAAATGTATAATAAAATGTTACACATCAGGTTTTGAAAAATACTTGAATAATTTATTGTTAAGTGGTATGTGTTTCTGTATGGTGAAGCGCAGTATCTAAGTCATCACAGAGTTCAAGGCAGTTGCTTGGAAATTATAGTATTGCAATATGATTCTGTTAAAATATATTTTAAGTAAAATGAAGTAGAACATAAACATTCGTTTAGATTGTAAATACTCTTAATTTATTAACCTCTTCCATCAGTATGATCGAATTGTGCGAATCAATCACAAAGTTTCTAGCTGTGTACTATCTCGGTACCTCCAGTGATGTGGAGATATAATTATTAATTTTTTCATGAATGCAGAAAGCTCATCGCCCTCCAGTAACGCTGTGAATCACATTGACCTTAAAATGCTGTACATTGTAATTGTCGGTTTCACAAAAGAACGAATTTTGGAAGAGGCTTGTTCTAGGTGTCCGGAATTCAACCTGGTGATAAGTTGGGCCTGTTTAATGTTTTTTGTACTGATGACTGCGAGACAGTTCGGTGGAACATCTATCATTCTATAATCTATAGGATAGCGACAGTTTTCTCCGTTATTCCAGACTGTTGAAGGTATGTGTAAGATCATTGGACGCATTGCTCTTTTCTGGATTGGTTCGTGAAGCTTTAGGAAAGGCTTGGGATCTCATTCATACACATGCTGTTATTGTTCAAATGATAGTTTGGTGTGATGCTTGAAGAGTTTTACTAGGAGAATATAATTTTCTGCAGTGGAAGGGGATCTCTAGTTCCTGAAATACCGCCCTAATTATACCTGTCACATGGTCTTGGCGCGCTGTTACTGTTGATGATAATCCTCATCAGATGAAAGATGACTCGCGTATAGGGCGTTCCGCCACCATTACAGGAGGCGTTGTGCTCTTTACTTGTGGATCCTCATCCAAAGAAGTCCATAAATGATTAGTAGTAGTAGTGGTAGGCAGAGCCTGGAAAGTAGGCCACCTTTGGTCCTTTTGTGCCGACCACGACGACCATCACTAGAACTATAGCAGTAATGGTAGTTCCTTAGTGTCGAACCTTCCAGACCTTTTAATAAAGGTCATGATGTCCGACCATTCCGCTAAGTAGCACTCTTCCCTGTCAAACTCTACTGTGCCGAACACCTCAGCCCTAAGGCCGCTGTATACGGCACAATCACCCAGGAAGGGGAATGAGTCTCGTCCTCCTCCCAGCACTTCTGACAGATTGGGTCTTTGACCACTTCTATGAGTGACAGGTGCCTGTTCAATCTGCAGTTACCTGTGAGGATCCCTACTAACAGGTGGTGTGGAACAGGAGGAGTCCTGTTCAATAGCCATAGCTCCCTACGCTTGTTGGGGCCTGCTCTTGACCTCTTGGACCGCGTGCAGTCGTCTCTCTCCAACCATGCTTTCGCATTTCGTTATACGCCCAAGCATCTGGGGCATCACTGACCATGCCTCTGCTAATACCCAGCAAGGGTTCGGGGCCAACGAAGGTGCCCCTTGCTCTCATCCTCGCCAGACTGCCCCTTGCTTTAAAATGATTAAATATGGTACGTGAACTTGGAACAAAGACTATTACTACTGTTCTATCTGGTATACCTACGCCATTGGCAAAGGCCTAGAGAGCCGACTTACTGTCGGCTTAGCCTCTTAACAGTAATATTATTAATAATTATCACGCTTTTATATGTTCAATTTACAGCCGGAGCGACCGGATATTTTATGGTATTTTAAATGGCTGGATAAAGATATAGGCGCTTGCTGGTCTATGGGACGAGCTCTCGATATACGGGTTGACGTGTCGTAATTCCAGTGCTTCCCCGATTTATGCTGCCAATTCCGAGATGGAAATTAATGTAATCTATATATTGTGTTACAACTTGGCTCGCGCCACGAGTGATACCATAAATATGAGGATTGCTGTAATGGTGATGGCGCTTTAAAGTGAAGGTGCGTTTCTCATACATTATTTCATGGTTGAAGGGCGCCTGTTCAAAACCAGATCGCTGATGTTTAGTTGAGTTTGTTTTGGGAAAAATGGCGTCATGTGAGTTGACGCTGAAATTTCTACACAATGGAATCATTTTGGAAATAATAAATTTTATCGGATTTTTGAACTGTTGATCAGTTGGAATTAAATTTAAAAAATATTGGCAATAGTGAAGAACTTAAAGCAATTTATAATTTATAAAATTATGATAATTTTCGAGTTTTCGACAAAAGTTTGTAAACGGGAGTTCTCAGTACTTTTTGGTGATTTTCAAAAAACTCCGGTGCCATTGACACCTATAATTTCTTAGAATTGATCGGGGGCTCTTGGGAGTTTTCATGCCAAAATGACGAATTATTACTCTCTTTGATTATCATTTCTGTCTTTTACAGACTCTAATAGATGGTTTAACGATTACACAATTTTTGATCCACCTTTTTTTTTTTTGGAAAATGATCAGGAGATCTGCTACAATCTTTCAGCAATCTTCAAAAGCTAAAAATTGTTTTTTTTTCAGTAATAAGCCACCTAGCGCCAGACTCACGTAATAATCTGAATGGTACTTTCTTATTTACAGAGGGGTCAATTTATACCGGACAGAAAACTAAGCAGACAGACGATCGGCGATAAGTGACATAATATTTCAGGATCTATATGTCATGAAACATGAAAAAAGCATATCTTGAATTTCACGCAATTATGATACCTTTACCGCCTATTGGTGTGAGAAGTAAAATGATACCGAATTGCTAAGAACCTTTACCATATTTTCTCGTTCGTACGCGTAAAGAAAAGCGAACGATTTACCAGACCCGCACCTGTAAAAAGCATATAGCGGTTGTAAAGAGACACTATATTGACATAGTCCAGACACATAAGGTGACAAGATTGAGTAGACGCACGTTTATTGAGTTATTCCTTTCCGTAAGGTGTCTCCGTACCCCCTTCAAAAGAAAAATCATCTTGTTTCTGCGTCCAGCACCGTTTCACCGTAGCCATACCGTTGAATGGCGTCGTAAACAAAAAACGAACGTTACAAATGACACAGGCCTACTTGTCATCGTAAAGTTGGCGTGTTATGGCCCCATATCTTCTCCCAAATAGTGTCTAGTGCCAAGACGATAATGAGGTTTGTGCAAACTTGCTTGCGATGTTGCCATATCCACAGCACTCTTAGGACATATTTTTTCATTCAGCTGTCGTACCTCCCACTTTGCAACAAACGTATGTCGAGGCATATTTACGAAAAATAATTAAAATTTTGGTCGAATGATCTCATGGCATTGAGATACATTATATACATGACTGTCTAATATGTGAATCTTGTGAATTTGCATGTCAGAGCAGCTGTAACGTTAAGAAACTTATTAAAGGTCATATTTAGAAATCGACGGATTGATTGAAATCAACCTCATGGATTTCCTGATCGCAATCATTATGGCTGGAAGGAGAAGGCAAAAATATGTTGGATACAGAGATATGGTGATCAGTAAGATAAAATTGAAATCTTCAACGTGCCGCACCCGAGATGTTTCAAAAACAAATTATTTATTAGGCCTCTCGTAGATGTTTCTGTAAAATTCCACTCAGCCTATTACAAAAAATTCTCGAGATGTTGATGGATGGTATATGGGAAATCATTTACAACCTCATTAATGGACGGTTGCTTCGAAGGAACAAGCGTTTAAAAAAATTAATGTGAAAAACAAGCAATTTGCCAATGCTTAAGAGGTTGATAATTTGAATATTCTTATCTAGAATATTCTTCCTCGAATCTAATCATCTAATTTATTTCGATTAATTCTTTTCGAACAGAGCTCTATTGGATACCTGTTATAATTAAGCGACTTGTTTGACTGAGTTATTTGAAGTCCAGTAAGAAAATTTTCATTTTCATAATTACTTACTATACTTTATAGACGGCGTAATTTTAGTTGCCACTAAAAATTGTGAAAGCAAGGCACGTGGAAGGGGTCGAGTTTATATTTTGTTGTTTTGTATGCAACTGAACAGTCTAGATCATCTAATTGCGTTGTTTTTCGTCCAACCAAAAATCCCGGAGGGACATAAAATATGGAATACTTATTGGAAAAGCATTGGTTTGGAAGAACATTATATTTTTCTTAAAAGTATATTTTTTCAGAATGAGTATTGAATTGAATATTGAAATATACTTTTCTTGGTTCAATTTAATAATCAAGTGAATTGTCTTAGAGTAACATTAGATGTTCTTGTCGTGAGTATATCTTTACAAGAATTTCCAAATTATTGTATTGAGAATTTCTTCATGTGTGTACAAATATTTTTAGGACGCAACTTTTCCGAAAATTATAACTTGACACTGACATTAAAACGATGAATGAAAAATATTTCATTTTACGGTTTATAGCAGTGGATTTGTATGAACATTCAGAGTTGAATATTACAAAATCCATCTTTTCGAATGCTTTTCATCCAGACGGAGAAAAAACACTAACAAAAATTATGCGATGCAGCGAATTAAAACCGTGTGCGGTTTTTGCAATTTGTTAATAAAATTGTCTATGGAAAAACTGTCGTTATTTCGCTTACAGTTGGTCATTGCAAGATGGCCGACTGACACCAGTCCTTTGCCGACAGCGAGCTGGCAAAAAATGTATACCAAGGCTTGAAATTCTGCAACGCAACGACAACAACAGTGCTGAGGCACTGTCACACCTTTTGACACACCGAATTTACCGCTCTAACAGACCGTGTCCGCATTTGCATTAAAAAAGCAAATCGAAGTGTACGGGGGACCGTCGAAAACTATTGCAATTGAATAGTTTGAATTGTTTTTTTTGACATAGATTTTCAAAGTTGCGAATTTCCAATATAACCGCAATTGGCCTTAAACTCAGATTCTTCAATGGGACACCCTGAATATTTTCATAAGCTTGTATTTTGAAGATCTCATGAATAATGGAGGACTTTTGAAACGAAACATAGAGGAAATGAATATTTGAATATTGGAATTTGTGTATGATATACTGCTTGATTTAACTGAAATCCCTTTGAGAAACGAAGTAATACTTGGCAGATTAGGAATTTCACGTCTCTAGTCAGATCTTTTAATGCAACACAATGCATATTTTCGTAAAATGGTATTTTACAGTGAAAAATATTATGGCACGTCGTTAGAAGTATTTTTTATATCTCATTAATAATGTAATTATACGGATATTGGATCATACGATTAATTTGTTACCTCAAACATATTCTTTTCAATAATATGTCATTTATATGAAAGAAATTGTGATGTCATAATGAGATGAACTATTTTAAATATCCAGTCCAACTATATACTGCACTATACAGTAACCTTTAGCAGAGAGAAAATTAATAATGGAGTTTGTTTTTGAGTTTGAGTCAGTGAGAAGTAAAATTCAATTAGCAAAGAGCTTCTGAAGCTAAAACACCTAATCCCTAATGTGCTGCGTATTTCTATTGCAAGTAGTGTTATTGACAACTGAAGAAAATTATATTCCCTGGTATATGGCAGTACCACACATTACAATACAAATGAAATGTAGTGAGCCTGTTTCCTAATCGATATCAATACGATTAAGAACGCACCTTCTCGGCGTCAATTGGTACGTTTTCCTTGCATATTTACCTGTCAATTAAAATGTCTTTAGAAAAATTAATTACCAGGCTACCATTTTGAATCGCCTTCTGAGAAAAATAATTGGACACGGTGGTATTGGTAAGTGTAATTGAATTAAGGCTATTTGAAAAGATTCTATTTAATGAGATATCGAAAGTGGACGCGATGTATAATAAAATCCGAAAATGGACATGCACCACTGACACCGTTTGCATCAATATTTACAATTAATCACTTGTCAAACTTTCCCAAGAGAGATGAAGATAATTTATGTGTTTTGACTATAATGAGAGTGACAGTACTGAAAACTCAAATTTGTATATTTGTGATATCTCCAATTTTTTACATACCACGCATAAGCGAGGAGGATTCTTGGATGCTTTATGTCCACATCATGAAAATCCATGTGACCCATTTCCATCGGTCTGTCTGTCCATCTCTCTGTCTGTCTGCCTGAATAACTAAGGACTTTTTATGCTACTAGAAAAATCAATTGAAACAAAGAGACGTGAAAAAATGGAATGCCTAGCAACCGTATTGCCAATTAAGAACTGAAAGGACAGAGAAAGAAATACATACTTGTGCTGCATGAGCTACTGGTTGAGTTCGTGACAAGCCACTAAACACACCTCAACTTTTTTGCATTTTCGGCTTGCATTGTGCACAACAATAGACTGCAATCTTTATTTCAGTAGACCAGGTGTTCCACTGTATGCAATTCATGATACAGTCACCGTAGTTCTATGCGAAATTATCTATACGGGACATGTTATGCCTTTTGATAGTTTTTTATTGAGTACGAGCCATATGGCTGAAGTTTTTTAATCTATGACGTAATAGTTGTTATATGCTTAGTGTTGAATTTCTCTTAATATAGAAGTTCATTCAATTTCATTTGCGAAACGTTATTGAAAGCTGACAAACTACAATCGCATCTATTTTTCTTTCAATTTCTATCTGGAACCCTAGAAGTTTTGTAATAGAAAGAGTAAGGATTATCTATTAACCAATTCCGTCAGTTTTGAGCACTACAAAAATAATTTTTTGGGCCAATATGAAATGAAAACTTAATTTTGAGCTACTAGATATAAGCTCCGTAGCTGAGCTGGAGTAACAAAAACTCAATGACTGCCTCTGTGTTTGATCTGACTGTCATCACTACCTGAGAACAAATAAATGGACTGCATTCCTAGGACTCAATACCGATATACTCCAAACAAGAACCAACCAAAGGACATATAGTTCTGATAAATATAAAAGTGGAGTGTAGTCAAGTAGATTGATTCAGCACTGCCAATGCTGTACTTCGCTTATAAGTTTGTGATCCACCGGAATACTTGGTAGTACTGAATTGTCTTGTATATGTTCTAATGACTGTTTTGTTTCTTACACAGAACTGCAGATTTTGTGCTTGATTTATATTCAACCTGCTTCTCCAGGAGCAAGGAATGCTGTGGGTGTGGGTTCGAATTCTGTCGGCACAGACCTTTTTCTCTTCCTTCAATTTATGAGTCTAAGCTCCTGAAAGTCTGCTGAAAAGAAAAGCATACTCCATGCTGACCGTAGCATAGCATGCAATCTATTTGACCGACATCTGACAGCACGGAGGTAGTATAGATATTTACATAATTGCGCACTGGCTACAGTAAATTAAGTCATGTTGCTAAATAGTAGAATGCATCAACAGTTTCACGGGCCGCGTTAACTATTCATTTTGTTATAATAATGTTTTTCAAAGGACAATTGCGCGTAATAGCGATTATCCATAGTGAGTAATGTTCCTCACCTTATATGTGGATGCAGACATATGGGTTGAAGGAAACACACTAAGGAATCGACTTCTAAAGACAAAAATATAAACCATGGGTCACCAAATGGTTGACCGCGGACTTGTCCACGTCGGCGCAGTGTGTAATATCGGGTTGATTGAATGGGGGAAATCTCAGGAAGGGAGGTTCTTTTTGCTGTTCAGACGTTTGGTGCGACATGGTTTTAGGGAAGATGTTTGTTTTGCTTTTCAATACCTTTGAATAGCACGATATCCTACAAGGTAGGAGAAGGTTTCTATAAAATGTCTAACTCTTTAGGTTTTCGTCACGGACGCTACAGTTTCTAGGATGACTCTTAGTCTAAAAAGTAGGGAAAGATCTTTATGTCTGATTCCAGTGATATCTGACTGAGCTCAAGATTAGGAAGATTAAAATTAGGAAGAAAAATATGTCCCCGATGGGAATGGAATCCAGAACCTTCAGATGCTCCTGCTCCAGATGCTTCTCCATTGAATCTTGGCGATTGACGTTATAATGGAAAATTCGCTATGGAAGGGACTCCTTTGCGTATTGTTTCTGTCAATCATTCTAACTGGTACACAGCTCGAATCTCAGTTAGACATCTAGTCATCAGTAACCATTGTTGAGCCAAATGTGGAGATATTTCATGCCGTAAGATATTTAATTCTTTTAATATATTTTATGCGTGCAAACTTATAGTGGCATATAGTTCGGATGTAGTCATTAAAAAACATTCCTCTGAGATGTAGGAAAGTAAAAAAAACAATAGCTGGATATGATAAATAGAACTCTCAATTTTAGAACTAGTTTCTATATTTTTGATAGGAGCTAGTTGATAAGTAACCCGCCGGGTAGCCTCTGTAAACAGTTCGTTCAAACAGTTGGTCCCCTAGGATTGGATTACCACCCCCGAATTACTCCTAAAACAAATTTTGATCCGGTTACAAGAAAAGCATTTGAACACGCACTTATATAATTTCTACTGGGTTTGTTTCTCTGTAACCGCAGCGTAGCCTGGTTTGGTGTTGTGAGGCATCATCTCAGTCGGGTGACAGTCGATGGGGAATCATCCGAAATATTCGAGCTCCCTTGACGAAAGGAACCTGTTACGGGCTCTGGCCGGTACACAGACGCACCACAAAAGTAAAAACTTGTAAAACGAAACGAAACAACCGACTGACGGACATCGGACGAGTTTTTCTTCACATGCACAATAGGTCGGTCATGATAGTTATACGTTTCGGAAATGGAGGCCGTCCTGCTGCTCCTAATACGTACACAGATTGGTGGATATTGAACATACACATCACATAACAGTCACCTTGCCACAACTGGCCACGATTAGTGAATGTTTTGGAACAATCGAATCGAGACATTAGGCATAATGATCGGTTAGTTTCAATAATGGGATGTCAAATCATTGGACGTACCTGCGCTTTTCGTTGTGGCGTATTGTCACCACTTGGTAAATAGCAGGGAAGACTAGTATCCGTAACTGTATAAACACAGCAAAAGGAGAATCAAGTCAAAGTTGGAGTGACAAAAATCCAGGAAAACCTTTATGTTTCTTTATTTCCGTTTATTCATAAAGTTGCGGATGCAGACTCATCCGCGTTCTTTCCCTCAATTAGCAAGTTTAATACAGTAATGTGAACAGTCAATTCATATTTGGTGATGGTCCAGCTCCCCATTGCCAGTATACAGTTCCAAAAGTATCTCTTGTAACCGCGTGACTGTACTAATATCCGAAAGCAGGTCTTTGAGAGCGCAACTGAAACTGAGTTTTTTGGGCAAGATGCTGCAACGATGGAATCGTCGTCCGATGCCATGGAATGAGCTTTCTTTTCCAACATAATTCAACGTATAAATGATTTCTAAACGTTGGAATAACAGCCGACGAAAAAGACGCTGCTGCTCCCGCTGCTGAAATATTTCCACCGGCCGCCGACAACCAGTTCAAGTGCATTTGAAGAATATATATTGTGTCGTTAAAATGATACGAGCATGAAAATCGTCCTCATGCCAAGATGGCCAACATAACATACAATACAGTGTCTTTAACGAACCACAGTTCGTTCCAAATAAATTCGATAAATGTGTTGAATCTCTGTTAGTTTACGTAGACCCATTTTGATGTTCCGAAACGTCGGATAAAAATTTAGAACTTATTTTGTTTCCCAAACGTGTTTTAGAATTTAGGATAAATTTTTTGAACGTTTATGATGTCTACATAATTTGCAATGCATATCGTGGGTGTCCTCAGATAATTGTGAATAACTGCATTATAAAACTCGACACTTTATTTAACAGAATACAGTATTGCTCAAGAACTCACGATTCACAGAAAACTATCAATCTTCCTCTCTATTTTCTCACCTTTCTCATTCAAGCAAGTAGCTTGGAAGTGCACTGAAACCCCAACTAATCCTCAGTATCATACTGAGCTCCATTAAACTATTGTAATATACGCATAAATGTTGACGAGGGAAATTTTGCGTTGCCCTCGTACATTGAAGGCGTTTTGCGTGAAACGGTTTCCCGTTTTAAGAGAGTCTGAAAGCAGTTATACAAACGTCGTTCATATTGTTGTGGTATCACTTGGAAGTACCGTAAGTGACACTTTAGCAAATTGTGTGAAAGACGAACACAGGTTCCACGCACGAAAGGCCGTTTCGTATTCCATATAGAAGAAAAGTGGAACTCGAATGAACATAGGTCACAACGAATTGACTGCTATTATGTATGACTATTATTATTGTAAGAATAATGGCGGAGAATATTTACATATTCTGCGCACTCGGCCACATTCCAGATCATTGTGGAAAACGTCCTTTCTTTGGTTCACATATTTTGAAAGGCGAAACCGTTTTTGAAAGTCTTTTAGATTCAGCAACTATCATTCCAATGATGATTATGGGTCATTCCGTTTCAGCTAAGGTAGTAATCTTTGATTTAGATGGAAGGATTTTGGATAAAACTTATGAAGAAAGCGTTTTTGATTGGTAGGTCTAGAATGTCAGACTCATGTAGCTGTTATCAATCTGAATAAATTACCTAATAGTACAAAGAATTTTAAGGTGTAAGGCGATCTCAACAGAAATCAAAAAATTTTGAAATTTTTGACATCAGAATGTTTGATGGCATTCCACGAAAAACTAATTGATCGAATTCTCTACCATGATATCACAGATGCTTATAGTCTCCATCTTGATCCTCGTAGAAAAGCCACATTACTTCCAAAGACCCTGAAGATATAAAAGCAAACGTTAATATATTGAAGGAGACAATTTTACAACACCATTACACTTGTTGCTCGTGGGTGTAAGCTATCAATTATAACCTCATAAAGCTGGGATAAACGGCCATACACACACTCGAACACAAAAATTATTTACGGCCAAACTACCACATTCTTCAATTAGAGAACAAAAGGCAGAGAGTGAAGAGGGCTATTAATAAGATAAAAGCTACCATACTATCGGATATCAACATATACTTCTCGTTATTTATCAGTTGTCAGCGTTTATGTTGCCTGGAATATATTTATGGATTTGGTGAGTACGGACGTTTGGAATCTTATGAGAATTGTTAGTGCTTTTTGAGATATATCACTTTATTCGTATTTATAGACATATACAGTTTGAGAAGGCATAAGAACTATACACAATGGTTCTGGGATCTGAATTTTTCTCAACTTTTGGACCACTACCAGTCCGAGAAACCTTACATGTGTGACAACAAAATGCAAATGGGCTGATTGGCCTTTTCCATAAGGGTTCTTCTTCAACAGGTTGAACTTCCAATACCTTAAACGAGTCCTGTCCAAAACCTTACAAGTTTTTTTATAACATCAGCATTGTTGAATGAGCTGCCGGCGAATTTATTCTGTGATAGTTACAGTTTGTAGTATTTTAACTTGCGCGATGGTCCTTCATGCTTTGTGAGGGGTTGTCTATAAACAGGCTATGAGGTCAAGATCAGAATTATTAGAGCGGGACTCGTTTATCCGAAAAAAGCCAGGTAGATTGACTATATCATTGTCTTACAATCCTAACTAATATATGTACAGTGACTGCATTGAATTTATCGTATGAATCTGTGCAAAGCTTCACCATCACCTTCATCGTGTTATGTATAGAGACTATCATCAATTTATTTAATATGTGCAGTCAAGACACAGGAGTTTCATTAGGGGGACCAGTACTGTGGACACTGTTGGAATATCTTAAGGACGTTTTGACGGCAATGGTGAAGACTTTCTAGGGGTTCTTCCATTACAGTAGTTGAAATGTTATCGCCAAAAAATATTCCCCCTAAGACAGTCAAAGAAAAAATAATTTAATAGACAGGATAAATAGCATGTAGTATTAATTGGAGAGCTCCAATTTTGTACCCATGATATGATCTGGTTAGCTAGTTGGCAAGTAAGGTGGGTAGCCTTTGTTAAAAGTCAAATCTGATAGTCCGACGATGATTTAGATATAAATCTAAACGCGTCACTGGATGAAAGAGAGTTCTATTGTTGAAAATTTGTATTAAACAAATAATTTTTTATCTGAAAGTTGGAAGCATTTACAATCTACATGAGATCATCCAGCCTTCCAATGTCAGTAACAACAATTCGTCAAAGTAATGCAAGGTATGAAGCTCGCCACACTACGGCGTGTAAATATCAACAGCAAAAGTGAACAATGAAAGCTATTTGTGAATCGATTACATAATTGTTATAGAGCTTGTAAGGTAATTATTTATATAAAGGCCGCCGACAGGCAGCGTGGTGTTAACTGAAAATGGCGTCCGGAATGCCATCGCTATCTGTGGGATGCTACGTTATTGAAATTAAACGCGGAGAGATAGTGTCGTGTAAAGAGATTGCTTTGTGCCCCAAATGGACAGACTTATTTGATGGGAAGAGTAATTGGTTAGCTATTGGTTCTAGCAAAAGATGATGTATTCGCCCACCCAAGGTGTGTAATTACATAAAAAACAGTTAAGCAAATTGACTCTGTTGTAAAAAGAAGCTAGGTGTCCTTCTATAGAATAAGCAAAACATGTGGCAGATAAAAAGATTGTGTTTCACAAATAAAACTCTTTTTCTTTCAGTGACGCGTTTCGATTCATATTTAAATCATCGTCGGACTGTCAGACTTGATTGTTAACAAAGGCTACCCAGATTACTAGCCAACTAACTAACTAGATCCTATCATGGAAGTATTTTGTGCTGACTGCATTTGCACTAGTGTTAGAGGAGACCCCTATAAAACCCTAACCATCGCCGTCAAAATATCCTTAAGATATGTCATGTGATAAACTATTTTATTTCTCAAGATATTTCATGTTTTAAGATATTTTATTCCTTAGCTATTTCATTATTCTTAATACAATCTATGAGTTGAAATATTTCAAGATTAAGTTAACATAGAACAAAAATAAATAGCAAACTTATAGTATATAGTCCGAAGATGATTTGAAATATAATTCGAAAAGCGTCACTCAATGAAAAAGATTTGTGAAACTGTGTATTGTGTACACAATCTTTTGATCTGCGTGATGGAAGAGTTTCATCAAGTGAAAGAATTTCCAATCTACATGAAAAAACCTGACGTCAACTAGGTTAATGCTTAATTTCCCGAGCAATGTCAATTTGGAAGTAGATATTTAGGATGAACTTTAAAAGTGCTGCTTTGGAATTGAACAGAAAGTAGAAGGAGACTAAAAAAGAAACACTCAATCTCATAACATAGCAATTGGAGAGTTAAAAAAAGTCTGTATAAAAAAATGAACAGATAATAAAATAAAAAAGGTCCATGTTGGAAATTCACAAGCCACTCTTAACGGTTCATCTTTAAAGCGGTGCAAATCAAATATCCATCTTCGGCTGGTTTCCGTAAACACTTCATTTAAAACCACTTGTAATTTGTATCCAGCCTCGTATCCATATAATTATCCTTGTATATGGCGCGACATCAATTAAAAAGGCTCATCAGACGCTGAACCACATTTGCCTAATGTAATCCCATAAAACCCTGAAACACACTTCTTCGGAGGAATCGAGATATCTTAGGAACATTAATTCTCAGCTTAGGGTCGCATCAAGCACCATCACTCTGTATTAATTACGAATATAAGAACTCATACTGGGAGGCTACCGTCGCAAGTCGTCCTGTGTATAGAGAAGGTTGTTATTTACTTACTAATCCGCAAGAGGGCATCATGTAAATATGTTCTTAGGATGTCCGGAAAAGCAGGTTCGGTAGGAATCGAACCATACTTTCTCGGTTATTAAATCAAAAATGAGGAAGGCTTCGCTAGACCACTTCAAACTTCACGCGTTTTTGGATTTACATACATTATTATAGACGGTTAAGGTCAATATGTAATTGAGGATATTTACTTGCTACACGTGAGAAAAAGATACAAAGCAGTAGGAAAGTCCGGAAAAACTTATTATCTACGATATGCTTAGAGAGAGAGAATGTCCTTCCAAACTGCGCGCACTGCTTGAATCTAGAGAATATATAGCGTCTGTCAGAATCACCATGTAGGCTGATACTGTGATATTTTAAGCCTTATAATCAGAACTTCCATTGCCCATCGAGTATTTGAAGTCATACCGTTTAGATAAACGTGATGTTTCAGTTGTCTTCAAGTTTTTCGAATACTACTTGACAAATGAAGTCCTTGGTATCCTAGCTTCTTCTTTGCGAGAATGCTGCGAGTGATTTTTCGTGAGAATCTGGATTAAATAAGATATCGGCTTCCCATTTTTCTAATTACGTATCCAGAACTGGCAAAATAATAGTTTGTAGGTTGTTTTGTGTCGTCGTCTTACTACTGGTGGTATCTTCCTGGATTAACTCTAGTTGTGGCGGAGACAGGCTAGGATCTGAGCTCTTTTGTCGAGAGACTCTGAATGCATGCTTGGAAAATACTGTAATCTGCTTAATTTAAGATAGGTTATGTTGTGCAAGTAAAGCTTATATCAATGTGAACTGAAACCAATCCCTTTGGCAATCTCAAGTTGATGTTGCGAGGAGAAGATAAAAATCCATCTACCACAACGAATATTCCGGTCGCATGGAAGTGAAAGATCCAACCTTTAGATAAGAAGATAAGAAAAATTATCTTTTCTATGACCAAAAGCAAAGTCCGGGTAATGAAGAGCTACATCGCACATGAAATCGATGACAGTCGGTGCATTCCCAAGCTATAGATTTGCATTGAACCGAAGCCAGCGGGTTCATTAGTCAGGCGAGCATTCTTCAGGATCGGCGTGTCGGCCATTATGTCGTGTTTGCAGCCATGTGTCGCACCGACGACGAGACAAGAAGAGAAAAATCTCCACGTCCGATTGTGAGCCAACAATGGACTGAAATCGATCACTGAAACTCGTACACCATAATTAGTAACGTTGAAAAGTGTAACTGGCAGTAAATCGTCTATGCGCTTAGTGCGGGCGATACATCTATAAACTTACGACAGAGATTCTTTTCATTATTATTAGGACTAAGAAGCCGTTAAATCAATGGCCAAAGTGGGATACCTCATTTTCATCATCGTAGGAAATATATTGTGAGGTTTGCATGATGCTTTATTCAATTAAATATCCAGTTTATCATTCTTGGATCGTGTATAGTGACGTTCCACATAAATCCTATGTGATTGGTCAAATCATTTGTCAAATTTCAGAAGGTGATGAAATTCGGTCTTAATATGAACTTCTTTCCCTGCTCATTTTCATCTATTATCGGGATTTACCTGAGATCTTTTAGCACTTATTGGTACAATTGTCGATCCGATCATTCCGCATAAAGTCTTTTGACGAGTTATGGACATGAACTGAACAAATGTCCCGAATAATCTTAATCTTTGAACGGCTTGAGGACAAAATTGTATGTTTCCTGACAAAAAGTCACAAATCCTGTGATTCGCTCACATTATCAGACTAGTACCGATTACTCGTAGAGCGAAGGACAAAAATTAATCTCATCGTAGGATATATTCTTTTATCAGACTTGCAAACCTTTAATGTGTCATTTTCGGATGCTTTCATCCATTATTTTGATTCATTTTATATAGTTTTGGGCGCAATATGGTATCCAGACCAACGACAACCTCGAAAGAATTGTCGAATGGAAATATACAAATGGAGTTCACTTCATCGCACGGAAGTTTCGGACAACAATTCTCACTAGAAAATCACACGATGATCTGCCATCCACTCAGATGGAGGACATCATTACCATCAAGCTTCTCAGGATTTGTGTCACCAGCAACTTGTCCTGGCATGATTATGTTGGCATTCCAGAAGCAGATGATTCTCCACCGCTCCAGAAAACTGTATTCGCCAGAACAGCTGCTACTACTCTACAAGACCATCTCTGGAACATTGATGTCTTGTGTGGAAATGGTCTCCGAAGCAATAGCTTCCAGAAAAGACCAATACGTCTAGTGCGCGCAGTTGAATAGACAAAAGACCTCCAAACATTGGAGAAAAGTGGACGATCTATCCTCACTCTATAGACTCTACCATTACGACTGTTCGACAAAGCTGTCTCGCATACTAACATGAAGAGTTGCCAGTGCAGCAAAATCTAGGGAGGTCCAACGGACGCAACCTCTCCTGGTCGAGCTTACAACGCAACGTCTAGAACGAACCTCTTACAAAAAATCGGTCTCAGCGTTGTGGAATGCGCTGCCGGGGAGTTTGTTCCCCGATAGTTACAGTTTATCTTGTAGCTGCGCTTTTAAAAAATGGTACATTCATCTACCGTACTAAAAATTTCGCGTGGGTTAGCTAGAAATGGTCGTCAAGCTGCGTTGGTACTGTACTCACGTAGGTACGACTATCGATTCGATCGTTTCCGAATCGAATCTGTTAATGGGATATGTGCGAACGTAGAGTACCGGTCACATTCAGCTTGTTTATTGTCGGTTGTATTTCTTGCTTGTATGGCTTACACACATACCGGCGTGAGAGTAATGAACGCATACAAGTCGCAAATCATAGATTTGCGATTGTGATGAGGTTTTTCTAAATAGCCAGTGCGCTGGCAGCTCTGGCTAAGATTGTATCTGGTTGAGAGTCTGCAGTAGTTGTGTGAGATATTATATTTTTATAAATGACTCTTCAAAGGCAGCAAGCCTGTCGTGCTCCAGAAGCGCAGTGAGAGGATACCTACGTGTTCATTCACATTGACATTGAAATGCTGTAAACTCCTATTATCAGGGAACAAACGCCTCAGCAATTCAGTTCACAATGCTTAGGATATTCAAAGGAACGAGTTGTGGAGGAGGATCCTTCGTGCGGTTGGAAGTTCAGACTTGGTGAAGTTGTTCCCCTTGGGGCCGTTGTGCGACTGCTTTTTGGTGTAATAATTTAAGACATTTCTGTCACTTTTTTATATGTTTCACATATTAGATGTTCTTTGTAATATTAGGAGCGTTCACTAGAGTATCTCTTTTTACGTTTTCTCTTTTTTAGTTTGAAAATATCTGTACGATTGACAGGATCATTGGTCATTGACATTAAGTTCCTGGGAAGCCAAGGGGTATCCTTGATTGTTTAAGCTACATTCAGCTATCTGAATATCTGAATGACGTGGTTTCAAGTGTTTCATTTTCTGTAGGTCGATTATAACTGATGCGACGCTGCCCCATTTTGGAAATTAACGTCTTTTTTGACCAACACAGTCCTTGAGCGAAGAACAGTCTGAAGCTCTTAGCAGTCGAAGTGATATGTATATATAAATTAGTTATTAATAAATAAAAAAAGAGATGCTGGAAAAGGACAAGAATTTGCACCGGGCAGCGCATTAGAAAAGAACAATTCAGGTCTTATCTTATCAGTTATATGCCATATACAACTCCGATAGTGTTTGGGGAGACTAATGAAAATGAAACATTTCGTCTATTGGTTATATCTGTAGGTATGTCTCATTCAGAAATATGTAATAGTCACCGCTTGATAATCTCTTGACTTCAAAACATTCATATCATGTGTAGCTTTCCCAGCCCTGGGCCAACTACGAACTATTGTTCGATCGTTGCTATATATGTAAAAATTTCCGGATAACGGATCATATTATACGGTACAGTCTACCAGCATGGATATCACGTCATAAATCAAATGAAGGAATTCAAATAATTGCTAAGAGGGTAATATAAACGCTATGAACATACATAGATACATACCTAACTGCCTCGGTGGATGGTTTTTGCATCTGTGATGAAGATAGCCACACATGGATATTGTGAGAAAATCTTGACTTCATGTAACCTGGTTATGAGTTTGGTCTGCTTACATACAGCAAATATTATTCGGATTCCACTCTCATGCGCATGAAGGACATCATACAAACATACTGTCTGGTGGTGGCGGGACTCGAACCTACTTAACCGACATTCCGGACCCTCGTCTTGAGCTATTATACTACACTACCTTGATAGCACATGAATTCAAGGGGGAGATGTCAGGTTCACTCCAACACGTCTGTCAATCTTATCTCTTCGAATTTCTAACTATATAGGGTAGCATCTGGATCCGGCATATTACCGCTAGTTTGACTAGTACAATCTGTAGACGATATCTGTTAATTCATACTTTAGTAGATCGACACTGTTAGATACATAGATACTTAGATTTCGCTGAAATTTTGCTCAACAGGGACTGTCACCGAAAATGTTGAGATAATAAGAAACTCTTATTACCCCCTTATTATATACACATAGAAAGAAATTCTCAATTCAAGAATTCAGATATTCTTGTAAAGATATACTCACGACAAGAACATCTGATCTTACTTGATAAGAAAATTATTATTAATTTGAACCAAGAAAAGTAAATTTTTGAAATCAATACGCATTCGACAATACGAACATCTTACCTATATTGATCTATTTTAGTGCGATCGCCATTGTGGCGTTACCAGACTACTAAAATTCTATATATATATATATATATATATATATATATATATATATATATATATATATATATATATATATCAGAAAGCCTAATGATCATTACTCGTATTCTCGTAGCTCAAACAAATTGTGATCAATGTAGGTGTGTGGCTGGCTTTAGCTGGTTGAACTCCCGTCAAGGTCACGAATGGCCGGGAAATGGGGTAAAATGGAGCCTTGAGTGCAGCGCATCTCGTTGTGATACATTCGTATACATGAACACCGCATAATTATCGCTTGCGTCATGCCATTGCGCAATAAATTATTCGCAAGTTATAATTTCCTTGTAAGGAATTACAGGGAGACGTAGCGGGACACCACGGAAAAAAATCAACGCCAGACAGTCATCGTGGTCTCCTCGTTGACCAGTCGAGTCGGTCAGCAGCAATCACTACTATCAACGTCACTGTACGCTGAATAATTGTCTTGAAGGCATTGACGTACACTTTGAACAATTTACTTGAGAGCGGTTTTATTTACTCTAAATACTTCAAGTTACTGTTAGTCAGGGAGCAGGTGCTAACTATGAAAAAAAAAACCGGGAATATATTTGAATGTATCTTTAACCTATACTTGGGATTTTATCGAAACTTATCAAGTAGGAGAAAATAGACAAGTCTCAAATCATTCATTAATATATTTATGAGTTTAAATTGTAATTTCATCTCATGTTTTTTGAGTTTTAGTTTCAAGGGTTCAAGCTTTTCACATCCTTCTCTATATAATTTTAAGTGTATGTGTCCTTTTCTGAATATGCGCTCTTCAATTACAAAATTACTCGTTTTGTTAAACGAGTGTGATTTTGTGAGATCTACTTCCTTGTCGATATCAAAGTTTGTTGTACTCGGATAAAGGCTGCCGAGGCAGCAGGACTGCAAATGAAATTCTTTTATCAATCATATGTGGCTTTAGTTATCGACCACAATAATTAAAGATGAACCAACCTCATCTCTTTTGATAGAACATAATCAAAGTTCTGTCAAAGTACTAGCCCTAAAACACAGTCTTCCCTAACTTTCATAAATGTATTATTCAAGCAGTTCCTCTGAAAAGATCACACTGTTACGCTCATGGTATTTTTCTGCAGCATCTAACCATCTAACTATCCAGTGAGACTTGAGATATGTAAATAAGGGTTTTAGATAATTGAAGGTTCGATTAATGGACTTCGTGTTGTGTCTATACTTTATTGAATGAAAAAGTACTATGTGCGTGTACCTACTTATTCATATCAGGTTTGTGAACGTGATTCGTTCAGGATTGTGTTAATGTTTTTTGTTTATTTTTGTCCAATAATATATCATCTATAATAGCTCTCGATGCTTTTTATAGTCGCTCCATAAGCGCTGTGAAAGGATTAATGTCTATTTATATTGATCTTAAAACGCTAGTTGTAATCATATGGCCACAAACTTCCAGGCAGCTCATTTCACAGCTCGTTTTTGACTTGTGTTCTGAAGCTTCAGGGCATCCCCTTAAATGTCATCCGTACTTCAGCGATGATCTAATCTTTGCATTGTGGAGTAGTAATTGCTGTTCCGGTGAATACAATTTTCTGGTGTGGATCCCCCAACTTTTGGGATGTTGATCCAGCAAGGCCGGCAAGATGGTCGAGTCTGGGCTATATTATTGTTGATGATACTTCTAGAAGCCTGATCGAAATAGAATATTGAGCTCATTCACTTCACTCAGTACTTCTAATTCATAAATGGTTGCCTCAGAAACTGAAAGTTAACCTTCTCATTGAAATGTAGAGAGCGACAGATGTCCAATTTCAGTTTCATCTTGCGAAACGGACCCTAAACGATTGTGAAGCAATTCCGCTACAGCGAAGTTGCGTCCCGTTATGCACTCGTCGCCATTCAAAAAATGCCCGCCACTCTCCAAATTCGGCTCCAATTAACACCGGTGGCTCGCAGACCGTCAAAACTGGTCCAGCCTCATTTCGTTAGTTTTTGCAGCCCAGCCACCGGTCGATCCTCTGGGATTCCTAGATGCCTTCAATTTATTAAGATTCTTCATGATCCGAGCAAGCGCTGAGAAAAATGCGTCCTGGCGACGCGGCATCGCCACCGAAAAATACCCGACACCGCGGCTACCGACAGTTCTTGGTAAAATTGGTGCTGATGTTCAGTATTTACTCCTAAGTGTTGCTTTGATCGCAAATTCACTATGAAGTATCCAACAAGAGACGAGTGGGAGTCAAGGGGGCAACAGACTGCCAAGGGTGAGGGGGGGATGCTACTCAGAAGGGCTCTGGTGTCAGGGTGTTTAGACCCAGCAAAACCTCTCTTAGTTCCTCTTAGGGGATTGAATACATTTTGCAGGTGAAGCCCAGGTAAAGCTAATTCGTAGGACATCGGTATTCGACTTGCTGTATTGGTAGGGTCTCTATGTCTATATATCAAAAGAGAAGAGTTTGGGTGTTGAATCAGCGCTAGGGGTAACCGTGTATAGAATCAGAAAATCAACGGAGGTCAGAGGATTCGGTATCGGCACTCTTTTAGGTGGGGAGGTATCTACGAGCACGGATTTTAGCTTAGACTCTATCGCTTGGGGCATGTCATCTCTTAGAAGGAGACACTTGATATTCTTGGTGGCATTGTTGACCCACCCTTAACCGTCATGAGGGTGGAGGGGGGATATTTGGGTCTGGATGAGTATTTCATGCAGCAATACTTGCCATCTTAATGGTAGAGTCTCACAAAGAAACGTATTTTCGTGTGCTTTTATAGCAAAACAGCTCAAAGATCAATAGCACCGGGAGCCTGACCTGACCTAACTATGGTACCCTAGATATAGGGGTGTTAGGGGCTATTTATTTATTAGGACTAGCAGGCCCCGAAAAAAACGTCGGATGCGGTAGCAGTTTGCAACATGGGTCAGTGCAAATTCAATAGAGACTTGTTTCTCATAAGAGTGAGAATACAATTCATCTTCTACAATCTACAATGAATTTTGTATAAATATCATAGACATGACATTGCGCGTAATGGAACTTCGATTTCTAGTATGTTAGGCCGTCTTCGTTTGTCACGAGTGTCATTAGGCAAACTCCTCGACGTCTGCGGGAATGCCTGCTAGGATTTATTTACCCGATTCCGGCAGCGGTTTCGTACGTCCGAGGCCATCCGTCTGTCGGTACTCCTTCCTTTGATTCACCTGTTCGGTACTTCCTTTGTGACTACGATCACTTGCGGAACGTCAGGAAACGGAAATACCGCAGATTCTGCCGCGATCGGGTTTTATGCGCGGGGTACGACGAGCAAATTAGACATCATTGACACAATGAATTTAAGTACAGTTTAGGGTGAATATACATTTTTCCGATGGGATCGGTGGCGCTAAATCCAACGGAATTTATTTGGTAAGGCCCAAATAAACTCCGTTGGATTTAGCGTACTCATCGAAATTTCCAGCTTTTTTGTGAAAAGGCCGTTTTATATGAAATTTCATCCATATAACGATCAAGAAATCCCTAGCGACAATTTTTAAAGCTCATAAAAGTAATTAGTAAGGTTCTTGTACTGTAACGAATGACACATGTAGCACTTTTATTAAGTCTTTTATGATTTCTCTGAAATAACCGTAACGCCTCGACATTCATCCATAACTTAAAAAGATTTTTATACAAAGTGTATATCATAGAAATACTTTGGATATACTCATGGAGTTCTGTCCACATTGCGAATTTAATGACACCCGAAATCCTTTGAGGTTAGCTGCCTACCTCATGCAGATTCAACGACTCAAAATATTGCCTAAAATACATACAGTATCAGTATTATTGTATTGCCTCTCTATTTTATTTAAGATACCCTATGTGAATTTTCACTCAGCGAACTCCAACCATTGTGTATGCAGAGTTTTCTATGCGAACCGCCTACACGTCGACGTGGCACAACGCGTCGCCACCACCATTTATCATTAGTCCGCAGCATCCTTTCCGCGTCCATCACAGTGATTCATTGTTCCTCCGAGCATAAGAAACTACTACTGCATCTATCATTCTGCATAACTTTGTCTCTCTGTACTGTGACCAGAACAGAGAACTAACAATTCAGCTAGACCAGATATGAAACTCATTCTGTGAGATAGTCGGATTCTCCTAGGCCCCAGGCAGGATTATTTTGCATAATACGGAATTTTGGGCGTATGCAACGTCTTTTTGCAGATTGGACTAGTTTTCGTGCATTTTAACTGCATAGGGATCATGAATAATAACGAAAGTGCGATCTAGTATCTTGAGATATGGCGTCAAATACATTGACTCTGTATTTCATGTACGGGTGTATCAGTTTGTCGGAGATTTTAAAAATATTTTAGAGCCACTGATTCACTTGAAGTTGAAAACGTGTTAATTTTGTGATTTTTTTGAATTATAAAACATCTAAATAATTCCAGTATTTTATTAAATTCAATTTCAATTATCATTATTCCCAGAATCCAATCAAAATATTTGTCTCGAAACTGAAACCATTGCGACTGGCTTTGTTTGGAATTGAACGCCATTTTGAAAGTGAATTCTAGCTGATTTAAGATTCTTTGGTCTTCATCCAAGTCTGCAGATATTTTGCTTGGTTTAAATGAGCAGTCAGAGTGAGTACCTTTACTATACGTCGTCCATTGTTCCATCGGCCAGCGAAACAAAAGACGACGTAGCGCAACTCGCAACACCACAAAGGTGGCGCTGTCACTCGACAGTGCCTGTCACACCAGATCTCGGTACGGTAACGTACAATACGTACATGTCGGTATCACTTGGAAGATTTGACAATGAAGTAAATCATGAAAGGAAAAGGAATATATTTAGTTTATTTCAGATATTCCTTTGAATATTAGATATACCTGAACTGTGAGTTCTACTCATGTTTTACTCATCTCCCGCGTCTTCTGGAGACCAAAGCATTGAATCTATCATCAATACAAATGTACCAGTCTGTATTGGACCATAATTTGAAACCATAACTCTTCTCTTAGTGACAGTCAGTGTCCATACCATGATTTAATTTTTATTCCTTTAATTTTGTACTTTGGTAAAGATGACCGTCGAAGTATGTAATGTTAGTACTGTGTTAATAATATGTGGTCTTCGATAAAGGTGGAAGTTACATTCACGTGAGGTGTTCACACTCTTCTTCAGTGGTCTTTTGACTGATTTGCTTATTCGTCCCATAATTTTTTCCATACTCATACATCAGCTCTGTGTCTAATAAGTCATTGAGTATAAAGCATGAAAAGTTATATAGGCACCGTCGCGTGTTTGAAGTGACAGAAAAATCTAGTAAACATATGTACACGCTTATCGATATTCAGAATTTTCCTAGGCAATGAAACACGACATACATTTTATCTGTTTTATTAAATGCTAACAACTATTGTTTCAATGATAATACATTGACGCTGTCGAGCTGCATTGAAGTAACAGAATTGTATAAATGCCACGGTATTCAATATGATAATTAGGAAAACAAATGTCATTATCATGTAGATTGTAGTCGCTCTTATTTGGTGAAATTCTTCCATCATGCAGATAAAGAGATTGTGTACTCAACACACAGTTTGTTACCATATTTGTTTGATTTTTACACTGGGTTTGCTGTAAACATTGTTGTTGCTAGCAATGAAAGCTGCTTTTGGCGTTAACAATGTGGCTCTCTGTGTATCACCTTAGCGTCGTCCACAAAAATATGTGGTACTTAGTCTATGGAAGATCCGTTATCCCCGATTTCGTAGTTTCAGGTCGCTGTGTGTTAATTTGATGTTCTTGAATTCCCACTTGCAGAGCAGCAATTCCGAAAACCGAAGCAATCCGAAAGAGAGATCCACATTGTCTTAAAATTCAAATATTGCCAATCTCTAGTTGTTTAGAAAAGTCAGGATAAACCTGATATTTTTGAAAATAAGTTTTTTCCTGATAATTAGTATATTTTTTGCAAAATGAAATTTTCATTGTGTTACTCGCGAATTAATATTTTTTAATTATTTATTTTTACAATGATCATCTAAAAAATTATTGCTCATAGATTTTTTACGGATAAGGATATGTCAGGATTTTTTTTGGGGAGTTTCAGTAGACACTGAACACCATGATGTAGTATCGTTTTCAAATGACTCTCGTATATTCATATTCCAGGTACCATCCGTTTATTTACATGGACAAATAAATCACGAGTACCCACCTTTTAGCGGAATATAAAAATAAAAAAATATAAATCTAGTTCGTGAGCGTTGCTGCTTTACACCTTGACATTAACAAGCAACAGTCCCATCTTTTACCAAACTCTATTTCAAATAAGTGTTGACTTAAAGTTTATAGCATCTTTGTATCTTATGGGAAGGTTAGTGATAGAAATGAGGTCGATTCAAAAGAGTGTTTTTGCTACAATTGATAAAATCCTTGAAAATCTTTTCATGGAAAATTGAATTCTCATATATGGATGTGATTGTTATGATGTTGAGATATATATTTTTTCCAAACATACTGAAATAATTTTAATATGCTACTATTAATCGTCGGTATTTGTTTTTTTGTTATTTCTTGATATATTTTTTTAAAATGTCGTTTGGCTAAACTATAGTGCACGGATACTAAAAATTAAGTTTCATAATAACAATACTAAGTTGTTAATAAAAGCGAAAAAGTAGATATTTCTTCATATAGGATGTGAGTGAAGGCCATTCACTCCGAAACTCCTATTATTCTCCAAAGCAACCTGATCGAGAACGAGTTAAAAACTCTTTTATGCTCTCCGTCGACTCATCCTGTTCCTGTCTATGTACACAATGTGTAGTCACAATAGTACTACCACGGTACGACGCGACGCCCTCCGCTTGGTACCAGCGCACCGTCAAAAAGGAATTCAGTCGAGTCACGCTTCCGTAATTGCTCTTATAAATTTAATAACGGTCGAGTTATTAATTTTTTTCTGGCCAGTCATCCTAAGGTCGGAGCGTTCGGTCATTCCGTATGCGCCCCGATACTGCCAGGGGCGTGTGCCCCATACGGACAATGTGCTAGCAGGATGTCATTTCGGTGTATAGATTTTGCTTTCGTTTCCGTAACACCTATCAGGGCTTTTAACCGATTTTAAAAAATCTAACATTCTTCTTCAAACGCTGTTCTTGCTGTACATGAATAAACTGTTGGAAATAATCCAATCTACAGCTTCTCAGATGACGGCTTGCTACATGGAATGAGGCAAAACATTACCATCCCAAGAGACCTTTCATTTGTGACAACAGGTCATCAAAGAAATCAAAAAATATCTTGAATGGGTCTCAGATCAGACATCAGATCATCATTGAAATACTGCCCAGAGTCATCTTTGCGAATGGTAACAATCTCATTGAAATCAGTTTAAAAGTTAATTAGAAATACACTGTAAAAGAATGTTTGAAGAAGCCGATTAGGCTACATCTTATTATGCAGATCTTCTTCTTTGCTTCTGGGGATGGACCTACTAAGATACGTCTTGCAGTGTATAATAAATACTGTTCGATACCCGACACTGGATGTAATGTAACTGTGGCACGTGCGATAAACTGCACAGAATTAAGACGCCACTGTTGGCAGATGGTTTTGACATGAGACCGGTGAGGTACAAGAAACCGTTCTCCTTAATTACTACCAGTTCTTTTAGTTATTAGTTCCAACCTCCCTCCGCCCTAAATGTGCTGTAGTCCATATTATGTGCTGTGGAAATGATATCACAGAAAATATCTTGTGATGTATCTGTCAGAGGTCATAATCGTTCCGGATATTACATGAAATATTGTAAATGCTCTAGGTGAAACTCTTCTAGTCAATGTGAATGGATAATGCTGTTTTTACATGAAGTGGTCACAAATAATAATGTTGAAAGTCTGTGACGGTTTTGCTTAACTTAGCCACATGTTTCAATATTTTTATCTGTCATGTTGTTGGTGGAAATGACATCATTCAATAGTGACAACTGAGTGACAACAAGTAGCAGCATATAAAATCTACATCAAATTCAAATATTTATAGTGATCTGTCAACGAATTTGAAAAATAATTTATATTACCTTACACATTCTATATACGATGCTGATCTCGTCCAGCATGTAGGAAAACTTAGTTCCGAATAAGTAATGCTCGAAAACCTACCAGCTCATACATTTTAAATATTGTCACCGTATCACCACATAATTATATCTAATTTTCCTCACTTAACTGTCTTGTATGGCCTTCAAAATGTTAAAAAAGGACAAACTAGCTGAAATACCACCGACAAAGTACATATTATGCAATGTTGGTAATATATACGTAACTACATCCTTAGTAAATAATTGCATTTTGTTTTTTTTCTCCGCCAGTCCAAAATCTCATTGTTTCACTGAACACTTACTCTGATTGTGTTTAAGGTGAACCGCTAACAACTGACTCAGCGCAAATACCTAGAGGTACTAAATTAAACGACACAGTAAATTAGCGTAATATGCAGCAACAAAAAAGTAAACTTTATGGACATAACATACATATATCTGTAACTAACTCCAGATAACAATGAAAAAGATACTGCCAATAATATATTGATTACTATCAATTTTTTCTGATAACTCGATAAGTTATTTGTCTTGAGTATATTATTAGTACTGCAATTAGCTTTTTCAGAACTGTATAACATTGCAGGAAGTAATTATCGTTTGTACAGCTTTGTTTGTTTTAGTCTCCATATACGAGTATATATTTATCTCCATATAAATATATATATATATATATATATATATATATATATATATATATGTATATATATATACTCTATATATTTTCAGAACTGTTCTATGTGATGTGCTCCGAAAAACAAAATAATTTTTTCATCTGTAGTGATTTGTATCCGTATTTCGAATGACTAGAATCAGATCCTTCAGTATATACACGTAATAATTGGTAGATTTTTAACTTGTTGATGGAATATCTTCGATATTGTTTTTTAAAATGTTTATGTATGTAATTTTACAATATGCTTACTAGTATATTTTATGTTATCCATTGAAAACTTTAGTGAAAATTGCCCTTGGCGATGTAGAGTCGAAAAATGTCTATCCAAGAGTGTATTCTATATCATGATCTTGCTAACAAGCAATCTTTTGGTATTATTCCCTAGAACTAGCCGGAATTCGTACCTTTTTTTGTAGATACTAGCCAAGTTGACGTTCGTACTGTATCGATTTTGCAATATATCAAGTTGAGTATTCAATACGTACAGGCATTTTACCGTCCATGCCTACATTTGCTCATAAAGATGAATCGCTATGGCGGATAACGTCATGCCCGCGGTCGACAAAACATAACACGTTAACAATGAAAGAATTGAAGCGCGCATGACAGTTGGCTGACCAGCCAGCTGCGACTGGTGAGATATGCAAAAGATGATCATGTAGGCTGTGAATATTGACGCGATGCGTCTGGAGGAGAAAGAGACCGATACAAAAGGATTTCATTGGGAAATAATTTTAATGCGTCTGGCCGTGGAACATTCGAGACAAGCAACATGAGAACATGTATAATTTATTATGGAGACCATATTAATAGTGTTAATTATAGCTGAATAAAATTCGTACTTTTGTAGAGAAAGTGTTTTTTAGAAAATTAGGGTAGTCACAAAAATTAAGGGAAGAAAAAGTTTTCCAGGGTTAATCAGGGATTGTTAAAGGAAACAAAGTTTTGTGGATAAATTCATTCCAAAAAATTAGCCCGTTGTCGATGCTCGTTCCATTCGCGCATTATTTTTTCTTAGTAATATCATCTTATTTGTTATCAATGTTGTCTTATTGAGCTAAAAGCCTACGTCATTGCGGGTTTAAATAAGAATTACACACGTGTTTTGTATACGTTCAGGGATTATCGAACCCAGGAAAATCGTTTGCATAATGCATTTATTGTTGGAAAATCGAAAAATCCTGAAATTTAACATGATGTCGGGTTGAAGAAAAAATTACATAGGCTTGTACCCCTACCACGCGATGAACCCTTCAAGAAAATCTAGGTATGCCTATGCGTACCTCATGTTTCACCCCGATATGCCGGGCGCGAGGGGGTTGTTTATAACAATTGCCCCTACGTCGTCGAGGATAAAATGTGACTATATATTAAAATGATCTCCACCCTCCATACGCTCCTACGTTGCTCTTTTTCTTGTGCGCTGCAATCGTCCAGTTCAAGAACCTCGGAACTGCGCTGTTTGTCGGCGTGTCTGAGCTTGATCGACAGTTTTTTTGTTTTTTGATGGTGACACCGCCGCCACTGCACCGACTTTCAAAAACTACAAACATCCTTGCCACACTAGTCCCTTAGTTTCTAAGTTTCATCCAAATCCATAAAGTACTTTCCTAGTTTGATACAGATTACAGACAGACAGACCGAAAATGAGTGACATGGTTTTTATATTTCAATAGACATCCAGTAATCTCAAAATCTCGATTCTACCATCTATTCGAGTATCCCCTGGCCTATTGAGGCTTTACTTACGGCGCCTCCGCGGTTGTTCGTAGCAACACTATGGAGATAATTTTCTCACAGACAGCAGGATTATGCAAGGTCAACCATATAGAAAGCATTTCGTGTATTCTGTTGATGAATGATATAGTAGCGTTGTGCTACGCCGTTTCGCTGGTTAGTTTCTGTGTTATTAAAGTTATTTTAGAATAACCACTGTCTGTTATTCAAATGACTTAATTTTTGTCTCGGTTCAGAGCGGGAATTATGCTGTTGAGGTTTATTCCAGAGCAATTACCATGAGGCATTTTGTGTGTTTGTTACTGAAGGGAAAATATATCTTGTTGCTGCTGAAGGGTAACTGTAATTAACAATGTAGGTAGGAAAATAGTGTATGTAGTAAACTGTATAATTTTATTACGAAAACAAGTGTCACACTTTGTTGCCGTTTTGCCTTTCGTAGCATTTTCCCACCGCTACATCCCAATTATCATTGCATCAGTTTGCAAATGAATTTATATTGTTATAGAGTAACTTAGTATCTAAAAAAATCCATGGAATACTTACTGAGAATATATTAAGGTAACATCAACCTAATTTGTCAGGAGTTGGAATGTGGCATATATGTTAATGATATCCATGTCCTGTACTCTAGTAATATTTAAAGGTATTAAATATTCATCTGAATCATCTGATTATGAATCCGAGTGATTATGCTTGTTTTGCTATCCCTGAGGCGGTAGGAATGCCCATCTAATCTTGCCGTATAGATCCTAGTATGGAATAAGGTATAGTATGTCTAAAGACAATTGAAAAACATCTACTCAATTAACCAGAAACACTTAAAAAGGATCAAGATCGCAATGCAAGCCCAGCGTATAGCATTTTTGGACTGACTCGCCTCTACGGGGTCGATGAGTACACGCGATAGAATCACTTTTATCGTCTTGAATTGAGTTTGGAAGAACTATATCACATCCAGATGCAAAGAAATCGCAGTTGCACGAAGAGATCTTAACACCATCGCATAATCAGAGCCAACTCTGTAATCTCCGATTAGATTTCTCGCCATCTTGGCTCTCAATTAGCTCTTTTTATGCGAGATCCTCCATAAAGATAACGGAGAACCGCACCTTTGAGCATCCAGTTGGATATTTTTACCATCTAAATTTGGTGTGAAATCACTTTGCTCTCAAGACAGAAATGCCGACTATGGTTGTCCATGCATGTTCTTATACAGAGTGTGGCAGGGATTTGAGTACGTCATGGGAAATTTTGTGTTTGAAACATTTCAGAGTGTCCTTGAACCTATCATTAAGTAATATTGTGACAATTGCGATAAAGCAAGGAAGATTTACATTGAGTGTAAAATGATTATTGGACATGCATCCGGTATTAAGGAAAGACAAAGAAGAGAGCATTAAAAAAACATGCAAGTGCGAAAAAAGGCGACCTGTGGAACCGCATATTTGGCACCATAGAAACATGTTCGTTTCAGTCAACAGTCCAGTCAATGTAGGATTGTCAAAAATCTAAACAAAATTCCGAAAGGAAGATTTTTGACGACTAGAACAGTTCTACGCTCTTTGGCATGGGAAGTAGAAGTAGTTTGGATTGTTGACCGAAAATCTAGAAAAAAATCATAAGTTTATAACCGACCTGTGCTGTTTATCTTTCATCTGCTGTGCTTATTTTCTTTAGAGGTGCTCATGGGGTAAAGAACAATCTGTATTGTGCTTTAGTACAGAGTAAGCTTTGCAAGTTTAGTCACCCTGTATCCATATTCAGAGTCTGCGTACGGACGACATCAAGTCTTTATTATGATCGCATAAAGCGTCTACCTAAACCGGCTGAATTTTTAGTCTAAAAAGTCGTTTGTTAGAAGCGATGCGCGAGCGCCACGTAACCGCCCACCGGTCGCACCGCCTAAGATTAAAATCTGCAAATAACGTTTCGCTATATGCAGGAATTATACAGTAGTAATTATTGTATTATTCCGCCCACGTTGTAGGGCCATTGTGCTCGCAGGTACCTCGAACATCGTCGTGGTATATGCGCATTTGCCTTTTTGTTGCATTCTATTTGCTTGGAATATGTGCGCGAGAGCAGATGTCGTATGTGCCTGTAACGTCTTCCTCTGCAAAACGGTTTGCATACTATTAACGAACTCCATACTTAAAGTCCATTTAAATTAAGCGCAATGCTAAGTTTGGAAGGAGCAACAATACATTTTTTTGTATCTTGATGTACCTTTTCAGATGGACAGGTGTAACATTGGTTCAAATTGCTAATATTTTGGCAGATTCAATGATGGATCACTTTGAAGGCGAATTGAACTTCAATGGTTAGTTTAGTTTTCCTAGAATACGAATTTCTGTGATTCAGTAGCAATATGTGTATAACAAAAAATCAGAGTTTTTTATCAGAACTACAAGTTGTATTGTGATAACTATATATGTGAAAAAACTACTAAAATCCTTAATTTTATAACGTGATTTCAAAGGGTGGCTCTTTCTAAGAAATACTAAAAGCTATGTTTCTTCTTTAAAATACCTTTTTTGTGATTAACATGTAAATCATTGATCGTATACACCAGCAGCAAAAAAGATTCGAAGATTAAAAATCTTTACGTTTAAAATTAACAAAAAATAAATAAACTATTTAGTTTGTTAGTTGGTATAAAAAATCTAGCAGTGGAGAGCAGTTTCGTACAGAATGTGTTGATTCAAATAATTATTTTATATAAAATCGTTTTTTCATACTTTGTGGTTAACGGAGTATGTAGCAAGTATTGTGATTGATATCAAATATGTTTTACGCATATGCAACGTGTTTACGGATGAAGAATTTTTTTTATGAATTTTTTGTTTGGGACAAATATTAAAAATATAGACTGGTTTTTTGCGAATATGATTCATGGAGTTTTTTCATTTAAAAATAGCATATTCATAAAATTTATTGTAGTAAGCCCCTTTTTGCGACCAATATTTTGACAGATTAATGTTCTGGTTGAATATTGGAAGACAGCAAACTTATTGCAAATACTTAAAATCTTACTAAGTTCTAACACCCACATTGCTAATGGTCTTTAACAAAACAGCGAATAAATCATGGTAGATACCCGTGTTTTATTCAAATCAGATTATGGAAATACCTATTCTAAACCGATGGAAACGGACAAGGACTGATAGCTTCCATTTGACATTATTTAAATTGTCAATAGACTTAGCTAATCGCCGCCTAGAGATTCATCGTATTCAGAATAGCTGGGATTTTTTCTTAATTAATTGTGGTATTATGGCGATCCGCCTTTTTTGTAAGCAGAAGAATGTTAGTTGATTACTAGTCTATGTATGTGTGTCTAATAAGGACTCTACTTGTCCATTCCGCTATTTAAATAGCTGAAGAGACGTCAATTTATCTAGCTTGGTACGAGGATGTACCTAATCGATTAATTCTTTAAAAATTCACGCATCCATAGTCGAAAACACTAACGAATTGAGCCTAGGTAGAAATAGCCACTCTAATCCAACAAATCTCATATTATATCGTCCTTGTTCATTTGTAGGACAAATAAAATTAGTTTAAGGTATCAGAACCGGTTCTATATGTCAATACACAATTACGCGATTGTATTTACATGGTTCTACAATCTGGTGTCTAATGAACATTACAACGCCTAACCAGCAGCCTCAATAAGTATTACCAAATAATATATATATATCGAATGTGATCGCTATATGTGTATATTACAATACATTTTATCATAAACGCAGACGAAGATATGCCGCGTGATCAGCTGGTATTAATACAAACCAAAAAAAATACGAAAAATAAGCAGGTTTAGTTTGAGGCTACTTCGTAAAATTCCTATTATACTGGGGAATATTCTTTCCAAGCTGATTAAAACGTGGTAAGAACTAAGTCAATCTATTTTCTTCATGTCATGCGATTTTGAAATGTATCAATGAACAGGGAAAATATGCTGTAGCCTGATAATAGATGTTGGCTGACTACATATGCATATATCCAATCTACATATGAAGATCCTAAGGGCAATCGACTGGTTATGAATGTGTACCGATAGGAAGCGTTCTGCAATTACTTATAATTTTATGCATTGAGATTATCATACATGTCGAGCATGATGCCAGGAAGTTAGGAAAAAAGTAATTTGATTGGTACGTTGCTTCAAACTATAAACTAGCTGTCTGCGGTAAAAAGGCAACTGTCGGAGAGCGTTTCCAGTTCCTTGTGGGATTTCTTGAGGAATATTTTTTCATACCATTGGTGATACTGCTCCCGAAGTCAACATCATTATTCCAGATTTTCTAGACTATTCCTAATCACTGAACGTTTTTAATAAGAGTCATTGTCACTATTGATCTTGGTACTTCGATGGGAAAATCAGGTACACCGCTTAACCTCCATTCAGTACAGTTCCCATTATCACAATAGAGTGAGACATGTATTAGCAATATATAGAGATGTTATCTGTTGGTTTTTCAACCAGATTCGTATGTTAACACGTCCAGCGGATTGATTTACGGACATTGGAATAGTTCCGGGGAGACAGAAGGCGACGTAATTCAATAATGGCCTTACGCGGCATCGATAATGTGGTGTTCTGATGTTTTTTTTCAATAAAACGTCAAATAAATCACTGCACGGACTGGTCAAGGTTTCGGTGTTGGTGTTTTATTCAAATCAGATTATGGAAATTACTTTTCTCGGGTTAAACAGAGAGAGACTGATGGATACTGAATTTAGAAACTAACTTCAAGGGTTGTATGAGTTTCCTAAGCACACCCATCCCCCAAATGTCATACGATATTCCGTTCACTTCCCAACAGATGAGGTAGAATAGGGTCTTATTCTACTTTTGTTATCTAAATTCCTTTCACTTCTCACGCCAACTGGCGAGGAAGGATTGTAATCGTGAAAAATTTCTAATTCGAGATATTATGTTTTCGATTTCTCATGTCATAACCATGTCATTCATTTACATCGGTTTTTCTTTAGGTACGGTAACACTTGACCCCATTATAACTCGAAAAGTAATTTTTTCGGAGTTGGTAAACTGGAATAGACGCAATATAACTAACAATACTTCATATATTCTACAAATCAGCAGCTTTTTTGATAACTGAAATCGATGCCTAAATGGATTTAATTTTCCTTGAACGCAACATGAAGCGCTTCAAAGCATGGGCCGAGCTTGTAATTACGTCGAAGTTAATTATTTTCGATTTAGTTCCATCGTCCGTAACATTATTAGATTTTATCGGCTGGTTTATGAAGGTAAAATAATAACATGTGGGTTTACATGTAATTATAAAAACGATGTGTGCAGAATAGCTCGCGAATCGTCCCACATTCCAACTTGCACGATTTATAACAAAAATATCATCTGTACGTCACAAAATAATTGTTGTTGATAAGTAAAATGTCCGTGAACATTTTATAAACAAAAATTCAGGACCAAATAATAGAAACCGAAGCAGACAGATGCGTGGTGCTGAAATGCCGTTGACGGAAATGGCGATGGAAAATAAATGAATTACTTGAACTGTATCCCATTTGTTTCATGTGCAAGCAATAGAGTCTCCACTCACAAACGATTTCTGACAAGATTTGGAAATTAAGAAACTCTGCATAATTCAGATTAATTGTATGGGGGCTCATTTTTTGGGCTAAACAACAACTAGACAAATTAGTTTATGAATCAGTATACACAGAGTCGGTATTTTAAAGTTAGATGACAGCTAAATGGCCTGGATATGTCACCCACCTTGATTTACTCGTAAACTGCGGCAAATACTCTGCAATACAGAATGTGCGATTGTTGTGCTAATTATCCTTGTCTAATGCCCACTATTTTAAATCTCTGCAATCCACTATACTACAAAATATATTCACTACATGCATCCATTCATCAATACCGTTGTCCCGTTTAATTAGATAAACAAACAATTTATCTGGTAACCGTGACGCTTACGTAACGACTTTTTGTTACCTGATCGACTACACACGCCTGCATTGAAAAATGTTAATTTATAATTATCTACGATACAAACAACAAGATAGTCCCCGTGTATGTTATTCATATTACCAATACACTTTGTCTTTCTCTTAACCTATCCTACGCGACTTTCATGTAGCCAGAATGTCACCTGCATGGACATTATCAGATTTGGGATCCTTTGTTTTTTCAGTGGCGGCGAGCAGAAAAAATATTCATAGGTATATTGTTGTGGAATTAGTGAACCCTGTACATTTAATTTTATAAGAATTTCGATAGATTGTATAATAATTTTCAGAATTATCACTTGATAATGCCAGTCTCAGGCATGTTCCATATTTCTCAATTTACTAGGTTCTGAGAATGATACAAATAAAGATGGAAAAGTATATACATTCACCTTAATTCAAAATTTGTTAGGTTTCCTGGCTGGCCGACTGTTGATATCTCCTGCATTTCATTCTCTGCAGAGCATTGAAATATGTAAAATCCTAGCGTGACGTGGAGGCAATTTGGTGTTGGAATGGCTGTTCCATCACCCTGTACGCCACTGACCTCAACAAGAGTCCTACATCGCACCTTAAAAAATTAAACGAGCCAGCGGAGAAAAATCAATCTAAATAGCGTTGGTCGGCGTCGATCCATGTGAACGAACGAAATATCATTGTTGTCGCTTTCTATGGTTGTTTTCTCGACGGGAGGCTTGACAGCAAAGAGCGGCGCGGCTCGGTGGCTTTCTAAGTGTGACTAACCTCTAAACAAGAGGCGATCGCGAAACGCGCGCTCTCATTCATCGCAGTCGTCGTGGAATTCAGGGAAACAGGTGCCGGTTATGCAGGCTGACGATGGTCGATGGTACCACTATGTGCAGTTCAGCAATTAAGTTCTATGCACCAGGTCGATTGCACCAACGAAACTCAGCCAGTGCGGATCTGCAGTGTTGCATTTTTATGTTGCATTTCTTGAAAAGCTTTCTTCTTCTTCAATCTATAGCTTTGATATTGAGGAGGCAAACCACTATACTAGACCTAGATTCTACTTGGGCGCCAGTTGCATGCTATCCAGATGAACAAGGACCTCGAGAAAATCGTTGAATAGAGATCTACAAATGGAACACAACAAGAACGGGGAATTATACTGGGTTAAATGTTTTTAGTTGATGGAACAGATTTCACTAACGTCAAACATTTTCAAGACTTCTCCCTCCTCCACTCTTCTTCCCACAATTTTAGACATTTCGACATAATTTTTCAAAGACCAGGCACTTGAAAACGTCCAAAAGCGAAGTACGAGTTTTTTCTTTATATATCCATTTTTTGACGATACTACTAAAAAAATCTTTTCGTCTCTGACTTAGTAGTAATCTGCCATCAAAATTTCATCATCTCAATACATTTTAAGTGATAGAGAGGCCAAGATTAACCGGACAGATAAGGAACAATCAAACAGACTACTCACAAACAGACAGACCAACGGAAATTAGTGACTTGGTTTTTAGTGATGATTGGTTCATCAAACCCCAATGAGTACCTTTCGAGTAATAGAGTGACAAAGTATTAGTACAGACAGGCAGACAGACCGATGGTTTTGTGTGTGTATTTGCCATGAAACATAAAGAAAACATGATATATGGAATTCGAAAATTTTCCCGTTTTTGATGCTTTTCTCGACTATAGGCGTGGGAAATAGTCAGTCACTCCACCTGGCTTCCTTCCCCTGCCGCCTGAACTATTCTCGACGACGACACTTGCTGCAATAAAATGTGCAACAGGACAACCGTAGTAATCGTCTGCGTCTCAAAATACGGAATTCAATTCAAACCGCATAACGACTATTATCAATAATTATTCGTTAGATACAAAAGGCATGGCTGTAAAAACGCAATGCAATTTGCCGGCTGTAATAAACACTAGTTTCTTTTCATATTTTTCAATTAGATTTTATCCCGCACAAGCCGGGCATAGGCGGAGATACGTGTGCCGTTCTAATAAAATAAATGGTTTATGATTGTTATAGTAAACGCACATGCAAATCTGAATGCTTTGTTCCGGTAGGTATGCTTAAACTGTATGTTCCTTTACTATACACGTTTCGTGTTACAAGAATGCAGGTTTCGGTATTATCCTTGATGCTCGTCTGTGTAGCTCGGCGGCCAACAGTAGTATTTGTGTATATAGGTACCTATTCTAGGTGAGGATATGATTGCGAGATACAACGAGATTAGTCCTGAGCGATCTGAGAAATGTTTATGAAAAATTAAATATCAGAACAGTTCTTTTTCAGAATGAGCCGGCAAATTAAAAATTCTATATAAAAAACGAAAAATATTTAAGATACTTTGTGGCAAATGTCAAATTAGTGAGTCTTCTAAGCCTATGAGGTGTCAAATCGAAGAAGATAAAAGCGATATAACTGAAAGTCAGCACTCAGTGTATACGTTTGTGGAGCTGGAAATAGAGCAGAATGCAACTTCCTACAATATCAGATATCACTATTTCGAGATTAATATAAAATAATCTGCCTTTATAAAGTTGAACCACGTTTGTGTTTCCAATTTCTCAGTAGACTGTGACACAATCCTGTTTGGTATGCTTCAAAGAAGATTTGAATCTAATATTTTCCAAACCAGCATATGAACCACACGTTTTTCCTCTAGGTTTTCGCATGTCTGTTCTTGAACTTCCAACCAGGAAAGCTTCCTGTTACTTACTTTTTGACTTCACTGTTGTATGTTGCATTTTCTGTAATAAGACAAGTAGTTTTGTTTGTGATGATGTAGTATATTCCTCATTTTTCAATTTATCAGGCATACGTAGTAACTTCTAAATAATATCTACTTAAGGACATGATAAATAAAAATGAATAGCAAAATACTGGCTTCTACAGAATAGATACTAGGATTGCTTGAATTGATCTCTTAAACCACTGAAAACGCCGCCAATGAGCAAATACGGAAAGCTAAAGGATAACTATGATTGGTGGGCTAGCTAGAGCATAGGGAGTGTATCAAATGATTTATGGAGGCTTATGTAAATGAGGTCATTCCGGGAGGTTTTGTTTTAAATCGAATTTTACCGGTAGTTTGTTGCGAATACCTCAGTTAATTGAAACAAAAAGCACTTATAGTGTAAGGTGCGTTAGATAGATTGATTTCATAGTGACAATAAGATGGAGTAGATTGGTTGAGAAATATATAATTTGATTACCTAGTAGCTAATCGTAGCCAATTAGTTCTTAGCAATCATCACCGGCTTCGGAATGTTGTAGGCATTGCAACAACTCGATAAACATTTTTAAAATTACGTGTGGCGCATGGTAAATGAATAGAATAAAATTTGGTTTTAAATAAAATAGTTACCTAAAACCTAAAAAAAAATGTAATTTTGGGGCGCTGATTCTACAAATTCAACCTCCATTTTAGGGTGTTTTTTACCATTTAAAGGGTCCCCTCCTCACCTGCTACGCTTAGCGATCCATAGAATGCCTAATTAAAAACAGCAAAATATGATACAACGAGAAACACATATTTGTTTAAAATATTCGGAGTGAATCGTAACAAGTACGGAAAAGAAACAAAAAAATAAGATATTCCTCCATTTATCAGCGTGGGAAGTGGAACTTGGTATTAACATGTCAAGTAATTCCGTTGCTCCTATTCTAACCAACCTTATTTTACGTGTAATTATATTCGTGTGATTATATAATTTTCATTTCACGTCTGACAATAAAAATGCATGGACTTTTGTTCTAAACTATGTTAATATCCTCCAAGGCCTCCAATCATTGTATCTACTCAGATAATAATTGTGTGTTGAACGTGGTACCTACATGTATCTACGATACGGCATTTCTATCGATTCGCTCAAATTAACACGTTTGCGGTATATTTTTAAGAGACACGGATCGAGTTATTGTGCGTTTTTTGTAGAAGCTAAATTAAGATATCACGACACAATTTTGTTGTCAAGTAATTATTAAGTCTTGCGAAAACCGCAAACGTCACCCAATTTTGTATTTTGTTCTTGTTGTCAGCAACTGGCGAGACTAATTCAGATATTTCCTTAATTACATGTGTAGTTTTCAATGATTCGAGGGTAAGAAGTTATATGACCCAGCTGCAAAGTATAACATGACTTTTCTGGCATGGGAGTTTTCATATTCCGCAAAAGGTTTTTCATAGTTTCACGCCATATTAATCACGAAAACTGTTACTTTTTTCATCACACAGCATAATAACCAAGAAGTGTGCTTTTGATCGTTTTGGGTAGGTATAGGAGAAAGTTCTGGTATGTAGGGTCTAAGAGTAACATAACTTAAAGCCTAATTGATAGTTTGTAGAGTCGTTGATCAGCTTTTTATATCCAAGACATGTTAATTCATGCTTTCAAAGTTATTTTAGCACCTCCATCACAAAAAGTACCACCATCTTCAATAGTCTACATGAACTTTTTGTTTAGGACCTCTTTCTTTTGGGGCAATTAAGAATTAAACACCATATTGTAATTTCTTTGTATTTGTTTTTGTCTTACATTCATACTTATTTTTGCGACCATTTCCGGTTATAGTTTCTTTGTGGCGTTTAAAACTAATGTGTCGCATTTTGGAACTGGGTTTATATCTACGCATCAAACTAATTCCAGGTACTTTATCATATTCCCATGATAACAAAAATATCACATTGTATTTGATATACTTCTCCTATACACTTACTCAAGGGATTTTTATGATATTTCTAATTATACTACTCTCCATCGAGTTGTCAACGTCAAATTATCCTTTTGATTGAATTTGTAATTTTTTGTATAATCTTGTTCTCGGAACGGAAACAAGACGCAACACGGGTTTATTAATAAGCCCCTGCATTTATTCATTCCTATTTATTCGTGTAACTTCTAATTTATTTTCTTATCAAGCTGACTAGTCGCTGTTTCGTATTGTGACGAGTTGATGAAGGAATAGTTAGGGAGCTAGCGAAGTTTTTATTACATCACTGTACTCGGCTTACTAACCATTTCGATATATCATCACCAAATCTTCTATGGCATGTATACTTCTCTCGATGATTGTGAAGGTATTCCAGATACCAGACTTGGAGAGACTTTTTTTCGAGAATTTTACACTTGCCGTAAGATAAATCGATTTATATTTCGGAAGTAAGTGTAAGAGTAAACATCGTTTTATTTTCTAGGTCAGGGAAGATCACACCAGCTGGACACAAAATATCAGTTCTGTTATACAATAGAATCCTAAATTGCGACACCGCAACGAGAAAAAAAATATTCCGTTTAATAATTCATTCGAAATTGAGTTAATCAAACTTATACAACTTGGCTTTTCACTTTTTAAATGTATGTTGCCCAGAAATTGCTTCGTTCAAGAAGTTCACAAAGCTCGTAATGTTTTTCTACTTTCATTGTAATCAATCTACCTCATAAAATTCATGCTTCCCTATACCAGAAAATCTTTACATTGTTGGAAGTACCAATTCATTTTTTCATATATTTTGATATAGATAAATAGCTGCAGTTGCTTTATATCGCTGGCATATCAAAACGCAAAGACTTGCCGCTGAACCATAAGACCTGAACGCACGGTGCATGGCGGCGGACTCACTGACATCCAGACAGACAGACGGATAGACAGACGGACGCGAACGCTGCGTTTCATAAATGATTTATACGGTGCGTATACGGATCAGTACCTTCCATTCCTGAGACACGAGGGAATGTATTATGTTAACACACGTAAATTGCTTAATTTAGAAGAAAAAGCAGTGACGAGAGTTTTGATGTGTGCATGTGCGTCTGATGGTAGAGTTGTCGACCGTTTTAACATCTGAATCACAGAAGAGAAGATTCAGGGTTGTGAATAGGTTAATCTAAAAGGAATATGGTGGATGCAATATAGCATGAAAATCATTATATTATCAGTTTTATCGAATTCGACTTACACAATCCGTAAAAGGGACTGAACTATGGTATGATGGTATTCTATTTATTGGCTCAACGATGGTGGAATCAGGCCAGTTTCTATTGAAGAGAGTATCAGTCACTGGCACAAGATGTCCAACCAAAGACTGAGCTGTACAGGTTAGAAAATTGTTATGAATTGCGTGGGAAGATGTACCGTTCATAGGGTATTTGCTGTTCTGTGTGACAGTTCGTCACATTTGGAAGTGTCTGCCTAGATTGGAGAGGTTGTGCATGAAAACTGTATTATAAAAATTAATTGTTTGATTCCAAAATTAATTCTAGCTGCATTTTCTGAAAAATTGGTGCAGATGTGATTAATGATTGGTCTATGAATAGTATGATACCTAGAAAAGGGATTTGGTACTTACTTACCTACTATAAGCGGAATTTCACGCCGAGTTTCGAGTCAGAATTAGGAAATCTAGGTTCCGGGAGATAGGGAAAGCTTGGAAAATCGTGGACAATCCTGGAATTGGAAGTAAACATGTTTCAAAATGAACATGGTCATGCAATATTGACAAACTTGTGCAATACGAAGCGCGTCGTCATATTGAAGAAATGTTATCATTTACTTTTCTGGTTTCGTGAGTATCGACTGTTATTAAAAAAAATTATAATATCCAAACTAATTCTCGGGCAAATTGGTGACCCACACGGTGTGACCTCTCCTTTTTAGAGTGCGGACTTCTGCCACCTGATGACAATAATAGATCTTATGATTATTTTATGGATGTGATGATAAACCAAAAGACCACCCCATTGTGTTAGGGCCACCGTTAACTTTTTTATAGCTTTTTCCATGTGTGTGTACCACCATGCGTGCCCTATAAAAAGAACTATAAAATCTACACTTGTATCTAGTTTGTCTTTTGTTACTCTAATATAGCTATTATGTGGATGAGGACAATTGTACAAGCAATAAACTGTTTAAGTTTTATTGCAACGTGTTGGTATTTTACAGCTTACCAAATATTTAATTGATCTGAAAGCTATAAAATGGTATTTCGAGTATAGGCAGATTTAAAAGCCATTAAAAACATAATGCTGGTGCAATAAAAATACTTTTCAGCGTCGAATCGACGAGACGAATTTTTGAATTATGCATGAAGAAAGCGTCAGTATTATTTATAGTTTGTAGCAAAAAAGTTGGAAAAACACATCACGAAGGCTTAGATACAGACTTATATAACCCACGCACTTTTAACATGATACTATGAAACTATAAAAAATCAGCAATATTGTTACTACTACTACAGGACATTGCTAACACCACGTCTCAGAAATTTTAACCATAGATAGCATCGTCTTATAGGAAATACATATCATTATAAAATAATTATAACAAATTTGAGAAAAATATATGCAGCTCAATAAATCAAATGTCAGATTCAGTTCTAGCGTCATAGACAAGGCATAAGAAATAGCTGTCAAGAAACTTTTTGATCTGGAGATAATACGTTTTTCTGACGTTTTTGGGTATTTATATGACGAAAATACAAGTCACTCATTTCGTTCGGTCTCATGGTTTATCTGTCAGTCAGTTGATGTTCTTGTCACCGCTTAGTCTAAAATAGAAAAAACGTGTTTCGATCTTTGCGAAACTCATTTTCACATATCTTTCAGTGGTGAATTTGATCGAAAAGTTGAGGGAGGATTCTTATTACACCGGAGTATTATATTTACAAGCCGATGACTATGTGATTACATTACGGAAATATATAGTGAAGCTACTTACATACTACATTTTTTTAATTAAAGTTCTATAGCTGCATATTATGATGTGTTCAGGCAATATATTGATAGGGTTCTTAAATTTTTGACATTTGCTTTCGGTTGCTTATGCATTTTTAAATAGTCGTTCAGATACAAATGTGGAAAAGCTGTCAATTCACTGAATACTTACAAAAATCTAGCAACTTCATGTCCTCACTGTATTAATTGCTGAAAAGTGCAGATTCAACCAGCCTGACGCCGTTTTCTTTCCTTCTCGCGTTGCTCGGTAGCTAGGCATGCAAATGCTGCCACTAAACGGCGGTCACCATGCTTACAAAGCTAAGATAGAACGGCCTATTATTAAATTAAATGATGCATGCCTCCATATTTTAAGACAAAACAAGCAGCGTATGTGGATGCGGCACTAAGGCCGACATAAGCCAATTAGCCCAGAATAAAAAGGCGCCGCGTCTGTTTAAGTGAATACAACACTATGAAACCTCGTGTACAGGGCCATACGAAACTGCTGCTACTGATTCAGTACTAGTCAGATATTGATGTAGAATCGCTTCCGTAATAATTTCTTAAAAAAATAACCATATATTCTCTACAAGTGCATCTTAGTTATTGTGTATAGGGCCAAAACCTGATGTTCCAAACGTATAACACTTGCCCATTTGCTTTATATCGTAGGTTTTCAACGTGGGCGATAACGCCCCCTTGCTGGTGTTTGAGTCTTTCAGAAGGGTGGTAGAAGGCTCGTAGAACATTAGGGGGCTCCGATATGCTATTATGGAGCGGAGAAGCCTGAGAAGCCCGAGCATTGAATGTAAAGTTGTAGGGGGCACAACACGTAGAGAGGATTTTTTTCTCCAGATTATTTGGAGAAGGTGAAATAATTTCCTAGCAAAAAACACAGAGGGCTGCAAGGTTTAAAAGAACTTGGTGGCAAGTAAAAAGATGGGGAGGCTCTAGAAAACAAAAGTGGGCGATTAAAAAAAATAAGGTTTAATGCTTTACATGAACTTGATACCGGTTCACCCTATATACGGTCAGATTGCCGCTGATGGTGTATATTATTCGTAATTAACTGGATTAATGAGCGTGCCTTTTGCTTCTGCTCGGAGTGGATGCCGTTGTTTGTTGGTCGGTGATGCTACGACGCGGTCCCGTCTGCCACCATTAACTAGATACTGCTCTTAAGTATCAGCTGAAATTCGCTATCGAATGCCGTTGGAATGCCCTTTTAACTTGTCGATTGTCTTTGTGGCCGCGCTCCATATCACTACAATTGTTTCAGATACGATTTTATCAAATGTCTAAAGTTAGCAAACTGGCTTAAAAGTTAGCTTGGGTTTGTTTCAGACAATCCATTGCTAAGGGAAAATTGATCTGTGTCGAACCATCCAGACCCTTTAATAAAGGTCATGATGTTCGACCATTCCGCTGTGCCGAACACCTCAGCCCTAGGGTCGCTGTATACAGCATACTACTACAAGAGAATTACTCTTAAACATTATATAAACAAGATACTGGATAGACGAATTAAAGCAGCTGTACCAAAAAGTGCTATTTATCGTAGCTATGTAGCTCACAATAGCTTTATAGGTAACAAGGAAGACGCTCACTGAAATACTCAATTCCCTACTTTACTCGGTGGAAGTAAAATCCTGCCTCAATCCAATTACATGCAATAGCAAGAGCATATAATAATTTCAACGTTCCAGTGAAAATATGTTCGGCAATATCAGCTCCTTAGGATCACTTTATATGGCGCGCAGCTATTAATATCGTTCTCTGCTTTTACTCGTGTAGTTAGCGTATACACAACAATGACTACGGACTATTAACGGCTTAGCTATTAAGGTGCAAACCACTGGAAACAGAGCCTTAATGGGCTGCAAATACCAGCAATATTGAGATACTCTAAGCTTTCAGAATTTCCAGAACGAAATTTCATCCTATATGCATTACTTCATTGAATGAAAATCTAATGAAATAACAGCGCACTTTCAATAACTGATATTTGAGGAGGGCTGCCAAAGCAGCCTAACGTTAGTAAATTTATTTTAGTGGTCATATTTTCAAATTAATGACTAGGAGATAAAAACCGAAATGGAGATTTTCACAAAGCATGAGCACGTATCAGCCAGATAATTATTATCATAGGGAATCAAAAGATTGCTTTGTTTTGGACTTTGAGGTTATTTTCTTTATTTGCATTATTCTTAGAATGAAGTACCTTGTACAACTTCAAAAAAACAATGAGCCGTTCACATGCATCCAAATACACAAACGTCTAGGTGATTTTGTCGCAGGTAGAGTGGACTAAGTCGTAAACTGAAAACTTTACAGTTGTTATTTGCTATTGTTATTCAGTTGATGTTTGTTGTTTGAAATGGAGGCCAATAAACCGGTGGCGGTGATGTTGAACATTTGATAATATCACGGTTCTATTTTAAGACCATGTGAATCGATTGATGGCCGTTGATGTTAGAAAATCGTAAAAATAAAACTGTCGATTCTGTGGAAATCGCCTAACCGTAAAATTGTAATGTCGGTGATAAAACTATTTTTTATGGAGTATAACGCATGAATGTTAATATCATTTATTGTCTTGCGGTTTGGGATGTACTAGGCCCACCATTCGATACAGATTTCCTTGAACAGTTCCTCAAACCTACAGATGTAGCTTGGAATGTTGTCTGCTATATTTTTTTGTGATTCTTGATATTTTCAGACACAGACTGCACAGTTAGCAGATGGAAATAGATAAATCTTTCTGGAAAAGATGTTTCAACTGCAATTGAAACACAAGAGTTTCAAAATACAAATAAACAAATTTCTTTTACATAAAATATAAAAAGACATACTTTCATCAAGCTAAAGATGGGTTCATACAAAACAGCTTAATTTATTAGTTTAAGGTGAGATCTCAGTCGAATAAAACATTTTTTTTACATTGTTAAAAACAGCTCCATTTATTTTATAGGCAATTGAATCTGCACACTTATAAGAAGAAGGAGAACGCTGTTCCATGTCTGACAGAGTATGCGGGCCTATAAAAATAAACCCACTTTAAACATTTGTTATGTCTGTTGCATTTTAATCAATTCACAGTGCTTCACACTAAAAAACGATATGTAAGTATAATAACAATTAAACGATAAATAAACAAGTACCTAGTTCACAGAAACCCATCTAAATTAGGGTGATTATGATGAAAATGTGCAACTGAGCATGCATCTTACGTTCACCTGACTTCCAGGTACATCCCCAAACATCCCCCTTCTTCCTTGGATATCCTTGGGCATCCCGGGATATCCCCGCTCTAAACGTGTACATCAGACATTCCCAGCTGTTTACCGTTTGATTGCAACAGACTGGCAAAGCAGCCAAAGCACAAAAAATATGGGTGAAACTACTAGGCTCCCGATTATATTCAGTTTTTAAGATTACCAATCCTCAAAGCAAAAAAAAATCAATGTTGAAGTCAATATAATGGAGAGATTGCGTCCTTTGTCTCGACAGCATTGATATTCAAGCTTCTAGCTCCATAATTACGAAGAAACAAAAAATGAACGTGTCTCAAATACACAGTGATTCCAAATAACAATCAAAGTTAAGTATTCTCAAGAAAGTACCACAGACGAATTAAAAATAACAACTCAAATCTAATACAATGTGTACAGTTTAACAGCTCTTTTATTAGGCCCGCATGGTGCTGCACATTCATGTGACATTAAAATATACAATCAGGCTTGGAATAGCTCTCGCCTGTGAACGAGCTCCAATTTATCTTGATGTATTTAAAATAAGTAAATATATCTTATAAACACTTTTTACAAATAAACTTATAGTATAAGAATCAATGAAATGATCAATTACTTCAGTGCATGAACTATAAATTATTGCAGGACTCCACTTGCTTTAGCTAGCAATTTTTTCTTCATTTTTTCTGTTCTTTCGTCATAAAAGCGTACTGTAGAGTTTGATGTTTTTTTGAAAATGTGATCACGAACTCAAGTAAGAAATTCAATATTTTCTTTTTGTTATTTCAACATTCATTGCTCACTGTAGTTCCATTTTGGACTATGTTCAATATGAGTCTTCGAGCTTCTAAAAAATATATAAAAAACAGTTTTTCTCACATGTTTAGATTTTTCTGTCAATGGTCTCATTCGATCCATCTCTTCTTTGAAATCTGCATATTTATCATCAATTTAATTCACAATTTTAACCTTATATTCATAAATTAGAGAAGGGTGGTGAGTAACTTTCCTTTAAGGATATTCAGTAAATCAACTAAGTATGAGTAAATAAGCTGCTTCAATTGAGGAACAATCTGCTGAATATACTAGACCTGTGACGTTCTTAAGGAACAGAATATTTAGAGAAGTAGCCAGTCCAATAAATTTAAAGTTCACGTAGCTTAAGACCTTTTTCTATCTGTTGTATGAAAAAAAATTGATCTCCACCTTGTAGATCGGAAGCACACCATAACGAAACGATCATTGAATTGCAGAGTCAGGTAGGCACCAAAGTACAATTTACTGAAAGCAATGTTCAAACTGCTAGATATTCTCGAAGCGTCAGTACAAATAAAGTAGAATTAGGGACAGTAAAATATGCAAATATAATATGCACTGGCGAGCTTTTTGCTATTCGCTTTTCCCCGAAGTTGCATATAAACAACTCGCACCTAAAAAGGTAATATATGCATAAATACGAAAGACTTGAATGCACACCTACGAAACCGTGCTTCGTTTTCTCAAATCCGGTACCAGCAGGCATCTTTATGGCTGTAAATAATTAAAATTTCCTGATATTATTAGAAAATTGTCGAATAACGCGGTTAACTCGAGTTAGTTGAAGCAGTTTCGACGATGTTAATCCTACAATATGTTCCCGTTCTGTACAGATATTGATCGTAAATTAAACTATAAAATTATCTAAATAATCCTTTGGAGTGGGTAAAACTGTTTACTTCGCTATTCTTGTTATATGCAGTAGCTCGCAAGAAAACAACATTTACATATTTTGTTATGGACCAACTCCATTCGATGTAGTATTATAAAAGTGCCTTAATTAAATGTTAAATGGTTCTTTATTATATCCTATTGATCACTTTCAGTGAATTATGAATCGTAGGTACACGAGCTGAATCTGTATACAAAAATAAACCATTACTGGACTCCATGGACATTTTCCATGCTGCATCATTTTGCAAAAGGTTTTTTTTTAAATTAGAGTCGTGCCAAAAAGTAACACGGGGTTCTGTTAGAAAATATGATAACCTTACAAAAAATTTTTATACTTGTTGAAAAAGCATTGAAATGTTAATTGTGAAAAAATTATATTTTTCTTTATAGTAAATTTTTTAGTAAATTCTTGAAAACAGGTTGCTCCAAATATAATTATTTTCTTGTAATTAGGTATTTTTCATACGCTCAAATTATTCATATATGTACATTCAATTTTAAGAAACTATAAACCACAGATTTATGGCTGTATTGGACAAATCTATAGATATAACTTCTTAAGTGTCTTTAACTTGACCGCACATTTTCAATACCTAGAAATTCTCTCATCCTTGTACATTTTTGAGAAAGCGTAACCTGATACTTTTCGACAAGCCATCCAAGGAGATCTATACCTCACTGTTTTTATTCTCCTATTTTCAGATTCAAAGCCAATAGTGACCGTTCCTTGATAGCATTATTTATCAAGGCTCATACAAATTCTGAGAAATACTGATACATGAATATATTCACGTTTATTTTATACCGAGTGATTTGAATACACATATATCACGAGAGCCGAAGTGTTTGGAGTATGACTATTAGTACGAGGAATATAGAATGTATGTAAGAAAAATAATCATAGATGTTTTGAGGTTACTACAATTTCGAGTCGTTCACTAGGGAGCTCTAACGTTTGGAATAGTTTTGGAGAGAAATAAATTGAAAGCATTATTCACTGTACTAACTCAAAATGTGTTTCGTTTGTTCATTGATTAACCACGTACATTTTGGAAAATCTTTCCTTGGCTTGCTCTGCAGGCTTTTCCAGAATAATAAAAATGTTTGAAGGATTTGATCTAATATCTGGACTGTTCGTGTTATGATTGGCATGGCTGTTGTGCGATAGAATCAAAATAGTTGAATTTTTGATTGAAGTATCATTATGAAATCCCTAAAAACGTTTTAACTGCCTAAAAAATGAACAACTACTTGAAACAAAATCAATGGATTGTATATGTCGTAAATCAAAATACGCTTATAGGTGGTGAAGTATGTCTGATATTTGGCTCCGTATCTTTCATCAGAAGATTGCCTAATTGAACCGTACTAAATGGCGATTTGAATACAAATATATCTGAGAGCTGGACGCTTTGTAATATGGCTGGATCGTACAGTGACCTGAATGGTAATTGGGCAACTATTGCATGCTCAGACTCTACGGTATCTGAATCCAAATACGTGTGAAAACAAAGTAGTAAGGACTTCGTGACTGTTGGTCCGCTAGGGAAATTCACATATAATTTGATCACCTGTGACGCATTCAGTTTTTACGAACGAATCTCTTGGAATTTGGTTTGAAGAAACCATTGCCGACTTTCTCTCCGAATTCTTCACAGAAACAGAAACTGAAAATTAAGTTTTCCTTATCGGGATTAATAACAGATGTCATCATTTATAATGAAGATGCATATAGCTTTCCACGTTGATTATTTTGATTTATAAATGAGGTAGCGATAGAAACATGTAAGGTTAAAGCTGAGTGATGCTGGCCATTTACGTCCTACATCAATGGATTGATATCTTGGATTGCCAATAGCAGCGATAGATGAACTGTTTGGCATTTATTAGATAAACTAACTACGCCACTATTAGCATCTTCATTTCAGATGTTGATGAGTGATAATTAGTAATTACTTCATATACGTCACCTTGGTACCTGCAAGTTTCGGTTTTACCCTAGAAACACATCAATCCAGTTCTACAGTTAATCGTATAGAGCAAATACGGGTATCACTTTTCAGGGGATTCAGAAGCATAAAAATGATGGTTTGGGAACGTTTTTTGTAATGAATTTATTCTGGAAAATGATTATCATTTCAAATACTTGCAATATAGGTTCTTTGATTTCAGATTTCAATAATGGAAGTAAAGTTAGTTGCTAACCGGCCAGCAGACAGACGATTCTTCATTAATTGTTAGTACTGTTTTGCATAGATACAAAACCATTTCATAGAAAAACGCTGCATCCTGAAGCTGAAATATATGATAATTTTTGACGACGACACCACTTTCTCTGTAAATTCTTCCAAGATAAAGACATCTGAAGTGATTATACCCATATTTGGGTTAACATCTAATCATAATTCAGCGGTATATCCATTTCAAATGAACATTAGTCTTAGGGCTTTCTCCTTCAAGCCATCTAAATATCTGCTTGAAAGATATTGATGTATCGTCTTCCTTGATTCATTAACTTTGCGACAGATGAATGGGTTCGGTTTCATTAAAACCATACATTATCTAAAGTGATACTTGTGAAATTATATTTTCCTTTTATTTTGTTTGATGTTTTATCATGTTAATGAGATCTTGATTTTGGGGAATTTCAAATTTAATATAGAATGATTCCGTGACGTCTAGTCATGCTACTGGAATCCAAGTGGAAAAAGCAGATGCAAATATAGAGAATCCCCGAAAAAGTCTGTATACTTTTTTTTCCATTATCGGTTCCTATGAACATTTTATTCGTTATAGAGATTCCCAAATAAAAAACGAATAGCTCTCCTACTTTTTTAATTCCTGGATAAATATGGTTATTAGCCCTGTCGTACCAATCTTTTAATGGTCTTATATTCGATATTCAATTTTTCGAATTAGATTCCGAAAATGCTAATTGTTCACACAGAGTGTTTCGTCTAGTCATAAAAACCATTTATTAGGTATTCAAAATGGTGCTGTTGCTAATCTCAAAAACAAAATTTTGATGAACGAATGATTTGTTCATTTATTCATTCCAGCGGTTCAATCCGATAGGCAATGAAAAATGGTTGTGGTATTAAAAAAAATTACAAATTTTTGGGTCCGAGCTGCATTCGAATTATTATCTGTCCGACCGTTCAGTCAAGATCAACCATTTTAGGATTAAAATTAGAAAAACGTGCTGGAACAAATAAACGTTACAAATACTGCTGGGCTGTGTTGAACTGAATTTAATTGATGAACATCCATGTTAAGATGTTCTGAGAAGGTTCAATGACGTTTCTCATTTAAGTGTCCAGAAGTGTTTCATGTTCCTAGGAGTATATAAAAAACGGAATATTTCATTTACTAAGCCATTCACTATACGGACAGCTACTTTATTAATGGTCTTCGTCAAACGCTCTTAGTCATTTCATAAATCAAAGTTTCTATCTACACTTATAATTGAATAGACACTTGTTTTGTTGCATTACGTTTAGTTCTTGGATCCCAAAACGCTTACGTGCATTTTTTGGCATTGGCTATTTATCAGATATGAGGTTCGTGTAATCTGATTTGCATAATTTCACATTCAAGATTCTTATTTGCAATAAAATCTAGCAGTCCTGTCATTCGATATGTCGCATCTGTGTAGACTAGAGAGAACTTGTGACCATCACTATCAAGTGCTATCACTAGTACACAATTTTTTCAAATCTGTGAAAGAAATATTCGAAACATTTATCATACAATACTGAAACTGAAAACCCTCTTATAAAAGATATTTTCAAGTACAAATAAACAAGTGACACTAGACAATCAATTGTAGTTATTTAAGATACACTTATTTTTACACATTATTTCAGTTGTAGATCAAGACAATTACAAGTGAACACCCTTCCACTACCGTAGTTTTGAAAGCTTTAAATCAATTTCACTTATTGGTGAATGAGTTCAGTTGGGTTAAGCATTGTCACTTATTATTGAACCAGTTTCAGTCGACTAGATCAGCTTTGAATTTTTTACTGAAAATTAGTTTTGAATCCAAATATACCAATCTCAACGCTGAAGTGAGGACGGCTCCGCCAGACCATTTTCACGTACGTTTCCGGCTTTCTAACCGAATATTTCATCTTACTAAGATACAATTGTGCAACCTAGACACGAATTTCCACAAAGCAGCGTCTGTTTTCATGACACGGTTAAAGCCAAAATTAACTGATTACAACGTCTGATGATGTTTTAAGTATTGAAGCGAAACGCGTTACGAAAAGCATTGAAGGAGTTTCACTAAGTAAGAGCATGTACCACCTACATGAATTTTCTTTTGCTGATAAACACGTAAGTAACCCTCACAGTATTCTGATTGCTCTATGCAAGGACTTGAAACCACCACGTATGACTAATAAATGAAATTTTCTAACGTTTCGCACTAGCGCCAGCAATTTGTAAAATGGCGAAATATGGTCTCGCAAAACGTTCTTTACATTACGATAAAATAGCTTGATATTGCTTCTAAAAAAAATAGTGGATTTGGACCACTCCAAATGTCGGTTTACGTATTCTTTGTCTTAGGAAAAAACTGAATTTTGGGGAAAAGTGTATCTGACCAGCTTCTGAACCCTTCCATTTGAAGATGACCTCTCGATTACCTTTTCTTGCTATAATATTAACTTTTGGACACTCGGTATGAAGAATACGACGCGAAATCCTTTCAAGACGTATACTTTTTGCTCGTTAATCCTAGTATCAAATGAGTACTTGTGCTTCAGGTGATATAAAGCCAGTTATACAATTTTTAAGGCCCGTTATAAGGCTTGATTGCAAATTACTCACTATAGATATAGCAATCATTTTTTGCGAATTATCTTTATATCAAATAGTGATTGGCTAGTGCTACAAGCTGTTATGTTATAGCTTTCTTTGCATTATCTAAACAGAAGTTACCGTTAATGCTGTATCGCAATTAATATGCAAAATGATTGCGGTTTGCGTTTAACCTCAAGGCCTCTCTATGCTAGAGTTTAAATGGGTCAGTGAAATATATCAGATAATTTTGTTGAACATTTCATATGATTTTGCTTATTGCGCCGCGCATGGTGGCGGTGCCCATCTCTATCTTACGAAGTCAAGGTCTTAACATTCGGTGTAGTATGAGTTCATATTTATATGGTAATTGAAATAATTAAACTAGATAATAAATATCTATTATAAACACAAACAACCGCATCCAGGTTATAATGTTATAGAATGCTTCATGGTCTTATCTTAATGGTAAGCTACCGTTATTCGACCAGGCATTCAACGTTCTCAAATTTATTCGCTAACAACTCATTGTGATAAATGCTTTTGTCAATGCGTGTTTTGTTTTTTATCGCTGATAAATGATAATCAGGCACAGATATATGCTGATTTGAATTTTAAATGGTATGCTAAATATTTTGTGAATTGCGGCTGTCGCTATAAAAAGAGAGTTTTTCGGCATCGTGGAATGTCACGCTGAATTAAATAAAACAATTAATTAAAAACATAGTGTTTTATTTATATTCACAGAATAAAAAAGGCGTTAATATTATTTAGGAAATTTTTATACAGGAAAAGTCTATTCGTTTAGGAATGTTGTGTTTAGGTATCAAATTTGCACTGAATATCTGGAATAAAGTAGCTCTGTGAAAATTCACTAATTTTCATTAGATGCATCGGAGAATGTATGAAATTATAAATGGTTGATTTTTTTGCAGTAAACTTTCTCTTTTTTTATTATGTGGAGCCATTTCTCATATATATCAACTTCTGTATGGAAATAAGCTAATTTTTGCATCCAAACTGCGTTGTGTTGAAATATCCTTGAATAATTTTCGAGCTTTATATTTTCATTATATATTATAGAACATATAATAATACTCAAAAAATTTTTGTTTCGTTTGGATAGTACTGTGAAATATTTAAATTTGATATTTTAATAATACTTTTGTATTGAAAGATTTGTATAATATTATATAAATAATCGTTTATTGTGTACAGGTACATTTCAAATAGGAGCTTTGAAAGATAATAATTGATTTGCTACGCAAAACTTTTTTTGCTTTTTTTGTATACGGAACTCTAGAATGGAATTCTGCAATATTTTTACAGTAAAAAATATATGTATGTACTTTATGATAATGGAAGCATTAACTACTTGATTAGATTAATTAAAATGATGCTTGAATTGTAGTACTTTATTCAGATAATTCGCACAAATTCGAATAGGACAATTTGCGTGTACAACAAACAAGTAGGCGAGTGAATTAAGAAAACTGAATTAAAAAATTCCTACAAAAATAAATACGATTTTTTATATGTATAATATTTACAAGCTTTACAAAAAATTCTAAACTTACTTAGTTGTATACAGGTCCATATTTACAAATTTCAATCCTTTCTCGTTAGACTCCATCAAATCGCTATAGGAGTGAGTTCGGCTACATTCACACGTTTTTCAAAAATTTTACATGCACCCAGACTTCAAATCTTTCACACATTGCCGAACTTTTTGACTATATATCACATCCTGCTCTACACATTGCACTCACAGTCTACAGTAGTATCACAATTGGGACTTACAGTCAAGGTGAATTGGGGGAAATGGGCAAAAATTACTGATGGTCAATTTTTGGTAAGCATACTCCACAAGCAAGGTGAATAATAAAAATTATCTTCATGAATCTGCTGCTATTTGGAATTTATATGATGAGACAATAAATCAGCATGTTTTTTTGATTTTTATACCCAAGTACGTCCACTACACGACGATTAACATGCTGTAGAATTAACAACTGGAAATTTATTAACATTATCAAAATATCGTCATTTTAGAGTGACATTTAGTCATCAAGCTAATTGCAATTGTGATTCACTAAAAAACATTTTCAGTTGTTTTCATAATTCTATGTAGAAAATTTCATCAGAAATCAAAATATATGCCTCATAATTCATTTTCAGAAAACTGCAGTATAATTTTGAAAAATTATCCTTCTTTACGAAAGATTAAAAACTGCAGTTTTTACTGAATTATTTAAATATGTTGGTGTAATCATTCCATCTCCAGAAATATTCTTATTTCTTGTCTGTTTTCATTATTATATCTCAAGTTGGCACTATACTCTGTGGCTGTTTTTCAATGAAAATTGATATATGTGAAAAAAAGCACGTTATCTGGCCTCCCTATAAAATTTACTGTACATGACTACAACGTTCCAAATTTGACTGTACTGTTTGAGAAATTTCCAGCCATCTTTGATAAATTTCAGCTCTTATTTGATGATGCACTCGTACATCTTCAATTTTCTCATTCTATCTAGTAAATATTGTATCGAACAGTTTCATTATGCTAATTCAGTATACCACATGCTTGTATATTTGCTCATTTTTATTTTATAGTTTTTATATATATCTCAAAGCACTTGAATAAATTTTTGTCAAAAATTGTTATACAATAAATTTATAAGCTGTCTTTAAGACACCGTTTTCAATAATTCATTGCTTCTTTCTGGAGATGAATGGACGTATTTTATACGAATGATGGTAGAATATTGATATTTTTACTTTCCACAACTTTAGAGTATGCTAAAAAAAATGACCATAAATATTTTTGTCTCCTACTCACCGTATTCACCTCTAACATTAACGACGTCGATCAAGCTCAACATCAAATATGGATGGCGACAGTCCTTTGCGCATTGTTACCGTTCCCGGGGGGATTGGGAGGTTGTCCCCTGGCACTGTGTCTGTGAACGTGGTGATGGACGTGGGGATTCCTCACCGGTTGCTGATGCCGCTGGTTATTGGGCACGTCGGGCAGCGCGTACCTCAGCTTCTCCCAGAACAACTTATCACCCCACTGCAAGTACACGTTGGTCTTCAGGTACAGCCGGATGTCAGGATCGAGGTCTTTCTGGGGCACCTCGCCCAAGAGAACCACTATCAACCGACGACGTCGATCGCGGAGCACCTGGTGGTGCGCGGACTTGAACTCGAACCGGCACCACTCCGATTTGATGAAGTTCTCCGACAGGATCATTATGGTCCGTTTGGAGGACTCCACCGCTTGCACTATCGTGTCGGCGAGGAACGCGCCCACGGGAAAGTCTCTGTAGTGGAGGCACAGCTTGTAGTTGGGCTCCAAGGCTGGAGCGAGCACTTCCGCAACCCACGCTTCGTCCTTCGAACTGTAGCTCACGAACGCATCGAATAGTTTCTCGCGGTCGTCACGATCTCGCTCGGAAGTTCTCTGGAAGATTCGGATTCCGAACTTCGAGTGGAACCACACGCGCACTTCTTGCCGGAAGATGAAGATGATCAACATCAATATCACCACAACTGCGAACACAGCCAAGGTAGTCACTAGCAAAGGCAGGTAGTCTTCGATCACCTGACGCTGGATAATGGTTTTGGTCCCAGTGAGGTTTCCGTTGATGCTGTTGTCGATGTTGGGGAGTCCGGTACAAGAACTGTTCTCCTGACTGATGTAGAAGCCAACTTCAGGGTTGTCCGCGTAGACATCCTCGCTGTAGAAGTCGACATCGGTTGAGTTGAACACACATCTCACCGACTTCGAGTCTCTGACTGCATCACTACGTCTGATCCACTCGCGAAGTTTCTCGGTGAACTCACAATCACAAGACCAAGGGTTGTACGCCAACGTAACTTCTATCAGAGTGGTGGGAAGGATCCATAAGTTGTGAACGTTCAAACGGTTGTGGTCAAGTTTCAGAACTCTCAACTTGCGCAAACCTGCAAAAGTTTGATTGTTGATGCTTGTAATCCTGTTGTTTTGTAGAAATATCTCTGTCAAGCTGTCCAGTCCCTCAAATTCGTAACCGTGCAGCTCACCCAAACGATTTCCTTCCAGATGCAGAACTTCCAACTCTTTCAGCCCGTTGAAAGTTTTGTTTTGTATGGACTCGATATTCGAGTCATTCAGAAAGAGTATCTTAAGTTTCTTTCGTCCAATGAAGGCATGGCTATTCATAGACCTCAGATCGTTTCCGTCCAGATATAGTTCTGTTGCGTCCATGGGTATTTGTTCGGGAAGTTTGCTCACGTAACCACTGGACGCACAATCCACAACGTTCGCAGACCAGCTTTGATCATGGTAGCAGGTGCAGTTCACCGGACAGGTCATTTCACAGTCGCATGCATCGAAATCACAACAATGACATGTGGCGAAGCAGTGCGTCTCGTATGTGCAGAGAAACTGATACGGGGCAGCCTCAACCAAGGGCACATACGTCTGGCCTCGTTTATGCAACAGCTGACAGTAGATGCTTTCCAAATCGACGAGTTTCGGCTGTGTGCGAGCTCGGTTGCCCACGTTAACCTTCTGGAGCCACTCCATGGTGCAGTCACACTGGAACGGGTTGCCTCCTATGTAAAACTCCGGCAGGTCTTTCTCTGGCGGTACGGCCGATATCCGCAAAGCATTCGGGTCCAGCCTTGTGATTTTGTTACCGAAGAGATCCACCCGGGTGAGATTCGGCTTCTTGAAGAACGTGTACGATTGCACTTTGGATATTAAATTGTCGTTGAGAAAAAGTACTTCCATGCTGTTTGGTATGGCGCTTCCGGTGATCTCCGTGAGCTTATTCGCGCTGGCGTCGAACGTGCTCAGCGAGAGCGTCGACTCGATCTCGAAGTAATTGCCCAGTTCCTCGATTTGATTGGAATGGATGTCCAACCACTGCAAGCCTGTGGGTATGAGAGCGTAATCGAACCACTTCAGCTGGTTATCGGAGATGTTCAGCCATACGAGACTCGGCAGCTTGGCGAACAACCCTTCAATGTCGGTTAGGTAATTTCCGTCCAAACGAATCGCTTGCAAATTGATGTTGCTATCAAACGCACCGGCAGATACCTTTTGGATCTTGTTTCGTGACAGGTTCAGGATTTTCAGAGCCGTCATTTTATCGAAAACTCCTTTGGATATGTTTCCGATATTGTTTTCGGTCAGTCTGAGCCCGTACATCTGTTTTAGGTCGCTGAAGGTTTCGTTTTTTATTGTGTCTATGTGGTTCTCGCCTAGGTCCAGCGTTTTGAGAAGAGGGACGTTTTTTATCACTTCCGGTACTTGCATTATTTTGTTGCCGTTCAGGTGGAGGTCTTGCAGGCTGGAGCAGTTCTTGAGAGCTTCTGGGTGTATCCAGGAAATTCGGTTGTTGTCTATGGAAAGTAGCGATAGTACGTATAGTCCATTGAAGGTATCACTGTCTATCCTAGTCAGTCTATTATTGGAGATGATAAGTGTGTGGAGGTTATACAGTGCTGAGAATATGTTCTCGGGTATAATTTCTATGAAGTTGTCATTTAAGCGTAATATTTGCAAACTATAAAGGTCTCGGAACACGGATTGTTCCAACTTGGATATCCTGTTATACGAGATATCGAGCACAACAAGTCGCACCAAACCAGCGAAAGTGGCAGCGTTAATCCAATCAGCGGTGAGTTCGTTGTGGGACAAATCCAGCACGAGGAGTTGCGTGAGTTCACTAAACAGTCCAGGCGCGAGCACGTTGATCGAATTGTTCTGAAGATACATCTCTCGAATCTCCCTCGTATCCGTGAACAGCTCTGGTGGTAAGCTGACTAGGCGATTATCGGAGATCTTGAGGATGTTGAGGGAGGTGAGACCCTCCAACGCACGATCGGCTAGCTGCGACATTCCGTTAGCTTGGAGGTAGAGTTTCTGCAGCCGGCCGAGCCCCGAGAATTGACTAGACGGTAGGCGATCGATCGAGTTGCGGGACAGATCCAGGATTTTCAAGCTAGCACCGCACTTTTCCGAAGGATTCGCGGTAAACCGAAAACTCACCACCTCGCGCAACCGGTTGCGCGTCAGGTTTAGCACTTCCAGCGCATGCAGCGGACACAACACACCTTCCGGGATATTCCAGATGTTGTTCTCGCCCAGATCCAAACGCTCCAGATTTCGAAGTTCTTCCGTGAAGGCGTTGGGTGAAAGTTCCAACGTCATGGAAGACCAATCAGTGTTATGAGTTCGCACCGTCAGGTTGCGAAGCTCTTTCAGGCCACGGAAAGCACCATCGGACAAGTTTCCAATCTTACAGTACTCAATGCTCAACTCGCGCAACTCCACCAACTGTCGGAAACTGCCCGCACTTAGTGAACTTTGGAAAAACAAGGCGTCACTACACTCCAAGCGTAATCGCACCGTGTGCTGCGGTTGGATGACGGAGAAGTTGGTGTTCTCCAGCTCGCTGTTGATGGTCCGGAGTCTGCAAACGAGGGCGACATCATCGTCGTCCTGTGCATCGGCGACGGCGACCCACTTGCACTCGTCGGGGGCCTGGTAACGCAGCGTCTTGCTCAGGGAGGCGGACAGCACCCCAAAGATGGCACCGAAGAGCAGGGCGCAGACCGTGGCCGGGTACTCCATGGGTGATGCGGACGGTGTAGGTGCGGAAGCGGCAGCCGGCTGTCGTTCTGTTGCATGTCCGGCACATTCGGCGTTCGGCGGTCGACTGACGAAGGCGGCGCGGTCGAGTTGGTGCTGGAGGTACGCAAGGCCATGGACGGCAACAGCCGAAGCCGCGGCGGCGCGGTGCAACGCCGCCGCGGACGGGGTCTTCGTGTCCGCTGCGGCCCCACCATCCTGAGCCGAAGAGCTGCAACGGTAGTACCGTCGACGGGGGCAATCGTTATGATATCGGGCAGTTTTTGCCACTGTCAAAAATACTATTGAAATTCCATGTTTTGCATACAGCATTGCATGTTTTGGAATACGCCTCAAAATACACATTTAAGAAAGGGGTGGTGACACAATTTCATCCTGTAGCAACCTAGTGTCAAAATGTCATCAAAATCCGAATTGCTTATTTCTAAGTTCAATAGAGGCCAAAGATTGCCGGAGAGATGTCAGACCGATATATAGATAGACAGATAGAGAGATAGACAGATAGACCGATAGACAGATAGACGGATTGACAGATAGACCAATAGACAGATAGGCAGATATAGGCAGATGGGCAATTCGACAGATAGATAGATGGAAGGATGGAGAGATCCATGGATATATAGATAGACAAACCAATAGAAAAGAATGACACGGTCAAAGTAAAACGCTGCTTGGAAATAATTCAAAACAGGGGGTGGATTCAATCTTATAAAATATTTTGAACTACCCTCAATAGTCATCAGAACCTTGTATAGTATGAAAAGGCCAGCATACAAGTATGTTCGTGGATGATTTGATATGTTTTCCTATTTTCCTAACAATTCGGAGGCTTCTTCACCCATTTTAAAAATTATACCATTACTTACTATGACCCCACGTCATACAGCTCTCAAATTTTATCAAAATCGGTCCCGCGGTTACTGACATTAACCGGTGAACCATACTCACCTCAAATCTTTCTTCAGATTTCATCATAACAATTTCTGGGAATGGGATATCTAGTCACCCAATTGCCTCCAGTGAATCAAAAGTTGTCTACCGGTCTATAAGGAGCAACGTCGCTTCCGTAGCTGCCGGTGGTTGCCGCTGTGCTGCCGCGGCGCTGCATCTGCGCTCCACAACGCAGTCAAGTAGGAGTCGGAGCAACGGTGGTACCGACGAACTGGCCAAGTACTTGATACACACACACACACCTAAACAGCTAAACAGCTAAAGCTGTAACCGAAGAAGCCGACCCTATGCGAACCAAAGATATCAAGCGCATCAACTACATGCTTTTATACATTTATATCTATGGATTTTGCAGTTAATCATTTGTCAATCTATTTCACTACAAGTTTGATTGGTGTAGAACGTATGGAACTATCATCCTGTGCTTGCCTTTTCATTTCATCTCAATTGTCACTGTCCACTAATTAGAACCACGTTTGATTGATGGAAGAACTTTCATCACGTTTCGGCTGTCTTGACAGTATCACATGAAAGTACACAAAAATTGTAATTATAAAAATTATGAGACGTTTTTAGAGAAGAACTGTCTTAAAATGCTTTAAAACAGCGTGATGTATTTTCATTTGCAGACTCTAGTACATAAAACAATATCAATTTAAAAAGGAATACCTATTAGAATTCATAAATTTTAATCGTAATAATCTTGCTAGTTCCTCAGTTACTGTGGCCCGGCCTGGTTTGGTCGTCCCCACCTCTAATTTATCTAGATTTTATTCTGATTTATTGATGGATCCCAAAATAGAACTGGTGAGCATTTTGGTGAGCACCTTACGATCACAATATCTCTCTGAGTTTTGACTTAATAACTCTGTTTGCCAGCACTTCATTATAGTTCATACTCAGTTCTTATCTGAAAACAACGCTATTTTCCTGTTGGCAATCAAATGAAATATAGTCTTTCCACTTTTATACAATTTGTGGACTTACAAAGCACTTAATGAGGCTTCATTGATAGACTGACGAAAATAAGTTGACTGTACTTTCTGATAATTCTTATAAAAGTTCTGCTCTTGACAAAGACCTTGAATTCCAACAAAGCACAGAGCATCTCTCTTTGATTTTTTTGCATTTTTACTTAAACATTAGGTTTTCTATCTGATCTATCATTTGAATCACCTAAGAATATCTATACTGGTATCATGATTCTTCCTCACTAGGGTTGTTATATTCTCCGTTTCTAGTGTTCAATAACGACAAAGGTCACTAGCTCCAAAATTCGATGAAATCTCCAAACCAAGTGCAAGAGTCTCCTAGAAAAAAGATTTATTCTTCGGACAGAGAACCGGCACATTAGTATCAGAAACATTCAAGCAACTTGAAAAATTGGTGTGAGAGCAGTTATTACTGTTTTACATAATCATTTGGAAGCCTGTTCTCGATGGATTCCCGTAACTTGATTTCAGGTCAAAAAGAAAACCATGTAAAATAGTACAGGTTGTGGGAACAATAGATGCTGAGAAAGGGCAAAAATCGTCAGTTTGGGCCTTTGAGAATGAGTCGGCTCCAACAACAGTTGTTCGTGGAATACGCCGATACAAATACGAGGGTCGCCACTTTTTTGGAATTATTGGGCATCTTTCCACTTTAGCACTGGACAATAAATGTGCTGATAAAAAGATTGTGTAATTAACAGTATTTGTGAAACTGTTTGCTAATTACACAACTTTTTATCTGCATGATGGAAGAGTTTCACCAAGTAAGATCATCTACAATCTACATGAATAGAGGTACTGTTCATTCAGAATGGGAGATTACAGTTTGTTTGTCTCAAGTTCTCCAAAAGGTTCGCGAAGGACATGCAAGAGTCTTGCATCAAGATAACGCTCAGGCTCACACTGCTACTCGAACAAATGAGTATTTAAATGCCCAAAATATAGAAATAATGAGTCATTCGAATATAATGACTTATTCTTATTTCCGCGGGTAGATGATAAATTAAAGGGCTTACGTTTTACATCAGCCGAATATGCGGTTGATACCTTTAATAACTATATTCAAACTGCAACCAGAAGATTGGAGATAATATTTTTAAGAATGGTTATCGACGAAAGGCATTGACTGTTTAGAAAAATATTGAAAAAATATATTATTTTTCTCAATAAAATTTGTTTTACTTTACTAGGCTCCTCAGCGAAAAAAGTTCGTCTCTTGTATACCTACACAAACAGTAAATATCAAAAAAACATTATCTTTTTCTTTGGATTTCTTAGGAAGCGATGAAAATGTACATACTAACTAACTTTGTCCAAGCTAGCTGAATTAGTATCTTTCTTAGCACTTGATACTTAACAAAAGAACATTTACCCAGTATTTGTATGAATGGTGGTAAAAGTTCCAAGTAAACGATGATCAGAATCTTAGTTAGTTAGTTTCACAGTAAGTAATACTATATCAATTGAAACGTAGTGACTTCAAAAGTCCAGAAATCATTCAAAATCACCTTATCTATATTATTTTGCGGTTCCTATATCAAATACCGCTTCATACAAATAATTATGAAGGCCAACAGAGCACAGCACATCTCCTTCCATTCAATCTTTCATTTATACCTAAACGTCGGGTTTTCTATCTGATCGCCCGTTGAAATCACCCGAGAATATCTTTTCTCGCCTCATGTTCCCCACTAGGGTTATTTATATCCTCTGTCTCTGTCCTTCGATAGAGACAAAGGATCATTAGTTTCGTCATCCGACGGTGTTGCGCATGGCGCGCCGCGACGGTTCAACAACAAATTAACTTTTTTATTTGCAGGTAGACGAGGGTGTTGCCGGTCTGAACACAGGTCATTATTTTTGTTTGATGATGATAGCGATAATCGCTGATAAGTGTCGAGTATAAATTGTGTATAAGTCAAGTTTTTCGAGGGACCAGCATCGCAAGATGATACTATTCACAACAAACTATTTTTTCATGCCTTTTTTTACTTCGTACACACAAGAAGAATGAATGTAGGTTTTACATATGATCGCGATCATTTTCGAATTTGAGCATGAAGCTTTTGGAAGCTTCATTATGTCAGCATCACAAAAGCCTCATCACTCTCCTCTTTTCTGAGCATTTTTGGTTCAACATTTTTCTGACGACGGTTAAAAATTCCACCAAGTTTCATCTTTGTCTTTTGCTCGATTCGTGGCTATAAAGTTCCTAATAAATCGCTGCCAAGTAAACCAAAAAGTTACTAAAGCTTGTTTCGTAACGTTTCGGTTTGCTGTTCATAATCAGCGCCCATATTAAGATAATTTTATTTGTAACGCTAGATCAGTCTTGCTTGCATTGATGATTCCATATTTTAATTCATAACCACAACATCACTAAGAATATGTGAGAACTTGTAGTATATGTTACACTCATTAATTTTGCAATTAATCTAGCAAGCACGTCATGAACCGTTCTTCCATTATTATAATTATTTATGGCTGGAAAATCTCACAATGTTTTGGTTTAATAATGAAGATGTAATGATTACACGCCTTTCATTGTATAAGAAAATGGTAATGAGGTGTTATTTATATGGCAGAATTTCATTCATTAAAATCAATTGGCTAGTTTGCCTTTGATCGATTGTATGCGTGAGTAGATTTAGAATCAATAGAAACGTTAGCATTGAATGAATCGTAGAAGTATTAAAAAGTACGATAATCGTGTATTCCGACGTACATCCTATCCTCACCAGGTCGAAATTATCACGCCTCGAACAAGGCTGTCCTAATCCATCCCCGATGGTTACAATCTACAGGGTTTTAAGGTCATAGTGAACAGACATTCATCCTCGCGCAGTGCTCATGAAGCGCGATAGGCTAACTGCCTTTGAGCGAACTTGCAACAGTAACACTGCTTTTGTCTTTAGAATTCGTTGCCTAACGCTTCGATTGAAGAACGTACGTGAATCGAAACGTCGCCAAGTCAATGTAGTCAGAATTGGTGTTTTCGGAACATCTACATTGTTTCAAAATTTCTGATAACATTCATTCTTGCAAGTTTGTACTGCCCTGTATGTAGATGTTGGGGATGTTTTAATATTCCTCCCGTCGATGGGTTTTTCGTGTAGCTGGATTCCTCGTGCACGTTATTAATTAGGCAATAAGAGTGAAGCGGCCGAAGCAACCTCGACCATGGCCGTTTCTTTATGACCTTCATGCCAAACCGCCATACGGCGACGCTAAACCTCACTTAATGGGGGGGGGGGAGGACGTCCGATATTGCAATGTGGATACAATATAGTGTTACCGTCAGAGGAGGGATAGTGTAAATGAACCAATGAGTCCGGATTACGGTAGGAGAAGCAAAAGGGCCAGCTGTTTACTAGGGGTCAATTTGTCGCCAATATATGATGTAGTTTTCTGAGATATTGGATATATAGAGGAGAGATATTATTAATTATTCGCAATTTCTAGTCATACCGGAATAAATCGCAGTTTATGGCTATATATTATCACATTATCTGAATCCAGGATGAATTCTAACCTCAAAAATATATTGTAATTTTTCACGCATGCAGTCCTGCAGAAAATATAAATTTTTGAGGTCCAAGCTAGTCAATACGTCCTTATGTGATATACATTTTTTAAAATTTCTTGAAATTTGTACGACCTCGATTTTTCTTAACACATGTAAATTCTGTGCTAAAAAGTAGGCGGAGTTAGTCAATACATCCCCATATCAAAAACGAATGTTTTATGTAGAGAGCGGAGAGAATTGGAATTTTCGTAGTTATTGAGGAATTTCAAATCGTCAGTAGTTGGTTTTGAAGAATGCATAGAAACTAAATGCCAAACTCAAATAAGAGTTACTGATATTGATCCAACGTTCAGGCTTGGCAGCTTTGGTACCACGTTTCGTTTTGTATCAACAATTCATGTTTGTTGGTAAGTCGTAAAGGTGAGCTTTGGCGAAATAGTGTTTAAAAGTTGCGGTTCAAGCCGTAGTTATTGATTTAATTACAAATAAGTGGAATTGTTTGACATATTTTCGGTTAGGACAGTTTGTCAACGAGCGTGGCTGTTACTTGTTTGTAATTATTAAATCAATCATTACCTTCCAAGCATTTCCGGGCAGCATAAATATTAAACAATATTTCGTCAAAAATTTCACTCACATTCACGGATTTTTTGCGTATTCTCCTGACACATCATTTGCATAACTTCCCTTTCAAATAAAAAAACAGTCAATGCTTGTATTGCAAATATGCAAAGCAATTTTGTAATCTTGAAAAAAACTAGAATTTTCATTTACAATATAAGTCGCAGAATTCAATTCGACATAAGATACATGAACGCCCATATAGTGCCCTTCATAGGATATAATGCTAAAAAGGCATTCAGAAACCCAGAGTTTTTAAGCCGATCTACAGTCTGTAATGAAGTCCCCTCACGTACGCACGACTTCTTCTCTCTACCGCCAGGCAGTTCTAAAATCGAATCAAATTTTACGGTTGATATGCCGGCTGCTTAGTCATTATTCGCATGTATGTATATACATGACAAGTCAAGAAGTACCTGGTACTTTTTGCTGCAAGATCGAAGTCACATTTTTTTCGATGGGGGAGATGTATAGGCTTTTTGCGAACATTCACAACAGGAGAGTTCCTCAGTGTTGGCTGTGTGGAATCAATCAATATTTATTTCCTTTCACAAATATCTTTTAACAGCACTTCTATGTGCTGTGATCGTTCTCAAAATGAAAACATATAAGCAAAACAACCAGCTCTTGTATGTTGTTTTCTTTTATATTTTCTCAAAATGGCAGATCCTCTTTGCAGGCCAAATGTATGAAGATAAATATTGAGTGTATGCTCTCCATTATGCATCAGACCTGCATGTTTCGTCTTTAGCCTAGACTCGTCAGTATAAGCTGGCGTGCTAACGGTAGAGAGGAATTGGGTGGTATATATACAAACATCAACACTCATCTCTAAGCGTACAGACAGACTTAAAGATGGACTCGAGTAACATTTTCGTGATGTAGACGTGTCATAAAATGTCCAAAAGATGTGTTACCTCAAAATTTCATATTTTTGCATAACAATAATAGCAGACAGCTGTCATAAAAATGATGTAGCAACTGTTAAACGAGAACAATTTTTTCGCGTCTGATGCGCCGAGGTTTGGTCTCCAAGTTCACTTGAACTGAAATTTACCGATTCTGTGTGAATATAAAACAATATACCGGGCCGTACCAAAACGGTTTTGGTCGCGAATCCTGAACCATAACAATGGAAAAAACTATCACGTATCCAGAACCGTATTTCATTACACCGTGACGCCTGCCTTTTGCAGAACCGATTTTTTTGTCTGAATCATCCGCTTGTTTGTCGTGCATTCATAAACATGTCTGGAATATTATATTATGTATATACCTACCCATGTCAGGTATTTTCGACATGTATATCTGCCTGGGAGACACTTACTAATTGGACAATAGGGTAAGCAGAATATTTACAATACTGAGGTTTAACATACGGAATAAAACCGACCTACTCTTGTATGCGAAACGAGAAGAATGCAAAAGTTATCTAATCAAATCAAAGCCATGATACCACTAATTCAAACAAATCCTGGAATAATGAATTCATTTTTCTACTTCCCACGCTAAGACGGGGCAAAGTATTATTACCGTGAAAATTGTAGAATACTAAATATTGTGGTTTCTTGACGTTCCATGACATATACGTCTTGAAAAAACATGTCACTTGTTTCCTGTGCCTGTGCCTGTGCCTGTGCCTGTGCCTGTGCCTGTGCCTGTGCCTGTGCACAGGTACTTCTCTTAGAAACGGTGTCAGGTGGATATAATTTTTAGTCATACCAGGCTGTTCAATATTTTGATTGGAATTTAGACTATTGTTTCACTTGATGCAAGTCATTTTTAGAAATGGGAAGTTATGCAAATATTGGAAAACTTTAAAATATACTAAATCAATAAAACTCGTAGTATAAGATGAAATAACGAAAATTAAAATGAATGTACATCCATACCACTTAAAACCTATTATTCATGATTTTTTCGTGACAAAATGTTACCAACATTCAATAGGTATATTTGGGCTGTGTATTATATACTTAATATAAATATGCACATGACTAAGTACTTTTTCGCCAGGTTGGCTGTTAGCTTGTTTCTCAAAACGAATAACGATGTTATTCAAGCTGGAGGGACACATAATAATATGGAATTATCCGACTTCAACTGCTCTGGTATTTAATTTTTGGAGCTCGCAAATGAATTCAATGAAAGTCACTGAACTTCCTCTCGAATGATGGACGTTTTTGGAGCAGATCATTCTGATAATCTACACCTGAATCTGAATGTTGCCTGTGTTTATGCGCAAACGGGCAACACAAGCGGGTTATTATTACAACGTTGTTTCCGACGTTATCCGAAAATGGGCTAATTTGTTCTGTTTATGTTTCAGCGAGTTTTACTGCAGATTACTGCATATGGATCATCCATAATGAGAATGGAGAAAATTGACTCATCTACTTGTCTTGGATAATATCTAATTCTTGAATTATCAGTACGACGCCATATGGGATCTTCAAAAAGCAATTCCTTTAGCGTTAGGCGATTAGCGTTGAAAATGTTACATAAGCTGATAGATACCATCAACCTATAGCTTGTAAAGGAGTTCTGGAACAACATGGAATATCCGGGAAAACCCATGGAAATAATAGTCAAGAATTTTTAGGGAGAACGTTGGATCATTCGTATATTCAAGGAAAATATTAACTTGTTTTAAACTTGTTTCATTTCTGAAAATAAGCGCATTGATAACATCGTTTCTCATTCGCATTAATACTTTCTTAGTCAAGAAATATTTTTAGGGATTTTTTGCACATTTCTAATGGCTTGTTTATAACTGGATTGGCATAGAGATTGAGGTGAACCTGCTGTAAAACCTCAAACTTTTATTATACTTGGCCTATCCTGAAGATGTGTGATGAATCTAGGAGACAGCCTCGGAAGTTTGAGAAGTTATTTCAAGTACCTTGTATAATCCTTGTGTATGAGTATCATTTTTTCTCATCCAAATGAACATACTTTTTATTTCTGGCATCTTACATACTCCACTTATACGAAACCTTTTGCTCCCCTGGTCCCAAAAATCTCGCTCAATGTTATTACCTTCATTATAATGTTGCTTGAAGGAGACTTACGCATGCATTTAGACCCGGCTCAATATTCTTCCTACATCTATAAACTTCCGATTTTACAGCCAATAAAAATCAGCATCACCCCATATCTACCGAGAATGGATGATCTGAAAAATACCTTTGGCTTTTCAGCGTGTTTTAATTAATTTTTAAATCCACTTTTCGGGATTCTACTATAAATTAAAATTATACGCGGCGTCCGGCGGGCCCTGGCGCCATAAAAATTAATGAAAACGGCCTTTTTTCCTACCTATGTAGAAAGGCCGATTTTATTTGCGTTTATCGTGCGACAGCTATGAGGTCTGCGCCAGGAAGAGAATTACTTACAGGGTGGATATTGGGACAGGGAGCAAACATAGAATTAGTATGACAAAATATTCAAAAAGTAGCGATGGTATGATCGCCAAAGTTTTGTAGAAAATGCTGTTTCATTCTCTGAAATTGGTACATTGACGGAGAGGAAGAGATTAATTTAACGGACTGTCCGACGATGATTTGAATATAAATCGAAACGTGACGCGTTTCGCTGTAAGAAAAAAAAAGTTTTTTTTTTGTGAAACTGCGAGTTTAAGTACACAATTATCTTATCTGCGTCAAGGAGGAGTTTCACCAAGTAAGAGCATCTACAATCTACATGCCTTGTAAAAGCTTTATCGGTAATGTAACTGAATTTCGAAGAGATCTTCGTGAAACTGATCCATTCAATGGCAATATAAAAATGCAATCTACTTGGAGACTGTTAGTAGTTCAAGTTATCAATAACCTCTGAGGTCTTTTTCGTCTCAGATACATTCATGTATGAATTATTATACATGCGGATGACCGAGGGGTTTTAGTTTTTCTACTCCTCGGAGAGTCTCACACTTTAGCCGACCGAACAATTCTATAAAGCTTTTCCTACTGATAAGTGCTATAAAAGCTTTTCTCTGTCTAAAAACGGTAGTACTGCTCCTCCAAACGGACCTCATATACCGGCATCTGCCTTCCTGTAAAAGTTATGCCAAGTATTTCGGAAGAATGTTCGTTCATCTGCTTTTTTCTCTCTCTCTCCTTTAATTCGTTTATTTTCTACAGCTAAAAGAACTTGGCGTCGGTGCCGTAAAGTTATTTCCATTTTATTCGAAGCAGCACCAGCATCGGCAGTCCCAGTGGTACCGGCGATCATTAGTTATGGGCAAGTGTAAAAGTCGTCGGCTGGAAATTCACATTAAAACGGGCAAATACAAATTGGCTCCTAAATTTTAAAGAATTTCGGGCTACATTCGCATTTTTCTCAATGATGACAACAAAACCAGGGTAACGAAGAGGCAAGTAGAATTTGAACTTCCCACGCATCACCATAAATTCCTGTAAATTCTTAAAATAATGTTCACCTATGCTCAAAAATGGATTGGAGAGCAAGTTTTAAAAAGCAGAAATTGCGACATCTGATACTTGGAAAACATAAGATAAAGTATATAAGAATTTTCAGACCCTCAATTTTGTTTGACGACGCGCGATGCTTCAAAATGACCATGAATTTTAGAAAGTGTGACAGAACAAAGTTTCACATTTTCAACAAGTTTAATCATGCTAATATTCAAGAATATACAAAAATTAAGAATGTGCTGATATTTTTCATTTCATACTAGTGACTCGCTGCCAACTCATGAATGTTCTTAAGTATGACCTACACTATAACCCCATAACATATCCTCATCAAATATTTCCTCAAAGTTCATCGAAAAACTAGCAGTTAGACAAACATCGACGGAAATTAGTGACAATTATTCTTCGATTTTTGGGTGAACTCACCAATATAATGATTAAATTTGTTCTACATTCGAGTAGCTAAGGAGGCAAGACCTAAATACCAAGATACAGTGATTGCTTCTAAGAATATTAGTAAAATCTTTTATAGAAATGGTCTCAAAACGGATCCATGTGGTTTCCCCACAGTAACGTTCATCGTTTCTTTACAATTCCTCCGTCATAAGAATTCCTTTATCAAAATGAATTTCAGTATTATGAATAGGACTAAAAAATGTATTGTCGTGTATTCTTCACATCAAAGGGCACCATAACAGACAGATTCCTACATCCGTAACTACCCCTATCTAGTGCCTCCACTGTAATACTGCCTCCATAATGGACTTCTAGAGACCATACTTTGCGGGAGACAATCCATTTTAAGTTTCAACATACTATTTATGAATCATTGTAACAGCTTTTCCAGTCTGTTTAGCATATGCAAAAGCTTCTACATAATTCCAATCGTCAGAGGTTTTTCACAGTTTTAGGTATTTCCTTGGCAAATATTTTCACAACCTGCTTTGGAATTTGGTCAGTCCCTGTGCTTTCCTTATAAATACATCATTGTGGCTTAGACGCTTTATGTATATCCACTAATTTTCGTTCCATTGTTGCAGGTAAGTAAACTCGACCCATACGATGTTGATTGCTTGATTCGCCCAGTAGGTAAGTCTTGCGGCTACCTCCATTATCATCGCGGCATTTTTCGATCTTTTGTGCGTTGTTTTGATTTAGGTGAGCTCAAGTTAGCGAATGCGGATACCCTTCTTCATTATGAGCCTCTTTGCGCCGCGGGATTTTTTAGAAAAGCAAATTTACATTTGCACCGATGCCAAGACGAGCGAAAAGCCCAGCAGGATTTACATATGTATGCCGGTGTACAGCTGTGCAACATGACTGTAACGGCTTTTACAGGGTGTCCAGGTTCGTAATTGGGAAAGTTCGAAGGAAGATCGGAATTAGACGATGAAGCTCAGTTGCAACAAAGCATAGCATATGCGCCCTATAATCCCATACAACCAATTAATTTTTTAGAAATATTAAAATGCATTTAAAATGTCTATGTCCACGAGTCGGATCTGTTATAAGATTCCAAGCTCAAGGTCATTGAAAATCAATTTTGTTTTTGAGGCGATAGTGCCTAACAAGTAGAGGGAATTACCATGTTACTGCATGATGGTGAGTAAGGTTCATTATAGTTATTTTTATTCGCTAATTCACAAGATAGAGACAAAATTACTATAGTACAGTATGATTCGGAACATGCACCGGCCTCTTGTGGAGCCGGTAATTTTTTCTGAGATATAAATACGAATTCATATATTGCGTCTATCTTGGAGCTTAGCAAGTAAGTCCCATGACTATCTATATGTTTTATCTTCCTAACGAGACCTGTAAAATTATTTCATGCTTGATATAAATGTATTCCCAACAACGATCATGTTTCAGCAAGAAATGAATGGAATAAAGGAATGCACTCACTTTCACGATTTATTTCATCTCTTGAAAAAATGTCACTGCCAATAAATCTGAATATTCGAACAAAACTCACCTACTGCTAAGAAATTTTAGTAACAGGGACCAATTACCAATAAATTACCCTGTTGTGCTGGATCAACTGGTTTTTTCTTTACACCATATCCACAGGAAAGGATTCCGCGACATAAAGGAATCCATACCTCGCATCCGTTTTGGATGTGTAAAGATTTGCAACCGGACTCTTCTGTATAATACGCGGCTGCACTTGGTTACGTTGAACTTCGGAATGTAGGAAAAAAATACGAAGCTACTTGCTGCTATTCATTTACTTATATTTTAACTGTCCCATGATTATCTATCTCTACTACAAAACCTTCAAGTGGAGTCAGAAACCAAGCCTAGTCCCATCTACTCTTTTACGCGGAAGACGAGGTGAATAACCATGTACTCGCATACATATATATTCCATAATACCGTCATGCTCAGCATTCTCACCTTTTTAAAGTCGTTACGTTCACCAATTAAAAAAAGTGATTGTCTTTACGACCACATACAATTGGGTCACCCTTTAAAAAAGCGATTTCGATGCATCTAACGTGCGACAGATTTACATATATCTGAAATTCAATTCGGTATTCGAAAGCTGGTACGGCACATGAGATCATGCTGGTTGTACGAGGGGCGTACGAAAAATTCGTACCGGGTTTCAGATCCACAAAGAGTTATTTTTTATCACGTGTCTTGGGGTTAATGTCACCAATAATATGTCTTGGCATGACCATGTTGTCTTACTTAGTCAGCTTGTCAGGAGTTGAGAATCGTCTTCGTATGCAGAACATTTTATTACCGAAATAGCTACAGCTACTAGAACGTCATTGAAATATTGCTCGTAAGTGTGGGGATGGGATCCAAAGCACTTCCTGAAGCCTCTGGATTTGGACAAAAGGGGCAGGTCTGTGATCTGTGCCTATTCTATATTGTTTATCCTACTAGGATAAATTTCCGAATAAGCTGTTTCGGCAGATAACGCCGGGCTATTAGTCTACTAGAGGAGATCAACGGACGTATCTTCACCAGGTCGAACATCCAAAACCTCGAGCGTTCTACAAAAGTCATGATTGAAACACTTTTCTTGAATAATCTGTAGTAAAAATTTCTAAAGCAAGCCGCTCCCGACCGTCGCTGTAAGTTGACATTTAACCTCTCATTGCGCTTATGTAGAGTGAGAGGTAAAAAGGGTCCGATAATTAGTGTCCATATTGAAATGAAGCGTACCAAAAACGAGTCACCCTCGTACCAGTTTCAAGTAGAAAGTCTCTCATAAAGTTTCACGACTGAGCCCGGTTCGGCCGCGTGTGTGTGTGTTTGTTTTTGGGCGTCCCTTAGGAGGCCAGCATGTCACTTTAATCAGCTTAACGATTGACACGACGCTTTTTAATCGCCCGCGCCCAGGTGCCAGCCTCCCGCGTTAACTCCAACACCGGCAAGTCGCACGCTCTTTTGTTTCGCGCTTGCTCCACCCGTCTGGTGGATTAACTTTTTCCACAACTCCGTTTGTCATAATCTGATCTTGTAAATTGCCGGAATGTCTAGACAATTTGTCATTGCTGGTTCTTAATACCAAGGTATGATAGTATAGGTTTTTTGTTCATCAATCCAACCTTTTTTTCAAGAGCCATTAATATCTTGGAGACGTTGGGAGTTTTTAAATGTATTATCCAAAAGAGGGCATAATTTCTAGATAATAGTAGCCTCTTTTCTCTTATAACAATATCACATCTTTTTGATCAAGAAAAACGACTCAAATTGTGATTATTTTTGTAATTTTTCAGTAGCCTGTGAACAGTCTGGTCGCGTAAGCTTCAAGGAGAAGTTTAATCAACGTTTTCCAAAGCTGCGGATGTGGATGGCTTGTCTCCTTTTTCCCTTATAGTTTGTTCTTGGATTCATAGTCACGAGTTGTTGCTGTTTCTAAGTGTTGACCTTCATTTTGGTTTTATAAATAATGCAAATGCATTACTCTGTATCGGAGAATCAAATAATATTTAGCTCTAATTTGAGAACAAATCACTAGTATACAGGATCAATTAATGCAAATTTGATTATAATTGTTAGAATTTAACATTCGTTATTCTGTACTTTTAAAAAGCTACTGAAGCAGCCGAAACTTCAATAAAGTCATACGTGGCAGTCAGATCCAGTAGGATGCATTTCGAAAGAGAATCGCTTTGCTGCAACTAGATATTTCTACATACCCATGCATTCCCAGAGGAAAATCTCCATCTTCTGAACTTAGCCCAACCAATTACCGTTTGCTCATGTATCTCGTGCGTCAAGCGAAACTCATCAGCGTCTTGTCTACACATACTTACGTTGCTGTCCCTAACACATATTCCATTATCACAAAGTACGGGTCTATAGTAATCGAAATCGCGGAGGGGCAATGCGCGAGCGAGATGGAGATATAAATTGCTGTTTACATACGGTTAATTACTATTAATTAACCGCTCGAGAGCCATTCTATTAATCAACTTCGATGGATTGCTGCGGAGCTGACTGTACTTTCGTTCGATTTAAGGGGACGGTATGTCTTTTATGTACATTATCCAGTTATTTGATATTTTCGAATTGTCTGAATTCCAACTGAAAATGCCTTTAAGTTTGTTATGTTTTTATATTACTTTTGAGGTGAGCTCTAACTTAAGCGAAGGCCACTGCACAAAACAAATGGAGAAGACGGAGCAGTCAAATTGGCTGAAAGTTTCGTGTAGTATACCGTTGACCATCGACTGAGAAAGCTGAGGGTTCAAGTAATAAATAATTCTTCAACATTAAATCGGTCCTTCCGGAATTTGTAATTAAATTTTCAATATGTTCTTCTTTTTTTTTTAAATGTATTGATTATTATGACATTTTTTGAGAACAACGACTCGATTCGCCTCTCTGAGGATTGCAACGTTACCAGCTTACTACATGAATAAAACTTGTTTTTAAACATTTTCCCCGCTCCCTCACGCCAAAATAAACTTTTTTTAAGAACTTCATTTGAAGGGCTGAAGTTGTAAGGGTTGCAGCTTCGCACCATTGACTGCATCAGTCCCTACATCCCTTAAAAATGATTCTAACATCTTAAGAGTGACAGAAACTCTGATTTCGTCGCTGCCAAAATTAACAACATTCAAATTTTCGTATCGATAATTTTTTTTCTCTCAACATTATTATGTTCAAGTCGTTCCTCTTAAGAAAATCGATAAATTAAAATCGCGCACTTCTTATCTCGACATTGTAACGTCTATTCAGGTGATGCGTCGAACTTTCACAACATGTATACCACTAATTAAAGTTCGATGGTTGTAGTAGTAGTTTGATATATTTCGCAAGAGTAGAAACATAATGAATGTTTTTAATGAAGTTAGTGAAATTGTAATTTGTTAATTAATCTCTACATAATAATTTAGTTTTAATAGTACTACGTTCTATCTTGATAAAAGTCTCCCCAAAAGATACATTAAATATTTGTTCAAATACAGATAACATCAGCATTGAAGATATCACAAAACATTAAAATATTTGTGTTAATTCAAAGAGAGTTCTGATACTGAATCTTGAAGAACATTCCTCAACCTTCCATTTTAAGGTTATTTTCTCATAAATTACATGGAAATTGCTAAACTAATAGTTGTACTTAAAGTTACCGATTATCATAATAATTTCGATGTGATGGTAGTTTAATTAACTTTGACCAAAAAAGTGAACTTTCGCATTTCACTCGTAATGTTCGATTATACCTTGGGGTAGTTTTTTCACAGTACGCTATTTACATAAGCGATGTTACGTTCAGGAGCACAGCTAATATATTTTTTGTATTAAATTCTGTTCGATTTTGTCCTTCAAAAAAAAAATTAATATTGCATCTGCACCATACTACCAAATTGAAGTTTGTTTGAAGATGGACTTTGTAGGCTCTAGGAACTCTAATATGAACGATCAACAGGTGAAATAATAGGTTAATGTCCCTTTAAAAATATTCGAAAGGATGCTAATATTCTGGGATAGCTATCATACTCACGTAGGAATATAGCTATTTATTCTTTCATTATTCATTTGGATTTTCTCCAAATCAATCCTCTTGGCAGTTCAGGTGATTCTACTCATATATAGGAATTATTCGCTTTGTATTTTGTAGATAATCACATTTTAAAAACAAATGCGCTTGCAATACATTCAGGATATTTTCTTTGTATTTTTCTTAGAAAGAAACCATATGTCCTCGACATTTCTGGAACAGCATTGCGTTCCACTTTAGTTAGCAACACATAACACATAAAACATGTATAACAAGTGAAACTGATTTTAGTTGCAAATGTGGGAAACAACATTGTGATTTATCATGATTGTTTTATATCTGGCGAAGCAAAACTATATCTATCTATTTCATGTGATACGATTTATAATACCTCCGACTATATTTAACTCTTAATCATTAGCATTTACAATACGGAACACGCCTATGGCTACTGAAAATTCCTGTTCTCTATTTGTTTGTTATTATGTTGATCTCATTTAATGAATATCAGGCAGTTCCCTTAATTTCTTTACATAACTGAGTAATTTATATAAATTATATACGTGTTATGTTAGTAATTACAAACTTTGATCTGTTAATCAGTTTAATTAACAAAAATAAAATTGTCATTTTTGTCAACGTAAATTGTAATAAATAAAGTTTTAACCTCAAAACGTTACGCCATTCATTAGTGGGTTGAATTATGCACAGTACTAAAATTGAGGAAACTGTTTTTATAACGTTGTTTATATCGTTCACAGGGAGTTTCAAGGTTGATATTAAAAGTAGAAACTGTGTACGTAATGATTTTGATGAAACATATTTTAGGCTACCGGCATTTTTCTAAAAGATTAAATATATATATATATATATATTCTTCAAAATCTGAAAGAACATTTAACTACCTAAACCGAAACTTTCGTCCTTGCCAGGTCAAATGTTCTAATTTTACTAGACTTATAGGATGCATTTGATTTCACTAATTTGATTTTAATTTATTGTAGATTATCGGCTGATGTCTTCTTTTCAGCGAACTGCTTTGATATCCGCCAGGTAAATGAAAGCTCGAAAAAATAAACGGCTACCAAAGTGATTTGATAGTAGCACTTCCAGAGGCGACTTTGACCGTCAATTTCGGCATTCTTTTGTTTGTCGGTAGCGGCGGAATCGAGAGATCGAGTAGGCGCAGGCAAGCGCGACTAATCGTAGTTGCCGCGTGAGCGGTTCCGACCGACAGCTTAGCCAAGGCGAACGGCACTTCTCGTCCATCCCGTCGAAGTGGTACCCGGACCGAGCGGGTATTCAGATGAGCCATCGGTGCGTTATTGTCTGACTTCTTGACTGCCCCCGCTCGGTACTGTCTGCTCCGTACTTCAGCAAGCGATTCGGAATAATAGGATAAAATTCATTAAATATTTTACATGTACAATGACTGTTGATTGTTGCAACTTGCAGTTTTTGTGAGCAGTACCCTTGGCAAGATGATGATGTGCCTTGACACCCTCACGGCTTGATATGTTTCAATGGTACCGAGCATTTCCACATTTTTGTGGCCAAGTCCAAAGTTGACTTCCAGAATTTTTTTTTGTTAATTCAAAATTCTCTGGTTTTAACAATTAGCTAGCAATTCCTCGACAAGTCTGTCTAATACTGAATCCAATATTTTGATATTATATATGACTTCATATTTCAATTTTACTAAACCATGTGACAGTAGTTTTCATAATATAGCTTAGAACTAGAGTTACCTTGCTTGGTGATGAAGTTGGAAACTTGGAATTCCACTCAATGGGTTGGAATGAACTCATACATCTGATGGTGTCACTCGATTCGTCATAACAAAAATGATTTTGTAGGTCCTCATATTCAGCTGACTGTAAAATTATATTGCAATGCTTTCCCTTGTCCATAGCCATCTAAATTTGTTATAAAAAGCTTATTTCTATTATTTAATAATAACAATGAGTAACATGAGATATTTTGTCTATTATGAATATAACTACAAATACATTCTTTGGGAAGTTCTTAATCATTCCACTTGACTCCATCCTTTTTCAAATCATTATACTTCTAAGAGATTGGACAGGTTTCCGTATAAAAGCATCTGATATTTAACGCCTCAGATGAAACAAAACGAAAAGAAAATGATGTGATCCATAAAGAGAAAAACATTCATTGTTTCCAAACTATGATTTTATATTCTTCAACACAATTTAACCCGCAAAACATCATAAAAAACGCGTTCTGCTCAGTGCCCTCAAAGACGAAGATATGCAGCTCCGGCTCTAGGATAGACATACATTTTTCTGTAATGTGAACAATTTATGAGTAAGCTTTGTAACTTTGATAAACGTACCTAAAAATTATATTAATTAGGCTAGGTTAGTTTAACATCAGATAACTGTTATGTCTGGTCTGCCAGCCTTGGAAATGAAGCTGTGCCCAATACTTGAATCGACTTCCATCACGCTTCTTGGGTCAATATCAACAACAAGATGTCATCACACATGCTGGCGTTTATGAAGAAAATTTCATCCACCAAAACACTGCTGCTCCTCTCGCTCTTTCAGAATCTTTTAAACGCGCCTGAACTCGCACAGGACCTCCAATCTGGAAGATCAAAGACAAGTGGCTGTTCTGACCAAGCATAATAACACTGATTCACATTTTTACCAGGTCCAACTTCCATCGCCCCGAAAGAGCCTATTTCAAAAGTCATTCTTTTGAATAACCTCAGGTTGAGGAATGGGCTACCGAAGATAATTGTAGTTTTGAGCATTTCAAGGTCAATGTGAGTGGACACTTACTTCCGTAACGCTTCTGTGGCCAGATAGGCTTACTTTTGTCTCAACCTTTTGGAAGACATATTTCCGTCCTCACACTAAAGATAATGTTGGCTATAGATGAGTCGTGACCTTTATATGAGCTTCTTGGTACAGTGTTGTACCAGAAAGCGAGGAAGCAGAGTACTTAGCAAGACTTGAAACCATGGATGAGCTCAAATATCTGCTGTCTATTAGTAGACGCATGGAGATGCAGAGAACTGGCAAAAGCATACCTATAATGAAAAGATATCATGCCATGCAAACCACCAGGTTCATAGCAGATCCTGACAAACGTCGGGAGCTATGGCTTGTGAATAGGAGTAGAAAATCAACTAACCTTCTGGTAGGGATTTTTCTGGACATACACAATTTCCTATTATTTTATTTGTGATTTGGTGCTTTAAAAAAATTGTTACAGCTCCATTTGTTCATCCAAAACGAGTCATGAACGATGTCTTAGATGATCTAGGTAATATATACTTAGTTTTTTTCGTGTTCACGTTTTGGAGCGCATGCCGTATTTTGCTTTAATTACATATTTCCCATGTTTCTATATTTTTGTTATTTTCCGAAGGAGCTGAAGCCTGACCTGACCCAAGCCGTCAACAAAAACTCCAAACGAGAAACTAGTTAGTGTTTACGACCTTAAACAAAACCGAAGTTTGGCGACGGTTGGTATCGTAACCAGGTTCCTCAGTTCGTTTTGTGGTTACACGGAAAATTAACAATATGGCGGAGGAAGCACCTAAGACAGCCACGGCGCAGCCTTGTTTGTAGACTAATCCATTAAAGACGCCTGAAAAACAGTCAGACGTTCGTATTTTTCAGAGAGTAACGAGAATAAACCGGCTAGTAAAAATAGTTGATTACAAAATAGTTCTGTTCCTCTCGTTTGAACCGTCTATGTAAGGAGGACCAAAAGTTTCCGGACGAACATGTTTGAACTTGCTGGAGACTGAATAAAATATCGCGCGATCATAAGGTTTCTCACAAGAAAAGTAAAAAACTAGATATCTAACAGATTTCAGTCTATTTTTCAGTTCCTTTTATAATGAAAAGTATGTCTGATTGTGGAACTTCTATCGGCACTTGACTTAAAAACCAATTTCCTACCACTGAGTGCTTCATTCCCAGACATTAATTTCCCTATCATCAAGACTTCCATTTCGTCTTCAGGAATGTTCACCGATAAAAAGTTTCCTGCTACTTTTGCTACTGAGGAACGAAGGAAACTATAAGCTTTTAATTTAATTGAATTGAATATTTATCTTAGATATACATATTTATGTGTTGTAATTATTTCTGAACCGAGCATCTATGCTATGTTATTACAACATTTAATTATCAGGTTGGACTGTCATCAGCTGCTATTTATATCGAACAAGTATTCTGAAAGAAATATGGGTAGCATGCCAAAGCACTATACACTACACTTTCGTGAACTAGTAAATCAATTTTCAGATGCTTATTATCAGTTTTATAAAAATCACAAAGTGACAATTGTCCTTTATTTATGCTAGTCTGTGAAACTGTTATTATAGTTTCAGTAGTGAGATTTGATCCTTGACAAGTAGAACGTTGTACGGGGACAATTTATGTGGAGATTAGACCAGTAACGTTTGTATTTGGCTGTATGTATACTAGTAGAGTTATTGTTGCTATTATGACACACATATTGTTGATGACTGTAGAGCATGATACAGTAATTTCTGAGACAGATGCTTAAGTGTTAGATGACCTAGATATAATATAAACCGAGTTATTTCTCTGTTTTTCTTTCATGGAACAGCTTGAAAAAATTGAGCGGCATTACCTTCCATGAGTCTACTCCACTTTGCATTCCAAATGCTAACAAAAGCGACTATTGTGGTTTCATCAACTTTCAATGAAGTTCAGCCTCCTCCAAAGACAATTTGGTTAGTTACTCCCTCAAAATGAACTCCTCTGATCTGTTGTGCAGTCAGCGTACAGATTTTCCATCTGATAGGGTGGAGCAACGGAAAAAGTGCCTTTTCCCTGAAATAGGGCTTGAGACTCGGAGTCCTATAATCTTTAGAAAACTATAGGTATATGATGCAGAATTTCACGGAATAATGTGTTTTTTCAAACAGGTTGATTCAGGAGCTCACCACGAATCTGACCTTCATTACTACTAAGGAATGCCTGGGGACCTTTGAGGGGCCATTTCAGTGCTTGCCTACATTTACAAATGAGCCGCCGTGACCCCTTGAGATGGAGCACCTATAAGAATCGAATAAAATTTGATTTTAATTAAAAAACTGAAATATCCAATGAACTAGTACTATTGATTGTGAAATACGGAGTAAGAAGCCAAAGAGGCAACCACACTATTAAAGACTTGGTGCAAAAAAAATTAATTTGTCTAAATAACTCATAATCTGCACATACTAGTATTACGATACCAACTCTGGTATGTACAAGTGTAGTTGTACATGATTAATAAACATCCATTTATTATTATATCGTGGATGCATTATTTATACTTATTTCTTGTAAATTATTGCCTAACCACAAGTTTTTATCTATACCCTTTGGTTTTACAGCCACAGTACAAGCCAAGCTCATAATTCTGTCCCTGTCATGCCTATAAAGCTGGATATCCACAAAAAACAGAAGGATAGCTCTTTTTATGACACATACAATATTCAGCTTACCCCACAGAAAAATTAACCAGCATTATTCTATAATGACGGTGAAAGTTTAGTGGCCCTTGACGGTTAACAAAACCTTTTTTCTTTGTTGTTGGCGTACCAACAGCAATTTGTGTTTTTTTACGGTAGGGCAATCTCCTATCTTTTGTCGTTTTGGCCTACCGATGATTTGTATGACTTTTTATTGCTATTGGGACAATGCCACGGTGGTATGCGGCATGATCTTCGTAAAAAATTATATTTATGAGGTATAAAATGATAAAAGGATTTGTTCGTGCCTCTGCATTTTGATTTTGGCTTCGGAATTCAAACGGATGTTGCGGTACTCGTATCGCCATTGCAAGCTATCACAGGTAAGTGATGGTATATCTTGAATCAGGTAATTTCTATTCCCTTAGAGTTCTTCAAATGATAAAGCATAAAATCTAGACCGCGTTTTGTTTTGTATACAAACGTCATCAAACAAATGTATTGGCCAATCTGCATGTACCGGTTGCTAGTACCACGTATGACTAAAACCTTACTACTTGTTTTTTCATTCAAAAATGGATTATTTTTGTACTTTGATAAAGGCTACCCAGACAGCCGATTTGCTAGTGAAACTATTATGTAGAGATTATACTTTATTCCTAAACATACTATGAATTACTTTACGAGAATATGCCATTCTTTGAGTTTTTCGAATTCATTGATAGATCATTATTGTTAAGCCATGTCGCAGCCTGAAACTGAACTGAGTCCATTTCTTTATGCTTATTTATTATTAACTAGGCGGCAAACATGAAGGTATCGACACTCTGGACCAGCGCTATTGTTATTTAGATAAAATGAAGAAGTACTAAAGTGCCGATTGCTGAAGAACACCTAAGTTGCCATTCCTGGTAGGAGATCAAACATAATTATGTCTTCTCGACATACTTTGATCTGTCATCTAGGTGAGAAGTAATCAGATCTTTTCTTTGTTTCTGTAAGCTACGAACGTTTTATATAATTTCCATATTGATTCTCTCACCGTTGTGCGGGAACAAAATTTCTCTAATGCTGCATTAATTAATATTATCTACCCCAGGAGAAAGTTACTTCCTTTTTGCATGCCAGCATGTCAGTATTATCATTTGAATACTTCCTGTCTACGTCCTTTTCGGCTTTTGAAAAATTCGAATTTATCATACCGTTCAATCTAAATCCCTTACAAAGAGGTTTTAACAATGATTTAATATGAATGCAATTAACTGTCGCCACTTTCAACAGTTAGAAAATATGCTGTGATAGACTTAACGATTATACTATAATTTTGTGCCCTTCTGTTTAGTTGAAATGTTCATCTTATACATATTAGAATTAACCTTCATACTTTAACTGCAATAAATTTAATAAAACGAGATCAAAATTATTTTTGACATATTTTTGGGTGATTATCGTATCTGTTTTCCTTCAAAATGGAAAGGTATGTTATCTAATCCCTCATTGCGTTGGATAGATAGTTTCAAGGAGACTGCAACTCACTATGCAGTTTTGTGACTTTCAAAAGAAAAAGTAGGGAAAATTAGGAATAATTAGAAGTAGCTTTCAATGTAAAAGTGTGTATAAAACAGTTTCAAAGTGTGCACTCATTCTCCAGTTCTTTCTTTGGTCATAGAAAAGCATTTTGCTTTATTTTTCGCCCAAATTCACATTAACATATTCGTAAAGATTCCATTTTCTCAAAAAAGGTGTATGGTTGATTGTATCAAATGTCTTCCAAATATCAAGTAGTTATTTGAAATTAAGTTTCGCTTGTCACCAACATCCTTATGTCATCAGCATAAGAGCACTAAAGTTAAATCCTACACTCAATTCCACTCTCAAACAACATAGCAATGAGTTTCATAAACGCATGACCATTTAATATTATACTTCCTGTTCCAAATTTGCATCCCCCTTCATTCAGGATAGCTGACCAACCATTCATATCAAATTCATCCAATCTTGTGGAGGCGCATTTAAGAGATTAGTGTAATTAAAGACGAATTTAACCGACCCCCACTAGGGACTCAGGTGTACAGTGAATGTGACCATACCTAATGCCGATTGCCCACACCGGTGCGGCGAGGGTGATTTGCCATGAACGACCACAAATAAGGGAACAGCATGGGGTATTATAGTACAGGCCACGGAGTAAATAGAGATGTTGGCCAACGGAATACATTGAAGTTATGTTGGAGTGGGTATACGAGCTAACTTGATGGCAACAAGGAAAATGCCGAGCGAAAGAGGATCTCCTCTTCATATATAGGACTGGAACCGGTTTTCTTCTGCTTCTTTAAGCTCCATCTCCTAGCGGAGGTTGGATATTATCATGGCAATCCTGACTTTGTTTGCAGTTGTTCTAAACAATTGAGTTGACGTCATTCCAAACCAATCCCTCAAGTTTTTCAGCCAAGAGGTTCTTCGTCTTCCTTGGCTTCTCTTGCCCTTGATTTTCCCTTCTACAATGTTTTGTAACAGTACATATTTGTGTCCCCTTATAACATGACCAAGGTACTCCAGTTTTTTTCTTTTGAGGGAGTTAATTATTTCTTCCTGCTTTTGTATTCTCTGTCATAGTTCATGTGGGACCCTATAAGTCCAAGAGATCCTCAGCATTCTTCGGTAACAGGTTTTGAGGGTTTGCAAAACCAAAATTAGGTACTAAGTCTGGGAATGTGTGACTAGCTGCCGGAATGCCGACCAGTTTATCATGGAAAAAGGCTGAACAACTGCTTTCTTTGAATCAGTTGGCTGAAAAAGTACATGGAATAACTCGTTCTATCGTTAGAGAGCTCAACTCCAAACTACGTCAGGCATGGATTCAGAACTTCGTTCGGGGGTGGGCGTTTTCACTTTTTGTGTGATACCATATCTTTCAGAATATTCTTTCGAAATCTCAAATAGAAGCCAATTGCAGTTGATATCGAGGAATACAGGTATATATGAATAATGCTCTATTTTTGAGAATAGCATCCAAAAACACATGGGTGTAGATATTGAAAAAGGAATTAATGGTAGATAAATTAATATTGTAATTGTTATTAATATTATTATAGTTATTATAGATATATTGGTAGTTATGCTTAACACTGTGGTGGTGCGAGTACCCAACGCACATAAGCTTCCTTTTTCATTATAGTAATTATATGTACATTTAAAAAAAATGTTTCGATCGTACGTCAGAGGGGGTAGCATGGCAGTTGCACTCATTGCTGTACCCGCGTCTGGACTACGTGGGAGACAAACAGAGCAAGTTGACCTTTCACTTTTTGCTTCCTTTATTTTTGTTTTCAATGTGTATAATGTCTCATAGGACCTGGTGGACTGTACTATGCTTCGGCTGGGTCTAGGCCAATTTGGCATCACAAAGAACCACAAATAAGGACGCAATATCCTTCATAAATGCCGCCGGTTGTCATAACATGCCCTGTCCAACCCTCGGTCCTTTGTGGCGAACATGCAGCTGGGCTTTGTGCTAGGCACGATCCCCACAGGAGGGTCGGCTAGAAAATTTCGATACGGTTCCTTTTTTTCGAGTCAGGTGGTCACAGTTTTAGGTATTTTGGGTAAAAGTGTTTCCTTGGAATGCGGGCGTGGAAAAGAAAGCTTTGTAGGGAGAGACTTGTATATACTTGTGTTCTTGTGCGTTTCCTTGTCTGTGGACGCACATTTTGGGTCTCAAGTTTTTTATGCAGATGTATGAGCTGTATATATTTTTGATGGTTCGAGGTTTGGATAAAACATAACAAAAAAATATATGGCTATACGCTGTAGAGTAAAAGAAGGTGATAGCTTAAGCCTCCATATTTACCAATCCGTTTGTAACTACGTTTACATCAAACCCACAAATAACTACCTTTATCCTACCGATAGCTTAAACGTTTTGCGCAACATTCCAACCATGGGACTCGGGCGTTATCTTTCCAATAAACTCTCACAATCTGTTACAGCGGAACCAGAAAAGTGAAATGACTTGAAATCGATTCAAGACGCATCACGGTTCCCATGAGCTGTGAACGATGGAACGTTTAGGCTAGGTGTACATACAACGTATATGGATAGGGGTACCCGTACACATCTGGACATGGATCGAGACAAGATCGATGGCAGTTTAAACTGTATTAAAATGAATTATCTGCTATATACGTTCCAAGTTATAATGTTTGTTTGTGTATGGGGGTGTGTGTAGTTAGCAACGTATTTCAAAATGCAAAATGTACCACATGTACAATAAGATGGTTACTGATGATAAATATATTTATTAGTATTGATTGCTGATGCAACCGCCCTACAACATTTAAGCTAGTTTATTATTTTTTATTTATGCTAGTTCAGGCCAAATAACAGAAGGTTCCTGGATACATCAAGCGATCTGTAGAGACATTTTAAACTGTCTCTTATAAATATTTGCTCCTTTGAGCTGTTCATGTCAAAACTCACGGTACAAACACTAAAGTTGCCTTGTTGTAATTCCCTAATTGTTATAGGGTTTTAACCTGTTCAATTTATAACGGCCGAACAAAAACCAGACTTCTTGGAAAGTACTTTATTGCCTAAGAGACACGAGGCGAATGAATGCCGGGACCATCCAACTTGTGACTTTTATAGATAAATACTTATCTAAGGTAAACAAAACGGAGGGTTGCTTCGGAGAGGGCTTCTTAATCTTCACCAGCCAATTCGATTTATATGTGCACAGATCTTAGTGTATTACGGTGGCTGCCTGGCTCTCCAAACAAATCGAGGTCGAATGATAGATACTTATTTTCATAGGAAACTTTTTTGCACAGTCATTGCTGTATTTTTTATTATAAATAAATTCCTGGTCAAAGACTTCCCATGTCATCTGTTATCTCAACACTGATATACAAACAAATACTGCCTTAAATCGGTGTACTACTTTTTAACGCCATTCGGCGACGCGCAAATACCTGTAGTAACTCCTCTTTTTCATCCAAATAAATATACTTATGCAAAGCGAACACGCAGGTCGACAAACAGATATATAAACAAATCAGCCTGTCGCTCGGTGAAGTTTACAGACGCGGTCAATATGTCGATAACATTCAACCGGGGCCTTTTTAGCTTAAAAAATGGCCCTCGGTCGGTCGATCCGACGTTTTTTATACCTCGAAAACCGTACGACAGACACGAAAAGATCTCCTTCTGATGAGAGAGTCTGCTTGTTGCGTGCCAAGCGGGTCGTAAGTCTTTTAAGGGTATTTTTATTATCCTCAGATTAGTCGGGTTTTATAATAGGATAACTATGTATCGAGTGTAACATTCTCAGCATTCTTAATAAGATTTTGGGATGGGAAAAAATGCACAGATAGATTTGATGACATAGTAGTTTTGGTTTGCCGCAAATGTGTGTATTCACATTGACCTTGAACCACTCCAAGCTGTCACTATTGAACAAACTCCTCGGCAGCCAATTCGATAACGTTGAGGTTCACCAAAGGAATGACTTTGGAAGAGGCTTGTTCGAGGCGTTGGAAGTTCGCCAGGTTGCTTGTATTACAATTATCATGGTTCAATCTTAACCCTTCTATGTGTATAAAAACCTTCCTATCCTTTCTCTCCGAAGGCCTAATTCTTGTGTGTGAAATGTGAAAATGCCTTGCCGGGCCCCTAGGCGAGAAGAATGTGTGCCCCTGTCTAACCTACCTTCCCTTCCTCATTGCCTTTAGTTTTGTTCAAAGACATGTGGATGTTGGTTTTATTTTTTCATTCCTTTTGTATTTTTTCTTCTCCTAATTTTTCCTGGCTTACTAGTTTTTCCCATTGTTCATGAAAACTATATACACCACACAGTTGAGCTTCTGAGTGCCTCCGAAATACATGTTTTCCACTTTATCTTCAATATTTCTGGACACCAAGGTATTTATTCAACCCGATAATCAGCTATATGCTTTACCCAATCATTCAATGTTGTGCCCACCCACGGTAGGTTTTCATTCCGGCCTTAAATCTTTTCATGATCAGTTAAAACCATGATTTCAGAACCATTACATAATATGATGCCGGCTAATGAGATTAGATCCTAGTGCCGACAAAAAAATGGTTGAATCCAAGGAATAGGGACAAATCAGCCACCCTTCTTATTGCTCTTTTCAGCTTCAAATGCTTCGGAGCATATCCTCGCACATTCAATCAGTATTCCAATGATGGTCTGGCTTGAACCTTATAGAGTATTAGTACAACTTTTCCGGTGAATACTATTTTCGTGATGAAGATGAAGTATTAAGCATGCATTCATTTCTACAGCAAGTAAACCAGTATATGATATCCTTGTCAGGGCGGCTTTCTGATGTCTTTTATGCGTTGAACTGATCTCGATTTCTTATGATTATTAACATTGAACATTATTAACATACTGTAAACTCTTACGAATGGGACTAAGTAATTTTTAGATTATTTTTTGTGATAGATTTTAAAACTTTTCAATAATATTTGAGGCAACCACTAAATCTCATCCAGAGTATGTGGTTAAAATTGTTTGAAGACTAAATTACGCGTTTAACCAAGGTAATACATCCTCTATTTAATAACATACATTACTTCGTCCCCATCGTCACAACAAACAATGATTCTCCTTAAAACGCCTCCCTATCAAAACCTCAAAAAGGCCACACATTTCATCGGGCTCATATGGTACGTAGGTACACCTATATGCCCGTATCAACAAAAAAGGATCCATACGTACACGCTAAAAAGGACCGACGACCTGGCAGGTTTTAATTTAAAAAGAAAATTGCATGGTTGGCGGGGATTTAAAAAATGTCCATCACGGCAACTGCGATATTTCACGTCTTCGAAGAATAAACAAATGCCAAACGGTGCGGCGCTCACAGCCGCTCTCGCCAATATAAATACTTAATGAGACAGCATCCGCAATGCGAAAGAGACAAGGATTGAGACAGCACTTGAGGCAATTGCCTTACTTGTTATTCATTGTTCGGTGATTTTAAAGGAACCCACATACCTAAGCAGCTCCGAAGTGCTGATGCAGCGTAATTGAGTTAGAGAGATCTTTTTGGTACGAGTTTTGAATATTGATCAATATTAGCAGCGTACAAAAAAGCTAGATGGGATTGGGTTTAATGCATAAGTCCTCAGACCCTAGTTCTACCAGTGGATACGCTTTCGGGTTTCAATTGCTCAACTACTCTGAATGCACTATTTACGTTCTTGATGTGAAGCTTGGCAAACAAATGGCATCGATGTAAGTGTAAGTGTAATAAGCCATTTTTAAACAACCAGATCCTCTCATTTCAGCATGCTCGCCTTTTCAAAATCCTCTTAATCAAAATCATCTGAATTTTTTGGATGGTACGACGTCATTGTTCGTGGCATCGCGTCGGTACCTTTCAGAATTCGACAGCCATAAAAATAAGCACTGTCGATTATACCTGGTCCAAACTGCTACCCGCTCACCAAAAAGGATTAGGCCTCCTTTTCGGCATTTTATTGCAAAACGACACATGACAAATATTCCGTCAGATGCCTACCTACCGGGCTTTGTGTTTTCTCATTTTATCGCTCCTCATGCCACAAATAAACCATTTCTTTTGGGATATAATTAGCCAGTTGCAGTGGCGTGGATTAAAGTACAGCATAGAGTTAGTACGTATCTCACTTCGGAAGCATGTTAGGAAACATTAGGCTAAGAGGTTAAGAGGTAACTTTTTTGTGACAAGCTCTTGGCCCTCCATGACCTATACATTTATTCAGGACCACATTTCAATTGAGGCAACTTCTAATAAAGGCTGTAATCCGATTTAAAAAAGTCAAGACACTTTAGGCCATTTAATCTGTTTGGTAGTGGCGTGGTTATAAAGAGTATAGCTTATTTATACCGTTGTCATTCCTTGATCCGTGAGATGATCTGTCAGCAAATTTGAGGGATACCTGGCATTTTTGAACGAGTAAGAGAATCTATAAGAAAATACGTTGAAAAATGTTTTGAATTTGGGGGGCATCATTTCCAGTACCTAAAGACATCTACAGTACATCTAAAGGAGAAAAATTATCTACGCCACTGTCATAAGAGCTACCTCATAATAAACCAGGGGTTATCGCTCTCAAAATTGGACAAATGACATTAAAAATGTGGTTTTAATTATTTTTATCGGGTTGTAAAGTTTCATGGCCGCCCGAGAACACCACGGATTTTTGATTTAGTGTGTGTACTTTTTGCAAGTAGTAAGTTGCTCAAAGATAAAAACGTGAATTGAATCCACAGCGATGCTTGTGGTCCTTCGGAGATGCTGCAAAGTGCCATACCATCCTTATTTATAGTTTCTCGAAAAATTTCTGGAATTCAAAATGGACTTTTTGCTTTAATATACGATACAGAGGTATGCGATCAATAAGCGCAGTACGAGCAAGCTTCATACCAAAATCGCATGTTATACAGTCTGCAAAAGTGCCAGTGAACTTTGTCTGCTGAGCTGACCTTATTGGTTGTAGTTGAGGTGCTTCCGTTTTTACTGTCGTACGACGAAACGTTGATATTTTTGAGAAATGGATTGTATAAAGAACGTAATATCCCAGTGGTGGTCAGAATCATACAGTGGTTCATATAGAATAACTACGTTTGTTCCTCAATTTGTGAACGTGCTGAAATGGAGTGTATACTCGAACGAATATTCGCATAATATTTTCTATTTTCCTGTACTGTGATTCCTTCGAAGTAAGTGAGTGTATTTCTCACATTGATATCATTACCAGTGAGTTTCCACAAGTGGCAATTTAAAGACAGGAAGCCAGACGAGAGAGAAGTATACACATTACCGATACGGCAGTTAATGATTGAAACGTAAAAACAGCACTATAAAGAATGTTACTCTCAGCAGGTTAAATACTGTTTCACGGCGCGTTATTATATGCTATCGGTATCGAAGAAAGATAACTGGAAACCGCATTATAAGAACTTTTGATTCTACAGTCCAGTCTAATTAGACTACTCTGTTTTTTGTCTGCCACACTGTTCTTTGGATGCTTCGCTTACTTGATTGTGCTGAAGCACATGCCTGGATAACTGCATCAATATGAAGTGTGTGCTCTCCACTATGCATCAGACCTGCTTTAGACATGCATGTTTCGTCTTTAGCCTAGACTCGTCAGTATAGCCTGACGGTGTAAGTGTTGAGAGCAATCCGGTGATATATACGTAACCCAGTCAAGGGTGTGTTAGCAACATCAACTCACCTGCTGCCTAGGGAAACGCAAAGACAATTTAGCTATGAAAAAGGCAAATATTATGTGGCTTCAATTAACAAGCAATTTAAGCGAAAGAGTCAAGCTTCACAAGTTACATTATAGCATCTACTTGATAGAGTATAGTCACAATCTAGTTTCATATACACAAACGGTATGAGAAATAACAAATTCATGCAAATAAAAAGATTGTGTACATAACACACAGTTGAGTACAGAATATTTTCATCTGCACAATGGAAGAGTTCCACCAAGCAAGAGCATCTACAATCTACATGATAACAAATTCAGTATTCATGTAGATTGTAGATGCTCTCGCTTGGTGAAACTCTTCCATCATGTAGATAAAAAGTTGTGTAGGTATCACATTGTTTTATTTGTGAAACTGTGTAATAACTACACAACTTTTTGTCTACAAAATCAGTATTGCAATATCACTGTTTTATGGAATGAAAGATAATGGTGAGATAACGTCACGTTTGAGAAAGTTCTGCCTCAATACAAATTGGACTCACGCTTGCACGGGCAAAATGTCACCAATCTTATTAACCCCACGCGTGAAAGGCAACACCGTTTTTTATGGCAATGCTATCATAAAAAATAGCAACCGGGCTCTGCGGAGGAATTGTTAACAAGGCTTGTCTGTTTAATAAAATGTGATGTTAATTATAATTAGTAGATAATTAAGAGTCTCGATAACAAACTTCGGGTCGCGCTGATACGTACCTAACGAGTTGATGCTCTTTAACGCATTGTAATTATTTTTAATGAATTGGAAGATTTATGTATTTTTTATTCAAATTTCGGTTGAGTTTTTCAGCGCGGTCTAATATATTGATATGATCTGGTCTTTGTCTGAAAGAAACAGGACCTCTACGGATGGTAATATTCTTTGTGTGCGCATGGGTGAAAATTTCGGGCAGTGATAAATTGATTATGCGGGAGATCATTTGAGTGATAACGGAAGTGTGTGAGCTTGTTTAACATTTTGGATTCTTCTAAGATCTTCAGTTCAGCTGAATACATTAGATAAGTGTTGAATAATGCTTCGTAGGGCGTTTTCTATACGATTTCTGCTATATTAAAGAATGTGTTTTCCCATATCCTTCAAGCTAACTCGTCCATGTTACATGTTCTTGTCTCCCGGATCAAAACCAGTGCAATTATATAATACAGAAGATCCAAGCTCCTCCCTATTTATTACAAAATAGGCTACTAAAATCGATAATATATCCTTCTTCGTTCGGGTTTGTCTTCTGCTCTAGAATTGTATTCTACCGCTCGTTCTACTCTAATACAAGTAGAACTGGTAACCTTATTCCAAGCTCTGATAGAGTACACAAGTACACAAAAGTGTCATGTACCGGAGCTTGTACTGATAAGATAATTACGCAACTTGAGTTTTCAGTTCCTCATTAGTAAACTACATGTACATCTCACCAATAAACCACTATAAATACTTGGTATAACGGTAAATAGTTCACGTACGTACAAGTGCATAAATTACATTCATTCGCAGTGAGATCTGTAGAAAAAAATCGGAATCCTTTCAAGTTCTATTTTCCAACAAACAGTTAAACCTTTCTCTTTGAGAACCTTTTTTTGCATAGTACGCGTATTCATTGCTCATAGTTGTTACTTTTACTAGTACTGTGTACAATTCTGAATGTTTCTTATTACAGTCCGGTCAATTTAGATAACAATTTGTGATTATAGTTTTTTTCAACAACTAGCAAAGGGAACTGAACTGAAAGGAGACAATGTCAGGCCGTGAAATATATCGCGCTTGGGAAATTGAAATATAATAATATAATAGCATGAAAAGTTTGATTTCGGACTTCCATTGTCTATAAAATTTTGAGTATCACGACGTTTCGATTGATGTGCTATCTTCAATCGTCTTCAGGTGAACTGACGAGACGATTGAAGATAGCACATCAATCGAAACGTCGTGATACTCAAAATTTTATAGACAATGGAAGTCAGAAATCAAACTTTTCATAAATCCACCTTGTCTACAAGTTTCAAACAACAATATAATAGCATCTATAACCTTAATTGATGAGTTTTTGATATACACTTTTTGATTTTGACATTTGAATTATTTGAAAGGAATAAATGTGTAGTTATCTTAATTCCTGATTGAAATGAATTTTTTGAATATGATTTAGATGGAAAAGAAAAATCATTTTTGACAAAGGAAAGGATTTTTATCAAAAATAGCAGTAAGTTCTTGGGAAAAATGATTCTTACTCAAGATCTTGGACACTTTTTTTACTGTCAAATAAAATCGGGAAATTGCCTGGGGCCTCAATTCTGCGCTTGTATGTTTTCACGCAGGAATCTAGCTTAGCAAATAGCTCCATCATGTTAAACTCCGACAAAACGTCGTTGTATATATAAATCGAGCGATCTAAGCAGGTACTGGCAGATACTGACTGAGAGCCAAACGAGCTGAACAGCTGACAACCTATAATTTGGCTATTATGGCGGATTCCACCGCCAGTTTTTTCGCCGGCTATCTCTTTCTTTTTCTCTTTCATCGTGCCTCCTCGTTTTCTTATACCGCGTCGGCCTGCATCAACGCCGAGCCGTGTCGCGGCACAAAAGTCGCTACAGGGTGGATCAATTTCAATCCAATGTTGGAGATTGCCTACGCCATAATGTTCTAGAGGGAAGTATTCGCCATTTCAATGGCGGCATATAGTTCAAGGATCAATTTATCACACATGCTCTGATAGTCAAGGAGTTTGACTCTACGGAGCCTTCAAATTTGCTGACTAAAAGGTTTCTTGTTTACCCGATCATCACAACACCTTCATATATTTTTACAACTCTAATCTAAAAAATATTCCCAACACTTTATCTCCATTTAACTTTAATTTCTTGTTCTTGCTCGATCGGTCAGGATTTATTCAGTGAACCCTTGGACCATAAGAAGGTATTTGTTGGTTTCAAGATAGGAAAACTACATCATACCTACGTTGTAAGGGTGGCATCCTGAGTACGACCACTCTGTACACGTCGTTAGAACGTCGCCCAGTATTTATTTATCGGTCGCGTAGTTAATAGATTAAACAAACACACAAGGTCGATGGGAGGATGGCGAAAAAGAGAAGAAGAGGAAGAGCAGAAAGGAACGGTTCGAACGCTGGGTAATTTGCGGGTAGGTACGCCGTCTATATAGGATAGGAGGATCACTCTGCTCGACGAGAGGTTTTTTATGGCTTTTGCCGTTTTTAAAATGGAAGGAAAGAGAGAGACGGGCTGTATGGTGCTGAGGTGATTCATGTGCAGGGCCAAATTACTGCGTGGAATGAGATGAGCTTGATGAAAACTGTTCTCTCGTCTTGTTTAGAACGTAGGTCATGCTTTTTCAGCAAACCACTACAGATCATTATCCTGATTTTCTATGTAATCGAGTTGAGAATGCCGCCTGATCTCTCAGTAAAAAATAAACACGCAATACTTTGTGTAATACTCGTAGGGAAACATCATACGGTGCAAGATCGTGCGAATGAGCTAAATGTGGTAATCATTTGACACCGTATTCAAAAATACTCTTGACATTATACATATAAACGTAATAACAAAATCTGGAACTCACTTTTTATTTTTTCTAGTCTCATAAAGTAGAGTTGGAACAGATATGTGTTCTTGTCGTGGGTACAAGCATATTGCAATTCTTGAATTGATAATTTCTTTTTATGTGATTTGATATGTGTGAGCAACTAAATTGAATACTTCACCCGAATATCGAGATTACCGAATGATTTGCGCTAGTTTATGATTCTCCGCCCTTAGGAAATAAAACTGGCAACATACAACAAAATAACTGCACAAAATTATCATGGAAGGTCGCAAAACACGACATTCGGAAAGAAGGAGTACTAATAACTCCTTATGTGCAAATGAGGTTAGTGTGACGTGGTAACAAGAGATGCCCTATGGCAGTCATCGTGCACCCAATAAACAAGTGACTCGATGACGGCGTCCGACGAGCCACGGTACGAAAGGCGTGCGGCGTTGCCGCTCTCGCCGGTCGTACCGCCAAGATTACAGTAGGTACTGCCCGCGAGAGACCGTTTACAAAGACGTTATGCGCCGCCATATCCAATTATCGCCAGCGAAAATTATACACTGCACTTTGTGGGTACTACACGGGGATCTCTGTACGCTGCTCTGCTGTGTGGGTACTGTCTTATTCTCTTTTGGAGCGTCAGTGGGCATAGACCTTCGTTATGAGTTGAAAACTGTAGTTGTGAGGTGCAAATCTTATTATACGTGCGTTCGACGTTTCGGATTCGCTCTACCATCATTAGTATCATTTCCTCTATAGAAGCCATCAAATTTTGACGTGGAGAAATATGTCATTTCATCACTCAATTCCAAGAGCTGTGCACGGTGGCTACTACTGAAAAACTCAAAAACTTGCTGATTGACAAATATATAAACTCTGTATTTTATTGAGTTAGACTTCATACGCTACTCGGTCATACAGTTTTAATTATGCAATCGCTGATTTCGTTGATCTAAACTATCACAATGCTTGCATATACTCGTACATATCCGCTGTAGGTTGTACCAGAATAGAAACCTAGAGACACGAGTTTGATTCCCACCGATACCTACCGTTTTTCTTCTGCTTTCTCAATACATATTTGAATCCAAGCACCTTTCAGGGTGGCGAACTTTTTTGATTTTAGCTTTTGGATTGCAATGCCACGTGCCTCCGCCGCTTGAGGGTCGACGTCTTGGGCCATAAGGCGACACCAGACCGCGCCACGCATGCTTTTTGCCTGCTTCCACTTGCCCTTAACGGGAAATATCCTTTAATTAATTGCTACGGTTGCGTTTGTTGCCGGTATTACAGCAGCAGTGCGCACAGCCTTCTCGGTACTACCTTACTGCAATATGGCATACTCGCGCAAAAACGCCATAATGATACATACTCACAAACAGACGAACAGAAGCACACGGTGCAACGACGCGGTAACGAGGTCCGTTGCTAGCGGGGAAAAAAACAGCTGAAGAAATGTTGTCAAGGCTTGGTGAGCTTGTGCCGGCGCACCACGTTCCGGAGGAAGACGATTATGCTTGGATCGAAGCTTTTATTCATAGATATATGCTGGGCATTAATAAAGTGTAAACAAGAAACGCTTGAATAAAGTTGTTGTTAATATCCAACGCTAAAACGTCAAATCAAAAGCGCCGATATTTCCAACTTCAAATATTCAACATTGAGTGTTCAACAATATGTGTCATGTAACTACAAAGCAACCGATGTACATTTTTTAGGTGAATGGGCATCATTCTGTTCGTGTAAGGTTTTTATGATGCATGAGCTTTCCTAAAAAGTATATATTCATTGAAAGGTGCATTACTACCATGAACAAATCTTCTCTAAGCCTGCAACGGACTCCTCAGACTATAGTTATTTTTAAAAATGGACCAACATTTATGTATACCTAACTCGTAGTGTAAACCATTAAGATCTTCACTCCAAGCTGTGTCATGAGGACTGTTCTTGCATGCTAAGTACTTGTGGCTATTTTTTTTAAATAGCTATAGTCTAAGCAGTCTGCCACAGGCTCAGATAATGCAGGCATCATGGCACCATAGTGGAAGGTTCATATAAACAGTTTCTGTTGTTAGACCCGGTATACCAGTAATTCGGGGTGCTGAATCTGAATATGATCATTACAAGGGCTTCCTCTTTTTTCCATTCGGCCTGAAGGAAAATTATCCGCTGAATCGCTTGTTTTAGATTATAGATTCGCTTATTTGGTGGAAAATTTGAAAATAAAGTAACTACTTTCTGATTGTCAGCCAGGCTTTGGCTTGAAAGAAGTTCAGACAAGTCATTGGCCACAGTTTCCACGGATATTCTGTCAGCTTATGATGAAGGTCTGTCTACTACTTTGCTTTGGGCATTTGATACTATAAATCATGAATTGCCATGCCCAAAACTAAAGTGCTATGGCTTGAGTGGACCCTCGCTTCATTTGATATGGAGCTACCTGCTACAAAACCTATTTTCATGACACCTATACTACGATCCTAGATATTTGATCAGGGGCGCATACTGTCTCTGGCACTGGCCCTAGGGGGCTGAGGTAGAGATCATTGTTTTGCTTTTTACTGTTACAAATGGCCACTCCATCACGCGTGATGATGCAGGAACACATGTTCCTTGAGCAGTGCCCGCCTCTATCTGGTGGATACAAAATGGCTTTCCGTGATCTGTATTAGGTTTGGATCGAGAACCGAAGCACCGAGTTTTTCTGTTTTGTTCCTACTACTACCTGTTTTCAAAATTTCGTATATTCTTATTAATCGAATATATTTTGCCAAGCATAGTGGAAGATAAAAAACGCGTTTGAAAAAACAAACGAGCTCAACCGGGATACTATGAGGACCGAACAAAAGGTATCGATATTAACCGGTTGGTGGAGCTTTTTGGGGAGGTTGACATTATTGTCGCGTGCTGTCGTCTACCTATACATTAAGAAAATATTGTGAAAACTTGCGTTGTCACTCTTAAAATGGGAGCTTATTGTTAGGCCCTCGTATGATGGAAGCTGATAGCTGATAGCTGATAGCAACCAAACACTGATCTGAACACGAGAACGCGTTCCAGGCGCGCCGATAACAATTTGAATATCTCCGGTATTCCCTTGTATGTGCATCTACTTTAATTAATGACGTGTGTTTTATGCCGATAATGAGACGCTCGGCATATTCCAGCAATTAGCCATAATTCCTTCGAGGTGGACGTCTCTCCTTCTGCTTCTTTCCACCGTTCGCTCACATTCCGAATTAGCAATGCTGTCCTTTTTTCGAATAGCTTTTCGCATATCCCCCAGTAGGTAATGAGGCAAAATTCAAGGACATGCTACTAATATATAATGTGTGTGGTGTGAAGTTTTCTACTAATAATGGACTGAAAATGAACATTCTGAGTTGAAACAGCAAAATTCTTTTTCGTCAATGAAAACATATTTAGAATTAAAAACATCGACGAAAAGCAGAAAAATCAAATTTGTTATTTCTTACTATTATTATTTTTACTGGGCAAAGGACATTGCTTAATAAATCTTAAGATATGTCAAATAAACTTCATTTTGTACCTTTTAGCGAATGGAAAGTTAAATAAGGGCTTTTTCAATTATCCCATCTACATTTCATGCAACATTCTTTACAAGTAAACCGCCACCCTGAGAAAACTACGACATGAAAAATATTCAGCATAAAATAAAACTAAAAGTGGATTTCCTTGTAAGAAGTCCATCCAAAATCGGTTAGCAAGATCAATAAAGTGAGACTGTACCCTAAATCGCATCCATATTATACACGATTAGAAGAAAACACTCAGACCGAGCTCACCGATATTTCCTTTTCGGTGCTTAATATCTTATCTATGCAAATTCTGAATGGACATTTCTCCGTCTAAGGAGCTACTTGCAGTTTTATTAACGGCATTTCCAGTTCCAACACATATTATCCGCTGAATAGTAAATTCAGTTTGCTGCATTGCTGGCAAGTTAAGTACACTTTTATAGCTATGTTTTCACACGTTTCAACAAATTTCAGGCAATAAAGTTGAGACGGCGGTTTGCGCTCGTTTCGGAGTCGATCCGCGTTAGAATTCTCGGTGATTATCTCAATAAATTCTGTGACGTTGAATTTTTTATTCATTATATTATTTTTTCATATTGAAGGCGGCCATTCAAGCTGAGTATAATTACCGTGGTAGCGTGACTGCTATATTGCTGAGCTGATTGATATATAGATAATCTGTCATAAAGGCAGAATGTCTTTTAAGCTCCAGAAGCGCTGCGAGGGGATACATATATAGATATAGATATAGGGCATAGGCCCTTGCAACCATCGGGAACAAACCACTCCACGATGCTTAGAATTACTTTTGTAAAAGATTAGTTCGAGGTGCTGGACATTCAACCTGGTGAGACTGCGTCCATTGGACCGCTCTACTGTTTGCTGTTCTGGCTCTTGGTGCTATTAGGCAAGCTTGGACGAACCGTTACCATGACGTATAAGTCAAATGTTTCAGACAGTGAAGGTCCTGTATATGTTCTGGCATGGTCACTAGATGTATTGTTCTTTTTTGAATTGAGTCCAGGAGCTTCAGGGAGTGTTTTGGAGCGCAACCTCACACATGCCAGCAGCATTTCGGAGGTGCTCTGATCTGAGCCTGTTGATACAGCAGTCTGAGAGGTTATCCATTTTACTCCGTAGACGTTGTAGTGTGAACCAGGTCTATTGTAAGTGGGGGAAGTCCGTGTATTTTAAGGGAGAGGCTCCATTTGGAAAGGGTTAGGGAAATGGAAAGATTTATCGAATTGTTTAACATATGCCACACTGTTTTCCAATACATACTAACTGACAAATACTATCATTTTCATGAAATTTGTAAATCAAATGATTGGTTGATCTACTTAACGAATATAGTGAAAAAATTATCCGACTTTTTGGTAGTTATGTATTATTTAAAAATATTCAGCTTCCGGTTTTGATACAATATCTCGAGGATACGCTTGTTACTATAATTTACATTTAAGCAGCTTTATGTTAGCTACCACATACATATTTGGATGATGATAACATCAGAAAATTAATACAACGTAAAATTTTTATAGCCGATTTTTGACGCTCTCTCGGCCGTCGTGAATATAATTCAGTTATTATCTGATTAACTAGCTTTTAACAGCATAATTACACAGTCTCTGAACCGCGTGAATGCCGGGCACCAATGTATTTATACTTTTGGGTAAAATATATATAATTAATAGGAAATCAGAGACGGGCTGAATGTTTATGCAAATGTTTTGGTATTTTGCTGGAAAAAAATCCTAGTTCCGAAGAAATCTATTACATTTTATAAGCCACTGTAATGATAGAGACCACAATCGTGTGGGCTGTAACTTGATGCACCAGTTAAGATTATTTTATTGTCACCAAAAGGAAGCATTTGCATATTTGCAGATTCACAAAAAGAGTAGAAGGAAATGGTAGAAGATTTTAAATTATTTCAAAATATTAGTCAAGGTGTAGACATTGGTTAATTTAATGAATCTTAAGTCCAATAAAGCTGTTATACCTACCAATCTATCACAATACATTCATTGTTCATCTCGTGAGAAGTAAAAAAGTTTAATAAGAAGTGAAAGTGTAAATTTCATTTCTGATATCAGGAGATTTTTTAGGTATGAAGCTCTCGCCAGGAAAATCGCAATTTATTCAAAATATTCCTAAAATGATTCAATTTTTGTGTAGACTAGACCACTTTTATCCTAGACCCGTCACTGTAAACCGTTCTAATGCATTATTTATGTCCATGGCTCAGTAGCACATTTTTTAGGGGCGGGCGAAAAAGGGATCATGGACTGTTTTGAATTATAACCAGCATTTCCTGGGCAGGTGATTACACAAAACCTCTGGCCCGGATATGGTTAATATTATCTCTAAACTGCCTCTGCACTAATTAATACGAGGGTACGTTCGACAATGTTGCTGATTAGATGAGTGATTCATTGAATTTTACCAGATCGTTAAATAATGCCAGGCCAGGCGTTTCTGTATGACATTTTTTTTAAAGGCTGATGTAGGTATAAAACAGTTCACTTACTTAATATGTCAACGTCGAGTGGGTTGAATTTGAACTTGCAAGTTGGTTTAAAAATTAAAAGTTTGATTGAATGTGGGTGTAAAGATCCTAATTCTTGGAAATTATGAAAAATGTTCGCCCTGTTATCGTTTATCCAAATCAGTTCTTCGAAACGTGAAAAATATGAATATGAAATCAACTAACCTGGACCCCCACTTACATCTTTCGCCATTAGCTGAGAATAAATCTTTTACGAAATAGTTTGATGATAACTCCGCCGACAATGAAATAATTTTTGAAAACCTTATACATCTTTTTAGTAATTAGTATCTCGACATATACACAGACAGGCAGTTGTACAGACAGACCGATGGAAATGATCGAAATAGTCAACATCCAAAAAACATATTAACTCCAATTCTACTTTTTCCGCGATTATAATACTTCCCCACCTGATGGCGCGAGAAGTAAAAATGTAACACATGCTTCTTTTTATATTAGAGGACCATACTCTATCATTTCACGGCGCTATTTCAATTATTGATCGAACCTTGTGACATAGACAAGACGTCGGAACGGCGAACAAAGAAATAAAGAAAAACCAAGAAAACCATCAAGCGAATGCGAGTGTTTCGTCATTCCAGCGACGTATGGCAGATGGATTGATCGATTATCGTCGCCGTCACGCACAAACTTGTTGTTAGACGTAATGTCATACTTCATAAATATATTGAGCATGTGAATTTTCGAATCGGGATAGGCAACTTTTAATTTTATGTGGGTTTGGAAGGCTAACGTCTGACAGGATGAAGGAAAGTTGTACAGGGACAGAGGCGATTGTAGTTTTGGTTGAAACGATGGAGATAATGCCGAATGAGTATTGATGTAGTTTAGCATTTTACTAGTAGTTTCATCAGAAAGCAGTTTTTAATTTATTTCTAACATACACTTATCATAGGACATTCGCAAAGCGAGATCAAAATGAAATCATAGCACCTTGTTCGTTGTATTTCCGTGTCATTATTGGGGTACGGGGAAGGGAAAAAAAGCATAGGGTTGGGTAGTGGTTAATGACAGGCATCCTCCGATGTTTAAAGCCATATCGATATCCAGTAACATCAGTCACAACCCCAACTTTTTAACAACATACTCATCCTGAGAGGTAGTTGGTGAAAATTAAATCCAAGAGAAACTAACGGGCGGAGAAACAGACACACGATTACCGTTGAATTGCCGTTGACGAATATGACGATGCTAAACAAGTAAATGAATTACTTGGAGGAAATCGCAAGATGTTCGTATTCTCGATTCAAGTAAACGGAGCTCCATTGGAAAATTAGATAACCTTACAAAGAAAATGGATTAGTGGATTAGAAAAGCATTGAAATCTGAGTTGTGAAGAAAATAGTATTCCTCTAAAAGAGTATATTTCTTTAGAATGGGTATTGAATTCGAAAATACACTTTCCTTGGTTCAGATTAATCATAATTTTCTTGAATTGAAAATTTCTTTTTATGTGTGTAAAACGTCTGAAGTGACAACACATACCCATACATTGAGATACTAGTGCAACTTGCGGAAACAAGGATAAGAGGAGGAACAATACCGAAGAGACAACCAGCACATTTGTGGCTTCGGTCCGACGATAAATATCAGCAAATTATTATTTTTTGCCTGATGAAGCGAATAAGCGGAAACACTGTGATGCTAGCGTTGCATATCAGTATATTTTCCTGCTTCTTTCACTATATTGTCAATTGCGCAGATGCTCAAGATTTTCCTTTGCTGTCAATTGCCGTTCGCATGTCGCAAAGTCAGACCTGTTAAACAAAGCGAGTCGTCACATAAATTACTTTTTGACCATTGCAATTATGTCACTATTTTGGAATGTGCGTATTCCTAAAATATAGAAACGTAGTCCTAGATTTCCAAATTGCACGCCTCTGTTTTCATATTCTCGAATCCGCGCTGGAACAGTCAGATTTCAGCGTGTAGATAAGACTAATATGGAGGCATAAGGCTGTTAACAGATTATTTTATCCCCTATGGTCGGGCTAGTTAGCGTCGGATCTCTGAGAGTAAAATATGCCGTGGTATGCGATGCAACGTAGTCTACATTGTTATACGCCCGTTCACTAGAGGTTAGAGTAGCACCTATATTTCAAAATTAAAAGCTGCTTATTTCCAAAACAAATCAGACCAAAGATGATAAAAATAACTTCAAGTTGTGAACTTTTAGTTGTGGTTGGTCACCCTGTATGATATTTCCTTATAAGATGTTAGAAATATCGCAGAAGAAACTCACGTCCGATCTTCTTTCTTCAGTATCGACACACATATATAAAAGGTATTAGTATACCGAAAATATGTTTTACGGATAATAATCCTTATTGATTATAAATGGAGTTGTTGAGGTTTTTGAAGAAGGTTAGGCTCCTGGGTGTAACTGAAAATTTGGAAATACATGAACACCCCACAAATGGAGACAATATCAACCGGTCCGTGAAGGTCCATATCTCGTTATCTCGAATGGCGGGGCATCGAATCTGGCGTCGAGCACATTACGGGTAGCACTTTACATACATTAGATGCAGTAAATAAGTTAAACCTGTCGCATTTCCGAGATCCAATATTAACTTTTCCAGTTACGTTTTATTCCTTCAATTATCATAAATATGTCCGGAGCCATGGCTCGGGGAATAACGTTTAATTTGTTTAGGTGAATGATGGAATTTTTTGTTTGGGAAATACAGGGTGATTTCAAATTAGCATAATTACAATCTCAATATTTGTAACCCTTACGCTCATTTGTAGCTCGTCTGTTTACCTAATGACATGAAGAAAATTGTATCAGAGGAATTTTATTGTTGAGGTGCTTCAAAATAATATTGCATTCTAACGATTTCACCTCAAACGTCGTCAGTAGATATATTCGTTACTGTGTGGAAACAGGAAGGGCAAGAATAAAAGCACAAACAAGAGTCAGAAAAATCTAGAAACATTTCGATGCTGACTGGTTTCGAACCCGTGTCTATAGCATTCCGTACTGGCTCCGCAGCCACTGGGTCATGGCACCTCGGTCATCAAGTGATCTAAAGTTTCTTATATTTTGAGAACACGCCGCTTGGACCAGTAATCCTCTAGCCATTGCAGTGAACATGTATATCCGCTGTGCGTTGTCGCGTAGTGTCACCATGTAGGGAACGTTGGTAAAGTCATTAAACAAATTTTGTTTTAATTAACGCCCAGCTCAAGTATAATCAGAAGAAAAATTCTAAAGGAAAACAAGTTGTTTGAACGAGTTCTTAATGCGCATTTCTGAAGAAAGTAGCTTGACTACAGGTTGCCTTTTCGCAAAATATATATGCTAGTATCTCCTCCCTGTATATGCTTGCATACACATAAGTTATCACCACAATATCGTTTGCTTATTATACGTATACCTATGTGTAGTGTGTATCTCGCTATAGTCCTTTTTCTAAAGAGAGGCCAACCAGGTACTAAAATCCACCAGTGAATTTACGATTCGCGACAATTTATTTTACCCCAGACCACAGAGAGACTATTCCTCCACACCAACTAGAATCAAAGGTATGTGGGTGTCCAAGAATAACATGCGCAAGACAAAAAGTCGCATAACTTTCGCGTTACCGTAATGAGAAAATCTGCATAAAAATGCTTTGTGTATTACCATAATTTTTGCCGTTGGTTTGTATATGAGGTACATATACTTCATCCCTGATAAGAGTGTTTTTTTTATTTTTCATTTGGAAATGGAATTGTATGACGGCATTTATTATGAATGAAATACCAACTCTTTTTCCATACAGGTTCTGTTCCCATGCATAAACGGAAGATGTACAATGAAGATCAGCAATAAAGAAAAGATTATAAAATCATTATAAAACTCTCTTTTTGTAAGGCTTTCGAGTGATAATGTTTGGGCATAGTGATTTCTATCAAGGAGGCAAGAATGCAGAACATTCATAAACCGAGTTTTTCACGTGTGACGACTTTCTAAACACTTTAAGGTTTGAGAAATGTACTACATTTTTTAATTACAAAAATATATATTTTTTAGACGTCCTCGAGAAAATTTAGAGGTGTTTCGTTTGAACTCTGTCTGTTTGGCGGTATGCTTTTTGGTTGCCGTTTTTGTCACCACGTAAACCCAGTAAGCGTTTTATCACTTTTGGTGAAAAATAATAATATTCCTTCCCATTATAAAAAGTTGCATTCGAGGCGGATTGATTATCTGAGAACAAGTAAAATATCTCAGCATCTCTTAACTTCATTATTAGTATTATTAGTGTGCTTCACGTTACTTAATCAGACCATCAAGTAATAGATCCCTAAATTTCAATACCGCTCCTTGCATAAATGCATTCATGGAATCCCAGGTTCCATCTGACTTTTATTCACCTCGTTTTATTGAATGTGTCACTCTATTCGTAATACTCGTAGAAAAAAAATATTTGATACACCACATATATTTTCAGTCACAACGTTTTCCTTACCCAGTATCACCAAAATGGTTTTTGTTCAGCTGGAAAGGAAAATCAAGTGAATAATTTTATTTATCGTTTTGAACTTTTTCATATTATACAAATAAGTCTTCCATATGTCCAAGTGTGGCATCCAATTTTAAAAATGTCTCATAACTTTTCTGTGACCGTAATGAGAAAATTTACATAAAATGTGCAGAAGAGTCATATTCGCAGCATTACCATAATTTTTGTGGGTTGTTGGTTCACAAGTGGCCGTTTGTATATGACCTTCATATATTCCGGCTCTGTCAAGGCTGCCGGTGATTTTTAACGCGGCGTTCTAGAATGGAAACGTATGGCAAGAAGGCTCTGGTGGTATATTGGTGTATATATCACAAGTGAAACTGCTTTTTCGGTGGCATTTTCAATTTTTATGGAAATTTTGCGAATAAATCGAATGCGAAATATTTCGTGATAATTATATTCACTAGAGGAACATCTAGAGGCGATACAAGCAGGAGTATGTGGAGGAATGCCGTCAGTTCCATCATTGTAGATCATCACAAAGCAGACAAATCTAAAAGGATATTATGACATGACAAGAAGTACACAGTAGGTAGAGGTAAATTATGAAATATTTCTACTTCGTGCCGACTTCAGGTCAACCATTTTTTATGAAGATAACTTCTATTTCAGTCGTTGATTTGGTTTCGTTTAATCATCAGTGGTAGTAGTAGTAGTAGTAGTAGTAGTAGTAGTAGTAATTTAGATGCAAAGCCTGGCAAGTAGGCCACCTTTGGACCTTTTTTTGTCGATCCAAACCTTTTAGTAAATGTCATGATGTCCGACCATTCCGCTAAGTATCACTCTTCCCTGTCAAACTTTGCTGTGCCGAAGGAGGTGAAGCGAGGTCGCGTCCTCCTCCCAGCACTTCTGACAGATTGGGTCTTTGACCACACCTATGAGTGTCAGGTGCCTGTTCAATCTCAGTGACCTGTGAGCTACGTTTGTTGGGGTCTGCTATGAACCTCTTAAACTACCTGCAGTCATCTGTCTTCATCCATGTTTTCACAAGTTCGTTATACGCCCAAGCATCTAGGGCATTACTGACCTAGTCTCTGCAAATACCCTGCAAGGGTGCGAGACCACTAAATGTGTCCCTTACTCCCATCATCGCCAAGCAGTCTGCTTTCTCGTTACCTGGCACCCCGCTGTGACCACGTTCTTGGATCGGACTAAGCGTTGGAGGGCGGCGCTGCACTCCTGGACCAGTGGCGATCTGATCCTAGGAGATGCTACCGCTCTCAAGTCCATGCTGTGGGGCGGAAATCTTATCTTCCTTCCCGTCCAACCTTCCCTAGAGAAAAGAGCGATTGAGAATCTCATATCGAACCTTATCTTATCGTTGATTCTTGCTGCCCTGAGTGAGGAAATGGGGATGTTGCTTTACGCCACGTCCTCATTCCTGGCTTAGCCCACCAACGAAGAAATCATCAGTAAGTGGTTTTTTATCCCTATATGTTTTTATGCTGCGTTTTTAGGTAAACTTTCAGTAATTTCCTATTTAATCTAGATAGAAAATAATAAATATTTATTTGTGAAACTTCTATATTGAACACAAACTTTTTCATCCGAACCATGGAAGAATAACACCAAGTAAGAGCATCTACAATCTATATTTCTCATGGTAATTATTCCCAATTCTCTATACTTTGCTAGCATTATTTGGTACGGTCGTAGGGAAAATAGACTTCAAAGAACTCCAAAGAATAGGGAATAAAACTAAATAACTCCATTCGGATGGCCAGACAGAGCAATTAACTTTTTTTATGACAACGCCGCGTTGCTGGCAAATGAGAATGCACAAAGATTTATCATACACGTTCCTTCGGACATATTTTATTAAAACTGCAGTTTAAGCGCGCCGCATAGACAAAGAGATGCCTGCGAATGCTTCGAACATAAAACTGAAGTGTATGTGCAGGTATCCGGTTTTGAACACGTTGAAAAACAAATGAATATAAGAGTGGAACGGGGTAAATTAGTATTGCCTCCATACCCACAGGTTTATTGTTCGGAAACGAGGTAAGCTTGGACTCATCAAAGTGTACTATTTTGCTTGCTCATAGTATTCGGCGTAAATGAAAATAGGCAAGAGATATGAAAATGATATTTAGGGCTTACCAAGACCTTTATCAGTAAAATGATTCTGTGTATTTTACTTTACAGTGCCTGTTCGAAGTCCATTTCCCCCCAACTAACTTTTGGGCCACCTGATATATCGCAACAAAAATTGGAACACTTGAATAGGAGTTGAAAACCTAGTTTTTGTGTGGAAAAATGATCAATGAATGTTTTCGAGTTGTGTTCATTTCTGATCACTGTTTCAAATTGAATGCCAGGTATATTACAGCATTTTTGAAATCTGATGACAATTCATCACATTATTCTCTGAAACACTTTAAATTCTATTGTGAATGAAAGTTTAACGTTTTGAAAGCGATATTCTGGTTTAAAATGAAGCATAGATTTTGTTGATATCCATTGAAACATTCGGCTAACTGAATTTTGTTATGAACTGCAAATATTATTTTTTAATCCTGATATTCCCATACAACAGTAAAAATATTATTTGCAACAAAAAAACTCACCCGGTATGTCTCAAATCACAAGGAAAATCTTTACTCATTGTTGTTTATCACCTAGACACTTGCTGAATGATAACTAACCTAAAAGCAGCAACGGGATTACTTTCAATATATTCCTAGAATACCAAATTGGTGGCGCCATCTCAAAATTTTCCGTGGAACTTTTATATTTGATACATGATTATAGGTCACGTAAATGTTCTTTTAAAAGGATAGTGGGATTAGTGGGCATATCCGGGTTTAAAGTTGCCGAAATGGCACCCTGTTCAGATTGACAAAAAAGTACCGTATTATAAATAGCCTCTCTTACGTTGATGAGAAGGTCTGTTTGTCGTTTTCTTCTCATGTATCTCTTATTCTGCGTTTCAATTCTTCTATTGCTTGGCATTCTGTAGCCTAGATTTTTGACAGATACACCAAAGAAAAAATGTAGAGGTGTAAGTTCCGGATATATTGGTGGCCATTCTATACTCTTTTATGCTGCTAGATGAAAATATCTTCCAGCGCCTCTGAAAATGATAAGTGCCTCAAATTTCTAAAGTCTAAACTCCAAAAAGTTAAGTTCGAAAGTAAACAAGATGTTACTACGACAAACATTTTGTTCCCACTTGATCGAAAGCAAAATTTGTGTTTTTGGTTGGGTTTGAAATGTTCAAAGTGCCACTTTTCATACTTAACGTTTCAAAAACACTCCAATTTAGGTAAAAACTGTTTAAGAGATAAATGGTAAGAAATATGAGCAGATTTCGAAAATAGACTAATATACGGGGTATTATTTGAACAAGTAATTCTAGATGTTATACTTTTCTACTGCTGTATCAATGGATATTCTTCTGGGCATTCCTCCATGATTGCGCCCTTTTAGCATACTAGATAGTTTCATCAAACTGGTGCTTCTTATTTGTGTACTTCACAAACTGACCGGTACGATGATGTCGATAATGAAAAATTGATCCATTTGAGTCTCATATCAACAAAGCCTATCTAAGAACTCCTTTACAACAGTTTGGTATTAAGTATAAAAAAATCCCCGCGAAACAAAACCGTATCAATTTACCTCTACTTCCGCTATACCCACACATCCTACCATCTTGTCGGGTCGACCATTTCAAAGAGCGAAACAAGCAATTACCATCGGCAGAGGGGGCGCCCCCCACGGCTCCCAAATGCAAATGCTGACACTTGTCCATGCCCAGTAATTCGAATATAATTGCCGCGGATCACGAGGAAGGGAGAGGGAGGGAGAAGGGGTGAATTATCGACACACCGTTCGGCAGGGGGCATTCGAGGGCCCCCGCGGCGCCACGGGGGGCTGCAGAGGGTCAGTGGCGGAGGAAACGAAACAGTATCAAAACCAAAATTTACTTAAAATTCACAAAAAACTTCAGGCAGCTATTCAGCCGTTTCAGACGTTTATCACTGAACAAAAAATTATTGACAGATGACCACTTAACGAATCAAAATACGTACATCTTTATCGTGTAGAACGAGGCGCCCGTTTAAGTTGGAGATATGAGCGGTAGCGGTAGGCTCGTCGCAATTAAGTGTTGACACAACGGTCGAGATATGGTCCGCATACGTGTACGTGTGAGGCTGCCTCTGAAAGGGTAGAGAGACAAAGTTGATATTATTCCTGAGTGTTCGACAAACAGACCGAGATGAGAAGAGTGGAACCCATTATATACACATTACATGGAATTCCGGGCTACCTGGCTTGTTTGCTTGCTCTCTTGTGCTTGTTGCCGACTCAGGCCGCCTCAAATAAAACGTTTAGGTGTGTACAATGAACAGGGGTGGATCGGGAAGTTTTGATTAAGAGCTGTATTTTATTGTAGACTAAATAAATACTATTTTTCACTATTGCACCTCTTACTCTGGTATTGTTGAATCCAACTCTTTTCACGGAATGTATCAAAAACTACATGATTTCTCACTGTGATAATTTTGATGATTATAATATTGATCGGCCAGATATCAGAAGTCGACTTCACAGGCGTTAGCTATTTTCTGTTCAAAAATCAATTCCGGCATGCCGTGTATCGGTATCTCAGCAGGAAGGAAATAGTCATCTCCGGTCTCCTCTGTTTACTTAGGGTGCATGACTTGTGGATGCAGTAACTACCACGCGTGGTGGGGAGCAGTTGCTGAGAAACGAAATCCTGGACAGCACACTTTTACCTATAGTAATAATAATAGCATTCATAGCACCAATCAAAGCTATCACATATATCATTTATAAAAAGCAAAAAGCATTGTGTTTGAATTGAACCCTTGTGGTACTACTGATGAACCATTTCGGTACTAATTTACATCAGTTAACTGAGAGTTGATACGAGAGTCGTGCTGATGTTCAGATATTCCAGATATATGATAATATACAATCTTATGAATGAACACGTCTGAGGATGAGCGTAGCAAATTTTAGTTCCATTATCTTCATTCCGGTCCTGTGTGAATTTAAACGTCTAACCAGAACTGAGCTAGCAGCAGCTATTTTACTACCGTTCCGCATCTTCTCAAGAATTACGATTCAAAAATTATCACAAATACGGACGGGATGGGAGCAAACAACCAAACAATATGTATACCAAAGCAAACGGCTAAAGTCTCCTAAAATCCCGTAAATTGGTGTCGGTCAATATTTGGTTGGGTTTGCTCTCGGAGATCCAGTTTTGTTTATTTTTTAGGTGCTTTGTTAGTGTTACAGCTTAGTGGGTGCTGTAAATTTGTATTTCGGACACACTTTACATTAGGAAACCTGAAATATTGAAGGATATATTTAAATGCAAAGCGAGTGAAATATTGGGATGGCAAAAATTTTCTAATTTTGTCGGACGTTTCACGATTCACTCATTTCGGTCGCTATGTTTCCTCAAATTTTGATTAAATTTGAGGAGCGACTTGCTATAGTTTCTTATCAGGTAATACTACTGTGTTATTGATGATTGGTGGATTTGGTTAAAAATACAAAGACATACAAGAACTCTCCAACTATGTTTTATATATTTTTAAAATATCGATTTTTGGCGTGTTTTGCTTGAATATCCTATCATTTTTATTATGAAAGTCATTTCTGGACTAATCAATCTGAATGTCCTTCCTTGTAATTAGAATTGTAATTTCAGTCACATTTTAGTATATGAAACTAATCGAGATACGAATCACCCATCGATTTCTATAAATTATCTCACAGTATGCAAAAACGTCCAATTAACCGGCTTATAAGCTATTATAATTATTAATCTATATATCCACATGCATACTTCAAACAGTGTGTGTGGTAGTTAACTTTTATCAAGGCATAATCATCTAAGTGCGACCACAAGCTCGAAAAGATATAATGGCCGAACGGTATCTAATTAAGTTGCAATAATAAAAAAAGATTAAATTTATGTAAACCGCTTCTCTATTAGATGTACGGTTTTCGTGATCTTGCGATAGCGTTGAGGGAGCTTTAATGTTATAATATGTGCACTTCAATGGGGGGACGATCGTAATGAAGTTATTTTGTTGTTTTTGTGGGAAACTCACATCATTTGTAGCGGGTTTTCTCACTATCAGCTAAGGAACTGAGTTCAAAAGACTTGTCTATAAGCTGCGAACTTTATCTGCTAATCAGTATTAAATATTATTTTATGTATTATACCTCCAACTTAAGTCCTCCAACTCCAAAGGCGATTTCAGAATTTAGTTATATCTGCATGTTGAGTAATTCGACAAACTTTGTGTTTAGTGTCCCTAGAATGTCCCTATAACCTATTTTATTTCCGTGCTGTTTATAATAACAAGGAAGACTTTACGTTGACACCAGCTAAATTATCTTACTTCCACCATTTTTGCAGATAAATAAGTTTTATATATATATATATATATATATATATAAGTATAATCATTATTATTATGGTTTGGCCGAGAAGCTCCCCGTTATGGTGAGTAATCAATAAAAAAACAATTGCGATTGATTAGTAAATTGTCTATTTCATTTTGTATTCCATCATTTTTAGTTTTAATTCAATTACCTACTGCATTGTTTGTTTTTTAAGCGACACCATTCACCCCACACGTTTTTACAACTCTATTTTTCTAGATATCGAATGAAAAAATAATATGCATACACCTTTCTATCAATCACAATTTTTGAAACGGTGAATGCATATACAGATCTTCATAATTAACACGTAAAGCACAAGTCGAAGAGCCACTCGATAATTATTTTAAACCACCAACAACAGGCTAAGATTGTTGCTCAGAGAATTTGCGTTATATTGAGAAACAAATATTTCCAGTGCGCTCAACAGTTTCATAGCTAGTTGCGGACGTTACTATATATCACCCACTAGACGCATGGCTTAATCAAATGGAAATATCAGATAACAGGGATCGCCAGCTTTTCTAAGAAAGCCCATCCCTAACAATAAGAAGAGAAGTGCGAGTTGCAGGTTATGGCAGGATGAAGGAGAGCGCAGTAGCCCCTTAAGGTGCGAGTCTATGCATCCTTTCCCCCCACGCACTTGACCGCCTGTCGACTTACCTGCCCGCACCCATCCTTTTTTTGTAGGCACGGCGCTGTTGCCGTACGTACTCAGTATTCCTCAGGTATCTGATACAAATTCACATCTAGAACCGCAGAAAAAACCTAGCCTACTACGGGATTCGAACCACATAAAAACTTTCTGATTGCCGGTGAGACGGCCCACCGAACTGAGCTAAGCAGGCAGTCACTCCGCTCACTCGATATAGACTTTCCTGGAAGCCATTCCGAATGAATCGGCTTGCATCTCCATCTTTCGTTTTGGCTCTTCTTGCACACTTTTATAGCTCCTTTCAGGTGATAAATCTTGATAGAGGTGTTCTATCAGCCTGAAGAGTGAGACTCTCCAAACCCTTCGGTGACCCGCTATGTATACCACGACGGTAGTGCTATATGTATTTCGTTGTAGTGGGTAGCATCATGCTTGAATTTATACCAAAATGTATTTTCCCCCTTCCTCAAGTCTCTCTCTCTCTATATATATATATATATATATATATATATATATATATATCTACGTGTGTGTGTCCCTTCTCCATCATGAAATGCCCTTGGCTAGTTGTTACCTTGCAGTGTCCATGTGGCAACAGTGTTCGCGGTCTTGCAGAGTGCATTCTCAGTCTGGCCGTTTGTATTATTTATGAGCAAGGTGTCCTGGTATATATACACACACAACAACCCTCCATATTAAACGGTAATAAGGTGTGGATGATGATTAGGTGATCTCCGGTCTCGGCTTCATGTATATTTAATGATATTTATTTTTCGAGAGGACGAAAGAATAGTAATTGGAGAGTCATTTGCACCTCGGTGAGGTGAACAATGTCTTTGTCCGGTGTGACGGGAGCCACAGAGAAAGAAGAATGGTTGTAATCTCCATCTCTTGTGGGAGGCACATATTAGAATGAACTATCAAGTAGTTGTGGATCGGTGGCTTTTGTTGATTATGCCATTCCTTTGTTGGGAGGTCGGTGGATTCGTCCAAATGCATGCATGTTGTGAAAGCGTTCTTCAATTAGCGTATGAAACAGGGCAAGCTCATATTTTAACCTTGTATTTTTTTAAAATAATTATACCATATGCGATATAAACGTTAGTGAAGTTTGCTCAATAGTCATAATGTAGTTTTTATTATCGACCGTAAGAGCCAAGATAATTCAAAGTGAAAGCCACAGAATGAGTTTGAGAGGTTAGTTACACTACTTACACATAATATATTTTTATTCAAAAACTGCAACGAAGTGGGCATTTGCATGTAATTTTTCGAATCTGGCTTTGGGATTTCTAAAGTGCATAAATAAGTAATGTTTCGAAAATATAAACATTTTCTTGTAAAATAGTAGAATGAAGTTAGCAAGGACTGCATTCAATGCAAGTTATCAATTTACAAGGAAAGTGTGCTTCATGTTATTGAAAGCTCTTGAAAATCGAATAAAAGTGGCTGAACTATAGACTTTACTTTTATGAATTTTTGACCGGCTGATATCAACAAGAATCAACAGTACATTACACACTAGGGGGCTCAACAAGTACCTCAATCGAGCGTGTTCCAGAACTTGTTCATTTAGAGTATCTCAGCATTTCGGAATAAGCTACTAGGGAGTTTGTTTTCCGATAGACAATTTACATAGTTTTAAGAGCAATGCGTCACGATGTCTATGCGAGAGGAATTAAAACCACTCGCACCCTTTCAAAACTGATTGTTATGTTCAGTTAAGCACAAAGTGTACAAACATCGAACAAAGCAAACACTATCTACGGGCACCCGCCAATAAAGTGGACACACAAGCACCGCATGGTATAAATCACCTATGCGCATACCAATCCCTGACCCGTGAACGTCAGAACGAGATGCAGACAAATAACTCATGGCGCACTACGTGTATTAAACATATAAATCATTCACGGAATTATTTCTAATAACAATCGACTGGAGGTTCCCTAACGGCCTGGAGCTAAACCATTATAGTACAGTTGAATGTGGTGGTTCGAACTAAACTTTGAATTCTTATCTCTTGACTATAAATTATTCAAGGATTCAAGTGTGTTTCCTAACGTTGTAGGGATACAGTCTTCTGACAAAAAGTCAAATCTTGGCTCATTCATGTCAGACGCTGACGTCTGAGACAACGGTACATAGTCAATAGTGTTTACGAAGAACAAGAGATGTCGCTGTAGGGTGGGCGGCTTAAAGTCTTCCTGTGTGTGGAAAATCGGCACATTCACCAGTCAAAAAATGTTACAGAAGGCAATACATATTAGGCTATAATTGATATTACTAGATTCTCCACACTATAAGTGAAGGTTCGAACAATAATAATAGAAATAACAAACGGTGAATCCGTTACTCGTATAGTGGAAGGCTGTCTGTTCCACGAAAGGTGAAATTAAAATGGCGGGTAATTGTTTATGTTCGTTGTTAGATGTGCTGCGGGCTAATCACGGAGATGCTCATTGTTGTTTGCCGGTAGATGTGTGCGTATGTGTAGGACCATCGATTGCAGGATCAACGGGACTGTCGAGACATCTTGCTCGGCATTATTTGTAACTGGCAAATAGATGTATTGTGCTTACATTGTTGAAGTTCGTTGAAGTGGCATAGTTCTACTGTTTCCGACCAAGCCTCCTTAACACGTTCCGACACGTTAGATCATAATCTGGGTGTTCAATTGATGTGCTGTTGCCAAAAAAATATTTGCCCTAAGACAGACACAAGAAAGGAAAAATAATTTAATAGAAAATAGCTAGACAGGATGAATAGTATGCTTGATATGAGAGCTCTAGTTTTGTATTCATGATAGGATCTAGTTTGTTAGTGAGTAAATAATCTGGGTAGCCTTGTTAGCTGTCAAATCTAACAGTCCGAAGATGATTTGAATATAAATCGAAACGCGCCACTGAAAGAAAAAAGAGTTTTATTTGTGAAACTGTGTGTTAAATACACAAACATTTTATCAGTATGATGGGAGAGTTTTACCAAGTCAGAGTATCTACAATCTACGTCAATTGATAGTGTCTGTTTGGCAAGCTGTAGGTGCGTGGTTCGAGTCCAACCTAGCGTAGGCCAGGATTTTTCCGAGATTCTAAATTCGTTCAATTTAGTTCAGTGTAGTTTCAATCTTGCGAATTGGTAAGTAAATAACTGTCACGCATTTTAGATTGTGAACGGCTACAATAAAATTATTGTCCATACCAAAAAAAAATGTTTCGGATTATTCCAGATGGAAGATGGAAAAGCCACGGTAACAAAACTCTCTCAATTATATATCTTCTCAATGACAAAGTAGGAGAACTCCACATTTAAGTTCTTGCCAACACGACAGGATCGTGTCTGTTTTGTATGTACGTATTGGAAACGACTTACAAATTTATCCGCGACCAACAAAAATAAACAGCGTGTCAGAAGGCTCGTGTTCGATCGAGAATTCGGCGAATCAATTCTCTGAGATCCGTGCTCGACTATCGGACCACCGATATACTCTGATTTACAGTGTGGCCTAAAATATACCAATTCCATCAACAGTTGAATCTCTTGAGACGCTTCAGTCAAAATTAAATGGAAAGATCTGGTATTAACGCGATAGCCTCCATAGAACGGTCAGAAATGCTCCTACTAAGTCATCTTGCTGTTAACCTGAGGACATCGTATGACAGGTTTTAATAGAAATTTATTAAATGAGTTTGATTTAAAAAATTCCAAACATTCATTTAGTATGAAAAATGCATAAAACATTTATTGAATTTACATGTGGTATGAACTGGTATGTTGTAATTATTGCACAGAAAGGTCGGCGAAGTAATGGTCGTTTTTCTAAAACTTTGAACAGATAATTGAGAGAATCTATATTTTACAATAAAGTACTATAAAGATGCAATAAGCGATATTTCTGTTTTGAATTATTTTTTCCTAAATATCCAGTTAATATGATAATGTAACCACTGCAAACATCATTTTTCCAATTTAAAACTGTTCATATCTTGGGACATGACATTCCATCCATATAACAGATTGAGTGGAGCTAAACCTTCCAGAGCAGCTGAATAGCATTATTCCAGTCTATCTTCGTTGTGGATAGACTGTAGTGGCAGTTTTCGGTCAGTCCAGATCTATATAAATATATCTGCTCACAGATAAGCTGTAACTGTTACGATCGAGGTGCCCAAATGGTTCACAAAGCCATTTCGACGTTATTGTTTTGTTTGAGACACAGTGTATGTTGGGCTCGTGATATTTGAGTGAAGAGGTTTTTGGTTAGAGTCCTGGTTTTTGTTTAACTTCAACAGGCCCGTATTTTTTCAATTTTCTTGATGTTCGTTGTTTTTCGTTGTTCCACTCAGTTCTTTCTCTTTCGTTTGATCTGGCGAACTATATTAACCCAGCATAAACCCAGCGAAATTAACCCTACTCGCCTATTTTGTGATATTCTAAATATTTTCTTATATAATTTGTATTATAAACTAATTTTAGAACGTTTATGGAAAAATGTGGTTATACTCGTATGCTGTATTTGTGTGTATCTAAGTTTCTGATCTTTCGAGGCGTCCAAAAATCCTGAATATAATTTCAATATTTTTTTTTTAGTATCCAGGCATCTTTGGTGTTGTAAGGGCTTAAGAACAGAAACGTAAATGAACAATTATTATATATATTAGCTTGTGGTAGCTAGTCAATCCCCTTAATCCGTCTTTTGGTTCGTACACCTTTCTTTAATGAAAACCGACTGCAACGTTAAAAAAATATTTTATTGGTTTGATTGATTCTTCTGCAGTAATTAATTCGTAGTCTTGATGAGAGAATGATTCATTCTTTCACGTGTTTATTTTTAATTTACATGTACCTATGCCTGACATAAGCAACCTGTTTTTTATTCTTCCTGTTAAACGTGTGAATTATGACAGAAAATACTTAACTACCGAGCAGCGTTTGTAAGACAAACAATCCGACGATAACGAGGTGTTCTCATTAACTAGTTGAAAATTAAATTCTTTCCCACCAAGTGGCATTCGCCATTTATTCCTTTGTTTTTCATTTCCGCCTAACAAAAAAGTTCCTTTGACGAGTCGCACCAGAGTAGCGCTTTATTATACTGACAATGAGGTGAGGAGCTCGTTTCATTTCGAGTCGACTCGATGATGACAAAAGGGTTTCGACGCTACAGGAAGTAAAAAACCATGACTGATTGGTGCGTGTATTGTATCGGTGGTTACACTAATTTTTTCTGAAGATCTTGTTGGTATGATGACGGGCATCTTCCATAAATTATATATGCCTCCTGCTTAGGTAGTTTTCTACCATTTTGTGAACCTTCCACAAACCGCAGGTCTTCAGTTCACCTGAAGACGATTAGCATATCAATCGAAACGTCGTGATACTCAAAATTTTTATGGACAATCAAACTTTTGTTAAATCCACCTTGTCTACAAGTTTCAAACAACAGTGGGTCATAGTTCTTGCCCCCTATATTCATTTCACCATTGGAAGAGTTTCTTGAGGTACTGCTTGCATCCGCAGCGCCAGTGGTATCTCTAATTTCCATCGGAGAATGCGATGAGCATCAAATCGAAAGCTCAATTGGTCGAAACCACTGCTTGCGCTTGGCCGGTCGTTTGTTTCCCTCGTTGCCAACCATATCATTTTCTTTATTGTACACCCAAATTATCTGCCAAGCATTCGTCGAGTTCGGACATGCATCATTTTTTCCGGTGCACTCCTCGCGAATTTTTGCCGACTCTCTCGACACATCTGCAATTATTCAATTATATTTCGGTTCGTGGTTTTATCTTTACAGGGTTATTCGAGATTCTGGAACTCATCAGAGCTTTGATTGAATATCTCACTCACAGTTTTTTCATAAGTTACCTCTCATGAAGATAGAAATCCTATCCCGGTTCAGAAGTTCTATGAGGGGCAAATGTCTATTCACATGACCCTAAAATGCTGTGAATTATATTCTTGTGGAGATGAAACTACTGAAGGATAATTTCATAATGCTCAAGGCTCGGCAAAGGCCTGGTTTTTGAAGAGGCTCATTCAAGGTTTGAAGTTCAACCATTTGGGCTGTTCTATAGTTAGTTGTACTGATGCATGTCGGTGTTATCAGAGACAGCCTTGTGGAACGTTTGTCACAGTAGTAGTTTAGGCTATGCAGGTAATTTTTTATATCAGACGTATCCGCCATACAAATTGTTTGTTTTTAGATCGAATTCAGGAAATGCTTGCACGCCTTGTAGCTTATAGACTCAATACAGAATAGAACAGTACATCTTATAGAACCGTCTGATATCACAAAAAAACCTCCATAGTCTGGAATATCCTAGAATAGTGGCAGATCTTACCCTATTGTATAGATTCGATCATGGTAAAAGTTTTACCGAGTTATCTCTCAAAAGCTATCAATACAATGAACACTAGAACGGCTCAAAGAGCTCAATCTCACCAGTTCAATTCGAACAAACCTTTTCAACAAGTATTTCTTTGAAGAACCTCTGTATTGTGAGATGAGCCTTTCAGAAAATATATTCCCAGATAGTTATAGCTTTCATCGTACCATCACAAGATTTCTGAAGCGCTTTTGTGAGGGGTTATGCATCACTTAGAATAACCCTATACATCCACCTTGAGATTTCTTGATCTCGATTCAGATATGAGTTTGTAATTTGGATATTAAGACAACTGTAAACTGCAATTTTCGATGCAGATTCTCTGTTGGTAATGAGCAAGAATGATTGACGACTGGCCCTACGGACACATCGTGTTTTCACTGTAGTTTAACAGTATATTAGGACCTCGTTGAATTTAATTGCACAATCTCTGGAAAAACTGTTATAAAATCAACGGAATCGTCAATTTATCAACATGAGCTGAAAATGATTCGTGAACCAGAAAAGAACTAAAGTCAAATTATCACATATATACCTATATGCCTAAATAGTTTTTTAACTGAAGTATTTAGTGTATATGTATGACAGGTCTGCATGTTCAGCAGTAATAAATAAATAGATTATAAGTAGAATTTTTTAGAATCTGTGAATAAAATAATACATGTTGAACCAAAGAATAGAATGCTTCGTTGTTCTGTTTGCATACATGGTATTAATATAGCCAAATAAATACTACTGAGCCAGGGAAAAAGAACTGATGCCACTGGTATCCATTCTAACATGACGTTACCCACCATGATGGAATGCAGCTAATACGGCCATGCTGAACGACAGAGTATGCAGAAGTTCTGGAGAATCACTCACATTTCTGGCAGGAGATGCTGCTACCAAGTTTTGCCTGTCTGTTGAGAGCTATAAGAGCTTTTTTCTATCCAGAAAAGTACCATAGATTTTAAACTTCCATATTGTGTCTCACCCTGTCTTTTACAAAGTCCGGAAATGCCAGCTGCAGATTATAAAAGATGTTAGGATAATTGGGATTTCTTCTTCTAACATACTCTTATCGATCTCCACATCAATACTCGGTATCGCATCAAGCTAAATACCTTCAATCTGTCGTATGGCAAGTGGCTGTTGGTGCACATCCCGACATCGACTTGTGTATCGCAGCAATGCGGTTTGGTACTACCAAATCGGGCAGACAAAGCCCCTGTTGAAATGCCAGGTCTTCATTTTCGCATGTGATATCAGAAAATCTCTACGCTCTCGACTCACTCCAGTTGTTTCACTTAACGACTGCTCCGTCGTAGGAATGGTACCCCATTTGAAATCACGGTGGTACTGTGGCTGCGCGAACCGGCGATACTACTTCGTATCCACGACAATAACATTTAACACTGTTTATAGACAATAACGGGGAAAAAACTGAGCAAGCCGTCTTGCTAACCGCTGGAATCCTGCTTCGAACCAAGGCAGTACCTAATACGTACACCAGAGACCTCTAAATCTAACTATTTAAATACTTTACGGTAGCGGTACCAGGAAAGTGGAAAATAAAGGAAACAAAATAATTAAAGGTAAGAATGTAATGGGTCCCGCAGTGCTTTTCTGCTAATTAAATTAAGGGGAAATTAGTTGTGTACTACCCGAATGGATATGACGGCATTCTGATGTACACAAGGCTGTATCGAGCGACTAGAGGCGATTTGCATCGCCTTGAATAAACATGATATTATCGGGAAACGACCGATGACACTGTTGGTGTTTCTTCTAAGAATCTGAAGAATGGTAGTACACTGTGTGCTACAGGGACCTTGTTCAGATATGGCCGGATGCTTGTGAAGATACTTGGTGGGTGTTGTGCCATATACGAACCAACGTCATATTGCTGATGCAGCAGACAGTGCGCATTGTCTGCCCTACCGGTGTCATATGATCTCTTTGATGTGCAAAATAGTACTGGATGCAGCTCGACTGAAGACATTTTTGCTGTATTTTGAATAAACATGATATCATTTTTGTTAGATGACCTCACGCAAAGGCAGCGTTTCATAAACACCGCGCGAGGGTAAATGTTTATTCACATTGACCTTGAAATGCTGTAGATTGTAACCATCGAGGGACAAAGTCATGGGTTGCTCATTCTACAAGATGCCAGGAAATATTTTATTCCATGAAAACGGGACGCCTTGACGTAAATTTGGGCACACCGCTAAATTCATCGAACATTTTTCCATTCGAATTATTGATACACGAAGGGGTCTCCTATCACTCATCAGGCGTCAGTTGCCGTCTTGGATCTAGAGGTAGCCCGGAAGGACATATTTAAAGTAGGCCGCATTGCTAGTGATCATATTTGCATTTAGCCCCCAAATAAATTATTACTTCGATTTCGTTCGATTGTCGTTAGAGGGGGTTGCGGATACTCGTCGTCTTTGTTCCGGAACCATTACCGAACCCCGCAATAAAATTTGTCAAGCGGCTTCCACCGGAAAGTAAACGAAACTTGGACACATGTATTTTGGGGTGCTAAATATGAATAAATATCGCTATTAAAAAAGCCTGAAGGGCCCATTTGTGGAGGACAATTACAAAAATCATACACTGGGCCTCTGCCAGGTCCGAACTGGAAACAGAATTTGCTATTAGGGCTTCTTCCATAGGACAAAGTGGTAACCTCTTGAATGGGGCTTTTCCTGGCTAAATGTCGAGTATTAAAAAATCTTAAGGTATCGTGTGACAATCAAAACAGCTTATCAAATCTACACACTTTGAAAGTACGGACCAGCAATAACTAATCGGTTAAATAAACCAGTATATATAATATCAAAAAGCTTCAAAGATCAGTGGAATCCAACTATATGTAAATATAAGGACGTTCCGATTTATTTTACGTTTTGAGTCTGTACATATAGAAATATTAACATGTTTCCGAGACAAGCTTAAACTTTGAGTGATGCATAATATATTACCAAGTCGACATAATATACTTTAATGTATCCTCAAGGTAGTCTTTCTTTTTTAGGTAAAGAAGCCGACAATTTACCAACTGAAAAATCGAATCCATGTAGTACATTGTATCACTTTTCACAAGTTTACTATGTCACGATTATTGTTTTTTGATATGACAACTTCCCTATAAGAAGCAATAATTTTATTAGTTGGGTCACCCTGTATATAGAAGCTTCGCATTTCCAGAATGCTTCGGTCCGAAAAGTATTTCTGAAGGTACCTCGCTGACGATGGTCGGCGGACCGGCACACCAGATGTCCGTATGCAAAAAATCCCTTAATTGCATTTGCATACGTCCTCGGAGATTTTCGGAGCCCGTCGATAAATTAGGTACATCCCTTATATTCCTCTGCCCATTGAATTTATTGAATAAATTTGTAAGGATTTCGTAGCAGCGCGTCTCATCCAATTCTCGCTTCTGCTTTTGTTGTGGTGGAATCCATGCAGGGACGTATTCCAATCCAATCGAATCAGGTCTAGGACGATACCAAATCGCAGTATATAAAGTGAACTAGTAAGCTGCCTTTACAGGAGAAGAATTTATTGCGTGATTGTGCCTGCAACCAGCCGAAGGAAAATTTGGACGGATAGAGCCAGAGACTGAAAATTATAAGCAGTCGTTCTCGTCTTTATGCTGACGATACTGCATTTATGGTCCATTATTGGTTAGTTGATAAAGTAGTGGATTGTATGATTCGGTCGCTCAGAAAAGAAAAGCATTTTAAAGCGGTATTCTTACTATGTAGATTTTTGTGAATTTTTCAGGATCCATCGAAATAGGTCATATATATATTATCGGTACTTCATTGTAAAAAGAACTATATATATATAGTAATTATTTCACGACTATTGCTATCTTCTTGCTTATCTATCTAGTTTCCGAGAACTGACCAACAAGAGAGGAAAGGGTGAATGATTACGAATAGGGAGAGAAAATGCTGAGAAGATTGAACTGGTTGTCAAGAATGTAGGAATTAGCCATATCTTTCCAAATGCTCGGATCATCTTCAAATTCGTTTCATGGTCCTCTAGTATTTAAAATCTCGTGATACGGTCCTCTGCCGTGGCAAAGATTGGTGACAGAATAAATAAATAAACTTATAAATAATGTGAGTCTCGCGGCACGGTGGTGTGACAATGGCCATGAAATTGTTATTTGCCTACCTGACCACTATGGGCCTTATTTATAGGTCGGCCAGGTGACCAGCCCGTGACAATCATTTATGCATGGACGTCTTGATCCCTCTTCAGGACTTCAAGTGATGGAAACCGAGATTTTTGGGTCACATATGTTAACCCAGTGAAACTAGAAAGCATTCTGTGGATGTATGTTGATTTCAGTTCCATGGTTAACATTCTTGCGTGTTGAGACTGAATTATTACCAAAGCCCTTTACAGTTGACGTTCAGACGACGATGACAGACAGAGCGATGGAAATGATAAAGTTTTCTGTGTGTACGTTATAAAACATCAAAAATTATAATATCTCCAACTAGAAATTATTTGCAGTTTTAATACTATGGTCGTAGGAAGTTAGAGAGCACACCTGGTATTTGGACATTATCCATTGTGACTGTATCAAATATAAAACGTATATAATCGGGTAGCGGAGGTAACAAATTACCCAGAAAAATCTCGATGACAGTTGAATCTGGGAATGTGGAAGGCGGTATACATGGACCTAATCTAATCAGGTACAGCTATCAAAGCTTTTGTATCCGATTTTTATTCAGGGATTATGAGCCGTATCTCTAGTTAGTTTTTGAGGTTCAGGATGAAGACGACGAAGTGGATGAAGAAAAGTAATTTTCATCTAGGAAGAGATGAAATTTCGAGAAGAATAGTTATCAATTTTTGTTTTTAAGAGGTTTTTTACTACAGAAAGAAGAATAAAACCTCATTCTTAGCTTCTTCCGTGGACGACTCTATACATTCGACTAGCGAAAAACAGAGATTAAATTTTATTTTATATTAAAACTAAAAAAGCAGTACAATGTAGCACGAAAGATTTGTATATAGCTAATGGTCATAAAGAAATAAGATTCCATATCCTATGTATTTTTTGTCATTTCCAGTTTTGATACGTTCCGGTTCTGATATAAACCATGGTGCGAACCACACGATAAGTTTTGAAAGTTACATAAGCATGATAAGATGTTGCCCAAAAAATCGATTTGTTCCAATTGAAGAGCACCTGATACCGATTGGACAAGGTACGCAACCCTTTCGAAAGGTGAAAATTGAATTAAAATCCAGCATGGAAAATCGACTTCCTACGTCTGCGGAACGGGCGGTGGTTTGAGAGAAATCGTTGCACCTGGAAACAAGTTGTACCGTAGTACGCAAACGATACATATGTAGGTATAGGACATGTGTACATTGTTTGGACCTGTTTTCGGTCTCCGAACAACGCTGATAATCGAACCAGATATGAGGTTTGCATACAAATGGAATGGCTATCCCGTAGAGGTTCATTTCTATACGTACCAAATAATTATTCAGATGAATTTCGAGATAAATGCAAAACGATACCTTCTGAGTAGATCTCCTAACATGCGGAGCAAAATGTCTACAAAGATTTAGCTTATATAGACACAGAAAATAGGAAATAACACGTCTTATGCTTACACATTTCGAAATAAATAATTAATGTATAAGGATAATCATATAGTTTCAAGAAAAAGTCTGGTAGTGGTGGTGGCAATCGAACCCCCATAACCGATCTTCTGAGCTATCACCTTAAACCATTATATCACACAATCTATATTCTCATCTGCAATTTTGGGATCACATAATGACAAAATTGTAATAAAAATCCTAGACAAATCCTGCTAGTGGTGGAAAGGCAACCCACATATATCAGGAGGATTTGGTCACCGTGTTCAATGTGACGTCCCAGAAGGTCAGATATGTGGGTTCAATCCCCACCTACATCCTCCCGAATTTTTCAAATTATGTTGCGACTACGTGATCCACTTGTGGTGATTCGGTTCATGTAACGCGTATTTATTTGTAAAGCTCATTGGTCTGCTTACTAGGAAATCGAGGTATCAAAGAATGAATATTTGCAAGCTGGAGCGCATACCAAATGATCTGGTGGCTGTTCGATTTGAACCTCTGAGATGAGATTGAGATAGGGAGTTATTAAATGTACGGCTAATATGCTAATTAGATACAAATGATCCTGTATCAATTCGTGAATTATAGAATTGACAGTTTTGCTTTTTAGGATTGTAGCCACACCGCCCAGGCGACCAATAAAAACTAAGATCATCGTTCGTGTTACTCTTAAAACAAACCTGTAGTGTGATTTCCTAGCACGTTTGATTCGAATAGATATACATGAAGTGATATGGTCCCATATTTTCGGATTCACTGTACAATACCATTATTTCAGTACATTTAACTGAATGCTTGTTTTTAAATAGCTTTATTTATTTTTAATTTAATATTTTCCAAATGCGCTATATTTATTTTGAATCATAATATTGAATTTAACAATTTATTTTGATTATAAACCTAAGAAGTGATCTCACTTTCATCCCCAAATGATCGTGAGAAAGAAACTTGTTTTTGAAAAGTTATTTATAAATCATTGGATATATTTTTCATCATTTATTAAAATGTACATTTGGTATCCTTGAATTATGGGGTTTGCAAAAAACATGCAAGAATAGTTAATTTTACAAGTATTAAATATTCGGTTTGAAATGGTTTCAGACAGAAAAAATGATTATTATAATGTTCAATTGACATTACAGCTACACATGGTTTGCTTAACTTATACTTTCATCAATGTAGATCAGTGGCTGGCAGTAGAGGGCAAATATTTCCACTCCACTGCTGACTGGCGTTAACCATCTGTATCGTGCGACGCTAATGATATTAACGCTTTGGATTGCCGACAGCGGTGATTATTGGCCCTCATAACATCTAATACAAAAGTAACAATTATGTCAGCATCCCTCGCTCACTTCTGACGTGAAAGACGTTATTCGATCGCAAGTATTAACAAAATACAACATATACAGTTCACTTCCATAATAGATCATCCCCATTGTAGGCATTCCAAGGCGTCAATGCTATTCGCGTCATCACCGACACTCAGAGCTACCTTTCTTGTACTCATTAATAGTTGATTTTTTTATCTTGTTCAATGTTATGTTATACTTCTAAGACTTTTTTTGTTTTGTCTCATCCATGGTCATTGGTCATGCCTCAATCCAGCTGATGAGGTGCAGTGTACCGAGACATCTGTCTGTAGCTGTATGTACCTTATTAATTTATATTTATTTCTTGTCAATCCCTCGGCTTCCGTCGATCTCCATCGGGATCTCAGAAATATCCAATTACACTCATCGATAATTGCTACTCTGACATTATTATATCACAAATAACAACCTCTTTTCGAACGACCGATGCGGAGATTTGAAATTAAAATAATGTTATTCGTTACAGATATGAGACCATTACACAATTAAAAAGCGCAATTTCTTACAATGCGATTACAAAATACAGGGTAGGGTTGATTGAACGCCACAGAAACTCCGATTTATCGGTATTATATGGATTTATTGATGGCAATCAATCATAATTTTGATAGTTCATTTATCCATCAGATCATATTACAGATATTGGACACGTCACTAGACACAAACATCGTATATAAACAGACAACTTTGGAACACATTTAGAAATTTAAAAACACCTTTATGGAATAAACATAATTGTCCTGGAGATACTGTTTCAAAAGGACCCATGTTTCTACAATTATAGGGTCTGTTAAGTTTCGACTACATTTCCGTAGGGGCTTTCATTCTTAGTTCACGGATCACATCCACTTCACGGATTTAGGTTTAGTGGACAAATTCGGCACCAAGACTATCGTATATCACTAACTCCATCGTGATGAAACTTTCCTGAGCTCAATCGCGTCATTATATCTCGAATCATATGTCTAGGTGGTGTAGCTACTTTATGAACAGAATAATTGGCAGTTTTGATAATGTCAAGGCAACCCTTAAAGATCATTGCACCTCACAGTAAAGATTGAGTGTTCACCGAAAACACTCCAAATTCATGGAATAAACTACAGTAGGTCGCCAATCAATTGACAGTTGATTAAAGTGGCGTAAGGCGGTCCAGATATCACATGAACGACCCCGGTACATGATGATACTAAGTATCGGCACAGCCTTATTAAAACGGACTGCCATTAGAGCGGATGAGGAATAGAGCTAATTAATGTCACACAGACCTTCTTTGTAGATCTGCAGGGACGGCAGCAGGATCAAGCTGAGAATACTAAATGCGAAACAGCGATAGGATGTTGATTTCTGCCATTTGTTTCGTCGTGCGGATGCCATCGGATGCGAATCTCGGTAGCTGATGTTCGGTTAGATCGACTGCTGGACGTTGTGGAATTAAATTATTATTGCTCGTATAATAACGCAATTAATAAAATACCCCGCCTTTGGAGTTTATTTATATCGCCAAGCGATCTGTTTTTCAGATAGCTATGATAAATACGCTCTTAATGCATATAAAAGACATAGATATTGAGGAGCTGGGATTCTCGTTAGAACAAACAACTTCGGTAATTTCCCATCACAGAGCAGGACAATTCTTATGGATATTGATTCGGGGAGCTTCAGATGACTCATGGTATAGCACTTTTCCTGGTCAATAATTGAGAGGAAATTAACTTTTCAGTTGAATATATTGCTTGGTGGTGGTTGGTGACTAGCAAAGCCGGTACACCCTAAGTACATAGATTCATACTACTTAAATATAACGATTTCGGGAAAAAATTAACTAGGTATTATAAAAATAGAATTTTTATGTTTTACGTTTTATGCAGCAATAAAATCATTTTATTTGAAAGCGTAGGTGCAATACTATTCACAGGTCAACCAGCCCATTTTATGTCAGTGAATGTCCAATTTATTGGACATAAAGCCAGCTTGTTAATATTATGTGGTGTTATTAATGTACACTGCTAATTTTATGTTTAATTTGAGAAGACCTGATATGGTCATACGTGATTATGATGTACTTGCTGAAGATGTCTGACATTTTTTATTGCACTTGAAGCACCGGTAACGTGTTTCATTTGTGAAATCTCAGCGTTTACTGCTGACAATAAAAACAGACGTCGGTGCTCAGATTTTTAATCATATGATTCTCTTAAGACTGATTCAATGAATATCATCATTTGAATCTAATTCTAGCAGAGCTGAACTGAATTATAGATTTTTAACACCCTATATGGATCCATAAAACTAAGTGAGAAATATGTGCAGCAGCATTACTCAACCACGTTATAATTATCGCCTCAGGAAGGAGTCTTTGTAACGGTTACTGAGGTTGCGTGATGACTCAAAACTAGGGTCATTCCGATAGATAGCGAAACGGACCGACACACATGATTGACATATATTTTTCTGACGTAGTTATAAAAGCGTAGTAGGATCATGTGCGAATTTAAATTTCGACGATCACAATAATATTTCCCTTGGGAATATAAATCTGCCTGGTTAGCCTACTTGACTTGATATACACATACTGAAAAAATCAATATTACGACTACATGCCTACCATAGAATCTTTTCCATATTTTTCCCGTTTGCTGATCATTATTCTCACTGTGATTCACTACTATCATTCCAAACATTACTATATCTTCCACGCATACCTCTCCATATACCTTACATTCCGATTTCTTATTCTTTGCTGCATCTCTACTATTTTTTGTGTTGCATCACCGCTTACACGGAATACAGAAACGTTATAATGTCCCCGAACATATCGGTAAAAAAATATATATTTGTTCTCAGAGATATAAATCTCGAAGCACTTCATCGTTAACAAGCACTGAACGATACGTCGGACAAGTTTTCTTCATTAAAAGTACAAAAATATTATCATAGGTCGGTCGGTTAGGATGTATTTGATTATGGGAAGTTTTTATGTTATGGGCAAGATGTACTGTTACTCGATACACAGAGTTATCACAAGTTATTATGACGAATGAGATTGCTGTATTATGAAAATGAATTGCTTTTCTTCATTTTCTGTAAAAATTCAAAATGTGGATTTTGGTTTACCACGAGGAAACCACATTGCTTTATAACTTATCTTATCTTATGTTATCGGTAATCAGTACAAATTGAAAATATGATAAAAACCATCCCCAACAACCTTCTTCGTTTATGTGTTTCGGAGGTACTGTAACGGGGAAATTTTCTTTGAGGCAATATACAAGATTCTTGTTTGGATGTTTTTCAATCTAACTTTTTAATGCGAATTAAAAAACATGTTGCTAAATTATAGAGCTTAAAATTCAGCTACAGTATCTATAAAAATGAATCTGATCATATTTTATGATAGGTGTTTAGAAGAACTCAGTAAGCAAAGGTAAAAATATACGCCTGTTATATACCAGCTCGTTTTGATAGCCATGGAGTCAAATTCCTTCGGACCAAAATCTGGCGATTCTTCTAAAAAAGTGGTCGGGCGTATCTGGCAACAGCGTTGAAGCGAAGTACGGAATTTCATCACGACTCAACCTGCCTGCGCTGTTGTCAGATGTATTTGAATAAAAAGATGACTTAGGAATGCATATGGTAACTGCTAAAATACCTACACCTCTGGCTACCTCAGAAGTGGAACAGAATATGGAATTGGAACGCATGATCGTCTAGTAAATAGTTTATCTAAAATAAAAGATACATCGATTTGGCTCAATTCAACGGTTTTGCAACCTTTCAAGTCCTTTCATTCGTAATTTCACTAAGATCAGTTCTTTCAGAAGGTCTATTTTATCAACAAAATATTATCCAAAGTACAGAACAGGTGAATCATATTTATGCATTATAATGACATTGATATTGAGTAACAGTTAATAATTAATTAATGTAGATTGTAGACGCTTTTACTTGGTGAAACTTTTCCATCATGTGGATAAAAAGTGGTGAAACTGTGTGGAAACTACACAACTTTTTATCTACATAAGTTAATAATTACATATTTTTTGTACTTAAAAAGGCTGTGGAGGGATCAGAAAGCACTCTTATTCATTTTATATGGTTTTAATTACCGGTCAAGATAACAAGTTGTTTACGCCTAAAATGCTTCAGAAGTACTAAATATATCTACTTTTACACTATAGCACTATTTTCCTCCAAACCACTGCCTGTACGTGGTCAGACATATTCTCAAGGGTTTTATAAAATAGTATTGCATTTCTCTACATCATTTTACACTTATTAGACCTATTAGGTAAAGTTCAGTCTCATAGTGTGTCTACACACACAAGATCAACATGAGGGAGGTGTTAGCCTAGTAATATATCGTCCATCAGGTAAAATCGTGCCAACCTGACAACTGCGCTTGCCGTTGGGTCTTGGAGAAAGAAGCAGAAGAAGCGCAGGAGAAGAAGAACCATCCGTGGTGATTGCAGGAAGGCAGCAGAGGGGCAAGGAAGGGCAGACGAGCCGCCTGACCGGTATTCTCGTGGTCGATCGACGATATCGCTTCACTCTGCCTCGCTACGCTACGTCCTGGCTCATTGATTCATTGATTAGATATCGCTCAGGACGGTCATGTCTTGCTTTATTGCCGACAGCAAGAAATTTCAGTAGAATTGCGAGATTTTCCATAAAGTTGTGTGATGGGACCACATCATGTCCAAACCACGTGTGGACTGAAGAAGACCCCGTATGGTTGTTTTGGAAGCTATTTTAGAATAATATGAGCTGGATATTGATTCTGACGACGAGGACACTTTATACATTAAAGATTTACTATAGTGATCTTTTTCACATGGTGTGATAATGACCCGTGGAAGTCCAAGTAACGGCAGAAGGCTCAGAGATAACAAGGCGGTATTGACTTGATCTAGAGAGGCTAGGGTAGATTGAAGTATCGGAGAAAAGCTGATATGTATTCCGTCGATTTTTCAATTTCTAAAAATGGGCAGTCTTGTTTTATAGATAACCTCCTACAAAGGAAGAAAGTTTATCATTCCCCGAAGGGTTGTGACACGATATATGTGTATTTATTTTGGGCTTAAAATAAGCTAAAATGTAAGTATCGATGAACTCATTATACGACGCTGAGGTTCTATAAAACTGGGTTTTTAAAAGAGGCGGGTTCGAGATGTTGGGAGTTTGACATGGTAAAGACGAGACGCATAGGCTTTCAACCGTTTTTTGCTCATCGCCCACTTTGAGAATTTTTTCTTGTACAGCCCCCTTCCTAGCTCTTTGAAATGTTGCGCTCTCAGTGCTTTCAGCAATGATGCCATTCATTGAATAGGGACATCTCAGCCACTTTTTTTTTGATGTTTGAGACAGTGAAGGTTCTCTTTAGCATCAAGCTGATTCACCAAACGCAGACGTATAGCCTTTTTCAGGATTGAATTCAAAATCTTCAGCGACTGCTTAAAATTGTATCCTCATGCATGAACGCATATTCCCACACACTTGATAAACTTGAGAACTTATATACCAGAGGATAAAGCCTCACTGCTGATAACTTTGCCCATTTCATTAAAACATATATTAACTCCGATTGGTCCAATCAGCATAGGTCACACATAGGATGTGAACGTCCGCTGATAGGACTGTTTCAACTAGTTACATCAATCGCCATACTCTGGACTATTTATTATTTATGTACCCAATGGAAGTCAAAAATAATATTTTGTCACTAAACCTTGCTGTTGTCTTCGTTGTATACATATGTTTATCATTTTGGACCTATTAGCAATAATGTGTATTCAAACATTCCATTATATTATAATAATAAAAAAACTGTTGCCTTGAAAATCAGTTGATGTCTGTCATTTTGATCTCATAATCTTAATTTTCCATCGACAGGCGCTGCAGAAGCTAGCAAAACATTAGTAAAGTTTTGTTCTTGAAACAAATATGGTTGAATTTATTTTTGGCCCTATAAAGGCCCTTGAAATAGTGAGAAAACGTGACAAAAACTTTAAGAAGTTACATTATATATGAGATATTCCAATCTTCCGGATAACATCAAATTTTCCATGGTGAATGTGGCAACGCTGAGGCCACAAGTACTCAGAGGCGAGAAAGATGTGCGCATGGCGGCACGGTTGAGCCTCATTAAATATCATAAATGTACTGTTAATTCGAGTATTAACATCATATTCCATTATCGGAGATATTAAGGAAGAAATATTGTCGATATGGGTATCAGCTTTGTTTATCCTCGAATGCTCGATGGGCGGACTTTTCAGATATGCTTCTTCGATAGCACACCGGTTGCTTGGAGGAATGGTCCTTCGTAAGACCCGTTGAGCTTGTGTCATTAGTTGCAGAATGTATTACGTTGAAGCACTGAGACAGAAGGCATTTTTTAAGTTTTATATGGTGTAATTTGCTTGATTATTTATTGGATGTTAGCCGTTGGGATGTGACAGTCGTTTACTACGGACAATCAAGAACAAACTTCAATATTTATTAACATAGAATACAAGTAGCTGGAAAAATTGAGCTGAAAAGATGATCATTTACTAGAAAGCAATCGGGGTTTCGAAGGTATTTTCAAATCTCTAATGTTTCCATGAAATTTGAATCATCATTACAATTATGAATGTATCAAAAATAATATAAAGCTTAAGGAAGATACTTTCTTAAAACATGAAATATCTTGAGAGCATTTTTAAGACGATTATCAAGGTTTTCTAGGGGTTTTCCCACAACACTAGTGCAAATGTAGTCACTAAAAATATCTCTCATAATACAAAAAAATGAGAAAATAATTTATTAGAACCATAGCTAGAGGATGCTAGATTTGAGAACTATAGTTTTGTATTAATGATAGGATCTAGTTAGCTAGTTGACAAGTGAAATCTGACAGTCAAAATCCCACGGGGATTAAAATGTAAATCGACACGCGTCGCTGAAACAAAGGCAAGTTTTATTTGAGAAAATTCATCACTCAACATATTTTATATGATGGATTAGTTTGACCAAGTGACAGCATCTTCAATCTCCTTGATTAACCTATATTGTCAATCGTATGTGGTTTTAATTGGTGGCCAATAAAAATATCAAACTCCTTGTCTAAGATGTCGCAAATTCCATCTCACGCTAAAGTGGCACAGCTCTAGTTAGCGCAGAACAATCGCAATGAATCTTAGCAGATTATGCAACAGGTCTACATTTAAATCATGATAATGCACCTGTTTCCAAACAACACGTACACCAGCCAGCACACCATCATACAGCGAAATTGCGCAATCACATTGGACGTCTGCGTTCCCTTCGAAACCGAGATGCGGGAAAAGATAAAAGCAAATGTTACACTAGTTTCTTGGTGGAACAACTATCTACTTAGGCATTATTTACGTCTCCCGATGGACTTAATATAAACACCTCAACCAGTAGCTGCTCGTTGTTAGGATCATATGGTCTCCTGGACCGCCAAGAACTAGACTAACGTTTCATAGCGCTTACATGAAAAAGGAAAATTATCTGTAAGCAAATAAGAAAAGGTTTTCACAGTTTTACATGAGACAATAAAATTTAAGTGTTGGGGTGCGCTAAAATTTTCCATGGAAGATGTTTAGATGTGCTATTTTGCGAGCGTTTAAGATAATTAAACGCCGGTAACTACAGTTGTAGTAATTCCCAAATTTTTGTTATTTTGACAATCAGGTGTAGTTTTGATTAGCAGCCAATACAAGTATAAAATGAATCGGAGAGACAAACACCGGATTCGTTTGAATGCATATTTTTTCCAAATTTGGTCTCAGAAATTTTATCGAACTGGCGATCCTCTTTTCCGTATACCCGCGAGCCGCCACTGACTTTGAGTTGTGCGTACGTTCGTTATTTGCGATGTGTCATAATATGCGAAAGTGGTCTAGATTGCTTTCATAGATATCAAAATATGGAGCGAAAGATCTTGTTCAGTTTGGAATGGAGGTGCTTTGTAGCTCACCGGTGTTGTTTGGCTGTTATGTATATCCAGCGCCAACAAAATCTGTTGTTTGAGAGTACTACCAAAATAGGAGCTGTGCGGTTCAGCTAACGTTGTGTATTATTATACAATCATTGAACACATAATTGAATTTATCCTACCTGTGCATTACAAGTTGTGAAATCTTCACAATGCCATCAAAAATTGTAGCTTGGCGATTATCGATTTTGGTGGTACAGAATGCATGTTGAGTTACCGGGGCCATCATATTTAGTAAATTATTTTTATTTTAAATCATTTAAATTGATTGCTTTCAAAAAGAAACCCTGTCGCTAATCAACCGTTAGATAGAAACTTCGACAGTTTTCTTCGGCTTCTTAGGTTTCTAGACGATTGAAGATAGCATATCAATCGAAACGTCGGAATACTCAAAATTTTTATAGACAATGGAAGTCCGGAATCAAACTTTTGGAAAATCTACCTTGTCTACAAGTTTCAAACAACATATCATACGTACTATAAATACCTGTGCCTTGAGGGCGGCAAATTAGCACTCTGCCCCGTTTTGAAAAATTTTAGATCCGGGACTGCGCGACGTTGACAAGGGAAGAAAACTGTGTAGGTATAGACCACCCTAACGAGTCGTGGGGTGCACTTTATTCTACAAGAAAATATGTAATAGCGCGATTACCAAGTTGATTGTGGATCACAATGTGAATAAAATAATATACATTATATGAAACGGATTTACAACCATCCACTACAATTGCCGCTATTGTATCGTAGCCTGATTATTCCAAGTATACGACACACAATAAAACGCATGTCTAGCCCTTGCGTAAGCCAAACAATGAACGTATCAAAGGGTCATAAATCCAACCAAATCGTCCGCTCCAATATATCGGAACCGTTGGTAATCAGCCGTCGTAAAAATGTCCAAACAAATTTCCGAAAATACAAACTGCCGTCTATTGTGTTCCAGAGCAATTTATTGGTTGGTAACGTTATACACTCACTCCCACATCGGTACCGCTGACATGTATACGAGCGCGACGGTCGGCGCGAAATGACGTCATAAGTCTCGGGCGCCACCTGCCTCCATTTACCATAAATAACGCGCTAACAATTATGGTGGTACCTGGGACGCACTGGGCGGAATTTTCGGTACTACCGGATATATTGCTTTCGGGTCATCTTTGTTGCTATGCTCCCTAGAGAACTTGTTGCAATAATTCAGGTTGGATTAATTCAATTATTATTAAATTAATACTTGGTTATGGAGGGTACTACCAGATACTTTACCTATAGGATCGACTTTTTACGTTTCCCATATCTCTCTGCAGACGTACCCTTCTAAAACGGCCTATTATTGCAGTAAGTAATGTCGTAGTCGATTCAAGGTGATACAGGATTTGGGGTACTACCGGATACCTTGATTTTAAGATAGTTTCCTTTGTTTTGCATGTACATAAATGTTGCTATTAAATTTGAAAAGGACTTGTATGTATTTGTGATATTATAGGAATAAATTGTAATAGTCAAGGTCGTACTTAGTTGAAGACTTTTTGCAATTTTGTATTTACTTTGTTGCTTTGGACACTTCATGGTCTTTATATGGGTAATTATTAGTCTTTCAGGTCATCCTGCAAATCCCAGTTACATTTTTAAGTTTTTTTTGCCTGAACTAACAAGGTCGGTCTGTTGGCTATTCGGAATTTTCACCATCTAATGGTATCAGTAACCATTTCAGTCAATTATTTCAAATCTGGAGATCATTGTAGTCCTGCAACATGGTTTAATTTTCGAATTAACTTTTACCAAGACATATTTACTGATCTGTTTCAAGCAAAAGGTATTCTTACGTTTACCATTTGTTCCAGCCAAAATGCTTCGGTGAAATTTAGCAACAGGTAACAATGACGTCATCGACGGCCATTATTTTGCGTGACCTATCTTTTATTACCTTACAGATACATTTAACATTTCTGACATTCGCCTTGTTATTTGCATACCTGCAGTCAGTTGCGTGTATGGCGCTAGCTCTTCCTCTCTCACTGACCAATCGTCGAACAAGCTCCCGGCCATGTTTACGAGATGTATAATCCAACTTTTTTTTCAAAAAAATCCATCTAAAATAAACATGCACCTTGTCCTGGATGTACGGTGCAATTTCCTGTACTAATTGTACATGGCGATGATAATTGAAGCTATTTGAATCAGAGTCGTGTCACACATTTTTTAAGGGGACTATGGTCCGGGTCTTTTGTATAGGGTGGAAGCTTTGGTTCTTGTTCATGTTATTACATTTACAAATACTTCAAACTACAAAATGTAAAAATAGATTTTCTTAATTTAATGACATTAATGCTTTCTACACTTTTGTATTCAAACAATACATTAGCACAAAGTATTATAAAATGCTTGTATATAGATGCTGTATTTACACTATGAATTAATCGAAGACGAGGCATATAATGGATTGCCACACAAAAACAGAACGCTGCCTATCCTAAGACATAAAATGAGATGATGTAGTATTGCGATTCCAAGGCCATAATACATTATTCTCCCAATTGGGATTCAAGAACAAACCATAAGGAAACCTGGAGAAAAACTAAAGGTCCATCTACAGGTTTGAATAACATTGTGTAGATCTATCCTTAAGATATAAAAAAGAGATAAATACAACCATCGCTCATTTTTAGGCAGTTTCTTCGACCTTCCTGCTGAAATTATTTTCCGCTTTTTGTAATATAGAATCTTGCTTTCATTTTACTGTATAATAATGTTCACTTTGTGCTGCACCTTTTCCCTTTCATTGTATATGTTTTATATTATTCAGTTCAACACATGATATGTTTGGGATACTCACCAATATATCATTTGATCCACACAGACTATTTTATATTTTGATTTTTTTGTATTTTCTGAGGAGGAATTTTAGTGTATTCGTTGTCTAGAAACTGTTCTAATATCAAACTTATTTTCCAGTATTTCAGATAATGCTCTTATACTTGGTAAATATAGTTATGTTGTGACAAATTTTTGAGAACAACCGTTACACATTTTCTAAGAATAGTCTATTCTTATAAAAATTGAGGGTCCAGTAGGAAACATTATAAATTTGTGTGAAAATCACAGGAGGAAATCAGGATATGCTTCAAAGGTTGCATTGATGAATATTGTAATTCCACACTCAAAATAGTGATATAATTAGGGTTTAATACTACTTTGTTTCATTTATTATTATTTGAATGTAACTTCACTTCTTTGATCTTAAAGTGAATTTTGCAGATTTCAATTTCCAAGATATAACATGTTCCTTCGCATACGCCTCTGATCAAAACTAATTACGTTACCTTTTCCAGGTTGATTATTTACAGCTGGATTAGTTTATTAAAACTCTATAATTATAATAATAAAGTTCTGTCTGTAAACTGATTATCATAAGTGTTTAATAGCAGAAAATTTCCCAGTTAGTCAGTCCCTATGTGAAAAAAGGGGAGTAACCTCTCATTATCGCTTCGGTAATTTTTTTGTCACATGTCCATTCAATTTTATTGAAGCCGTGGAAATTGGTCGTTTAGGCGGTGGATTATTTATTATGCCATTAAGTTTTTAAAACATTGCTGTGTTTGCAAAATTGAATTCTGAAGGCCACCTACTGCATTCAAGGCAGCATATCTTCTCCACGTTGCTATACTTCACACGTCATTCAGACCAGTAATGTATGTCCGCTGTGTGTTGCCGCGTGGTATCACCACGTGATAAATGTAAGGGATAATAGTCTGATAAGTCGGTACCTGTGAGTCTTCAAGCATACGAAAGGAATATTAAATATATTTAATGTATTTTGCTGTAAAACTTTACAGCTCATTCATCTTGAGTAGCGTTGAGAAAAATGGCGCGGAAACAGACAGAAGAAACATGTTTGCCAGTTCACCTGAAGACGATTAAAGATAGTATATCAATCGAAACGTTGTGATACTCAAAAATTTCATAGACAATGAAAGTCCGAAATCAAACTTTTAAAAAATCCACTTTTTGTCTACAAGTTTCAAACAACAGACTGACGCGTACCGTTGAGATGCCCTTGGCGAAGATGGAGATGTGAAATAAATGAATTACTTGGAGCGAATTATTA